>CM034155.1:58437707-59140659 GCA_019776745.2 Taxus chinensis
CTGAACTGTTATCTTAAATTGAATTTCGTTTGGATTACACTGTTAGGACAGTCATGTGGAAGGAAATAGAGATATGAACGAATGTTTTAGAAAAATGATCTTTCTCTTTCATTTAGTTGGAATTCTGGAATTCGTGAATGATGAATTTTATAGTGCTTAGATGGGAGCTACTATATGCATTGCTGTTCGCTTTCTTGTCTGTACTTGAATGCTCTAAATTTAACATGCTTCATGAACGGAAATGAACGTAATGGATTTATATTCAGTTAGTTTCATCCTTTGCATTTGTTATTAATGAAAGGCGTGGAAAAGATAACTGTATGCTATGTAGGCAGCAAGCTACTTGTATTCCTAACTTTGCAAATACTGTAAATTGATACTTGCAATGATTATGTGAAAACGGGACAGCAGTCCCTTGGCTGGTTGTGATGATATTCTGATGATTTAGTGGTTATGCTGATCTCTCTTTTGTGCTTTTCAAGATTGATGTTTTGCTGTTGTTTCATAAAAGCAGGGTTCTTTTATTGAAACAGTTAGTTGAAGCATCTTATTTTAAGGATAAGTGCTTAAAGTGCTCAGTTCATTGAACTGACCCGTGCAATTCATTTTGCAGATGAAATTTGATTAGAATGAAGACTTGGCTGTCTTCTGATGCCTCTTGTTAGAACGTAAATTAAATTGTAACTGTTGCTTTTATTCCTCTTTGAGGAATTGTGAAAGAAGAAAATATATTCTTCTGTCCATGAATTGTATAAATACTTTGTAAAAACTATACCCAATCAGTTGGATTGGCAAATGTACAAATTATGACTTGAAATATTGAATACAGTTACAAGTGTGATATTTTCAATAATTATATCAGTTTGATATTGTTATATAAATTGGGAATAAAATGTTACTTCTCAATTTGGAATTGTTTCGTAATCCTCGGATGGATGTTGAAATGAAACTGATATTTATTCTTACTTAAATACAACCTTTAAGTTGAATAATGCAATTAATTCATACTTGGGTAAAGATGAATTTTGAATTGACAAAAAAAAAAAAAAAAAAAGAAATTAAAAGGAATATGATTTTATAATCAGAGGGTATTCAGGATTAGCTTAGGAGCTAAGGAATATCAATTTAAACTGGGAGTATTTGAACTTCGTTTTCAAACCTCATTAATGATCCCGTTTGATAAAATTCAGAATAAAGGTTATTGGATGCATATGTTCATAACTAATGATCCTTAACTATGTAACGTTGAAGGGAAATAAATGAATTCATTTCTCAAGGATTAGACCTCGTTTGAATGACGTCTAATAAGTTAATATTCTGAAATAAGTTGCAGTTGGAAACATCTTGGTTAAGTTTAGTAGGTAAACTTATTATGTCCGTCGGTACGGAATGCTTAATCTAATGATTAAGAAATGGACCAAGTAAGGAAATGTAACCCTTCGGTACGAAGGAGACGATACATAACGAACTAAAGGACAGTTTAGTCCTTCTTAGTTATATACAACTGCAACGGAAACGAGGATCAAGGGATCAGCGTGGATGCTGAAAATTGCTTAAACTATTAACTCGTGGCTAAGTCACTTGGGCAGGATGTGTATTCTCGTTGGGAGAATTCTGCAGGACATTGGTATACGCCAGCTACAGCAAGGTGTCTTCATGAAGACGGGGTCTTCATGACGACACATTGTTGCAGCTGACATATAGCAATGCCCTCCCGAATTAAAACATTTAGAATACATAGGCTGAATGTGTAGATCTTAGCTGGGGTGGGGATAGGGTATGATCTGGTATACGGAGTGACTCCGGAATACTAAAGGTAATCAGACACACGGAGTCGTGGGGTAACGACACCGTATGTCTGCGTATCTTTAGTTACCAGGAGTGCCTTCCTATACCCGCTCATATTACTGGCTGGTATCGAAAGTTTAAAACGGAACTTAAACAATGAGGACTGGTAGGAACCAGGAAAGACCATTCTAGATAACAGGTGAAGTGAAGTGAAGGACGTATTCCGTAGATGTGTATCACATTCAGGAATATGATCATGCAAAGCATGTGAAAATCTTTGGCCAAAGTATCGCAATTGCTGGTTGCGTTGTCCTTATCACTTAATTTAAGATGCAGGATGTCAGATGAATATCAGTAACAGATATTCAGATAGGCTTCTTAAATGGATCACTTCGATAACCGGGGAAGGTTATGAGAACAAGTATATAAAATATACTATGCATAAACAGACATGAAGGATCGGTTGTTGCCGAGTCATGTACATGAAGGATCGGTTGTTGCCGAGTCATGAAATGAAGGATCGTTGAAACTCCGAGCCATGAAAATGGAAGATCGGCAGTTCATCGAGTCATTTACAGCAGCATATAGAATCTGTTATGAGATTGAATGGCATTGAATGTGTGTTCCATATTGTAAATATGTGAACAGGGAACATTCGTTTTTGAAAGAAATTGTATGATCCAAACTGTGTGGTTTGGGCAGAGAACAATTACTAAATCTCGAACGTGTGTTTGAATTTTATAATTCATAACAGAGAACGTTATTTTAAAAAAAAAAAAATTTCCCTTGTTCTGGTGTTTTAAAATGAGTTATAGTAATGGAGAGGCTTCATGGCAGGTGCACCAAATCACCTTTTACAGGTGCAAGCAAAACACATGTATGAAGTGGTCTGACAATTTGAATAGGAGGTATCAACTTCACTAGCTTGTTGACTGCATCAATGAACACATATGGAACAGGTACTCAAACCCTAGGTTTCAGCTCCCTTTCTGTAAATGACACATGTCCACCATAATCTTTGAATAGGAATAATTTTATGCAGAAAGGATTCTCATTCAGGTACAAATTATTTTCAGCTGAGGAGCAGTGAAAGTCAGGAATAACCGAAGGATTGTGACTAGAAAGTAAACTGATCTCAGTTAGGGGGTAGCCTTTACTGCTGGAACATTGATGCAACATGAGGAGAGCTTAGTGAGTAAAAAAACAAGGATATGGAAGGCCAACCTCTGACAGGTATGCCGACTACTAATGAGATTTTCATAAGGCTCAAACATGCAAGTTTCATAGTCAGTAACAGGGACTTCTGACTAGTTGAAGAAGGTGACCAAACCGTCCTTCCTAGGAGAGAGATAAACTGCTTTACCAAAATGGACCTAGAACCGATGTCGGTTGGATATACACCTCCTTTTGCCAAAATGGTCAAAGGCTAACCGATGAAGGTCACTGGGACTGACACCAGTCTACTGTGAAATTGAAATAGTGATGAATGAAAAGTTATTTGAGAATTTCTTACATATATTTGATTTGAAACCTAAGAAGTCCTAGTAGATTCTGAGAATGATGAGACTATGGTCTAAGCATGCTCAGTTTTGAAAAAACTTGAGTACAACAACTGCTCATGATGACCTCTTGTAGTAGGAGAAATTTAGCATGAAGCACATGAAGAACACATTCCTTCATCATCTCTTATGATTTTTTTGACAAGCAGAATAGCTCTAAGAAAATTGTGTTGCCAAAGAGTGCCCATTCTCTATGCAAGAAAATTTGGGTGTCTCAAAGCTTAAGCTTTTTGCTAAGGAGTGACATTTTGTCCCAAAAAATAGATTTCTTGACATTCTGAGTCCTAGGATTGAGTCCATTCCTACAAATAAGGTAGGTCTACTAGGTGAGGTATTCATGTATGTTATGGTGGGGGGCGTACTTCATTCTGAAGTATGACTTGATAGAGTAGCGATCTGGGCAGTACCTGTCTATGCACCTAAGAGGCATCAATTGTGATCGTTGACAAGTGTTCTCTAAGAAAGATGTTGTTTAACCGAACACCCTGTGATTTCCCTAGACACATTTTTGTCCATTTGGTAAGAAAGAAGCACTGGGACAACACAGAGACATCAATGAAAACTAGACACAAAGGTGCTTTCAATGATTCATTAGTCTAGCCATCAATTTGGGCATAAAATCCATTTGACATAGGTTAGGTCCATACTTAAGTATCCAATAGCTGAGGTAATGTAGAAAATAAAACATGAATCATGCATGGGTTGTGATGATTTATGGCCAAATCGAAATAGTTGACATGAGTAATGATACATCTTTCTGAAGGAGGTGTTACAGGACTCAAATGCTTTGAAGAAGATAAAAACATAGTAGGAGAGAAGAAAGAACATGTATGTTCATGCTTGTACGTATGACTTTGGTGAAAGTTTTCTATTCAAGAAGGACCCCAAAAGAAGTTGAAATAATAAGAATACCAATGTAGAAAATTCATGTGTATGCTTTTTCATTAATGTAAAAAGGGTGAGAACTTTTAGCTAGGTAGTTTTGAATAAAATGACAAGGGAACGGACATGAATGGGTCCTAACATGAGTGAGTTTGCTAACATGTTGTCAACTGATTCTTAGAAATTTCTATTAATGAAAAAGACGAAATAGATAGGGGTAACGGATTTCTTGAGGAATAGCTTAGTGTGGTGACGGGTATGGAAAATTAGGGTGTTGCACGTGTGATGGAAAGTGTGGAAATCAACAGATAATGGTCAAAGCTTAGTAGGCCTAATTAGGTAACCTAACTATCCTAAAATGAGAATACAAGACCACTGGTGGTTTAATTTAAAACAATGATGTGCATTATGAACTGCCTAGCGTGTAGCTAGGTATGGGAAGTGTGATACTTCCTAGACGAGTGTTTGAGACACTGTTTAAAACAATTTGATGTTGGTCATGAAGTGCAAATACTAGGTTGTAATTACTCATGATTGCAGGCATCTCAATTCTAAAACTATTCTAATATGCTTGGAGATCCAATTCAGAGCATGAGAATAGGTTATGATAAGAATCTGAAGGTCAAGGTAACAGTTGCTAGGGTCTCTACAGGTATTGGTAGAGGTCTCAAGTTTTAGGTCACATGTTTAGGGTGATTTGAGTGGTGGTTATAGGTTCTTCTACTTTATTTAGGTTAAACTATGTAAAACCCTAACACCTAGTTGACCGATGTCAGTTGGTTAAGAAGACTGACATGCCAGTTATTGGAGTGACAGATGATTATTTTAGGTTATTAGTGGAGTTTACTGGAATGTCAACAAAATTTTGGTTTTTGGATGAATATTTTGCAAATCTATTGGTTTATACCAAAGGACTGAAGGGGTCGAATGGTGAGTGTATTATGGATCCTGAATACTCGCATAGGATTTGATAGAGGATCATAGGTATGGGCATGTGTAAGGGGTGATTACAAAAGGATGGTCAAAGATTATGCTATGGAGGAACAAAGGATGATGATGGAATGGAAATGAGAGTAGAAACCATAATTAAATGAGTAAAATGATCTGCTTAAACCCGATTCAAGGAACAATGTGAGGTTAAGAAGGTAAGTTACTGTTTGATATGAGCTTTGAATGCCTAAGGTTGAGAGTAATGGAGGGAAACTTCTTGTATGGGTGTATGTGATTGGTTCTTGCCTAATGCTCCCGATGAAATAGAGTGGTTGTATGTGATTGCTACAGGATATTGGCTCTGGGTGTTCTGATATCTTGTGACAATATGTGAGCCTTGATCACCATCAACTTGCATGCAGATTTGTTGAGCATCAGTTGAACTTGTTCTCATAAGATGTAATATTCTCTCTAAGAATCTTCCAACCTTATAGGATCCTAACCATATTCCAAAATAAGGTTGTTTTATGGAATTAAAAAGGTGACCAAAGGATGGTTTCCGGCTTAACCGAGTGGATGGTTATAGGGTGACTGACATCGGTTAGGGGTGGGATTTTCCTAACAGTTTAGTGTAAACTAGGAGAGATCCCCTTGATTTTATGGGATCTCACTATGTCATCTTAACACATGGATTAGATTGGAACACTTCCTTCTAACATGCAATAATCCATGGTTAGAGGGAATGTAGGCATTTATTTTTATGGTTTGGGTACCCAGTCTTAGTTAATTATGGATCAACTTACTAAGAATAGGTCTTAGGATGAGGTGGCAATAGATGATGGTGTCTAGGTGAGGTGGACATGTGGGCATTATCTTAATTAGGATATTTAAATAATAAATATACAGTGAGGGTAATGAATTAATTTATTTTAAATAATTAAATTACATTTTAAAGTGAGGTGAAGGGGGCTAATGCACTAGGTGGATGTGTTCAAGGTATTTATTTACTCGAGGGGACCAAAGGGAGTTGTGACCCAATTTTTGGTGTCTACACGTACTTTGAAATCCAATGAGGAGTCATGCACATTCTGCACCCAGAAAAATAAATATTTTAATCCTCATGGACCGATGCAAACATTAGCCATTGTATAGTTATATCTTGAGCTTACCAAATAAGGAAACTCTTAAAGTTACAAGGAATCCTAGGTTCCAAGACTAGTAACCTTTATCTGACATAAATCATGGGCTTCACATCAACAGTCCTCTTTTACTTATTTTTTAGAATCTTATTGACTCTAAATTGATCTCACTTATTCACGTGAGTTCTATTTGCAATAAATTATAATCACCTACTTAATTTACAACATTTCTTCGATATGAGATTCCTAGTCGTTTCCTAACCTTTCACACCATCTAGGTATTGCATCTTCTAAGTACCATTCTTCATTGGAAACTTATACCTCAAAAATCCTTGATATTTCCCTTGAAACCCTTGCCCTTATATTCCACCATAAAATGCCCTTTCTTGGTGAAGTGTTCTTACTCACATCGTTTACTTTAAAAGTGAAATATGATGCTCCTCCTAAGTACTTGAAATAATATAGTTTTACTCAATTGTTTCGAGCCAAACACTATAAACATCTGACTCAAACCCTCAACTTTACTTCTATAAATAATTGTCATTGTCAGAAAACAAGTGCCCTAGAAAAGACACACTTCAGTGGCCCATAACCGGAAATATAGAGTTCACTTATTTTTGCACAAGGCAATGGAACCACCCATATTCTTAAAAAATAACCTCCATTCCACATTAAGCTCATGTAACCTAACTTCCACTTGATGGAGCTTCACAAATATGGACATGACTCTTTTCAACTTTGTTACATTAGTATCTTCTGCAAGCATTCTTCATGATTTTATACAAACTCACACAGCTTGTGCACTCTTCAATGCTCAATTTCTTCACAAGAAAACGCAAGGTGAAAAAATGATAGCTCACTGACCTTCTATTATGGAGCTTCCCAATTTTCTTGCATTAAATGTTGTCCACATAGGTAACGAAAAATACCACAATAAAGTCATTAATCCTCGCCTATAACTATCCCACATCTTTAGCTATATTTTTTCCAACATTTTTCTATGCACTTTATTTCAAGCTTCCATGCAATGTACAGTCATAAAATTATAGTGCTCAAAGAATTCTTCCATACCAGACTGACCTTGTGCTCATAATTCCTTGTTAACAGCATCATCCTCTGCATCCTTTATTCAAGTAGTTCTTTTCTTCACCTACCTCACGTTACATTGTATGACTTATATCCTTGTACATGGTTTCCTCAAAGCCTTCTGAGATCATTTATTCTATGATGAACCATAATTCTTAGCACTTATGTGCACATTTTTCCTTTTCTTGCTACCCCTACCCTTTCATTTCACAACATGGGCCACCCTTTATACATTTCATGCATACAACTAGTTACCAACATTTTCTATAAGTTCTCTTTACCACTCTAGTCTCTTTTTTCACACTAATTACATGTGTGGTCTTACCCCACACTAAAAACCCTATAGCATGGTAACTGGCTATTGAACACATGAACTTGCCCATATATAGTAATCAGCTTCCTGTGCACAAGCAAAGCAATGTTAAAAGGGGAAACAAGAAATAAAAAAACAAAACATGAAAGCAAAAAATAATCTATAGTGGAAATATTGCCTTATTTACAGACACACAAAATACTTATTTATAGGAGGGCTTCATTCTACTCCCATTGAAGTAATGACCAAGAAACATGGTACCATCCAGTGCACTTGCAACTTGTACATTTTCCTGAACTCAAGTATCTTGAAATACTCACGTAAGGTCCCAACCAATGTCAATTTTAAGCTTTCCTAGGTGGCGCAAGAAACTTGGAGATCATACAGACAGGACCATATTCCTAGCCTAAAACTGACTTGTTCTTAATGTTCGCTATCATGTTAAGTGTTCTATAATGCCTTCTTAGTATTTTGGGTTCTAATGTGCAATTTCTCACCGCTGCTATGGCTATGTTGCTTTAACAATTTCATCAACTTGTCAATTCTTTCCTCAAGCACTTGTTCGTCAGCTAAACCTCCTGTGTCCATGATACACAGTGATGGTAACATGAATTTAATAAGTAAAAAATCCTCTGCGTAAAACAACGATTGAAATGGTGTGGATTTTTTTAATCTCTTATAAGCAGTATAATATGACCAAAATATGGTAGAAAATTTATCATCCCAGTCCCATCTTCCAACATCACAAATCTTGGTCAATGTGTGACTCAAAATTTTGTTAATATCTTTTACTATCCCATTAGCTTGTGGGTGATAAGGGGTAGTCTTGTGATGGGCCACCATGAACTCAGCCAACAAGATTCTAACCATCTCATTTAGAAAATGAGTACCCATATCACTCATTAAACTCAACGAGAATCCATAACTGTTGATTATATTCTCCGATAAGAATCTAGTTATTGTTGCCATCATGGAATCCTTCGTAGGCGCTGATTATGACCACTGTGTAAGATAGTATGTGTAAGTAATGATATAACGTGAACCCATCCTTCATGTAGTTGGGGTACAAGGGCCTACAAAGTTAATTTCCCATTTATCAAATAGCTCTGCACTAGCGATAGGCCTTAATGGCATTTCATATCTCTTTCCTAGTTACCAAGGTGTTAGAAATGATCACAAGGATTGTAATACTTGATACAATCCTTGTAAACCATTTCCCACCAAAGGAAAGCTAAAATAATATTTTGCGCAGTTGCATTCCTCACATAGTGTCCTCATACAATTCCACCATGAGCCTATTCCATGATTATAGCATGCTCATGCTCTAGCACACACCAATGCAAAACCTCATCACGATCTAGCATGTATAAGTCCCCACCAATTAACATATAGGGCCTGAAGCATATGGGTAACTTCTTCCTCTCCAATTCCTTCATCCCTTCTGGTGCCACACCCGTTCATAGGAAAAAAGAAATATCTTCCAAGTTAGAGGGTGTATGATGTAGCCTGAATAACTGTGCATCTGACATCATCTCCTCAATAATCTTCACATCCTCACCTGAGGTAATTCTTGACAAATTATCAAGTCCCAAATTACTTTTTCCTAGTTTCACCACAAATGTAAACTCAAACTCTTGAAATAATAGTATCCAACGGCATATGCACCCTTACAAAATGGGCTTGTGCACTAAGTATTTTAATGTCATGTGGCATGTGTATAAAATAAAGGGAGTTACTAGTAAATATTGCCTGAACTTGTGCAACATGTAGATCATTGACAATGTTTCGTACTCCATGGTAGTATAATTTTATTATGCTAGGGTTAGCTTCCTACTAGAAAAGCACAAGGGATGGTAAAAAATTCCCTCTCTAGGTAGTGCTAAGACTGCCCCAATCGCCATACCGGATGCATTAACATGCACATGAAATTTTTTTCCCAAGAGGGAAAACATAGAATGGGTGTGGTGGTAAGTTTTTCCTTGAACATGTCAAATGCCACTTGCTACTCCTCTCCCCAATAGAAATTAATTTTATGTTTCAACAACTCTTCTATGGGCATGGAAATATGAGCATATCCCTTGATGAATTGCATATAGTACTGTGTATGCCCTAGGAACCCACGCACCACACTGTGATTGGTAGGCTCCTTTAATCCTAATATAACAAAAAAATTGGTGGGGTCTACCAGTAAGCCTTCTTTGAAAATAATGTGTCCCAACAACATGCTAAAAGGAGTGGAAAAAACACACTTCTTAATATTTAGGGAGATTCTCAGCTACCTGCATCTCTCAAACATCAACCATAGATTGTTGCAATGGTCTTTTACTAATCTGTAAACCATCTAGTCATATAGGTAGACTTGAAGAAACTTGTGAATGAAGTCCTGAAATGCCTGAACCACAATGCATAAAAACACAACAGAGACATTCTTTAGTCCAAAATGAATTACCGTATAGGAAAAAAATCCCCATTTAATGGTGAACGTTGTCTTCTCTTGGTTTTCCTTTACAATTTGAACTTGGTGATATATTGAAAACCCATCTATAAAAGAAAAGATATCGCACCTAGATACTCCTTCTAGGATATCCTCAGTGAATGGGGTTGGGAAAGGATCAATGACACATACTACATTCAAATCCCTACAGTCAATGCAAATCCTTAGTATCCCTTCCTTTTTGATACTGATGACCATCGGGCTCACCCATTTAGATTCTTCAACAGATTATATGATCCTAGATGCTATCATCTTATCAATCTCCTCCTTAAGTTTGATAGTTAGATTTAGATTCATCCTATAAGGTATCTTCAAAATCGGGTGCACACTGTCCTTTAACTTTATTTTTATTTCTCCAATGAGGGGTGAAATCCTGTAAGTTCATGATACCCATCCGGAAACAAATCCTAAAAATCACGCAGAAGCTTAATAATATTTGAAACCTCGTGTTCTGTCTATTAGTCCCCAATAATAGCTTCCTTTGGTACCGCCTCTGCACCAATGTTAACCTTCTTTCTCTTCAATGGCTTATGGTAAATGCACACTTGTTCATAAATGGTATTTAACACTTTGTGGGTACCTTCTGTATGGCTGACATCAAAGTTCTCCACCTCTTCATCATCTATCAAGTAGACCAAATTTCCTTTCTCCTTCTATAGGCAGGCACGATCAAGCTGTATTTCCTCTTATTCTTCCTCCATGAAGCATGCCCGCAACTCTGGTTCACCTAACAGCTCTAGAATCCTGTCCTCCACCAAGGCACTATCTCCCAAGGTAGGGTGCTTGACTACCTGCAACACCTCATTCACAGATGGCTTAGTACTACGGTTTTCAAATTTTTGAACAAGGTCTTCCATAAAATCTTGCCAGTTCCCTATCTATCACCACAACTCTGAATGAATATACCATACGTGGGCACAAACCTATAAGGTGGAATAAAACTTATGCACCCATAGGGAAGGGGGTAAAGATTACATACCTCCCATCCAAGTCTTCTCATACTCTTGAACATGACATGAGGTGGATACCTTCCCATCATAGTCACAAATTTGATATGGTGCATTACTTTGGAGAAACATAATAGAGAGTGTGATTTGCACTTAAATCCACTCTAGAATATTATCTCGATGTCTCACCCACCAATGTGTTATTGTCCCATGTAAAGTATAGGTAAGCATATTCCTTCTCTTCACTTGACACTTCCATTGGGTCTCCATTTCACACAGAAATACATCAGGGTTGTCTTCCCTAGTGTATCGTGGCAACTTCCTTCCTCCCAAGTGCCTAACTGAGCGCATTCTGACAACTCAAGTCTCAGTATCCTTTAGATTCCTTCTAACCAACTCGTAAGTCCCATGCACCTAGTTTTCACAAGTAACAATGAAACATATCACTTATAGACTGTGCATCATCCCATTGAATAACCCATTCCTTTGATGGTTGAATGAACTCTGGGTCTTTGATGGTGCTCACATATATCTTGTTTAAGTATTCTTCACCTAATGGCTCCACATATGGTGCAAACCATCCATCAATCATTGGAATGATCATGCGCTCTTCATTTTTCTCAAAATTGATGCAAACCTTATTGAAACACAGATTAGAATTGTTTTCATAAGTGCTCAAGTAACGTTGGAAAACTATCAACGTCAATGAGATCTAGAACCTCAAATTCCCCAACAAACTTTGTCCATTGAATAGTAATGGATGCACCTTTTAACACCCCTAGAGGCATGGCTTTGTCATGTTAGCCATGTACAAAAAATTTGAAGATTCCTGTAATTGGGGCCTCCCCATTTAATTCCTTACATCTAGAGTAAGGAAATTGACCTCCATTCCTATGTCAATCAATATATTACTCAAGAGACACCCATCAAAAATCTGCATTCAGTGTGATCTCCTTGTCATAATCAATCTTGTGAGGAGGTAGGTTAGCATGTAAGACTTGTCTCTTGCTCCCTCCTCCAGTGCATGATACCTTCTTATTCATCCATTCTCCCAACAGAGGAATAATTTTCTCCTACCGCAAAATCTAACACACTTCTCTAACCTCATCCATCTCTTGCTTCAGAACCTCAACACTCTTCTTACACTCCAATTAGTGTGATTGCTCCTTTAGACACTAAATTTCTCCTTGCAAGCTCCTAATCACCTCCATGGTTTCTTGGTGCACCTCCTTTTGGTGGGTAAGATTAGGATATTTCCCATGTAATACTTCTTCTTTTGTGATAAGGGGATTTTATTTTGGTTCCTCTCAGGTGCATGCAACCTTAGTGCATGTAGTGACCAAAACAGGCTCTAGTTGGGAGTTAAACACTACCCTTAACATATATTGTGGGTCGGTCCTGTTTAGACTTACCATTTCCATGCCTTTGTACTTATTTTGGTTCTTGATTATGTGGTCATACAACTCTGGGAACTCTTCATATTTTTTCTTCTTCCTGCACCATGATCAATGTAACAAATTAGGGCACTTGCGCTTGTATTGTTCAGTCAATCCGTAATTATAATAGGTCCTACAAGGAAAGTCACTTCTTCCTCCTCTGATATTGTGGAGAACTTTGAATCCTTCATGAAATCTTCTTCCTCAATCTCCTACATCTTCATGCCCTTTATACTGATTATCCTTGGCCTTGGAAACTCTCCCAATGTTGGTTTGGCACACACCAAGATCGATGGCGTCATGGTTTTGGTCTATCAATATATAATCCTTGGTGTCATGAGTAGTAGAGGTGAAAATATTACAATAGTAAGACACATTCTTATGGATTACATGGTGTAACAACGAGCATATGCTTACATCATGATCTCCATGGTAAATCTCACAGTCTACTAACATGGCACACACCAAATTTCATAGGAAACTATCCTTTTTATGCTCCTCTATGTCACAATCCATGGACCATAAACCACTATGAATCTCATGAGCTGAGTTCATAGATGAGTTTTCTAGTTATTTTTCCATGAAAACAATCTGTGCTTCTAAGGATGGGCTAACTCTGGTATCAATTCTTCACACAGCCTCCGTGCGTTAGGCATCCTCCAGGGCCTCGCATGGATTTATGAAGGTCTTATGTGAAATTTCCCTCCTGAATGGTGTGATCAGCCCTCCTATGAAGCAATGAACATGCCATGAAGAATGAATTTCATAAGATAACTTAGATAAGAGAGTCTTGAAATGTGAGTCATAATCCCGCACACTCTCTGCCATTCCTTGTTGAATCTCCTTCAAAGTGTTGATGCTATTTTATTTAAACATAGGAATGTGGAACTCTACCAAAAATGCATCACATGGCACAATGTAATACACCATTTTCTGGTGTGGATAATACTTCATGTGCCAGATATACGCGTGCCCTTGGAATGTGGTTGTAAACTGACTTAGCTTCCACTCTAGGGAAGTGATACCCTTTACACACCATAACAACTTGCATTCATGCACATGCTCTGTAGCATATTCCACACACTTGTAATCAGGAAAGTGCAAAGACATCTCAAAAAATACCTGCTGAGGTTGTTGAGGCCCTTTCCCACTAAATCCAGAACCTTTGCCTCCTCCAATATTTCAACTACCTCCAACAATACTAGATCCACTAGTGACAACTCCTCCAGATCCACCAGATCCTCCTCTTATCACAGGTAAGGGGCCTAATGCAGTTGCGCCCTGTGAACCAACCATTGTGTTAAACTGCATGCCAACATTATGTGAATTTGACCCACTCCCAAATGTAAAGCTCAAGTCTTACGTACCCCCACCTTTCCCAAATATTGTACTAGATAGGATCCCTCCAAACATAGGAAATGACTATGTGGCCATAGATGTACCAAATGAAAAATTATATCTCCTAGGTGTTGGTCAGCCACCAATACCAAGACCAACTAGGTTAATAATACTTATCTCTAAATTTGGAAAACTAAGCACTATGGTTTGGTTACCAGGTGGGCTTAGATGCATGCTTACAACTCTCCTTTCTCCAAATGATGATCTCTCACCAGATTCGGAGCGGGTCTCTCTCCCGCACTTGCCAAGATGGGGTAGTACATACTGCTTAGATTCAATCCCTCTATGTAAACCTCAAATCCTTACCAAAATGTCTTCCTCCATAGATCCATCACTCTAGAAACATTTCTTTGTCTCACCAATTCACTCTCTTGAGCTTCATTGTACTTGAGTTGTCTTTCCTCTCTTTCTATTTCAGCTGTAAGATCTGCCATCTTCTACTATGCTAGCTTCCACGCCTTGCGCTTAACAGGAGTTTAGCCAGCTATGGGGAAGACTTAAAAAATCAAATTGATAACCATGATCTTGATAGCCAGTGGTATAACATGCAATAATGATCCTCTAGGATCCCTCAAGAACTCAAACTTAGCAACCTTCAGGAAGGAATACGTAGAAATCATGTATTCCAGGGTACTCCCCCAGTGATCAACAATGCGAGTCCAGGTCATATTGACATCATGCAACCTTTGATACTCATCCTCGGTCCATACACGAGCTCTATAATACCAACTTGACCTTGATGCATATGATGATAGCCATTCATACAACTCCATAGAAAAACAACAAAAAAATGTTTCATATAAGTCATCATATAATTATTCTTCTACCCATTTACATGCATCAAAATTAGGTCCGGTGTTAAATATCTAAGAAAAATCATCCTCCATGCTTTTAATCCATGATTTAACACTCTCCAAGGTCAAGCACTCCATCATTACACATCATTCTTAGAACAAATCAAAAGATGTCCTGACAATGGAACCAAGATGTATTCTTCTTTTACCTCTATCCTCTAATATTTCTCTTAACCCCAAACATGCCGGTCTATAACCCAAGTGTTGGGAACTCACACAAGGTATGAGCGGGTGTCAATCCCCTCCTTTATGTGAGCTTTGCAATAATGTTCCACCATTAGTGGAGGATTGGTTTGCTGAATAAGAAAACATGCATTTTATCTAATACAGAGGTAGTAGATCTAGTTCTAAACATAAATTATTAATGAGATAAGCATAAACATCACATCAACATAATGGAAACATATCTAAACCATGAATAACATGAAAATACACTAGGTTTTAGTCCATAGACACAAATATACAAAGAAGAGCTCTATATATTGATTAAACCATTTTGAGTATCCATATTACATCAAATAGGGTCATCTCAGACCATATGCATCATGAAATAACATTCTAACCCTACAAAACTACTCTGAATAGAGATCTTAGCTATGATTTCCCATTACAATCCTTGTTTAGACCTGAGCGTATACATCAATGCTTAGCAATAGCATTCTTGTAGCATTTCATTACCATTATGCTCTATATCCATTTTGGACTCAATCACTCCATTAAATAGAATCCGGGTTCACCACCATAGTTTCACCCATGAGTAGATCACATGCCAAGTGGAAATGTGGTCCTCTGTGATTGATCAAGTGTTTATGCCATCTTCCAAAGGCCTCCACTAACTGGAATGATCCTCCTAGGAATATTCCTTGTATGGAATACTCTTTTCTTGACCTCCAAGGCTCTAAGATGATACCTTATCCATTCATCACACCTACTTGGGCCTTCACGTGTTTTTCCCGTGACATCACCTTCGATATGTGGCTAAGTCCCCAAACCATCTTCTTCTTCCACGTGCCAATCTCTTCTCCCGTATGCATTTCCTTGAGTGCCTTACTACTCATTTTCCTTACGCATGCACACCTCTTCTACCTTGGGAATTAGTTAATTTAGGGACCAACACCCACAGTAGACAAGATGGTGGCTAGTGTGAAAAGGGAAATGGGTGGAGGGGAATCAATAGAGAAGCCATACGATAGGGTAAGAGAGTGGGTCATGGGTGTTACCCATGGAGAAGTGGATGAGGTTGGGTAGTGGGTGAGGGAAGGGGTATGGTTACAGGAGTTAGAACGTCAGGTGGGATAAAGAGGTGACAAGATGGAGGAAGGGGGAAAGTGGTGGGTCATGGGGGTGACCCACAAGAGATTGGAGGTTGTGGCAAGGGAGTTTTGGTGTGAAGGAGTTGGATAATGGGTGTTTTTGGAGGAAACATAAAATGATGGTGGAAGGGAGAATATGTTAGTGGGTAGGGGGAAAGAGGTGGGAGTTGGGTGAGAGGGAGGAAGTGAGTTAGAGAGGGTCATTCTAGAGACTTGGTGGTGAGTAATGGGGAAGGGTCTATGGAGTGAAAGGGGCTTGGGAGTGGGGAAGGGAATAATATAGGGATTGGGGAAAGAGGTGGGTCACATGTGTGACTCACGGTGGAACAAGGGTGATTGTGTAGGAAGAGGGAATGAGGGTGGGTGGTGGGTGAAAATGACTGTGGAGTGGAGAGGGAGGTCATTAAGTGTAGGTTAAAAGGTAGTTGGGGAGGTACATCATGGGTGTGATTGGGTGGAGTTTAAAAATAGACATGGTCATACCCATGTAGAGAGCACCATGTGGCCTAGGAGTGGGCACAACATATATATAGAGGTGCAATGGAGAGGAAACCCCATTTGGTCATGTGGGGACTTGATGAGAAAGAAGTAGAGTGGAGATAACATGTCCATGTGAGAGAATAAAACCAATGAAGAGGGACACCGAGTCAAAGGTAGGCTGATTTGTGGTATATGTTTTAATTTTATGATCATTTATGATTTTTATTGATTTTTGAGGCTGTTACAATCGCCTTCGTCATGGCACAACTGTGCTGCAACCTTTCTATGGCTACACTATGACTGCATCATAATCAACAAAGGTGAAATTTTGAGGACAATATGATGGAGTGTGTGAGTGATGAGGGATATGATTTGTGGATACAACACCTACCCTTATTGTTGGACCCTGATCATTATCATTGGTGTTGTCATTGATGTCAAGTGGCATTGATGGTAAAAAGATGTGAATGATGAAATTTAAGGTTGATTAGAAGTGCTTCCTAAGTGATTATATGATCAAGGTGTTCTCAAGGTGCTATGCATAATTCCTAAGGTCAAATAGGGCCATTCAAGTGTTAACAAGTCTGTAATTAGTCTTCATGATCAACTTATAAAGTTTCAGGAAGCATCTAAAGAAGGCATGTAAAGAAGGTCGAACTAGGGCGTG
Organism: Taxus chinensis; assembly: GCA_019776745.2. Lineage (NCBI taxonomy): Eukaryota > Viridiplantae > Streptophyta > Pinopsida > Cupressales > Taxaceae > Taxus > Taxus chinensis. The sequence continues at coordinate 58,454,994 of CM034155.1, forward strand.
ATGATGAAATTGATGGATGATAGGTGTTTCAAAGGTGTACGGTGGTCTCTGGTTCATTCATTGTGCATTCAAAATGGTCTTAGGAATATTTAGGATGTTTTCAAGTCACTACAAGCATGAATAGTAAGTTAGGAGTCCATTAGAGGTATTGAAAATTCTAATACAATTGGATAATTTTATTTGGAGGCCTAAAAGTCATTTGCATATGTCCTAAGTGCTCACAAATATTCTTTGGTAAAAGAAAAATATCACGGTACTTATAATTTGTTTGAAAAATTTGAGTATTTTGTTTTCTCTAGTGTATTATGGACATATGTGGTGTGGATGGAATTAGTTCCCTAGGAACTAGATTTCCCTGCATTGGTCTTGGGGCCGTAAAACAAAGGTTTGTATGTTTGTGGATAAATCAAGTGTATTGGGCATAGAGGACCCCGAAGAAACAAGTTCCAAGTGATCCTAGGTTCCTTGCAAGTTTATTTGGGCCGCTGGATAAAGAGTTAGTGTAGTGCAAATCAGGAGAAGCTTTTGGGCACAAAGTACTTCAATGATACAGGGTCAAGAGGGTCATAGTTCTCCACAATTTTTTTCAAGACAATGTGTGAAGGAGACCTTGAAGTGTGGGTCAGATGAGAATTCTGGGCTCAAAGGATCCAGATGGTATAGTACCGCAAGGGGAAAAGTTCTCTGCATATAGGTTGAAGCTGAAACACAAAGGAGTTAAAGTGAATGGAGGAATCATTTCCCCTAAATCCTTTTTAATTTGATTTACAAAGGGATGGTAGTATGCGGGAGAAAAGAAGTGCAGATGAACTAAGCCTAGGTGACTAGTGTACCTTGGTACCTCTTGTTCCCTGATTATTTGAATGATCAGATTCATAAAGAGAGGGAAAAATGAAGGTTAAAAAGTAGAGTGTTTTGTGGGCTGTTTAGGTTATTTTGGAACTCTAGTTCTCCATGAACCCCCCAAACCCACATTAAGATAACTTTCACTCCAGTTGTCCAGATTTCAAAATTTTGGAATTTTTGGAAAGGTGGTTTCATCATCTATCCCATGAAATAGAAAAATCCAATTTTAGAGGGGTAACTGAATGTCAGTTATGGCAACTGAATAAAATTTCAGAAGGGTGTAAAAAATGAAAAATTAAAAGTTAGAAAATGAGTTGTGATGTTCTATTTAAGCTGCATTTTGAAATGATACGTTGTTGCTTATCAAATGAACAAGGGTGCATTTAAGATGAAGGGGTTGCAGAGAAAGAGAGAGAGTAGATAGAGTTATCAAATAAAGAGATGTTGATTGAATAAAGAGTTTTAGAAATAGATAATCAGATCAAATGAATGCTTGAAGGACTTAGATAGAGGTAAGGAGAGATCTAGATTTCTGAGCATGAAGTTTAAGTGATGAGAGCAATAGAAATGTGATAAAAATACATTATATAAGAAATATTGAATCTTTATGATCAAAATATTTGTAATATATGTCTAAGTGGATGCTTAGATCATAGGGGGTGGGTCAAATTGTAGCTTGCTAAACTAGCTGAGTGGGTACTTAGCTTTCATCAAGTGGGTACTACATATGTTTAGTGGGTGCTAAAAAAACCAAGACTATTGTAAGATTTAGTATTGGTGTTCCTAATAGAGCCTTGCTTTCAAAGTGTGTTTTCTCCCTTTATGGGTTTATCACAATAAACCTTGTGTTGTGAGTTATTTTTTTCTTGCATGGTGTTGATAATATGTTCATGTTAAATTTTTTTCTCCTAGTCAAGTAATTTGTTTGTGAATTAATTTAAGGTTTTGATCTGAATTGATTCATCCCCCCTCTCAGTGCTTATGATTTCTAAAGCTTATTGAAATTGCCAAACTTATTTTATAGTTTTACATATAGATTTTGGTGAGGGATGACACAAACAAAGATGAAGATATTATAAAGGGTGGGGCTATTTTATATTACATGTATTGAGAATGTGTGGATGGAAAATTTTTTATTGACATCATTGATGGAGATATGGGATAGTGACACTAATACCTTTTTTTGGTGATTGGTGAGATGCCTATCACACTAGAGGATATATTGAGGATATTTTGCATTCTAATTTAGGGTGAGAAAGTTGTTTCAACTACATATCATATGATGAGATATGGTATATTATGGATATTATATGGAATGTGGTATAGGGGATTGAGGTGGAGAGTGGAAGATTTCAATATCGAGAATTATATGATAAGGGTGCAAGTACACAAGTCGTGACCTATTCTTACAACATGATTTGTAGTATTATATTTTTGGATTAGTGAAGGTACACCTTCTAATTAGGGCTAGGTGAGGTATTGGAAGACATGATAGAGAATGGTGTAGTCTATTAATGGGGGCATGCACTATTGACAAAAACATTCTCAAAGTTACAACAATATACGAGTCAGTTGGGGGTGGGTTTGAGAATGAGAGTCTTATTAAAGGTATGGGTGTGGGATCATATAACAGTGGAAAAGCCACATGGGCTACCATATTCTATCCATGAGTAGTTCTCAATAGAGGCATAATTGTTTCTATGATGAAGGCTGGATAGAGAGGTGTTTATACATATTCCATATAAGGGTCAGATGGATTATTATGAGAGATGTTGGCCATCTTGGAGCCTAGTGATATAATATGGAGGCTATATAGGGAGGTGGCTAGGTTTGTTACATGATGATAGGATTTAGTACAACTAAATAGGATGATGCCCTAGTAGATATTTCCATATGTGATGATGCAAGTATTGTTATCCAAATTTTCCCTTGGGATAAAATTAGAATCCGGGAGCAATTGTACCCTGAAACTAGGAAGGGATTCATAGGAGAACTTTGGGTATATAGGAAAATATTTATATTCTAGGGAACATTTACATGTTACAGGAACTTTTGGGGTTATCTTATACTATCCTTTTCTTTTTTAAATTTTGGTAGATTCAAGAATTGCTCGGAACATGAGGATTTCCTTCAGTGGGCCCATATTTGGCCAATGAGGGTAAAAATGGTCAAAATTGATATACAAATTTTCAGATGTCTTTATATAACTCCAAGATCCATTTGTTCACAAAAAAATTTCAATATTTGAAAAGTGTCAGTGAGAGGCTTGAAAATTTATTAAAATAGGTTACAATGGGTTCTTGAACCAAAACACCTCACCGAGCAACTCAACGAGCTATTTAGCAAGTTCATAAAATACATAAGATGGATCGATATTTGATATAGCTTGCTCAAGATAAATAATGCATGGGGTGAATTATGACCTATGGCTCATTTTATAGCTCAAGTTTGGTAGTTGAAAAGAAAAAATCGGCACTAGGTTAACAATCAGGATGAGGAGAAAGACCGAGTCATGCGGAACGTCTTGGTAAGACAGTTTGACAAATGACTTGACAAGGATGTTTTCATATGGGTCAGATTCACCATGTGAAGGGGAAATTGTGTTAGTATACATGGAGAAGCTCAATAGAGCTTAATAATAGCTTGTAAATCAAGTGAGCCAAGGAATTTTCAGGAAATTTAGGGAGGAACTCATCTCATGGATTCGACAAGATACTCAAATGTGAACTCGACTCATAATCTAGAGTTAAGATGAAGGGAGATGGGTACTACAATTGGAGGCCTTCCATTGATTGATATGGTATGCAACGAATGAATAAGCTTGAGTCTAGATTTAGGGTGTTATGAGGGAACAACTCAGTGAAGAATTTACAAGCTCAACACTCGTGTGAAGAGTTCAATGTGTCACAGAGGCGGGGTGCGATTATTAGATTCAATGAAGATATTTAGAGGTTGTCGGGCCTCATACATGTTGTGGCATAGGAACTGAGTCAATGGGCCTAACTAGCAGAGGATGATTTTTTGAGTGACTTGGCCATGGAAAGGTGTTTACGGTGGAAGAGTTCATGATGAGATAAAAGTATAGCTCAAGAAAAGGGGACCAAATCGTAAGGCACATAGAAGATTAAACTTGCAAAAAGGAACATGGAGATTGGATAGGCATGTGGAGGTTATCTCAGTACCAATGGTTGACATGGTGAGCTACTCATGGTTAGATCAAGCTCATAGAATGGAACAACTCAGAAACAAAAGAGGGTGAGCTCAACGGCTCATGCATTGACAAGTTTAGTTGGATCGATTTGTTGAGCCATGAGGTGATCAATTCTACAAAAGGAAGAGCTCGAGGAGCAAGCTCGGAAGAGGTTGACCAGAAATGGGGAAAGCTCAAGGTGACATTTGGGTTGTTTTGGTGTGAGGATTGAGGAAAGTGTAGGTCAAGTTTGAGAAAAAAATCATAGGAAGTATCAACTCATGGCTTGGGTGGGTAATCAAAGGGAAGAGCTCGAGATCTCTCATCACGAGGTTCGCGGTGTGAACAATACAAGTCAAATCATTCCAGCGAGCTTGTAGTTGGAATTTTTGATGGATGGAGCTTAGTGTTGTAGTATGTTAATGAATGAGTCAAGATCATTGGGATTGATGATGTAATCCAAGCGTAAAAGGCGATGCAAACATGAACCAAGTTGAGTATCGAGTCGATGCATTTTTCTAGGATGCCGAGTCGACCGAGATAAAACCAATGGAGAGTCCACATGGTTTGAAGTAGAGTGAAGAGGAGGAGATGACTTGGGTGGATTTGAGTTGAAATTGAGCTACTCAGTGAACATGCACTTTTGAGTTAAGGTCGAGAAGTGTTTTAGTGGCTTGATGAGAAAGATGTCAAACTTGGCAAATGAATGTCAAAAAGAGCTAGGTGGAGCATGTGGGTTACACGGATTGTTTTGGGTCTATTTCTAGTATAGTAGGAAAAATGGTGCCTAATTCCCATACTCTAATAGTTGGTATGAGGAGTTTGAGCCATTGTGGGAAGGATAAGGGATTTAGAAATATTAAGCCAAAGTGTGATCAGGCTAAGTCATTTCAAGATTTCGGGTGTGCCAGGGTAGGATGCCAAGCCGTGTTGTGGGGATTCGAGTATTTTGAGCCAGGGAAACTTGGATTCTTTTCCCCATGAAGGATGTCAGGCCTACCGAATGAATGTATCAATACATGGGTGATGCGATGGAACTCACCTGGCGTAAGTCCATTTTCAAGTTATCAGGCAAGTCATGTCATGGTCAGAGCAAAATATGGTAACAAGCTCATGAAGATGATCGAGTCATTGGTTGAGGTAAGATGGACCAGTCAAAGAGAAAGGTGCCATGAGGCTCATATAATGAGTTGGAGACTTGGTCAAAGTGGTGAGAGGTGACCATTTTTTAGGAGCACGTGGTGAGTTGAAAAACCAAGGTAAGTGTCAATCAATGCAAAGGAGAGGAGCTCACCAACCAATTGTTGAGTCATCATCTAAATCCCTCTCAAGTACAATATAAAATTATGGGTCCCACCAATGAACCAAGGAAAAAATCCAAAAAGGATGAGATGATTTTAAAACAATATTTTTATTAAATTATTTTATCTAAAATATCATGTTTATTAAAATGGGGGATTAAATTTGAATTTTTGAATTTATGGAGAAATAGTAGTGGGATGTTCTTGAGAGTGCAATTAATAATGTAATTAAATGTGTAGGCCATCATGTGCTATTTTTGCCCCAAAGTTTAGGTTTTCTCCTCTATTCTCTCACAGGTGGATTTTCTATAAATGTAAAGGAGGAATTCATTCCAAGTGGTTATACTTTTTTTTTCAGATTCCTCTCCCATCTCACAAGTTAGTCTATTGTGGATTATGGGAAATTTTAAGCCTCTTTTCCAAGATTGTAATGGAAACCATTTTCTCTTCCTAACATAATGATGCATTGTGCACATGATTGAAGTAATAAAAATGTGTTATGTGACTAATTATTAGTTCTTTCATCATTCTAGCTACTTTGTTGTGCCTTTCTCATACTTGTAGGTATACTGTTTAATTTCAAGTTTCCATTACAAGTTTTGGGACTTCTGTGCTTATATGGGAGTGAATCTTTGTATGTGGTTGAGTTGTGGTTCTTCATATTTTTTAGTTTCATCCTTCTTTACTAGAAGACCAAAAACTTGTCTAACAAAACCCTTTCTTGGTGCATCACCACTTCTAGTATAGGTTTTACTTCTTGCAAATATCTCTCCCTAATCCCATGAAAATGTTAGTATAGTTGTAGTTAGTTTTTTTACTACATTAGAAGTAGTGTTGTGTTCAATTTAGGAAGAGGAAGTTGTCCTTATCCAGAGGTTCACCTCAAGCCACAAGTCACACAGCTTGCGAGGTGATCCCATGTTACCCAATTACACTAAATGCCCTATCCATCACCTAGCTATTCAAAGGGTGTAATGATTTTGTGATAATAGTTTTTGGCACTCCTGGTGGGAGAGAGTTGGTACTTCTCTTCACACTTGCATGAATCAAAGTACCTGATGACTCCATACCTCTTGATTTTGAATCTCAGTGTGTTAACTTATGCAAAGAATTTACACAAGATATTATTCGAAGTAAGTCAATTATCACCATATATATTTATCCTTATCTCCTCCAAGGAGAAGGAGAAGAGGCATTTCAACATCACCTCATAGGGGTCATTCAACTCCTCCTTATAGAAGGTTTACTCTGGTGGAACATATTCTTGATGTGGAAAACATTTGTGTAGTACATAATATCATAGAAAAAAGAATTGCGGTTAGACTCCTTGCCACTTCCTTCAAGGATAAATAAATTTAGTGGTTTTGTGGGTTATAATATGGTACTATAATCACTTGGGATGAGTTGGGATAGAAGCTCTGCAAACAGGTCAAAGACAAGAGTGATCACCTGTCACTCATGGAAAAACTCACTACCATAAAGAGAGCCCCTCAAGAGTATATGAGTGACTTCAACTTACAATTACAAAATACTTGGAATAGATTTTTAGCACTCATAAATTCTTCTCCTATTAATGTGTTCTTGTATTATTTACGAGACTTGAAGAATGATATAACAATTATGATCTAGTCCCTGGGAGGGACGACACTACTTGATGCCTATGAAGTTATAATAAGAGTCGAGAATTATTTGATCCAAACAGGGAAGATTACACCCATACCTCTCATGCCTTTGTTTGCTGAAATTTCAAGTAATCAGCAAACCATTTCCCCTATCCCATCAACTCCAAGTTACACGGAATTCTTAGCCCTTGGTCATATAGTATGGTCATATGAGGGCTTAAAGCTTGTGATTCCTACTAGTAGGTGCTTAAATCTAGCCCCTTTTCATTTTATTTGTGTGGTGAAGGCAAGAGCATTTTATTTTGTTTTAGTGGTAGCTAAAATAAATAGTAGAGCATAATATTGAAAAGCTTGTAACTTTTGATCGGTAACTCGGTTTTGAGTACCGTTTTTTGCAAAATTTCTTGTTTTTCATGATCTTTCCATTAGAAATATTTATTTTGAGAATCACACTATAATTATAAAGTTACATATTGTAACATGCACTCATTATAAAGTTCCAAACTCTGGGGGGGGCTCTTGTTGCATTGCTTGCGGATTTTGGTGCATTGCTTGGTTCTTGCATTTCTTTTGGTGATTTTTTGAGGATGGAATCTACTTCTGCATTAGATTATGTTGAGCCATTAACAACACATAATTACCACACATGGAAACCAAGAATGGAAACAATAATTAAGCGGAAAGGATTATGGGATTTAACTTCTAAATAACAACCAGTTTTCACTAGAGAATATGAGACATTTCAGTACCAGTGCAAATTTGATGAGTGTATGGGTTTGATAGGAACTTATGTAAGTGACAGTATTTTATTTCATTTGGAAAAGTGTGACTCTCCTTTTAAAATATGGGAGAAATTGGAGGATTTATTTAGTAAAGTGGATCATATGAGAGCCATGCAACTTGAAATTGAGATCACCTCTCTTAATCCTGAAGATTTTCCAAATATTATAGACTATCTTACCAAGCTCAAGCATTTTTTGACACAGTTGAAGGGGAGTGGAAGGGATAAGAAAGATTAAGAGTGTGTTTACTTGATTCTATCCAAGTTGAGAGGACCATTCCAAATTTTTTCTTCTACCTTTTTCTCTAGCATGGATGTCTTAGGTGACACCTTCAAAATGCCTAACTTAGAAACATTTTATGAAAGACTTACTAGGGAAGAATCCAAATTATCTCACCTCGATTCTTCAACCTCTCAAAAGGAATTAGTTACATCTAATCCTAAGGGAAAGGGAAAACCAAACAGTAAAACCAAATCCACACCTTCTCCATCTCAAAATGCTTCTAAACCCAAAGAAAACAACTCAAAACCCAAGGAGTCTTCTAAATCCAAGAATAAGTCTAGTTGTTCATGCTCTTTTTGTGGGGGTAGTAATCATGAAGAAAATAGGTGTTATAAATGAATGCAAGCCTTAGAGGATGCAATCAAGAAACACAAAATTTCTATCTCCACTCCACCTCCTTCTAATCAACATGGAAAAGCACTTAATGTTGTTGGAAGATCTCAGTCACCACTTGCAGACAATTGGATTATAGATTCTAGTGCTTCTCATCACATGAATTTTTCTAAGGAGTCTTTTGTTTATCTAGGTTTGAGTTCTACTTCCAAAATTGAGGTTGGAGATTCTTCCTTTCTTTCTGTTGAGGGAAAAGGTGATATACAACTTGATGGTGGCAATATCCAATATGCACTATATGTTCCTAACATCACTAAAAATTTACTTTCTGTATATCAAATTTGTCATTCTGGTCAAGGGAAAACAGTGAATTTTACACCACATGGGGTAGAAGTAAGAACTTTGTTGGAGCCTTATTCACTTGTTACTCAGGGTATTATTGATCATAGTTCAATACTATATCACTTTGAGGGTTTTGATGACACTTCTTCTATAGGGGCAAGATTGGTTTCTCATTCAAATTTAGAGAGTAAGCTTTGGCATGAAAGATTTGGACATCTCGATTACAGATATTTGAAGGATTTGAGCACTCGTGGTATGGTAGATGGTCTTCCTAGAGTTTCCTGTCTTGAGGGAGTTTGTCATGGTTATACATTAGGGAAACAACACCAAGATCCTTTTCCTAAAAAATTTTCTAAGAGAGCTTCTTCACCACTTGAGCTTGTGCATAGTGACTTGATGGTTTTTCCTACCCCATCTTTCAATGGAGCTAAGTATGCACTTACATTTATCGATAATTTCTCAAGGCATACTTGGGTTTATTTTCTCAAGTAAAAAAGTGATGTTTTTTCACACTTCAAAGTATTCAAGGCTTTGGTTGAGAAACAATATTCTAGTAGCATAAAGAACCTTCACACTGATAATGGGGGGGAGTACTTTAGCAATGAGTTTTTTGAATTTTTGGCAACTCAAGGCATTATTCACCATAATTTTGTTCCTTATACTCCACAACAGAATGGATTAGCAGAAAGGAAGAATAGAACTTTGAAGGAAATGGCTAACTGTATGATGCATTCTAGAGATATACCTCCTATCTACTGGGAAGAAGTAGTTAATTGTGCTAACTATATTCAGAATCGCACACCACACAGAGCTCTTGAGCATTTGACTCCAAAGGAAGCTTGGTCCAACACTAAGCTAGATGTCTCATTTTTTCGAGTCTTTGGGAGCCATGCTTGGGCCTTTGTGCCAAAGAAGAAAAGGAAAGCTTTGGATAAGAAGAGTAAACCCTTGATCTTTGTAGAGTATTGTCAAGACATGAGAGCTTATCGTCTTTTAGATCCTGATACACATGATGTTATTTTTCAAACACATGTTCAGTTTGATGAGCATTTGACTCCTCATGATTCTTCATCTTATTCCATTCCTTCTTCCTCTTCATATCATCTTGAGGATCCTTTCTTTGAGGAGATTGATGAGGAGGTTATAGATGCCATTTAGGATCCTATTCCCACTGATGTTGTCACTATGCCTAAGTGGGCTCATAATATAATTTCTTAGGTAGCACCTTTCATAGAGGATCTTCCACCCACTAGGCATCATCATGCACATTCTATAGGTTTTGGAATTTTGTGTGAGGTAGTTTATGAGGATCCATAGTCTTTTTCAAAGGCTCATGGGATATAGGAGTGGGATGATGCGATGACAATTAAGTATTCTTCTTTGATGAAGAATCATACTTGGGATTCGGTATCTCTTCCTAAAGGAAGAAATATGATTAGGTGTAAGTGGGTATACTGAACCAAATATACAGCTGATGGGTCCATTGACAAGTATAAGGCTTGTCTTGTTGCAAAGGGTTTTTCACAAGTAAAAGGTATTGATTACTCTGAGACTTTTGCACCCATTGCCAAGATGGATTCTGTATGCCTTGTACTTGCTATTACTGCATCCCAGGGGTGGCATGTATACCAGATGGATGTGAAGAGTGACTTCTTACATGGAGATCTATAAGAGAAAATATATATGGAGCAACTGGCTGGATTTGTTTAGGATTCTTCTCTTGTTTTTCGGCTCCAAAGGTCTCTCTATGGTCTCAAACAAGCCCCTCAGGCTATGAGAAGATGGATTCTTTTCTTCTATCTATTGGTTTTTTTTTGTTGCCACTCTGATCATACAATGTATCTCCAACATGTTGGTGAGGATATTGTGATACTTGTCTTGTATGTTGATGATCTGTTACTTACTGGCAGCTCTTCTTCCCACATTCAGTGTATTCAAAGGGCTCTTTCTACACAGTTTGACATGACAGATCTTGGGCTATTACATTATTTCCTTGGTTTGCATATTTCTCAAATAGATTCAGGGATTCATTTGAGTTAACAAAAGAACACCCATGATCTTCTTAGGTGCTTTGATATGGCTGATTACAAGACAAATCCATCTCCTTTTCAGTCTGGAGTTACTCTTACATCCACATGTACCACACCACTTTGTGGTCCTAAATTTTATAGGTAGTTGGTTGGGAGTCTCATGTACTTGATCCATACTTGCCTTGATATTTAATTTACAGTAGGGCGTGTATCTTGGTTTGCACATTCTCCTCATAATAGTCACTGGCAGGCTGCTAAAAGGATTTTGTGCTATTTGCATGGCACTTCCCACTTTGTCCTACACTACACTAGGGGCTCTACTCAGTTGGTTGGGTATACAGATTTAGATTGGGTAGGTTCTATTGATGACAGGAATTCCACTTATGGCTATCTTTTCTATCTTGGTTCTTATCCAGTTGCTTGGGCATGCAAAAAACAACAGGCTATTGCAATTTCATCTTTAGAGGTAGAGTACAGGGAAGCCATTACAGCGAGTCAGCAGATTCTTTAGCTTTTCCAGTTATTGACAGAGTTTGGATTCCCACAAGATTCACTAACTATACTTTGATGTGACAACAAAAGTGCAATTCACATTTCTCGCAACCCAGTTGAGCACCAGAGGACCAAGCATATTGAGATACACATCCACTTCATTTGACAACACATTCCGGATGAAGTTCTTTGCTTGGAGTACCTTCCGACTTAGCAGCAGGTTACAGAAATCTTTAAGAAGCCTTTTGCATCACCTCGCTACCTTGAGTTACATGGAATTCTTGGGGTTTTGAGAGTTGTGCTTGGGGGTGTTCATGAGAACATCTTCCTTCTTCTTCTTCTTCTTTCTCTTTCCTTATAGCAGAATTCTTTCCTTCTTTTGGTTCAAGATTTCTTCATGGATATATTGTACATGAGTACCTCATCAGGCCTAGTTATTGGGACTCATACTGTGGATATGCCACTTCTATTTTGGCCCCTAGCTTCACTTGAGGGGGGGTGTTAGAGTAGGTATTTACCTTAGCTCATGTTCACCTAGGTACATTATTTACCTTTATTGTATTTATCCTCACCCACTTATGTGTGCGGATATTTTATTTATTTATTAAGATATTAGGAGATATTATCTAGTTGTTAGGTACAGTTCTTTCCTTGATCTATGGTATTGACTAGTTATTTCCTAGATCTATGGTATTGACTAGATCCTTGACATCTAGTTCTCTCATAAATCTATGGACTTGACTAGTTCTTTGATGACTAGTTCTTTCCATGATTTATGGCTTGATCTACGACCTTGATCGGTTCTTAGATTGTTATTTCTTGCCTATATAAGCAAGGTCCATTCTCATTGTAATTCATTGAGTTCCATAATAATATATGATATTGCTGCTCATTTGTTTGCAAAGGTTTATGTAAAGTTATTCTAGCGAATTGCTTTCATCTTATTGATTAGCATATGTGTTCTTGGCTTGGCATGATTTGGTTATCGTTCCTTTTAAATAACCATGATGAAGAAAAATATTCCATTCTCATGGAAGAAGGAAGGAAAGGAGATATTTGAATCCATTACAATAACCATTTCTCAAGAACCTACATTGGTGAATTCAAGGTTTGATAAGGATTTTATTATTTATGCTTTTGCAAGTCAGGAGAGTATTTCTAGGATCCTTACTCAGCAAAATGATGATCTGATGGAACAACCAATCCCTAAAATACTATGAGATAAAATATTATTTTTTTGAAAAGAAAGTCTTTGCTATCATTTGAGCTCTAAAATATTTTGGGCACATGTTGTCCAAAAACAAGATTCATTTGATGGTGTCTCATCTAGGCGTTAAGGAATTTTTTCTGAACAAAGATACGAAAGAGAAATGTACTAGGTGGATTACCAAGGTGATGGAGTATGACGCACACATCAAGGTTACTAAGCTAGTCAGAGGTAAAGGTTTGTGTCAATAGCTTGTTGTATATTTGGCATCTTGAAAGGTGATGAGGACATGATGCTTCTAAATAGTGATGATCAAGTCGACTAGCTATCAAAGATGAAAGCTTTTCTTCTCTTAGGAACATACCCTATTGACATGGATAGGAATCAAAGATGAAAATTTCATCTTTAGTTGAATCCTTATGTTCTGGTAGATAATGTTGTCTTTCAGAGGAATTTGAATGGTATTCTTCTTCAGTGCATAGGGCCATAACAAGTAATTAAGATACTATAAGAGTTTCATAATGACCTATTAGGAGGGAATTATTCTACACGAATGACTACTATAAAAATCATGAGGGATGACTACTATTGGCTGGATTTTTTCAAAGATGCCCATCTTTGGGTAAATAAATGCAAAGAATGTGCCTTTTTCACCAGAAAGCATAAGTTGACATCTCTTCCACTCCATCCAATTCAAGTTGATCAACCCTTTGTTCAATGGGGGTTAGATTTCATTGGAATGATTAATCCTCCATCTAGTGATGGACATAAATGGGTCCTTACTGCAATGGACTATTTTAGTCAATGGAAAAAGATAGTCACATTAAAGGGGGGAAATGAAAAGGTAGTTCTTTATTTCCTAGAAGGCATAATGACAAGGTTTGAAACTCCATTTACAGTCATTTCAGACAATGCAATGGATTTTCTTGGTCTAAAGCTGAGTGGATGGGCTATTAAGAATGTGGTTTACCTCAAGAATTCATCCAATTACTATCCTCAAGGAAACATATTGGCCGAGTATAGCAACAAGAACCTCATAAGGATTATCAAATGCACAATGGAAACTAATAGGACTTGGCACACACATCTTAAGACTTCTTTATGGGCAGATTGGATCACACCTTAAAGTTCCATCAGAAATTCATCTTTCATGCTACTATATGGAAGAGAAGAAAAATATTTTCTATGCTTGGAGTTACCTTCTTTGGAGTTAGCACATCAACTTGAGGTTATGGAGAGTGATCCTATGCCAGTCAGGTTTGCTGAACTCATGGAGTTAGAAGAAGTTTGGAACAAGGATATGAAGATTTTTTAACAACATTAGGCTCAAGTTAAGAAATATTTGGACAAGAAGGCATCCAATAGGAATTTTAAAGAGGGAGATTTAGTTCTCAATTAGGATGCTAACAAAGCCAAACCAGGAATGCACGCCAAGTTTGACGCTCTCTGGAGTGGACCATATATTATCACAAGTTGCAAGGAGGTGAACTCATTTCATCTATCTAGACTCAATGGAGAAGAACTAACCATTCATGTGAATGGGATACATCTCAAAACTTGATTTTGTGAGCTTTCCACCCAATGTACTGTTTAGTTAGATCTTTTCCTCCAAGATATTTGCACATTATTTGTTGTGTGTGCTGTGTGTGTGTGTTTTTTTTTGTCATTGATCTTGTACATTGTGTCAACTGTGGAAGTTTTTCAAGAGAGGGAAAAGGTTCAAATTTTAATAGAATTCCATGATGTTTCAAACTTAGCAGTACTCAAGGATATTTCAGGATCCATCACAAAGGTCAGATTAGTTCGAGATTCCAACATTGAATCCATGCCTAATGGATGGATTAAGGATATTTGATTGGTGCTTAGAAAGAAATCATCCCCAAGAGGTCGCCAAAAATTTTATCCAATTTTTCCCTTGGGATAAAATTGGAATTTGGGAGCAATTGTACCATGGAACTAGGAAGGAATTCATAGGAGAATTTCAGGTCTACAGGATTTTTTTTTTGTATTTTGGGGAACATTTACATGTTGCAGGAACTGTTGGGGTTATCTTAGACTATCCTTTTCTTTTATGAGTTTTGGGATATTTAAGAATTGCTCAAAACATGAGGATTGCCTTCGGTGGCCCATATTTTCCCAATGAGGGCAAAAATGGTCAGAATTGATATAAAAATTTTTAGATGTCTTTATATATCTTCAATATCCATTTATTCACAAAAAAATTCAATATTTGAAAAGGGTTAGTGCAAGGCTTGAAATTTTTTTAACATAGGTTAAAAAGGGGTTCTCGAGCCAAAAAAACCAGTCAAGCAGCTTAACAAGCTACTTGGCGAATTCATACAATACAAAGGATGGATCAATCTATAATATAACTCAGTCAAGATAAATAATGCATGGAGTGAATTATGACCTATAGCTCATTTTAGAGCTCGAGCTTGGTAGTTTAAGAGAAAAAATTGGCACTAGGTTAACTATCGGGCTAAGGAGAAAGGCTGAGTCATGTAGAATGTCTTAGTAAGCTAGTTCGACGTATGACTTGACAAGGAAATTTTCATATGGGTTAGACTCACTGTGTAAAGGGGAGATTGTGTTAGTATATATGGAGAAGCTCAATCAAGATTAATAATGGCTTATAAATCAGGTAAGCCAAGGCATTGGTAGGAGATTTGGGGAGGAGCTTGTATCATGGATTTAACGAGATACTCAAATGTGAACTCAATTCGGGATCCAAAGTTAATATGAAGGGAAATGGGTAATATAATTGGTTAGAGGCCTTTTGTTGATTGATATGGCATGCAATGAATGAATAAGCTTTGGTTTGGATTCAGGGTGTTCTAAGGGAACAACTCAGTGGAAGAATTTACAATCTCAACACTTGTGTGAAGAGCTCAATGTGTCACAGAGGTGGGGTGGGATTATTGGATTCAATGGAGATATTTAGAGGTCATTGGGCCTTATACATGTTGTGGCTTAGGAACCAAGTCAGTGGGCCTAGCTAGTAGAGGGCGAATCCTCGAGTAACTCAGCCGTGGAAAGATGTTTGTAGTGGAAGAGTTCATGATGAGATCAAAGTATAGCTTAAGCAAAGGGGACCAAATTATAAGGTGCATAAAAGCTTGAACTTGTGAAAAGGAACATGGAGGTTGAATAGGCATATAGAGGTTGGTTGAGTGCTAACGGGATCGACATAGTGAGGTGCTCGTGGTCGAATCGAGCTCGTAAAATGGAATAACTTGGAAATAAAAGAAGGTGATCTCGATGGCTCATGCATTGAATAGTAGAGTTGGCTTGGTTCATTGAGCCATGAGGTGATCAATTCTACAAAAGGATGAGCTCGAGGAGCAAGCTCGTAAGAGGTTAGCAAAAATGGGGATAGCTTGAGGTGATGTTTGGGTTGTTATAGTGCAAGGAACAGGATGAGCATAGGTCAAGTTTAAGAAATGGCTCGTAGGATGCATTGGCTCATGGCTCGGGTGGGTAATCAAAAGGAAGAGCTCAATGAGCTCTCATCATGAGACTCATAGTGTGAACAATGTAATTCTAGCCATTCTGGTGAGATCGTAGTTGGAATTTTTGATCGATGGAGCTTAGCATTGCAACATATTAAGTAATGAGTTAGGCTCATTGGGATTGATGATGCAAGCCAAGTGGAAAAGGCAATGTAAACATGAACAGAGTTGAGCACTGATTCAATGCAGTTTTCTGGGATGCCGAGTTGACCGAGCTAAAACCAATGGTGAGTCCACATGGTTTGAAGAAGAGTAAAGAGGAGATGACTCGGGTGGGGTCGAGTTGAGATTGAGCCATTTAGTGAACATGTGCTTTTGAGTTAAGATTGAGCAATGATTTAGTGGCTTAATGAAAAAAATGTCAAACTTGGTAGTTGGACATCAAGAGGAGCTAGGTCGAGCATGCGGGTTACGGGGAGATTTTTTTGGTTTATTTCCAGTTAAGTAGGAAAAATGGAACCTGATTCCCGCACTCCAATAGCTGGTGTGGGGAGTTTGAACCATTGTGGGAAGGATTAGGGATTTAGAGGGATTGATCCAAAGTTTGATCAGGCTAAGGCATTTCAGGTTGTCTAGTGCGCGAGGGTAGGATGCCAAGTTATGTTGTGGGGATTTGAGTCATTCGATCTAGGGCAACTTGGAGTATTATTCCCATGAATGACATCAGGCCCACCGAATGAATGTATCAATACACAGGTGATGCAATGGAACTTTCCTGATGAGTCATGTCATGGTTATGTGATTCCATTTCTGAGTTATTAGTTGAGTTGTGTCATGGTTGGAGTGGAATATGAGAACAAGCTCATGAAGATAACTGAGTCATCAGTTGAGGTAAGATGAATTCGTCAAAGAAAAAGGCTCCATGAGGCTCATGTAATGAGTTGGAGACTCGGTCAAAGTGGTGAGAGGTGACCATTTTTTAGGAGCACGTAGTGAGTTACCAAACCAAGGTAAGTGTCGATCAATGCAAAGGGGAGGAGCTCACCAGCCAGCTCAGTGAGTTGGCTGTTGAGCCAAGTACTGAGTCATCATCCAAAGCCCTCTCAAGCACAATATAAAATTATGGGTCCCACCAATGGACCAAGGAAAAAATCCAAAAAGGACGAGATGATTTTAAAACAATATTTTTATTAAATTATTTTATCTAAAATATCATTTTTATTAAAATGGAGGATTAAATTTGAATTTTTGAATTTATGGAGAAATAGTAGTGGAATGTTCTTGAGAGTGCAATTAATAATGTAATTAAATATGTAGGCCATCATGTGCTATTATTTGGCCCAAAATTTATGTTTTCTCCTCTCTTCTCTCACAGGTGGATTTTCTATAAATGTAAAGGAGGAATTCATTCCAAGGGGTTATACTTTTTTTTTAGATTCCTCTCCCTTCTCACAAGTTAGTATATTGTGGATTATGGGAAATTTTAAGCCTCTTTTCCAAGATTTTAATGGAAACCATTTCCTCTTCCTAACGTAATGATGCATTGTGCATGTGATTGAAGTAATAAAAATGCGTTATGTGACTAATTATTAGTTCTTTCATCATTCTAGCTACTTCATTGTTCCTTTCTAATGCTTGTAGGTATACTGTGTAATTTCAAGTGTCTATTGTAGGTTTTGGGAGTTCTGTGCTTATCTGGGAGTGAAGCTTTGTATGTGCTTGAGTTGTGGTGTTTATTCATCCTTCTTTATTGGAAGACCGAAATTGTTTATAGTAAAACCCTTTCTTGGTGCATCACCACTTTTAGTATAGGTTTTACTTCTTGCAAATATATCTCCCTAATCCCATGAAAATGTTATTATAGGATGAGTTAGTTGTTTTATTACATTAGAAGTAGTGTTGTGTTGTGTTTAGGAAAAGGAAGTTTGTCTTCTCTAGAGGTTCACCTCAATCCAAAAGTCCCAGAGCTTGCGAGGTGATCCCATGTTACCCAATTATACTGAATTCCCTATCCATCACTTGGCCATTTGGAGGGTGCAATGATCTAGTGATAACATGTACCACATGATATTTTGATACATGGTGGTTAGAGTATGGGCCAAGGTGGCCTGCAGTGGGGGTGGCTCCAAAGATGAGAGAGACATGAGATAATGGTAGTATAGAGGATGATGAGGAGACAAACAATAGAGACAATAGATAAAAAGGCTAATAATATACCTGTGTGGAGGCAATAACACAGGGTAACACAGTTAGAAGACATCAGTGAGGAGATAGGTTTCCAGATAGATGATGATATACATGAGGTACCTACGGAGGAGGATATTTATGGTAGGGTGAGGGTTAATGAGCTAGTATCAAATATAGATGGAGTGGCTAGTCACACACACATGTGGATACAGGGGAAGGATAAAATAACATATAGATATGAAAGAATAGTGAGTAGTGAGCACTTCCAGAGAGAACCACGTCGAGCCAGGGGCCGAGATGTGGAGAGAGTGGTGGAGTTAGTATTAGAGTATTTAGATGAGGTGACAGTGGAGAAAAATAGATTACAAAGGGTAGTGGAAGAGCTATAGAGGTGTTTAGAGGTGGATTGATTATAAATTGATGAGTTGGAGGGTTAGATGCTAGTACATACAAATTACATAAGACGCATCCATGAGCTAGATACCATAGTGGTAGAATGGGAGCATGATCAAGAGTGATTCATTTAACTAGAGGCATTAGTAGATACACAAGAGAGTGAGTGAGGTCTTTGAGAGCTCGTAGAGGAGGTAGTGACTCAAGTTAGTCAAAATATTTCTAGTGAGGGTGCATATG
Organism: Taxus chinensis; assembly: GCA_019776745.2. Classification (NCBI taxonomy): domain Eukaryota; kingdom Viridiplantae; phylum Streptophyta; class Pinopsida; order Cupressales; family Taxaceae; genus Taxus; species Taxus chinensis. Next base: position 58,473,690 of record CM034155.1, read on the forward strand.
ATGGGTATTAAGAGGCTCTATTATGAGGACATGCTCCACATGTAGTGGTATAACCATTTTCGAGATCATCTAGTTCAAGGTCCAGGACATATAGGACCAACATGGGTTATCCTGGGAGTGGATCAGTACATCCAGGAGGATCACATATAGGCTATAGTAGGCTTGGTCCTGATGTAGGGCTTCCCCCTGATTGTATTGACATGTGATCATGATTTTGTATGTAAAAAATATGTTATTTATACACAAGATATAAATCTCATTATTTTTGTCGTGGCATAAAATGACTCATCATGTTATTAGTGGATGTGTGTGCGTGTGCATGTGCATGCATGCTTGTGATGTTGTAAATGAAATGGATATATATAATGGTGAACTACTATTTGTACTTGTTTTTACTTTTTTTGTGTTTTTGTAGGACCGTGTGACCATAGAGATATAATGTTGTAGGATATATAAATTGAGTGATGTAATGTAGGTGTGATTTATTATGGTGTGAATATGACACAATTCTTATATGTGTATTATAACTCATGAGATGATGTAGTCATGTGGGAGATCAATATAGAGAAAACCAATTATTTGAAGAAAGTATAACAAATACAAGGTGACATACTATCCCTTCACTTGGTCAAGATACAGTGTATGCGTGTGTGAGTCAATTACTATTTGAAGAAAACCATCAAGAAGTCATAAATGATGATATGCTAGCCAATATGGAGGTATTTTGAGGAAAATAACAGGTGTGTATTGTGAATAGTGGACAATAATTTTGAGTCGTGCATTTCTCCACTTCCATCCATGCATCCAAAGCCCCAACAAAGATACATTTTATTTAGTTATAGCTTTTCTCTACTGTCATCCAGGCATCCATAGCCCCAATAGAGATGATGGAAAGAACCCTTTGAGAGAGTTGTTAATATTGATTTTAGTTTATTGATATTTCTTTTCTTTTCTCTTTTTAGTGTCCTTTTTTATTGATTTTTTATTCTTTGTTTCTTTTTTACAATGATATTAAGCTCTATCTCTCTCTCTTAGGGGTTTAGAACCACTATGATTTGATGGAGTAGGAAAAAATGAATATGGATATGCCATTAGATAGTGTGAAACAAAGAAGGTCATGTAGTGTTTACAACCAAGATTTTAATGTTTATAAAGTGCATGGATCTCTCAAAAATGAATCCGTTCTTAAATTTTCCAAGCAATAAAGACTAGTTTCAAAAGTCCAGAGTTAACCACATGAAAACTAATGTGAGAGTGTCCAAATTGAGTGCATTGTGCCTAAAATCATTGAGACACCTATACAAGTGAAAATTTGAAAATATATTTATTGTGGATGAATGGATATGTACAAGTGGAGCGAATGAAATAAAAAAATTATATACACATGACTCATTTTTTGTATTTTTGAACATTTGGTATTGTTTTTTACTTTTTGCAATATTATATTGTTTTTGTGATTTTGAAATTTTTAAAACATTTTTTTGGATTTTTATTCAGAAATATTTTTTTTTTTTGTGATTTTTAGGCCTAAAATCACCACAAATGCATGTAATTTAATGTCTCAAGTTCTTCTTTACCATCCATGTCAGCTAACTTGTAAGTGTCATACCCATATTTTTAAATGATCACATAAGGTACAAACTAGTTAGGGGAAAAATTGTCCTGTTGGTCAGATGCTTGAGATGAATTCTATTGATTTTTTTAAGAACAAGGTCACCTAACCAAAACTGATGAATGTGGACCTTATTGTGATATGATATTGATATAAAATCATGGTATACTTGGAGATGATTAAGAGCGTTAATATGCCTTTCATCAAGTAGATCAAGTTATATAACATGTTCCTGACGGTAATCATCATTTGTAATGAATTCTTGGAGCATGAATGTAAAGATGGGATTTTGAGGTCAAGGGGAATAACACCCTCATCCCCATATACAAGACAAAAGGTGTAGCTCCTATAGGAGTGAAAATTAAAGTATGATATGCCCAAAGTGAATAAGGAAATTGTGTGTTCCAATCTCTATGTGAAGCATTGTCAAAATTTTGAAGGATCTTCTGACCATTAACTTGTGGATAGTATGGTGTGGAAAAAAATATGTCTAATTTCATATTTATCACATAACGCTTTTACATATTTATCATTGAACAAACTTCCATTGTCTGAAATGATCTTATTGGGAACTTAAAAGTGAAAAATGATATGATGGACAATGAATTTGACAATTTGGGGTCTTCTAATACACGTAAGTGGCGCAACTTCAACCCACTTCATGAAATATTCAGTAGTAGTAATAATTAATGTGTGATCATCAGAAGATAATGGGGATAAATTTCCCATAAGGTCAAGTCCCCATTAGGATAAATGTCTAATGGATTGAAGAGGTTATAACTCTTGCATGGGGATATGTGAGAAATTTACAAATTTTTAACACTTCTCACAGTGTCTAATGTATGTACAAGTATCTTGTTCTAAATAATTCCAATAATAACCCATGCAATGGACACGTCAATCAATATACATGCTACTAAAATGACCCCCACATGTACCATCATATTTTTAAAGAAGTACAATGATAGTCTCTTGAGGAAACAAACATTGCAATAATATATTGTCATAACCATGCTTATAAAGAATATCTTCAATGAGGAAAAAATGAGTAGCTCATTGAAAAAAAGTACACTATCTAGTTTTATTAAGTCCCAACTTGGTAAAGTACTGAATTTAAAATATATAGTGAGTTCTTCATACCAGAGAGGTGGTGGCATAGTTTTAATATGAAAAATATCAAGAATTTGGGTACAATCAAAGGATTCTTGTGCTAGCACACAAATGGGAACATGGATAATGTTAGCTTCTTTTTCTAAATGTATATACTATCCTACATAATTCATGGTGTCTAGATTGGTAGAATGTGGAGTGGTCTCAATCTCAAAATGAGAATTGAGTAAGTAATGAATCAATGAGGGTTTTGCATTGTTGCAATATGTCATTATGAAATTAGTTTGACCCAAGGATTTGATTGAAAAGTAGTTGAGAATCACCAATAATTCACAATCATTTGATCTTAAATAGTAATAGCTAATTGGAGGATAATGAAAAGGGCTTCGTACTCAGCTATATTGTTTTTTCATTGGAAATATAGTTTGAATAATAATGGAATAGAGGCTACTTGGGGTGTGATAAATAATGCCTATGCCACCCCCTTGGTCATTTTTGAATCCATCAAAATGTAAAGTCATATCAACATCATTATTTATGTCAATATAATCCTCGATTTTAGATACAATAAATATGGACTCGTTTGGTAGATTAATATTTAGTATTTGTGAGTTAGTATGAGGTGCTTTAGATAACTAATTAGAAATCACTTTTCCTTTAATAAATTTTTATAAAATGAAATGTAGATCAAATTTGATGAGTAACATGATCTTCTTGGATGTAAGACTATTGTGATAGGTTTTTCTCATCATATAATGCAAGGGATCCATTTTAGTAACAACATATGTCATGTTATTGAGCATGTAATGTTAAATTTTCTATGTGGAGAATACTATGGATAGACAAAGTTTCTCAGTTTGTGTATAGTTAAGCTCATATGTGATGAGTTTGCAACTGATATAGTAAATGGATGATTCACGATTGTTAGTATTTCATTGAGCTAACATAATTCCTAGAAAAAATTCAATAGTATAAATGTACATATATTATATTAAATCAAGTTAAAATTGTAAGAGTGCTTTAGGACTAAGAAAAAACTTCTTAATTTGTTTAAATTTGATACAACACTCCTCCCCTAGTCAAAGGTAATACCTTTTCTAAGGAGTTTATTACATGGATGGAAATGACTAGAAAATTGTGCAGTGAAGCATCGAGTAGCCTAAATCTTACCCTAAAGGATATATAATTGTTTAATGTTTATAGGGGAATGCATTTCTATAATGGAATTAACCTTAGCTTGGTCCATCTAAATACCAAAACATGAAATGTTGAAACCAAGCAATTTTCCTATTATGACTCCGAAAAGCATTTCTTAGGATTTAACCAAATTTTGTATTCTAAGAGGTTTAAAAATATTTTACGTAGGAATTTTATGTGGTTTGAGAGAAGTTTAGATTTTTTAAGAATATCATCAATATAATCCTCTATAATATCGTGAATGTAATCATGAAATATGTAGGTCATAACACATTGATAGGTGGCACAAAAAAAAATTATTCCAAAGGGCATAAATTTATAGTAAAATGTCCCCAAGGAGAGGTAAAATCAGTCTTATGTTGGTCTTTTGGAGTGATTCTAATTCAATTATAGCCAGATAAATCATCCATGAAATAGAACATCTCATGGCTGACAATATTGTAAACAAAAGTATCAATATTGGGTAAGGGAAAGTTATCCTTTGGACAAGACTTATTGACATTATTAAAATCAATGCAAATGTGTAAACCACCAATCTTCTTTCCCAAAAGGACCATGTTAGAGGCCCATTTTGGATAATAAATTGGTTGTATGAAACAAAAATCAAAGATTTTTTGTAGTTCATCTTTAACTAGTAATGCACCACATGGGTGCATCCCGCATAACTTTTTCTTGACATGTTTTGCATCGATGTTTAACACAAGTTTGTGAACCATTATATCTAGATCCATTCTTGAAACATCAACATACGACCCAGAAAATACATTGAAAAAATCATCTAAGAGTGATGTGTACTCAACACATTCCTCATCTAATAAGGATTTTCCAAGGAGGATTATTCGAGGTTCCTCCTGCGCGTCGATGTTAACTTCAATAGTTTCTTTAATAAGCATATGAAATGCCACATCAATGTCATAAAAAATTAGAAGCTCATTGGTAGGTTCTATGGGTATATCATCTTTGTCCCAAAATAAATCTTCACTATGGAGTTGAGTATCTTACATGATTGATTTGTAGGGTTCTTCATCCATAGCACCCAGGTGACATAATATGGATTCCTTTGAAGGGAATAGAACTAGAGGTACTAGATTGTGCTGACATGTGATTGTGAGTTATCATTGATTGAAATGGAAAATTAATGATGAATTAAGATCTAGAGGGAACTTGGGATGATGCTGACAAGATAGGACATGACCAAGGTCATGAGAACACTTGTTTGAGGCTTAGTTTCTTAAGTAAATAGTGATAGGAACAGGTATGGTGATGATGTGAGAGCACACAAGGATGATTTCACACATGGTATAACATGTATATTACATGGAAACAATGTCATAAGGATGAATATATGGGTAGATGAGTAGAATTGGTCATACTAGTTTAGTTGAGCAGGATAAACCCATAGGAATATGTATCAAAGTGACCATGGAAATGTGGAGTGAAGGAATGAGGAAACTTAAAAATAATGGTAAAGTTATGAAACAAATTATATGTCATGTTTAAGTGGCTACATGGTGAAGAACATGATATTTGTGATGTGTTATGGTGAAAACTATCTCAATTTGGCCTAGTTCAAGAACCTAGAATAAGGGTATGAAGAAAAAAAAGATATGTAAAGAAAATTAAAACATGGGAAGTTTTTAGGGAAACTACCAAGAGTACTTATATGAAGCTAAATGTCATAAATAAACAATGAGAGACATATCTAGGGTCATTGGTTTGACCGCCCTTCACGAAAAAGATGTTTAACATGTAAAAATGAGATCGATAAAGAAGGTAAAGGTGCATTTATGAAAAATTATCCATTGGATATCATGGATGAGATAGTCAAGAAGGTGTGGATCAAATTTGAGGAACATAGAATGAGTTTTGAGAAATTAAAATTTTGTCAAAACTAGGTTAAGCAAGGTATGCCAAAATAGTGCCCTAACGTCTTAACATTCAATATAAATTGACAAGTATCGTTAAGATAAATAATAAGAGAAATTTTTGAAGAGTATAGGGATACACATATTATGAAAAATTTCTAAAATAAAAAGGATACAGGATAAGAAAATTCTATCTATTTTTTGGCACTGTCTAAAACCATCTTAAACCCCAGTTAGAAGAGGTATGGAGAAAATTGATTGGTTATTCCTTCAAATGGAATTGTTTTACCTGTAAAATGTTTTGAGTGTGTAGAGAACTCTTCATAGGTCATGTTAATGGTGGTTTGAGCTTATGAAACATGGTGAAGTAAAATATCAAAAAATGGAGTCACAATGAAAGGTGAAGTGTTCTAGAAACCTTGTGATGTTATCTTGATTTTAATGAAGTCATCGAGGTTATTTATGTGAAGAAAATTAATGATAGAAGAGTTTTTCTCACACCTATCACTAAGAAATCTATTATACAAAGCTAGTGATGGTAAAATGGAGGTGCTCATGATGAAATGAACATTTTTGATGTTGCTTCTATTCCTGATCAGCTTGATAGTGTTGTAAATTAGATGTGAGAATGCTTGACTCAATTTGGTAAAGTGCTTTCATGATGAAAACTTCAATGTCTGCAATTTCCCTATATTTCTAGTCAAGAAGGTTGAGAAATTGAGAAGTTTTTGTGAATTTTTCTTAACAACCTCTGCAAAAAATATTTTGGAGATGTAATAGGGGTCTCATTTGATGTATTTGTGGTTTGGTGGGTCATGAAAGTGAATTTTCGTAAGTTAAGAGTCTCCAAGTTAAAACTGGTTTTGTAGTGTCTTATGAACCAACACATATAGTCCCATAATTTATTGAATTTCATGGCCATATACCTCGAGTTGATGATTGCACTTGGTGTGATAATTTTCAAAGGGATAATAACTTCTTAGAAAATTGATTTAGAAGATATGAACATAGATTTACATAAGTGAATCAACTCATTTTTGAAGACTAGTTTCTAATCCTCCGTGACTGTAAATGTGTAGCTGAGAAGTAGAATGGAAATGGATCCTTTTTCCTCTATTTTATAAATGCCAAGGAAATTATGAATTAGTAAATATAATTATATGTGATCCCACTTGTTTAGAGTGAATGACTTGGTCTAGAATTTTGCACATTAGTTCTAAAAAGAAGACTGTATTTTGAAGCTCCTAATTTCAGTTTTCTTAGGAGCTCAAATGGAGGCTTGGTAAGATAATGATGAGTCTCAAGTCTTGTTATAGGTTTAGAGAGAAAGAAGAGGAGTTTTATAATGTGCTCACATGCTTATGCCACTTGGTGCATGGTCAAAATGTGGTAGAAGACAAAGGATTGTTCGCTCTGCAAGAAGACAAAAAGAGGACTGACATGATAGTTACAAACCAAATTTGTAAGAGGTTAAAAAGGTATATTTGTAAAATAATTTTGATGGTTAGGGAGTTCATAGATTTATTGGTCATCATATGTGATAAGAGAATATTGATAGGTCCTTGAAATATTTGTACTTACTTTGACATTTATTTAGATGTAATGATTGCAAAATTTTGGCATTTTTTGTGTAATCTATCACATCCTTGTATGTGTAGATACAAAATCATGCACTTTAGACATTTTTTTTATCTTAGTTTCATATTACTATTTAGAAGGTTCTTGAGTGAAGAAATTAATAATTAACCACTATCTTTTGGCCATCTTGTTTTATTTTATTTCTTCATTACTAAACTTTTATATCCATATACTCAGTAAGATTTTGTCATCTCGCATTATTTTATCCTTAACTGGGTGCCTAGATTAGTACTAGGGCACCCATGGGAACCTTGGTCCCACCAGGGCTGCCCCGGTCCTTTTTGCACTTTCCTACCATCTTTTGGGCTCTTTCTAGCCATTGCAACTTCTTATCTTTTTGGTGGTCAGCCATTTTGAGGTTAATTAAAAAATTAGATCATAAGAATCCTATAAATATAAAGTTATGAGACCATAATGAAGGACCTAGCATCATTCACTACTATACATCAAGAGTTGCATCCATATATTGCATTGGAGATCACTTGCATCCACATAGCTCCATCATCAAGGCACAAGGCTAGGACATCTACATCACACACTTCATAGGGGGAGGGATTATATTCTATTCCATGCACGCATGCTATTATATTTTATACATTTAGTTATTTCTCGCTACTTAACAAAGTGTGACTAACACAAGAACACCTAGGGAGAATTATGCACACATTCACCAGAAATAAATTTGGGTCTGAAATGTAGTGAAACACTCAGTTAGTAAGCCCACTTTTATGGTAGTTGATGTCAATCTGACCCATTCATTTACATTTTTATTTTTTAGGGATTGATTCTTGTTTAGGGTTTTGTAGGTCTTTCTATTCATCTTGAATCATTTGTGACATCTGTTATAGGACAGTGAATCTGATGTGAGACACAACAATATTTTTAGACCACCTCCTAGCCTTGTGAAAATTAGTTTAAGATATTTTACATAGATTAAAGAACCCATTTTATAGAACTTTATCCATAGGTGCCCCAGTCCCTCTCCAGGTGCTCCAGTCTAAAGAATCATCCCAAATCCATCCTTTTTGGGGCTACTGCATAGTCGTTCCTATTTTATGTTCCTCTAGTCATTTATGTGATACAGTCCAATAAGATCATCAAATCAGCTAAGTTCTTTCCTCTTCTGTCTTACACATTAGGGTTAGAATCTCCTTTTGCATAGTTGTTTATTTCATTTACATACTCCTTTATTGCATTTATTTAATTTATTTACAAATGTTCATAGATTAGATTAACTATCACCACATACTACATATTAGTCAATTTTACTTAATCATTTTGGTGAACTCCACACTTTCACGCTTAAGATCCTCATTTTTTTTCATCTATCATGGATCCATAACTTGCTCAAGTATTTTTATCTACTTTACTTAAGAGATATCCCCATTTCCATGTTGTTTTGCAAAAATAGCTAGACTGAATGTGTTTAGATGAAAATACACTACCACACAAAATGTGTCCTATATTTGATCATGTATCTGACTATGCTCCTAATGATCCTCCATCTACTCAACCCCTATTGGATTCAATTCAATATTTACATGCTTTATTTAAGGAAAAATTTAAGGCTATGGAATCAACCATTACATCCCTTAGATTTGAAATTCAATATCTTAATGATGCTTCTCAATCACCCATTTGTGTTCATTCTACATCCTCTATGCAATCTATGTCCACTACATGTCAGCTAGTAAACCTCAAGACATGCCATTTCCTGAACCTCTCATATTTGAGCATAATACTACACCGCATGACATTTTTATTCAACTCCTTAGTAATTAGTTGATCACTCTACCACCTACTCATTAATATTCTCCTTATCGGTTAGAAAAATATCAAGGTCATCCATATTACAACTATCATCGAATCAATGAACATAATGATAACAATTTCTACACTTTTCCCCACATAATCCAAGATCTTGAGCATCAGGGCCTTATTACATTTGTTAAACAACATTCTAATATAACTGATAACTCCCATTAGGTTCCTAAATCTGACTCATCTATAATTAAGGAGCATCAAGACAACCTCATTCCAATAACTCTTAAGAAACAACATATTGTAACTAATTCACCATCTCCTCCTATTCAACCATCTACCGCATCACCAAGTCCATCATCTAACAACATTAGTTCACAATATCCTATTAATAAGTTGGCAATCATATCATCAATTTAACTTAAGAAAGTTCCCTTCAGAGTTAGTGTAACATGGAATCCTCTCAAATCTAAGCTCCAGCTAGTTAATTTTTTCCCAACAACTAATCCTCCTACTAGTGATTAGGATATATTTTAAATTTCACCACCATCACATAGTTTTCCTATTGAATTTATCCAACATGGTTCCTCTACACAAAGACTTGGTCTTTAGTAGGTGACTCTTGTTACTCTACCCTCTTGATGACACACTCATATTATTATGGTTCCTATATGACCATTAAGGGGTATTTTACCATAAAGAACCTTGTTTCATCTTACATTACCATATTCCTCCATTACATCACCACCTATACATACACACATCTATAATACTTTAATGCTCCTTATGCATCATCGATTAAATGAAATATATAATGCTTGATTACCCTCATACATCATTTATCACATAGTACATGTGTTATCATACACTTGGGGGGCATAACATCCCACATCCACCCTAATCTTGGTATCTACCCATATCTCACTTTTTAATTCTCATACATAAATCTCATAGCATACACATACTCATTACACAATTTAGCATCGTCATCACCCAATGAAACACTCTTGTTCTTTGGTTCACACTTGGTTGTTGAGGGATTGCTACACATGAACCAAAAATACCACACTATAGGCATTACACATTGCATTTCATCACATATCATGTGTCATACACCATACATTATACATTTAGTCTAAAACATTTTGACATTTATAAAACATACATCATAGTAGTCACCATTATATCTACACCATTGTCTATGTGTCTTACATCATACACTACTTATCTTACATAATGCATTATTCATTTATCTACATACCATACATATTACATAGCACATTTTTCACACATATTCTACATACTATACTCTCTTCAACACATTACACATATTGCACTCTATATTATACATTGCACTATTATGCATACTACACTTAATCTGCATCACGTATATTACATTTGTCATTTGATATCATACATTACACATTGTGCTCATCATATGGTCATATTTCATCCTTACATATAATAGATTTTTTTCTACGCACTGCAATAATTACCCTATGATTCACTTTAGTTCCTCGGTCCATACTCGACTGCCAAGGGTTAACAAATCAAATGGACCTTACACTCATCACACATTTACCATTCAACCTTTCATCATGTGACATTTATAGCTTAGTTACATATGATTTGGGCTCAATTGTCACATATTCTATCATTTTATAGTGGTACACACCTTAGGTTACATCACCACTCCCTCTTTTCATCTTGTAGTGAGATATTAGGGATAAATCATCACTAATCCATTCATCTCATAGTGATATACACTTAGGCTAAATCATAACTTATATGTTCATCTAGTGATGATATAAGCTTCCTCTATAGGGTTCACATACAAATCATCGTTAGGTCACATCTCATCACATCGCGTTAGACACACTATTTGACCATTTCCTGATGACACACTCTCATTTATGGTTTATTATTGACTGTTGAGGGGGAAAACTAAATGAACCTCACTGCAGACACTTCCATTCACTCGGGGGGCACACAACTCATATCACTCGTTTGTGCATTCCATTTCACCCATCCACAATTTACTGCATATTATGGTTTCTCTTACTCTTGCTTACTTTTTCTTGTTCATGATTAGTTTATAACACATGTTAGTTATCTTATTTATATGCCATTTATCTATATCATCCATACATGTGCACTCACATCTTTTTCTAGCTATGATAAAAAATACAGGTCTCTTACACGCAACATGGATTCCCACCTTCTACTCTTCCTACACTAGTCATTGGGGGCATCAACATTCATCTCTCACAAGTGTTATTGTTTCATTTTATACTTAGCACTTTACATTACTTGCTTATAAATTATTTTGACATACTAGTTATCTGTCTAGCATGTTAATGGGTGTTTCATGTGTAACATTTGTTATGCACGTGTATTGGATTCCATACTTGTTTGTTACATTTTCTAATTTTTTTACTATTATCTATGGGCCTTGCCCTATGTTTGGTGTGCACACTTATTTCTTGTTTATGGCCATGATGGCCTTGCATGTCTTGTGACATCGTGAGTGATGTCTCCTGTTTGTAGCCTACTTTGTGTGGCTTAGTTTTTCTTTTTGCATGTTTTTTACTCTTCTTGGCAGGTTTTACATTGTTTGCATATATTACACATATGCATGCATGTTTGTTCACACTTGTCTTTGGCTAGCCTTCTTGTTTGTGCATGCATTAGTTTTAACCAAGCACTTTCTAAGGTATAATTCATCCATTTGGTCCTCTTTTTGGGTCGCATTATCCTATCAGAAATGTCGCATGCATCCCCAAAGAGGGGGGCATCATTTCGATTTTTTTTACACACTAACACAGATTCTAAGCTGGTTTGGTTCAATTATATACAGTGAATGGGTTCTGTAGACACCTATAATTTAGCTATAACAATTTAAATACTTAAATTGCACTAATTATACCCTTTCCCGCAAATGGATGACATATAATCAATATAGCACATTTTCTCTACTATCGTAATTAATTATATACATTACGTTAGTTAATTAAATCTTCTATCCGACAATGATGCCAATTAATGACCTTCTGTTAATCAGCTCCCTTTTCTATCTAGATTAATTAATTAAGCTCCCCTTTCTATCTAGATTAATTAATTATTTCTAATTAATTAATCTCTCCTTTCTATCTAGATTAATTATTTATTTATAATTAATTAATACCCCTTTCTATCTAGATTAATTAATTATTCTTAATTAATTAATTCTCTCTTCTATTTAATCAATAAATTGTCACTTATTTGATTAAATCCCTCTTATAGTCTAAATCATGCTAATTATTCCTCTAAAAAGCTTTTATAATCTTACACACCTATTAATTAATCACTTTGATTAATTAATAAAGCCACTAAACTCAATGGGTCACTAAAAGGACAAAGATAAACTCTCCTAAGGTTAACTCAACCTTTTCTACACCTCCCTTATCCACAACTCACCCAACCTCTCCATTTATCCTACATGAAGAGGGGTGTAGAGATTCCTCTATCCATTGGGCTATATAAGGAGCCCTCCTCCTACCTTTATATTTACACCTACTCCTTGATAAACAAAAGTGAGCATATAGTAATACACCATAGTCATTTTTATCATCTTTTAGCATTTCTCCATTAGAGTGGAGCTATATCATCATACTTTTACATTCAAACAATCAAGTTAGTGTTGTGAAGAAAAACTGAGTTAATCAAGAAATGCCTAATAAGCCATGGCTTAATGAACCTCCATCTTTGATCACCTTGGATCAAGCAATCACTATCTCTTTTTGATAGCTAAAATATCTACATAGGTTTAGTTTATTGATTTAGATTTCTAAATATTAGAGAAATAAATGTTAGTATGTTAGTTTGAGGTTTATTTTCAAGATTCTAATGCATAGTATTGATGTTTATTACTTGTTTAGCTCTGAACATGATGATGTATTGATATTTGATTTATCTTTGTTGTAGGACTACTAGGTGTTAGTTATAATATTCTTAACTTAGCTAAACAAATACATGCATACATATGGCACACCTGGTGGGACTTACTTCATTGTTCTTTGCACTTAATTTCAAGTTTTTGTAGTTAAGTTTCATTTTTGGTTACTAACCCTCTTTTACACATATTGACATAACTTGTTTTTCTTAACTTGTTTTGTTGATTTTGAATGTCTTGAGTCTTCCTTTTAGGTATAAAGGAGGTGAAGTGCTGTCAAAATTGGAATTGATGGGAAAATTTCAAGATTCCTCCATGTTTTCATTTTTAGATCTTACTTTTTCAGCATTCTACATGCTAGTTTTGTCAATTTCTTGAAAATATTAAATTCTTGAGCATGTAGGTTAGTGTTTGATAGTGATGAGTCTTCTATTTACATATTAATGTTGTTGGTTGCTGTCAAAATTAAATCTTGGTGAGAAAATTTCAAGATTTCATCATGTTTTCATTTTTAGAGCTTACTTTTTCATCATTCTACATGCTAGTTTTGCCAAGTTCTTAAAACTCTTAAATTTTTGAGCATGTATGTTAATGTTTGATAGCGTTGAGTCTTATATTTACATATTAATGTGATGGGTTGTTGTCAAAATTTAATCTTGGTTGGAAAAATTTGACCATTTTACAGGTTAAGGAACATTATTTTTGAAATTTTTTGAGTGCATGTCAAGTGCATGCCCGTGAGCATAAGAACATATGCGTAAACCATTTTCTGAAAGCCATAACATTTTCTCCCAAACTCAAAATGAATCCATTTTTTACGTTGGAAAGGTATTGAAAACATAAATTTAGGATTTATACTTACAGAAATTGTAGGTTTTCAATTTATTTTAAAACAGGTCATTTGCTAACATGCCTAATGTTTTGATGAATGTTGTATTTCCATGCTTTAATTGATTTATACCAAAGCATGTGTATGCTATTCTCTTTCACCTTTTGGTGATCTTGAGAATCAAAACCAACTTTGATCTCTAGATTTTTAACGTTGGGATTAAACTTGGAAATTTGATTATTCATTTTGCTTAAGGGAATGAACCTTTTACAAAGCATTTTTAAATGGTCCTTTGATTTGAAGTTTTCCATTTCTATATAGTTGGGATAAAGTTTGTGTATTCTCTTCTCTTATACCTTAGAGTGATCTTGAGAATCAAAATCAACTTTAGTCTTCATTTTATAACATTTGGTAGATTGGAAACTTCATCTTTCACTTTTGGTTTAAGGGAATGAACATTTATCAAGTTTTTTGTATGGTTCATTAATTTCAAAGCTTTGCTTTACTTTTTAGTTGGATTATTTGTTGTGTGTGCTCTTCTCTTGCATCTTTGGATGATCTTGAGAATCAAAAGTAACTCTTAATCATCTTTTAAATAATGTGATTTTTTTGGAGAACTACTAACGCTTGAGTGCAGGACCTAAAAATGATTGTCAAAGAAAGGAGTTCAAAACAAAATTAAACTACTAATATAGTTTTCATGCAGGTTGCCAAAAGGTGTTCAAGAAAACCACACCACAATCAAAACACTTTATTTGCAGGTTCAGATAAGGGTACGTCCTCTTCACTTAAAACTAGGACATAACCCCTTTGGCATAAGCCTTAAGCTACAACAATGGGGGTGGTCCTAGGAACCCAAAAGTAGTCCATGCAAGAGGGAACCTTGTGGATGAAATGGGAATTGCTCCACATAACCTACTTGACTAGTTGTTCCTTATGAGTTAGCATTATCGGTTGTCCGTATGGTGACCCGAGTGATAGTACACATGGATACACTAGTTGATCACTGTGCTCAAAGGGGGTAAAGTAAAGCTGAGATACTCCCAAATTAGTCATTGTGACTCTTTGGGTAAATCGAGATCACTTAAGACAAATTTATAACACCTAGTTGAGAGAACCACCTAGGAAGATATCTTTGACCAGGAGCCAGCTTTGATCATTTCAAAATAGTTTTGAGTTGTGATCCATTATTCATCATGAAACATTGGAAGTGTTACTTTTTTTTAGTTTTTCACTTACCCTAAGGTAAGGAAAAACTATGCCGAAGTAAGACCAACATTTTTCACCATCAATTGATCTACCTCCTTCATTTTCTTTTGACATTTATTTTATCAAAAGAAGAGTGACTACCTTTGCGTTATCAATTGATTGTCTTTGCCACTTTTTTTTTATTTACACCCATCCATGTTTGCGGTTGAGTTAGTTAAAATTCTAAAGTGTGTGGAGACATTTTCATATCATTGGTAGCATTTGTGATCTTGATACCCAAATCAGGATCATCTTCATAGTTAGGCTTGATTCATCACCCTGAACTTCCTCAGAAAGGCTACCTTGTTTATATTGTATCACTACAATTTTGGTATTTACATCTTGTTTCTTGTAAATTTTACCTAAATATTTGCATTGTAAGGTTACACTATACACACTTTAAAAATTATTAGTTATACTATAAGCTTTAAGTTTTATTCCATTACTACCTCGATTTTTAAAAGTGCTATGTGTTACCACTTGTGTGTGTTATATCAATATCATCTTGATATCAATACCTTACTTTCTTGTAAAGTTTGGTTAACATATATTGGTGACATTGTTGTGTCACTCGCAATCGTAACTCACACTTTTTGAGATATATGTATTAATTGAATTTGGGCTTTCTTCTCATATACCTTGTTTAGAGGTCACGTTAACTTCTTGTTATTACTTATGCCTTGTTCATTTATTTGAACTCGACATAAGTAGGGAAATATTATTAATTATCTTACAACATTGACTACCTTTTTGAAATAAAACTAGGAAATACTTCATTCAATTGATAGGATTGATACCAAACATTGCATCATTGTTGACTTGCACATTTTTAGGCCATCACTTTATCACATTGGTACTTTAACATTCATTATACTCATTCAATTCTTGACATTATTTTTACATTTCACTTAGGTTTGATGGAAAATATTTGAACACATTCACAGATACCTTAGTGAAATTGTTTCACATCATGGATCCTAAAACAAGATTAGGATTCAAAATGAAGGCTTTGGAAACTAGACAAGTGCAAACTTGGGAAGCCTCAAACAAACAAGGGTCAAATCCTTTTATTGGCCATGATCTTGGGCCTTTATTCTCCATGGAAAAAGAGGTAGATGAAATGATAAATCATAGTGGTGATGAGTTAGAATCCCGACATGAGGAATTTGACTTCAACCCCACCTTGTTAGATGAATTCCTTTTTAGAAACAAGGATAGGGTACTAGCACGAGTTGTAGAATTGGGAGCCAAAATGCCTATTGAACAAGAAACAATACCACCTACAAATTATGCTAATGAAGAGGAGAAACCCCTTATTGATATGGATGATATCTTAACACATGGGCATGCTTCTAATTCTAACATACAAAATGATAATGTGGTGGGATATATAATACCTTTCCTTAAAGTAACACATAAAGTCGGGATAGAACACAAATTTTTTGAACAAGCTCCATAGTAGGAAGAAGAGGAGGAACCTTTTGAAGAAGAATTTACTATTCAACAATAAATTAGCAACCTTAGTTGACAATTAGCCTTGTTAGCATCTCATATGAAAAAATAAACAAACAATACTGTACAAAATATAAAACCTAATGTCAAAATTAGTGAACTTCAACTGGACAATCAAAGAGAAGACAATATGGAACATTATCATGTATATATCCCTGATTTTCCTACCAAAGAACAATTGCTCACTTAAGAAATGTAATCTATGAAATTGACACTTATAAGCCTCCAAGATAGTAATGTGGGGAATAACAGAAAATATCAATATGAAGAGCTATGTCCCTATCCATTTGACAAAACTATGATGCTTCAACCCTTCCCTAAAAAGTTTGACATGCTGAAATTTGACAAACACAGAGGGAAGGGTGATCCATGATACCATGTAAAATATTTTTATATGGCATGCCAAGAAGTGGCCTAAAGTGATAACTACATCATATGAATCTTTCAAAAGAGTCTAGGGGGCCAAGAATTTGAATGGTTTACTCACTTACCTCGTGGGTCTATTTTTACATGGCCCGAATTGGTAGAAATATTTGTACAACACTTCTCATATAATATAGAAAGTGACATAACCATGATAGAATTGTGTGGCACTAAAAAATTTCCTAATGAAACATTTTCTATATTCCTACAAAAATGGAGAGTGATAGCCAGTCGCTTCCCCTGTACATTCCCTAAAAAGAATCTTGTGAGTATCTTTGTGCCCAATCTAAATCCAGACATCGCTTTCCACCTTCAAATTCATTGTGTTCACAATTTAAAGGAGGTTATTGAAAATGGAATTCAAATAGAGAAATCCCTTATTGCCAAAGGAACTCTTAAATCACACTCTAAGGATAACCAAAGAGTTTAACCTATGTAAAATCTAAAAATATTCAACAAAAACAAGAACGTGGTGGGAGACAGAATCAAAGATTCCAAATGCGTGCAAACAGTTCAAATTCTTCAACCTTTTAAACTAACCAAAGGACCTATTCAACAACCACCTAAATGTAGAATTTTCACTCCTCTCAATGAGCCTTTTTCGGTCATATTGAAACAATTGGATGTAGCTCACATGTTGACTCATCCCACGACACAACCCTTTGATGACAATGCTCCAAAACCATCATGGTACAAAGAGCATGACTATTGTGAATTACATCATGTCAAGGGACACAATTTAGACAAATGTCTATGACTTCATCACTACATCCAAGACCTCATCGACAATGGGGAGATAGAAGTGGACAACCCGAAAAAAACTCAGACACCTAATGAAAAGATGGGGATATACAAAGAGCCATTCCCTAAACATGGTAAGTCAGGAGGGACAAAGATAGATCAAGGAGAGTCATCCTAGAGTTATAAAGTGGTGAATTATCTATATACCAAGAAGGACAATAATCATTATGATTCACTCATTAGATGTATCCGCTCTCCTAGTGACCATGTGAAAACCATTCAAATTAAGGGAAAGGATTGTGTTGCGGTAACAAGACGTGCCCACCCCACGATTCATGAACCCTCTCCGTCGACCCCACAAAATAGTAGGTATAACCTTTTAGAATAGCTTGAGAAGACATTTGCCAATATTTCAATCTTGGATATCCTCAAAATATCGAATGTACATAAGGACATTTTGCACAAAAATCTTCAGGGGTCAGGAGTGCCACTAAAAGTAGATCCTACACATCTTCAGGCTGTTGTAGCCAATATTGTACCAATTGAGCATATTTACTTTAATCATAGGGATATCCCTATTGAAGATCCAACGCATAATATCCCCTTATATATTGAGGTATTTGTTACCCACTGAAATATAAAACAGGTGCTTGTGGACAACAGATCAAGATTGAATACATGCACATTAAAATTAGTTAAGTAATTGGGACATATAGAAGAAGACCTTGAGTCCCACATCATTACCATAACCACTTACAATGATGCAGAAGATAGTTAGTTGGCACAATCACGTTACCTATGGAAGTCAGGCCCACTTTTCATCACACAAAGTTTCATGTCTTGGAATTAGAACTCCCATACAATATGCTTTTAGTCTGACCATGGATTCATGCCATACAGGTAGTGCCATCAACATTCCATCAATGCAACAAACTGAAAAATGAGGGACACACTGTCATGGTACAAGGAGATCCATATCCCTTCACTCACTGCAGAGCTCTTAATAGTTTTGTGTGTAAGGGTTCTTATGTGTCCCTCTACTGATATAGCTATTCCCATTCAATCCAAATCCATGAAGTCCTAAGTAGATTTAGATTCCCTCAGTTATTGTACCCGTGGTGCCTCTACATAAACTTACCCTTTTGATTCATGGGAGAAAAAGGTTATAGAATACAGCTATGGGGAGTATAATGTGCAACAAGCTCTTTTAGTTTTAGACCTCTCATTGTCACCTAAAACTAGAGGTCGACCCAACTATCGTTTCAGATGGCCTAGAGATGAGCGAACTATTGGGTCATTTTTACCTAGAGGGTTAATTGTTGAAGAGAAATTATTGGATCCACCTATGACTTGGATCCTAGAAAATACTCAACAAACTTTCTACCAAATCCCTGAGTATGAGAAGTCTATCTGAATGATGTATTCCATGGGCATTAAAGGTCTAGGATGTGGAAAGAATGAGCAAGGACCACGAAAACCAGTTCCTCTGCCACATTTTAAGATGGAAAGGTATGACATCACCATTAGACCCTATGGGTCACACCCCAATGATCAAGATTCCACTTATTATGAGTGCGAAGATAGCTCTAACTATTTAGATAGCGATACAGATTCCCACTATAGCCAATACGAGGATCTTTCCTCCACAAACTTGTTCATGAATACCGTTGTCCTCACCATTACCCCTACGAAACCTAAAATTGACCTTTTTTACCCCTGACTTGTCGAATGAGACCAACAACATCATGTGCCACTGGATCTCTTTGAAAATGATGAAGCCATTATAGAATTCATGGGCATTCAGGATACAATCCCCATTGGAGATCACAAAAAGGGTTTCTACATTGACTTAGATACTTGAGCCTACTTCAAAGAGGAAGCTGAGCTTTGTGGTCAACAAAATTTAAGAAAAATTGAGGGGAAAAGTTCTAATGAAAAGCCTCAGAAAAATTCAAAGTCCAAGTCGCACAATGAAAACCTATTTGAGGAATTAACTGACAAACAAGTACAAAAATCAATGGACAAGGAAAGTGACCATGCCAAGGGTGAAAATATTGTAGAGATACCCTTGGAAGAAGATCTCAACATTCCTCCCGATCCTATGCGTATGGAGGATTTTTCCACAATGCTTGTAGAAGAGACCATTTATGTAAACATTGGCACAAAAGATGACCCAAAAGAGGCCAAGATAGGATCTTTTCTCTCATCATGAGAATAGAAAACATTCACCATGCTTCTGCAGGAATTTATAGATGTGTTTGCATGGTCCTATAAGGATATGTCGGGCTTGGATCCAACTTTGGTAGTGCACAAATTAGTTGTACATGTAGATGCCAAGCCCATTAAGCAAAATCTCAGAGAGATGCACCCAAGGGTGGCTCTCCTAGTTAAGGAAGAGTTAGAAAGATTTCTCGTAGCAGGATTCATTCGACCCATTGATTACTCTGAATGGATATCAAATATTGTCACTATACAGAAGAAGCCTATTGGGATCAAAATCTGTATATATTTCAGAGACATAAATAAGGCATTCCCAAAGGATGATTTTTTGTTGCCTAATATTGATATGATTGTTGATTCAACTATAGGATATGAAATGTTATCTCTTATGGATGGATTTTTAGGCTACAATCAGATCAAGATAGTCGACAAAGATCAACACAAGATGACCTTCATAAATCCTTGGGTTACTTTCTGTTATCAGGTAATGCCATTTGGCCTTAAAAACGTAGGATCAACCTATCAAAGGGAGATGACGGTCATTTTCCATGATATGATCTATGTCATCATGGAAGACTATGTGGATGATATCCTCAGGAAATCCAAGATGAGGGTAGATCACCTTGATATTTTGCGGTGTATCTTCGAACACCTGTGAGAGTACAAAGTCAGATTAAATCCTAAGAAGTGTGTGTTTGGCATACTATCAGGAAATTTGCTAGGATTCATTATATCTCAAAGAGGAATTGAGATAGACTCCACTAAATTACTGCCATTACTGAAATTCCTGAAAAAACATCAAACAACTGTGTAGTTTTTAAGGAAAGATACATGTCATCCGTCGCTTCATTTCCCAAATTTTTGATAAGTGTCATTCATTCACTCACCTACTTGAAAAGGATGTTGCCTTTATGTGGGGACCAGAGCAACAACATGCTTTCACCTTGCTTAAGAAATACTTAGCCAATCCACCTATCCTCATGCTTCCAACTCTTAGTGAGCTACTTCTGTTGTATATTTCTACCACACAATTTTCTATTGGTGCATTGCTAGCCCAATATGACCTCGGTCATATAGAAAAATTAGTGTACTATCTCAGTTTTACTCTCATCACTTATGAGCTCAACTACCCTCAGATTGAAAAATATTATTTGGCTGTAGTTTTTACCTTCCAAAAAATTCACCATTATCTGTTAAATACTAAAACTAAGCTTATATCAAAAGTTGACCCACTCAAATACCTGTTGTGTAAACCCGCCCTTATCGGTAAAATGGATAACTGGATCATTCTGTTGAGTAAATTTGATATCACTTTCGTGCATAAAAATTTGGTCAAGGGACAAGTTCTTGTTGATTAGTTAGTAGAAGCACCTTTACAAGGAACAGAACCTGTGAATCTGGATCTACCAGATGCTTCATTAATGTGCATTGAGGAATCTATCATGTGGTGTAACATTCCCATTTTAAGACTTTAGAAACAAGGGACTTTTTTTGAAACATAATGTTCTCTATTCTAAATAAAACTTCATTTAGAACACGCATTTCATGCCAATCAATCTCATAACAGATAACCATATGCATCTGTAATGACTCGGTATCCTATCGATCTCTCATTCCATGACTTGGTTACCAACCGATATCTCATGTTAACTTAAAGTATAGAATACTTTATGTATACTACGTAAACTTGGTTCTCCTACCCTATTTTAGGTACTAAGTGATCTATTTAAAGAACCTATCTGAATATTTGTTACCAATATTCATCTGACATCATGTTGCTTTAAACTAGGTGACATAGGACAATGCAACCAACAACTTGTGATACTTTGGCCAAATATTTTCAACATATTGTTCATGTTACTATTCCTAGATAACATATTCGTCATTCCGGAATACGTCCTTCAACTCACTCTTCTGTTATCTAGAATGGTCTTTACTGACTACCATCAGTCCACTTGCCCAAGGTTTGACCCTATTTTGGGTTAGAAATATAGTATATTATAGGAATATGCTCACGATGACTTAGGGTATATGAGCATACTCGGTTGACCTAATTCAACCGGATGTGCCGAGGTACCCTGAGTCATTGAAAGCTACTACCCATCCTAAACATGCTACTAACTTGACCTAGAGAGAAACTAAGTTCAAGTCCAGATGTGTGTAAATCTAGATGAACAAATATGGAAGGGTGTTGCCACATGTCAACTGCAACACTGTATCATCGATAATTCCTAGGACTTATCGAGGGTATAGTCTTGTAGTAGGCATGTGCCAACATCTGTTATAACTGATTCATCAAGATGTACATACCCCCTTAGTGGTTATTAATCATAATTAAATTGGATTAAGATTTGGATCGCAGCAACCATGCCTAACCATAATTCCAACATTTATTAAGTCCTTTACCCATACCTATCCTAATTAGATATGGAGAACTTCATTAATCCATATTCACATTATTGTTCATTGACGTGGCATAACAACAGCTATCCCAAAAATAGGACAACAAACATCAACGTTTAATTCCTAATGCAACCTAACTGTCCAAATCAAGTGTGACATCCACCCAGATTCAGCTAGTGTTTACTTTATAAACATAGTTATAAAGATTAAGAATCATAACCACTATTCATTTTATCTTTCGTTCTTTGGGAGAGGAAGAGTCTTCCTCTACATGGTTAAATGTTAGTATAAACAAAACCTTTTTATCATTCGTTACTCTTATAGTTTAATTGTATATCCCTAGCATACTTCATTATTAAACTATAGTTGCGTAGTTAGAGAACGACGTCTTTTGCAAATTAACAAGTTCATTATAATAAGGGAGATTATACTATCTCCTTAATCCAACTCAATATCTAATAACAACAATAGTATACAAACAGATATAAGGAATACTACCAAGATATCACTATTATTTCTGGCATACAAGTACAAAATAATTCACATCACAAATTGGAGTTCAACACAAAACCTTTCAATTCATGATTTTAAATATACATTTATAAGACTATGCATTTCAGACATTCTGCATGTCAATCATAATTAATATCTTAAAATAACATCACTTTTATTTTCCAATACAACTCAAGAATGATTCAAAACTCTTTACATAAGATCCATAATTAAATAAGCCAATGCATCATAAAATTTCTTTCCTTCTTTTATCACTTACAATGTCCATCTGTAAAAATTGCTAGCACGGGTCAGTTCAATGAACTGATCATGATAATCACTAAGCATTAAAGTAAAGTACATTCCACTAATTGTTCCATTAAAAAAATCTGCTTTAATGAAACAATTAATATATCATACAATTAATCATAAGTAATACCATCCATAAAAGAAGTTCAATTTAAAGACTCTAAATTCACTACTAAGAAAAGAGCATAATATAATCTACATCACGTGAATTATATCATATGGTTTAATTGATCCTATCAATTACTTTAAGACAATCAACTGGTCTTGTCATCCAATTGTTTCATAATTCCATAAGAATAGAAATACACATTTAACTTTTCTAAGAAACAAAAGAATTTAATTACAACATAGTTCATATTTAGAGGATTCATCTTTCCATATAAACAAAAGAAGAGAATCAATACATTCTTATTACCCATACATAAATGATTTGAAGGATAGAATCAGGTTTAGAACATACAACACTACCTCAGTCCAAAGATACCAATATAAGGAGTCCATAAATAAAGAGGCAACATCTAGACAAGAATCCCAGTTCAATCCAAGAAGATTAGGAAGCAAAATAGTCTAACTGAAAGTCTTACTAAATTCTATATGTTAGTAGATATAATTCAAAGTTTTGAAACCAGACTGTCCACAAATTTAAACTAGACTAAACAATATAAATCTCTTATCCAATCCATCAGAGAAGCTTCCATCTAAGAAGATGATCAATTAAAGAGAATTTCAATCAATGAACTTATACAATCAACAGAAAAAGGATCTTAAATAGAAAAGGACCAAATCCATAATTCATTTCATTTATACTATGAAATGAATTCCTGTATCTAATTCAAACTTAGAAATTCTTTAACTAGTTCCCAAAAGAAATCACAAAACCAAACGCACATTCAAAGAATGCACACTACAAACTTTCCAATACAGATCTTACAAAATAGTTTCCTATTTCCATTCACCAAACTCAAGTTCAATTCAGAACTCAGAATGAAATTCACAACACAGACTCTAAATAGTATGATGTCCCCAAGAGATCATATTCATTTCTATGTCTAGAACCCGGAGGCTTGTTCAATGAACCCAACAAGGAATATAAATACGCAAACAATGCAAGATATACAAGGGTCAATTGTAACTCATGAACTTAAAGACTGAATTTCCATTACAAGGCATCAACAACTTAACGCAAAGGAGTAAGGAGTTCGCAATCCTGAATAAGAAAAATATTACCAAGCATTCAGAACAATGATATTGTATCCCTTCATACTACACTCAGTATACTAGGTTTTAGATTCACATTCTATTAAAACCCAAGAATCAGATAAAAGATCATAAGAGAGTAACAAAACTAAATAATACGTT
Organism: Taxus chinensis; assembly: GCA_019776745.2. Taxonomy (NCBI): domain Eukaryota; kingdom Viridiplantae; phylum Streptophyta; class Pinopsida; order Cupressales; family Taxaceae; genus Taxus; species Taxus chinensis. The sequence goes on from CM034155.1 coordinate 58,498,340, forward strand.
TAAGACAAGTACTATCCCAAACTTACTTCCAACTCAACTGAACAGATTCACCACAAGCCTCTTGAGTTTTAATTAAAAGCTTAAGACAGGGAAGTATTTGTTTCAACATCAATACAAGAAGGAAAGTAAATAATACATTACATAAACCCTATAAAAACTGTTACGACTGTTCCAAATGAACTCAAAATCACCAATACCCATAGCAAGATATAATTCCAGTCCCTTAATCCTTCTACAAACAATAGTCAAGCCTTCCACAGGACATAGGTTCGCTCATGGTAGAGAAGAATAGGAAACACTTCATATTCACATGCCCTGTCATGCTTAAAGAAGGCGGTATAGTCTCCAATATAGGAGTACCACAACATATCCAAAAAATAAGTTACGCGGTCTACTACTGACCAAAACAGAGCTCTCAAGACCTTATTGAGCAAACATTCCAAAAATGGATTAAAATCTTTTTACATCCACAATACCAACAATACTCCAGCTCAAAATACAAGTATAGATTCAAACCCGTCGACTCCAACACAAGTTCAAAACAACCATCAATGGAATACCTACACAGTGTCGAATACGAGCTTTGAACATAAGTTCAAAACTTCACAAGCTTCTGATATTGGCTCAAACAAGCATGAAGTTCAAGTACGAGCCTAAAGAAAAATGCAAATCCATAAACACAAGCTCAGAACAAAACACCAATTCTTTATTATGAGTTCAAGCAACTTCAAATCCTTAAAGAAGAATAAAACTCTAGCTCAGAGCGTATGAATAGAACAAAACTCAACAACGTGACTACTAGTTCAACATTCATAAGAACTGAATAAGAATATAGTGTTGAATATGAATATTTAACAAAAAATTTAGATCTATACCAAGTTCCATTCAGTCTAGACAAAACACGAAGTTCCATTAAAAACTCATAACAAATCATGAAGCTTCAACACAGGCTTAGAACAACCACGAATCTCCACTATAAGCTCAATAAAACAAAATACTAAACAAAGATTCAGAACCATACAAGCAACAATTCAATTCAGTCAACATTAGTCTCGAATACAAGTTACAGAGCTTCAAATGCAAGTTAGAGAGCTTCAAATACAAGTTCGCATGAATACCACTAATAACTAGTACAGAGAAAGTTCTCAAAAGCTACCATTAACAGCAATGGATTCACATTCCAAAAACCACATAGATTTCATGAAAACATGCAAGTAAATAACCAGACACATCATGCAAAAATATATCTCCAGTGAGGAGAATTGTTTTAATGAATCATTTAGAAGAAAACAAGAAATCTTAATGGGTAGAGCCTATCATGCCTAATAGTGCCTCTTCCAATTCAAAGGAGACTTCTAGCTGAGTTTCCAACCCTTTTTCTTCTCCACGATAGATCAAAAACCAAAAAATTCTTCTTCCAATGCCTCTTATACATACCCTTGATCGAAAATAGACTAGAGAACCCAAAAATAGCTAAGAAGAAGAAGAAGTCAAACTGTTGGTTCAAAGAACTAGATAGCTCCATGCAGAGAAAAATTTGTGATGCATGCAAAACCAAACAACCTCTCACAAACCCACCTCCTATGTTTCTAAGACAGTTTGCACACAAAAACTAAGATTCATTAATGACATAACTCCCAATTCTCCTACTTATCTCTCCTTGCCACCGCCTCCCAAAACTAGCGAGTACTAATTCCAAATCAACATGAAATTCCATACTTAGTGAAGCCTCCACATAATCCCCACTAAAATTTAACTAGCCCTTGCCAAACTAGTGGTACTTCCCTTCATTTAAATCCATTCAAATCACATAAAATCCATTGGAACTTTCATCATAGTGACATGTGACCTTAGGCCCCTTTCATATAAGTTAGGCCAGATTTCCCAAAACTTATGTTAGTCCATCAATTAATCACCTTAGGTCTTAAAACATTACCATAGGTAATACCACCTTAGGTTATATCAAATTCACAACCATTAGTATTAGGCATTAGGTTAACATAGTATAGTATCACCATAGTAATCTCCCCTTCCCTTATTCATTTAGCACAAGAGCTTAGGTTAGGTCACCCCCCCAACACAATATAATAAGAATCTAAGGTCATATTACAACCCAATTGAATAGACGTAGATAGGAAGTAGGTGTTCTTACCTAGTTTAGGATACTGTTAGGATTAGTCCTTTAGTTTTTAGGATCCTGATCCCCTTCACAGTCATAATATGACTATATTTTGTTTACGCTAATAACGTCCTATGGAGATCAATCCTAGAAACCCAAGCACAAACTTACAACCGAATGAAGACACGATCACTCAAGTCCAAAGAACTTGTAACATACAAAGTTTAGTTTGTTATGTCCCTCAATAAATGAATGTCAATTTACCATTCAGTCTGTTAAGAAGATTTAAAACATTCCTTAGATCACTGAAATTGATCCAAGGATGAGTCAGTACAAGAGATAAGTTTGCAACTCTAAAAACCAGATTACAACTTATCAATAAGAAGTGAAAGTGGATTCTTATAAGCCATAAAATTTTAGTCTAACAAATCCAAGAGCAAAAATGATTTATCCATAACAAGCATGATTTTCAACAATCAAGGAAACACACCTTATTCAATAAAATCACATGATAATGCTTGTAATGCAAAGAGAAATATAACAGTTTGTTCAAGGTATTACATGTGGCAGGTGCACTTTGATGGATCTTTTACTTTTCATGGTTCTGGAGTAGGTGTTGTACTAAATACTCCTTCTGGTGACCCCATACCTTAGGATTTTTGCCTTGGTTTTCCTTTCACGAATAATATTGCAGACTATGAAGCACTCATCATTGGGATGAATATCGCAATCAAATGGGACATTCATCATGTTAAGATCATTGGTGTCTCGCAGTTAATCATCAAAAAAGTCAATTATCAAAAAATTCAATTATGAGTACAAAGTCAAGGATGAGAAGCTCATCACTTATAAGAAGATGGTTAAAACTTTGAAAGAGTATTTTTTGCATATCATGTTTGAACAGATTCTAAGAGCAAAAAATAGATCTGCAGACACTATGTCAACTGTAGGTTCTATGCTACACATTCCACTGGAAAGTAATGATATGCCTTTCTTTGTTGAAAATCTATGTTAGCCTGCATATGACATGCTAGAATCCTATCTGGCTTGTGATTTTGTTGGTCCCAATTCCCCATGGTATGAGCCCATCTTCACTTACCTTAAAGATAATACGTTCCCTCCTCACATCTCCCATTCTAAAAAACAAAGACTTATTCACCATATAGACCATTATACCCTCTTAAGAGGTATGCTCTATCGTCGTGGCTATGATGGGAATATGTTACATTATCTCGATACAACATATTTAGTCTAAGTGATTAAAGAGGTGCAAGAAGGGGTGCATGGGACCCACACAAACGGGATGGTTCTAGCCAAGAAATTTTTAAGAGTGGGATACTATTGGCCTACCATGGAAACTTACTGCTGCAACTATGTGCAGAAGTGTGTACTTTGTCTAAAGTATGGAAATTTCATCCATGCCTCGTCATAGCCATTGCAACCCATCACGACCCCATGGCCATTTTCCAAATGGGGACTTGAGTTAATAGGGAAGCTTACTCCTACTTCATCTGATGGCCACACCCACATCATTACAACTATTGAATATTTTACCAATTAGGTGGAAGATGTCCCTTTGACCTATGTAACGGGTGCTCAGATCTCAAAGTTCATCACGAATCATCTTATTTTCTAGTATGACATTCCTGCAGCCATAGTTACTGACAATGGAAAATCATTCAAGAAAAATACCATGAAATATCTCTATCATCGGTTTCAAATAAGATTAAAATGGTCTACACCGTATTATCCCCAAGGCAATGGATAGGCCGAGGCTAATAACAAGACTTTTGTTTGGATCATGGAAAAGATGGTAAGTAAGATAGGTCACAACTAGCATTTACAAATCCACCCAACTTTTTGGGATTACAGAACCTCTATTCACACTCCTATTGGTGTGATACCCTATTCCCTGGTTTTTGGAACAGATTCTATCATCCCGTTAGAAATCGAGATTCTCTCCATACAAATTTCTCTTAGAGATTATCTAGACAAGGATGAGGATTACAGAGCGGCTAGACTGGCAGAGTTGGAACTCCTAGATAAGAAGTGCATCTGTGCCCTAAATCATCTTAAAGTGTATCAGAATATTCTCTCATAATTACAACAAAAGGATCATACCTCATCAGTTTGAGGTTGGAGATTTGGTCATGAAATAAAATCAATTCAACACAGGGCAGAAAGAGAGAAGAAATGTAATTTCAAACCAGATTGGTTAGGCCCTTATGTCATTGTGGCCAAATATGGTACGGGAGCATACAAACTTTCCCATCCTAATGGTGATGAGCTTTACAAACCTATGAATGTCATGCACCTTAAGCGGTTATATGCCTAAACATGGCAAAAAAATCAGAAAAGTAAACAAAAAAGTAAAAAATGATCGAAATACAAAAAAAAATATTAATTAAAAAGAGAAAAAGAAAAAGAGAAAATAGGTCATCCATAAGTGAAAACCCTGCAATTGTGGCACTTTGGATAAGTCCTTGGGTGAAAACTGGTTTCCGATGCCTTAGGACGATTCGTTGTTCACAAGCATCTTGCATTTGGAGGGTACTTTTACTTAGCCTAGGTCTAGTTTCGCATCCGCATCTGCATCCAAGATTCCCTATGAGCCTATTCTTATCAAGCCTTGATCCAGATTTTTCTCCTATTGTTAGTCTATGAAGGGACTGTCTTTGTCTATTCCCCATCTCACGCTGGGAGAAATTTTGCCACTTTATCTTCCTGTTTATAAGCATGTGACACCTGCCATTGTATATTCTCTATCTAACGTTGGGGGCATCCACGTTTCTTGGTTACCTATGCATCACCTAAAAAAACTTTGGAAAAACACAAAAACATTCAAAAATGTCAGAAAATCAAAATAACAGAAAATTGTTTCACAAAAATCAAAACAATAGAAAATTGTTTCACAAAAAATCAAAACAATAGAAAATTGTTTCACAAAAATCAAAACAATAGGAAATTGTTTCACAAAAACACAAAAAAAAAAATAGTAGAGAAGTGCTTCACAAAACAATCTTACAAAAACATAACTTTAGTTTACTTACTTTATCTTGTTTCTTGCTTTTTTGTGTACATTGTTTGCTTGTATAGTTGTTGCTTATTTGTACATTTGTATAGTTTATTTCTTAGACATACTTTGGTAAGTTTTGTCTTTTATTTCTCAAATTAGATTCATTCTTCCTTGTGCATATGCAGTGTGTTTTTACATTTTTGTAAATAATTGTACATAGTTGTGTTAATTCATGATTGGTTGGCGTTTTGTATTTTGTTAACATTTGATAGTGTTTGCTTGTCACATGTACATAGTTTTCTTATCACATCATCATATCTCCATCAATATCATCACATCTAACATCATATATACATCATATATAAATAAAATGCTACGTGTACATCATACATGTATGCTATGCTAATCATCACGTATTGTATCATCAAATGGGGGCAAGAGGGATCACAAATATCAAAATCTATCCCCCTCGCACCAATATCATCGTGTCATCCCGTCCACTAATCTAGAGAATCACATGTATAAGACAATTGATATCATCTATGGATCTATCATGTCAAAATAAAACACATGTGGTACAAACATCTCAAATATCATCATGATACATACAAAATTTTGAAATTAAACCATATCATGTCACACTCTAACTCTTCTTCTACTCGTCATGAATAGTTATTTTATTTAAATAATTATTTTCCTTACTTTTTCGCCATGCTGAGGCATTATTTTCCATATAGTACTCATTTCTTCTCACTAGGAAAATTTTCTTGCTCCTAGGCGATATCCCTTCTTCTACACACTCCATCGAATAATTATTTTTTATTAATTAATTAATTTTTTAATCTTTCCATTGTGCTGGGGCATTATTTTCCACCTGTTGCTTCTTTCTTCTCTCTAGGGCATTTATTTCGCTCCTAGAAGATTCTTGTTCATTCTTCTACCTTCTTCTCTATCCAAACTATCATAAGTAAAAAAAAAAAAAAAAATTTAAAAAAAAACATCAATTCAAAATCCAAAAAAATTTCAAAACTTTTTCAAAAATCTAAAAAATGTAAAATTTGCAAAACTAGGTAAACTAGCTCATAGTGGCTGAAACTCGTGTCTTACGCATGGTATTCATTCCATATCTTTTTGGAATTTTCACATGTTCATGGATCAAATGACTCACGGTTCATCAGATTTACAACCATTTTCAAAGCTAGCTTGCTTGCTTCGTCAGTACTCTGTGGCACATATAGTTGCTTGGTATTGTTTCGTAGTGCACTACGCTCTTTTATTGGACCCATTGTCCTTCATCATCTTGTGTTGCATGTATCCCTTCTCGGGGTATTATTTTTAACCCTTGTCGTCAATCATAAACATTTAGGGATCTTCAACTTGATAACAAAACATTTTTACAACCATCTTAACCGTTGTTGGTTGGAATATATGTGTTTGTACTTATTTTCCCTGTTAAACGAGCTTGATTTCTTCTCATATTGCATTGCTTTTGTATGTTTCATTGAGTGGGTGTTTTAACAATGGACAACTATTCATGGTATGGCTTTTCATGTCATCCTACTTTTTTCGTATGCTTATATTTTTAATAAGGACCGATGACGTAGATCTTTGGCAATATGATGACAATAAAGTTATTTCAATACACTGGATGAAAACTTGCTCTTTTCTTTCTGTCTTCATTCCTCCTCTACATCATTCTCCTATCAACACTATTCTTCTTATTCATTTGGGACATCCTGCCTACCCATTCTTCTATTTCCTTTCTCTCACCTTTTTTATTTTCGATCGCCTTCTGTGATCACCCCATCGACACTAAAGGGGGTATCTCTCACTTCTACTAATTTTTCTTCTATACTTTCAAAATTTATCTATCTACTATCTTTGAAGTGGCGTCACTTACGCCACCCCAAAAAGGGGAAAATATAGACAACTATAATTTAGCTTGAGCAATTTAAATACTTAAATTGCACTAATTTTACCCTTTCCCACAAATGGATGACATATCGTCAACATAGCACATTTTCTCTGCTATCGTCATTAATTAATTACATTGCATTAGTTAATTAACTCTTCCATCCAAAAATGATGGCAATTAACAACCTTCTGTTAATCAACACCCCTTTCTATCTAGATTAATTAATTAATTATAATTAATTAAGCTCCCCTTTCTATCTAGATTAATTAATTATTTCTAATTAATTAATCTCTCCTTTCTATCTAGATTAATTAATTAATATCCCTTTCTATCTAGATTAATTAATTCTCTCTTCTATTTAATCAATAAATCATTTTCCAAGTCAAGTTTTCAAAATTTTGAGTTAGTGCCTTTGAGAGAGGTTTGAGTACAGTGAGAAGTCTGCAGAGAGAAAAAATTCATGCTTTGAAGAAGTGGGTGCTCATTTGCAATCTCGCCCTATTAATTTAGAATCTTGCAGTCTGCATGGTTCCCATCTAGATGCTTGAAAATAGTTTCCTCCATTCGAATGAAAATGTCAAATCCTTTTTCTATGGCTGTGGATCACATCGAGCGTGGTATTGTTTATAGTTCTTCTTTCCACAAGGAGTAGTTTGTTTTTCAGGCATAAATGGTGGAGCTTCCCCTCCTCTATATTTTTTTTACAGTCGTGAATGATGTGCATATCTTCCTTGTCAGTTTTTAGCCCCAACATCCATGAGTATGTGGACATCTCTGATTCGATGCTGGAAGGCAAGTCGTTGGGTTACTTTTGGAATTTTGGTTTTGTATGAAGGAAGGCAGTGCTCAACCAAGGCCCAAATCAGATAAGTATAGAAAAACTACAGACGATGCCACATGTCTCATTGACGCACTTTTGGTATGGTGCACAAATGCGGAGACCAAAAATGTACGCAGGCCCTCTACGTGTCCCAGGTCTAAAAAAGTGGCAAAACCAGCCATTTAATAGACTAAGTATAATAGGGTCAGCAGAAGCCTCCATGTGCCTCATCAGTGTAACTTCATAAATGAGAACCAAGGGACAAAACCTAAATGAGTGCCAACCCTCCATGTGTTTAGAGCCTCAAAAGGTTAAATTAGTTATTGAAAGGTCTAAGGCCAGCGGAAAGAACCACATGTCTCTTCGGTGCTCTTTCAAGAGGTGAAATACAAAGTGAGTTCCCAAACAAGCGTGAAGCTTCCACGTGTTAAGAACCCAACATAGTCACTGCTAATTAAGTAGAAGGGACCTAGCCAAAAAAATGGAGAAAGAGGAGTGGGCCCAAATCCGTTAAGTATAAAAGGATCAGTGGATGGTGCCACGTGTCTCATCATCACACCTTCAAGGGTAGAATCCGAAGGTGGTTCCCCAAACATATGCCATCTCTCCACGTGCCTCATCACTGCAACTTAAAAAGTGTGGCCAAAAGAGAGACCCTGAACTAGCATCAACCCTCGACATGTCTAGGGTCTAAGAGAAATCAAATGGGTAACAAGCCCAAATACGATAAGTATAAAAGAATTGGCTGAGCTCTCCATGTGTTTCAATGGTGCACCTTCAAGGGTCAAAGCCAAAGGTGGTTCCCCAAATGAGTGCCAGCTTTTCACGTGTCCCACGTCCGAAAAGGAGACAGAGTCAACCGTTGAATCAGCCAAGTATAGAAGGGTTTGTGGAATCCTCCACGTGTCAGCTTAGCACAAATTCAAAGGAAAAATATGGAGGTAGGTCCCAAATTTGCGGTGAGCCTCCACATGTTGAGGGTCAAACATATGGCCCCACCAAATGAAAGGGACTTAGCCAAAACACAAATAAATAGAGCAAAGCGATAGAAAGAGCCACGCATCTCTTTGGAACTCTTTCTAGAGGTGAATCCAAAAGTAGATCCCAAAGATGCGCCAGCTCTCCACGTAGAAAAAAAGCAAAGCTTCGGAAGGAGCCACGTGTCTCTTCGACACTCTTTCTAGAGGAAAATCCAAAAGTAGATCCCAAATGCACGCCAGCTCTCCACGTGTCCAATCGGTGCACCTTTGAAAGTCAAATGTTAAGCATGTGTCAAAGAGTCAAAGCAAGAAGGTGGGTTGGCGAAGGAATTTGAGATTTTGAGCCTTGTTTCCATAAAAGGTGTAAAGTGATAAAGTGAATGGTGACCCCTTTCATACCAAGGGAAAAATTCAAATATCAAGCCCACATGAAAATTCAAAGTGGGGAGGCGGATCGTAAGAACCTTTTGATATTTTGAGCCTTGTTTCCAAGAGGGCAATAGTCAAATATTGATCCCACATCAAAAGTCAAAGTGGAGAGGTGGGTCGGTAGAGAAATTTGAGATTTTGAGCCTCGTTTCTAAAAGAAGTAAAATTATAAAGTGGGCCACGACTCCGTTACCACTCAAGTAACACCACATGTCAAACCCTAATGCAAAATGTGAAGTTGCGGGCTTGCGGGGCTACAAGGAAATTTTGCACTTTTCCATCTTTTGCGCTAAAGGTGCAATTTCAATTTCAGGCCTGCGGATCCATTTTTTCATTTTCACCATTTTTGTATGGATTTGATTCAAATATTAAAATGAACATAACTTTCACTCCAATGCTTAAAATTTGACAAATTTTATATTGTTGGAAAGGTCTTGGTATCCTCTATGCCATGCAAGCATAAAATACTATTTTCAGAAGGAGTTGATAGTTGGAAATATAGAAAATGTCTTTCATTCCATTAATGCATGATCTAGTTACTTCAAACAGATAAGATTTGATCCAATTCCCATCCTTTCTTCTCCAACATGCAAAACAGACATGGAGAGCTAACTAGAAATCTTGATTTGGGTGAAAATATGGAAAACGTATTTCAAGCCATTAATGTGGGATCCGAATGCTTCAACCATATCAGATCAGATTTGATCCTCCATCCTTTCTTCTTCAGCATGCCAAAGACATGTAGAACCAGATTTGACAGATTATATGTGGATTTGCAGGGGCATTGATGGTTGGTGGTTGAGCTTCAAAATCATATTCCTTTCCTTCTTTTCTTCTCCTCTCTTGGCTTCATCTATAAATGTAAGACCTTGGCTCATTGCAAAAGGTTGGACTCTAATACTTTTGAAGTGTAATTATAGTCGAAAGTAAATCAACAGAGAAGGATTTTACCCTTTTATCTATCTTCCTCCATTGTCCCTTCTTGCTTATCTGAAATTCATGGATCATTTATCTTCTGTGATAATAAAATTTGTGTTCTTATTGATATGATTTCTGGAACTTTGTGTCTGTGGAATGATATCTTATGTTGTGAATGTGAATGATTCTATTTTGTATCACTCTTGCTCAGTATGTATAGGGTTATACTCTGCTATCTATATTTCCTGAAAGTCATGTTATATTCTGCTCTTTCCTTTCTTCATTTCTTCCATTTGTTTGTATTGATAATATTTTTGGTATAAAAGCATTTCAAGATGTCAGAGGTCCATCCTTAAGATGAAAGTGTACATTTATATATAAGCTTTGTTGTTTTCTTTCAATAAGGGAACCTCTCCCATAAAGAGGAGGGACTTGATGTCCCCTGACTGTGGTTTTCATCAAAGTACCATTTTAAAACCCAACAGTTTTTGGTGACTCTACTGAGGATTTAGTTTCAAACATATCCCTTTTAAAAGAACAAATTCAAGATCATTTTTGATCCAGTGACTGTACAGTATACACGTGGGAAGAAATCTCTTGGGGTTGAAAATTCTCATTTTCAACTTCTGGAACAAAAAAAATTCCCTATTATTCCAGCAAGAAGGAACAGAGGAACAAAAAATCCAAGAATAGCATTCCTCCAAAAAAACTCATCCCTATTATTCCTACTCTGATACTTGTTGGTGTTTCAGTTCCCCTTCAGACAATATTCCCATAGATGGCAGCACCTCTACCTTGGGGAAAACAGATTGGGCCCCTTGCTCTTCCTCAGCCATTAAATGAGTTACCCAGGAGTAGTAGGTAAGGTTTTCTTAAATTCTAAGGTGATGCAAAAGTACACCCAAATGAACACATTGCAACCTTCATTGTTGCATGTGGGGATTTTGGGGTTGAACATGAAGACATTTCTATCAAGATCTTTATGGAAACATTGTAGGATAATGCTATTGATTGGTTCTATCATCTTCCTGATGGGTCAATTACTAATTGGACCACCTTGAAAACTTAGTTTGAGAAACGTTTCAAACATGCTGAAGATGTGCATGCCCTCTTGGATCAAATTTCTCATATCAAGAAGGAACCACATGAACACATGAGGGAGTTTGTGGATAAATTATACAAGTTAGTTCTTAAAATTCCACAGAACACTCACCCTGTAGATCAAATCCAAAATTTCTTCTTCCTCAATTCTCAGTTACCTAAAGTGAGTTATGCACGAAGGAGGGATAACCTTGCAACTCTATATTCTAATAAGAGATTGGCTATCAGTGTTGACAATGATTTAATCATGTCTAGTAAATTGAGAAGAGAACCCTCCAAGTCTAAAGCATCCTCCTCTTCCTCTCCTGGATCCAATTCAGATTAGTTAGTGCAAAAGTTGGCAAATGATCTCATTGCTATCAAGAAACAATTGGCTCATCATACTCCTTACCAAGATATTCCAAGGAAGAGTTTTCAGCCCAGGAACTGTTTTCCTTCTCCTAAGAATAAATTGGCTATTGAAGGCCCACCTATCAAGGTTCTAGTCAATGCAACTTGAGAAGTTCAAGAACTTGATGATGAGGATTTTACTGAAGACTTTGAAGAACCATAAGAAGAGGTGGATGAAGAACTAGAGGATCTTGGTGCATCGCAAGTTCAATTCCTTACCACTGAAGGCATTGATGATGAAGATGAATATGAAGAAAGAGTGGTAGAGATGAACAGTGAGTCATATGTTGTTATGAATTAGCAGCAAATGAACATAAAATAAAAAATGATGCAGCCTGCTAAGAAATCCAAGGATTTTCCTATAACTATTTTGGTGATTTCTAAAAGAGGATACCCTATTCCCACTACCTCCACACAAAATATGAGTAATTCCAATCCTCCTCCTTCTACCTCTATTTCCAAAACTTCTTGTCCTTCAATTCCTAAAGTTGATAAATCAAAGTTTTCTCCTATTCCTAGTAGTGATGCACCATCCACCTCTGGGTCTTTTGATATTATTGATCACCTCAAAAAGACAAAAAACCAAATTTCAAAGGCAAAGTTTTACCAAACCCATCCAAAATCATTTTCTAAAATGGTAAACTATGTCAGTTTAAAATCCAAATCCTCATCCAATACTTCTAAAGGTATTTTTCCCACTCCCTCCTCCTCACCTCAACCAAGCCTTGTGGGTATAGTCACTTCCCCTAATGAGAAAATTGAACCATTCTATGTGACTCTCCTCATAGCTGGCCATAAACTCAGTAATTATGTTATAGACTCAGGAACAAAAGACAATGTAATGCTTGCAAAAGTAGCTCATGCTTTGGGCCTAACTCTAACACATGCCTTTGGTTCCTGCTATTTCATGGAGAGTAGAGAAGTGCCTTTGGTGGGAAGGATTAAAGATGCGCAAGTAGCCTTCACTACTTTTCCAGAGAAAAGGGTCTTAGCCACTATTTTGGTTGTTAATATTCCTCCCTCATATGGTATGTTGTTGAGTAGGAATTTCTATAAAAAGGTAGGAGGTGAAATTTAGATGGACTGGTCACATGCCTTGATCCCGTTCAATGGAAAGATGAAGAAGCTGCTACCTAAGAAACGTACTGAGTATATTGTGCAAAAGAATAATGGTCCAAAAGAACAAATACTCTATGAATATATAGGGCATGGAAACTATATGATCATGTCATAAGATGAGGTAAATATCCCTAAGGGAGTGATTCATGATCCTAATGGCATTTGGACTTTGGAGTTTGATGGAAGCTACTCTTCAGCTGGTTCTAGAGCTGGTGTGGTGTTAATCTATCCAGAAGGGAAGATTCATACGTTTTCTTTCAAGCTTCACTTTGAAAATACAAATAATACAGCTGAGTATGAGGATCTCATCCTTGGGTTGAGCATGGAAAAAGAAATAGGAGTAAAGAATCTTTTTGCACGTGGTGATGCAGAGTTTCTTGTGAAATAGGTAAGGGATCTTTACCAAGTCAAGAATAGGATATTGAAACATTATAGAAAATTTATTTGGGATTCCATTGAATTCCTTGATGATTTTTCAATTGAATATTTTCTAAGAGAAAATAATACTAGAGTTGATTCTCTAGCTGTCTCAAGATCTTTGTTGATTCCTCATCCAGATTTCTCTTAAGAGAAATTCACCATTGAAATGATTCATAGGCCTGGTGTGCTAGATAATGCGAGAAAATGGCAGGTTTTCATTGATGATCAACACTTTCTCTCTTTCTTGGAGCTTAAATATAAATTCAATCAGTTATATTTTAAAGTAAGTGAAACTCTTCCTAGAGAATATGTACCCTCTAATGAAGAAGATATCAAGAAAGAAATGGATCAGGATGGTTGTATTAAGTTGAAGGGTAATAAGATTCCCAAAGGACTGGTGAGTCTAGAAGATCTATTTGAAAAACATGATAGGTTCATAAAATCTGAAGCTTCTCAAGGGACTCGACAATCTACTGAGTATGAGAAGGTCAATATTAGAAGCAATGATGAACCCAGGGTGGTGAATATTGGAAAATGTTACACTCAAGAAGAAAAGAAGAAAGCAATAAATCTATTAAAAATTTATGTTTATGTTCTTGCCTATTCATATGATGATCTCAAAGATTTTCAACCAAAGGAGATGCAACACTATATTCCTCTGAGACCTAGGATCAAACCTTTCAACTAGAAGCAAAGGAAGTATAATCCTAATATTGTTGATACTATTTTTCAAGAGATCCAGAAGTTACTAAAAGCCAAGATTATTTTCCTTATACATCATTCAACTTGGATTGCCAACATTGTGCATGTTAGGAGAAAGAATGGTGAGATTCGCATCTGTGTGAATTTCAGGAATTTGAATCAGACCTCTCTAAAAGACAACCATCCACTTCCCATGATGGATCAAGTTTTGCAAGATGTCTCAGGCTTTGAGATGTTATCTATGCTAGATGGATTCTTTGCATACAATCAAGTGGAAGTCAGTACTACCCCTTGGGGCACCTTTGCCTACAATAAAATTCCATTTGGTATTATCAATGTTGGTACCACTTTTTATAGGGAAATGGATTTAGGTTTTGGTAGTCTAAAGGGAAAGTGTATTATTTTTTACCTTGATGATTTGACTATTTTTTTTTAAAATAAGGGTAGATCATCTTCAACATCTAGAAACAGTTCTTTAAAAATGAAAAGAACATGGATTTTCCCTCAATCCTAAGAAGTTTTTAAAGATCTAGAAATAGTTCAAGCAATCCAGCAGATTCCTCTTCCCACAAGAAAAAAGGGTGTCCACTCTTTCTTTGGAAAGATAAATTTCCTATGGAGATTCATTCTAGACTTTGCAGAACTGACTATGAGTATTGCTCAAATGATGAAGGGAAAGGAAACCTTTGGTTGGTCTTTTGAAGGTAAGGAATCATTTGAAGATATCAAGAAAGCCATTGATAAAAATCCCATCTTAGCATGTCCTAATTTCAGCAAGGATTTTATTATCTATTACTATGCTACAGAGAATACCTTGGTTGTTTTGCTAACTCAGGAAAATTCTAAGAATCATAAACTTCCAATTGCCTTCATGATCTATTTTATGAAAGATCATGAATTTAAATATACTATGATGGAGAAACATGCTTTTGCAGTGGTCAAAGATTCAAGTAGTTTTATTTTAATATTCTTAATTCTCACTCTGTTGTGCTTGTACCTGATACAACCATCAAGTCTATTCTTACACAATAGGAGTTTGGAACTAAGAGAGGCAATTGGGTAGCTAAATTCCAAGAATATGATCTTGATATCAAGCCAAATAAGCTAGTTTGGGGTGAAGGCTTGTGTGATATTTTTTTTGAAGGAGTTGATGAAGAATTTTCCACAAAAGTAGTTGATGTTCATGTTGTTATCTTACTCAATTCAACAGATGAGTGGTATGTTGACATTGCACATTTTCTTACTTATGGAGAATGTCCATCCCATTTGAGTGCTAAGTAAAAGAGAGCTATTAAGCTAATGTCTACAAAGTATGTATTATGGGAAAATGCTTTGTTCAAGCGAGGCATCGATGGAAGATTCCTTAAGTGTGTGGAAAAAGAGAAACATAAGAAGTTGTTTTCAAATTTTCATGATCAGAATTTTGGAGGGCATTTATCTTCTACTGTCACTTCCCATAAGATCCTTTGTACAAGGTAATATTGGCCCACATTGTTTAGACATGCATCAAAATGGGTAGGTAAGTGTGAAGCCTGTCAAAATTTTGTTGGGAGACCTAAGCTGACTGCTTTACCACTCAAACCAGTAGTGATTGATGAGCCTTTTCAACAATGGGGATTGGATTTCATTGGAAATATTAACCCACCTTCCAGTCCTGGGCATACTCATTTACTAACTGCTACAGATTACTTCACAAAGTGGGTAGAGGTTATCCCAGTTAAAAGCACTACTTCTGAGGTGGTGTGTAATTTCATCAAAGAGAACATCTTGATAAGGTTTGGGCTACCAAACAAGATTGTGATTGATAATGCTTCCAATTTTTATTCTTCTGAGATGATGGATTTCTACTATGGCTATGGAATTTCCCTTTCTCATTCTTTAGATTATCATCCTCAATGGAATGGAAAAGTAGAATCAACAAATAAGAATCTGGTAACCATCGTTTGGAAGCTTGTTAATGACTCTCAAAGGAATTGGCACACGAAGCTCTATGATGCTCTTTAGGAAGTTATAATTACACCCAAAATAGTAATTGGGATGTCTCCATTTCAGGAGGTGGATGGTGTTGAAGCTCAGCTTCCAGTAACAATGGAATTACCAGCCTTGCACTTAATGAAGGCTATTGAGGATTCAAGTTTCATCAGTTCCTTGGACAAGAGAATCATGTATCTTCAGAAGTTGTATGAAGACATGATGAAATTTTTTGATAGGATCTTAGCTCATCAATTGAAGGTGAAATCTTTTTTTGATAAGAAGGCTAGGCCCATATATTTTCAAGTGGGATACATTCTTCTATTGTGGGAAAAAAGACATGAACCTCGAGGAAGCCATGGTAAGTTTGAATCTCTTTGGCTTGGTCCTTTCAAAATCAGACACTTTGCTGGAGAAAATTCTTTGTACTTGGATTATATGGATGGATCCTCTCTCCCACTTCCTTATAATGGGAAGCATTTGAAGTTTTTCAAGTCCTAGGTGATTAGGCAGTCCTTTTGTATATATTGTGTTGTGTTGTGTTTCTATCTTTCCTTTTTGGTTTGTTTCCCATATGTGTGTGTTGTCTTCTGTATTAATTTTACATTTAACTCTATTTTCTCAATGGATAAGGCACTGGTCTATTTTCCCAAAGTTTTTCTTGAGTTCTTGATCTTGCCTCGTTCCTCTGTCTAAGAAAATCCATCCCTAGAAAGAGCCAATTGATATCACCCTCAAAATTCCCCTCATTTTCCAAGTCAATTTTTGAAAATTTTGAGTTGGTGCCTTTGAGAGAGGTTTGAGCAGAGTGAGAAGTCTGCAGAGAGAAAAAAATTGTTCTTTGAAGAAGTGGGTGCTCATTTGCAATCTCACCCTATTAATTTAGAATGTTGAAGTCTGCATGGTTCCTGTCTAGATGCTTGAAAATTGTTTGCTCCATTCGAATGAAACTGTCAAATCCTTTTTCTATGTTTGTGGATCGCATCGATCCTGGTATTGTTTATAGTTCTTCTTTCCACAAGGATCTATTTTTTTTTTGGGCATAAATGATGGATCTTCCCCTCTGTATTTTTTTCTATAGTCATGAATGACGTGCGTATATTCCCTGTAAATTTTTGGCCCTAGCATCCACGAGTACATGGACATCTTCGATTGGATGCGGGAAGGCGGGTCATTGGGTCACTTTTGGAATTTTGTTTTTGTATGAAGGAAGGCAATGCTCAACCAAGGTCCAAATCAGCTAAGTATAGAAAAACCATAGATGACACCACATGTCTCATCGACGTAATTTTGGTATGGTGAAAAAAAGCAAAGACCCCAAACGTGCACAGGTCCTTCACATGTCCTAGGTCCAAAAAAGGGGTAGAACTGGCCATTTAATTAACTAAGTATAAGAGGGTCGGTGGAAGCCTCCACATGCCTCATCGGTGCAACTTCAGAAGTGAGACCCAAGGGGTAGACTATAAATGAGTGCCAGCCCTCCATGTGTTCAGAGCCTCAAAAGGTTAAATCATCCGTTGAAAGGTCTAAGGCCAGCGGAAAAAACCACGTGTCTCTTTGGTGCTCTTTCAAGAGGTGAAATACAGAGTGAGTCCCCAAATAAGTGTAAAGCTTCCATGTGTCCAGAACCTAACATAGTCACTCCTAAATAAGTAGAAGGGATCCAGCCAAAAAAATGGAGAAAGAGGAGTGGGCCCAAATTAGTTAAGTATGAAAGGATCAGTGGATGGTGCCACGTTTCTCATCAGCGCACCTTCAAGGGTTGAAGCTAAAGGTAGTTCCCAAAACATGCGCTAGCTCTCCAAGTGCCTCATTGGCGTAACTTCATAAGCATGGCCCAAAGAGAGACCTTGAACTAGTGTCAGTCCTCCATGTGTCTAGGGTTCGATAGAAATGAAATGGGCAATAATCTTGAATCAACTAAGTATAAAAGAACTGGCGGAGCTCTCCACATTTCTCAACAGAGCACATTCAAGGTTTAAAGCCAAAGGTGGTTCCCAAAATGACTCCAAATTTCCATGAGTCCCAGGTCTGAAAAGGAGACAAATCCAGCCATTGAATTAGCTAAGTATAGAAGGGTTTACAGAAGCCTCTACGTGTCAGCTCGGTGCAACTTCAAAGGAAAAATCTGGAGGCAAGTCCCAAATGTGCACTGAGCCTCCACATGTCTAGGGTTAGACATATGGCCTGCCAAAAAAAAGGGACTTAGCCAAAACACAAAGAATTAGAGAAAAGTTACAAAAGGAGCCATTTGTCTCTTTGGCACTCTTTCTAGAGGCAAATCCAAAAGTAGATCCCAAACGCGCGCTAGCTCTCCACATGTCCAATCGGTACACCTCCGAAATTCAAATTTTAAGCCCACATTAAAGAGTCAAAGCGGGAAGGTGGGTCGATAGAGAACTTTGAGATTTTAAGCCTTGTTTCCATAAAAGGCGTAAAGTGATAAAGTGAACCACAGCCCCGCTCATGCCAAGGAAAAAATTTAAATATCGAGCTTGCATGAAAAGTCAAAGCAGGGAGTTGGATCGTTACAGCCTTTTGATATTTTGAGCCTTGTTTTCAAGAGGGAAAAATTCAAATGTAAATCACACATCAAAACTCAAAGCGAAGAGGCGGGTCGACAGAGAAATTTGAGATTTTGAGCTTCATTTATAAAAGAACTAAAATTATAAAGTGGGTCGCGACTCTGTTACCACTCAGGTAACACCACGTGTCAGACCCCAATGTAAAATGTGAAGTTGTGGGCTTGCGGGGCTGCAGGGAATTTTTGCAATTTTGCATCTTTTACGCTAAAGGTGGAATTTCAATTTTGGGCCCTAGATCCATTTTGCATTTTCTCCATTTTTGTATGGATTCAATTCAAATATTAAAATGTGCATAACTTTCACTGCATTGCTCAAAATTTGACAAATTTTATACTGTTGGAAAGGTCTTGATATCCTCTACACCATGGAAGCATAAAATATTGTTTTCAATAGGATTGATAGTTGGAAATATGGAAAACATCTTTCACACCATTAGTGTGTGATATGGTTGCTTCAAACAGATAAGATTTGATCCGATTCCCATCCTTTCTTCTCTAACATGCCAAACATACATGGAGAGATGACTAGAAATTTTGATTTGGGTGAAAATATGGAAAACATCTTTCAAGACATTAATGTGGGATCTGATTGCTTCAACCAAATCTGATCTGATCTGATCCTCCATCCTTCCTTCTTCAGCATGCCAAAGATATGCAGAACCTGATTTGACAAATTATAGGTGGATTTGTAGGGGCATTTATGGTTGGTGGTTGAGCTTCCAAATCAGATTCCTTTCCTTCTCTTCTTCTCCTCTCTCGGTTTCATCTATAAATGTAAGATCTTGGATCATTGCAAAAGGTTGGACTTTGATACTTTTGAAGTGTAATTATAGTCAAAAGTAAATCAACACAGAAGTATTTTCCCCTTTTCTCTATCTTCCTCCATTGTCCCTTCTTGCTTATATAAAATTCATGGATTATTTATCTTCTGTGATAAGAAACTTTGTGTTCTTATTGATATGATCTCTAGAACTTTGTGTTTGTGGAATGATATCTTATGTTGTGAATGTGAATGATTATGTTTTGTATCACTCTTGCTTAGTATGTATAGGGTTATACTTTGCTATCTATATTTCCTGAAAGTGATGTTATATTCTACTCTTTCCTTTCTTCAGTTCTTCCATTCGTTTGTATTGATAATATTTTTGGTATAAAAGCATTTCAAGATGTCAGAGGTCCAACCTTAAGATGAAAGTGTACTTTTTATATAAGCTTTACTGCTTACTTTCAATAAGGGAACCTCTCCCATAAAGGTATTGATGTCCCCTGACTATGGTTTTTATCAAATTACCATTTTAAAAACCAACATCATGTTAATTATTCCTCTAAAAATATTTTATAATCTTACGCACCTATTAATTAATCACTTTGGTTAATTAATAAAGCTTCTCAAACCCCATGGATCACTAAAGGACAAATCTAAACTCTCCTAAGGTTGAATCAACCTTTTCTAAACCTCTCTTATCCACAACTAACACAACCTCTCCATTTATCCCACATGAAGAGGGATGTAGATATTCCTCTATCCATTGGGCTATATAAGGAGCCCTCCTCCTACCTTTCTATTTACACCTACTCCTTGATAAACAAAAGTGAGCATAAAGTAATACACTATAGTCATTTTTATCATCTTTTAGCATTTCTCCATTAGAGTGGAGCTATATCATCATACTTTTGCATTAAAACAATCAAGTTAGTGTTGTGAATAAAAATGGAGTTAATCAAGAAAGGTATACTAAGTCATGGCTTGATGAACCTCCATCTTTGATCATCTTGGATCAAACAATCACTATCTCTTTTTGATAGCTAAAAGATCTACATATGTCTAGTTTATTAATTTATATTTCTAAAGAGTAGAGCAATAAATGTTAGTATGCTTGTTTGAATTTTATTTTCAAGATTCTAATGCATAGTATTGATGTTTATTACATGTTTATATCTTAACATGAGGATGTATTGATATTTGATTTAGCTATGTTGTAGGACTACTAGGTGTTAGTTCTAATCTTCTTAACTTAGCTAAACAAATACATGAATACATGTTTAGACCAGTCTATGAACCCCATACAGAACAATTTTTTTAGGACATGGTGTCCTTAGCACTCAGGGGAGAAGTTAATGGTTGGAGGATACAACAGAATTCCTCGCAATACTTCTTCTACCATCAACATCGGATCAACAAAATAACTAGGACAATACAGAGATCTCTACACACACATTTAGGGAAGCAATTACTGGAAGGAGAATAATTCAACTTTCTTGCTACACTTCTTCGACCAGGGTAGTGTGATATCGCCCAAAAAAATCGTAGTACATGATATCCTTCCACACTCTCTTTTTTGACATGGATCAAGTCCACATGTCCCATTTACACATTTTCATTTTCATTATTTACATTTACATACATATCCATGCATATTTTACATTATGTTTTTACATATACATACATACATATTTGACTACTTGATCATTTTATCCTTGAAGGTCCGACCGTATAAGAAAAAACAGTCAAATGGGGGTAACAACAACAATAACAACAACACTTCATCAAAAGACACACTATACTAACCATGTAGGTACATCACATAATGTAATAGCTGCACATGCGTTTCCACCCTAGGTTCACTCTCATCACTTTTCTTTGCACATTTTTCATCTTTAGTTTCCACGCTCCTCCATATTTTTTTTCATTCCAAGCATTGTCTAGTCCATTGGAAAAATTTATTCTACAATATTCATAGACATTAGGTATGCATCTCTATTTACTTTATGTTATAAACATTTCCACTCATAAAATAAATTGGGGGAAAATGTAGACAAAAAATCATGTGCTTAAGACAGTAGTTATCCCGGTTTTATACTAATATTTAGAAGTTTCTTGAGTGAAGAAAGTACTAATTAACCTCCATCACTTGGCCATATTGTTTTTTTAATTTTTTCATTACCAAAATTTTACATCCATATACTTAGTCATCTTCTGTCATCCCACATTATTTTTTCCTCGACTGGGGTGCCCAAATTAGTAGTGGCGTGCCATGGGTGCCCTAGTCCTTTTTGCACTTTCCCGCCATCTTTTGTGCTCTTTCTAGTTGTTTAGACTTATTATATTTTTAGTGGTTGGCTATTTCAAGGTTGATTATATAATTATATCAAGAGAACCCTATAAATATAAATTTACGAAAACATAATGAGGGACCTAGCATCGTTCACTACTACCATCCATCTAGAGTTGCATCCATATATTGCATTGGATATCATTTGCATCCACATAGATCCATCATCAAGGAACAAGGGTAATACATCTACATCACACACTTTATAGGGGGAAGGATTCTATTCTATTCCATACACACATGCTATTACATTTTATACATTTAGCTATTGCTCGCTATTTCACAAAGTGTGACTGACATAAGAGCACCTAGGGCACATTATGCACACACTCACCAGAATTACATTAGGGTATGAAATGTCATGTAACACCTAGTTAGTAAGCCCACTGTTGTGGTAGTTGAGGTCAATCTGACCTATTCATTTACACTTTTATTTGTAGGTATTGATTCTTGTTTAGGGTTTTGTAGGTCTTTCTATTCATCTTGGATCATTTGCGACATTCGTTATAGGACAACAAATCTGATGCAACACAAAACAAGGGTTTCAAAATAGGCACCCATTTTGTAGACCAGAGCACCCGTAGGAGCCCTAGTCCCTCTCCAGGTGCTCCAGTCAAGAGAATCAAGAAAAATCCATCCTTTTTGGGGCTCCTGCACAGTCATTCCTATTTTTTGTTCCTCAAGTGATTTTTGCGATACAATTTCGCAAGATCATCAAATCAAGTGAGTTATTTCCTATTCTCTCTTACACATTAGGGTTAGCATTTCCTTTTTCATATCTTTTTTTCTCATTTACATACTCCCTTACTACATTTATGTACTTTATTTATAGTTGTTCGTAGTTTAGATTAATTATCCCCACATAGTACATATTAGTCAATTTTAGTTAATCAGTATGAGCTGAATATGAAAAGATAAAAATATTAGGTAGATGACAGACCAAGGGGTGAAAAATGATGTTATTTATAAGTATACGATATCCTAAAATTATATTAGGATTTTTTGTTGATGAATGTATCCTATAAGGTGTAACAAGTATATATAAACTATAACATGTGTCTAATGAACTAAGTACTAAAAAATTTACAGCAGTCAGCAGGAATGAAAAATAAGATGTTTGAGAGGTGTATATGAGACTAGAGCCATGATAAAATGTGCATTAAGAAGAAGGGTTGAGTGAATTACTTGTAGTAAATGATGAGGTTGAGAAGAGAGAGGAATCACGATGAGAAGGAGGGTGGAAAGAGAAGATAAATGAGTTGAATAAGTGATCATGATTTGTTGTGAGAGACAATACAAGGAAAGTGATCAAAACATTGTGAAGAAGTCTAAGTGGATGCTTAGCAGTCAAGAAGTTAAAGCTTCTTTGTAGGTGAAAACTTACAAAATATCAAGTTGAAGCTTGGTTGAAGTGTTGGGAGTTGAAGTTTCCATACAAGTTGAAGGTTACTAAAGGTCAAGTGGTAGCTTGACTAAAGTATTGGAGTTGATGCTCCAAGTTGCGTGGATGCTCAATAGTGAAATCATTGTAACATTTACAAGACATTTTTATCCAAGTAAATTCTTCGGTTTTAGTGGGTTTTTATCCCTTGAAGGGTTTCTCATATTAAATCTTGTCTCTCTCTATATGTTCTCTTGTTCATTACTTGTGAATGATTTTGTGGTTTCATCATAACTAAATTAAGGAAATTTAATTGTGTGTCAAAATGTGAATAAACAATGATTCACCCCCTCTCAGTGTCTAGAATTTACAACAATTGGTATCATAATTTTGTCCTCTTAGAACAAGTTTAACAACTTGGAGGAGATCCTTAAAGCAAAACCATGGGAAATTTAGTAGAAGAAGTTCTAAAAATGAATCTTGAGATTTCTTAGTCCTTGAATGATGGATTGAAGAAGGAAATCACACTTATGGAAGATGATCATGGCCAATCACTCAAGGTGATAGAAACTATAGTTAAAAACATGTCAAAATATCTTAACGATAAAGAAGAAGAATTTATAACCTTAAAATATGATCTAGAAGAATCCAAAAATAGATTGAAAATGTATTGAAAGATTGAGATGAGTGTTGAAGTTCTTGATGACATTCTAGATATTCAAAGAGAAGCAAGCGACATAATAGGTCTAGGATTCAAAGGAGAACCTATAGACATGGAAGAGGATGGAAAGGATGATTTAAACATACAAACAAGCATGAAGGATACCAAGAAGGAAAGATCAAGAAGACCAAACTCGATCAAGTAACCAAATGCATAAAGGTATGAGAGAAATTTTAATGGCTATTACTTTTCTTATCACAATTTTAGACATAGAGATAAGGAGTGTAAGAATCATGTCATAGATGACCATTAATGGAGAGATATAAAAGATGAAAGAGCTAATAACATAGTATTTTTCAACTATCAAGATAAGGGTCATATTGCTAAGTATTGTATCTATGAATCATTTAATCAAAATTGGATAAATGAGAATCCTAGAGGTAAGAACTATGTTTTGTGTTTCAATTATCATGGACAAGGAAATTTTGTAAAACACTGTTACGAACCTCTTAGATATAGCAGTAGGCTTCATGCAATCAAGAAGCAAGGAAAAAAGGTATACAAAAGTGAATACATATCCTAAAAATGAGTCCAAGACAACAAGGTCTGAGACAATTAAAGGAAATAAGGTGGTTGAGCAAAAATATAGAGTCAAAGAGACTAATTCTAGACATGGAGAGAAAAATAATGACGATAAAATAATATGAGAAGATGATGAAGAGACGATACAATCAATGACATTCATAGGAGATGTAAGTTCAAGAAAGGTAGCAAAAGATGATGATCAAGCCAAGAAGAAAGTAGACAAGCCAAATGAAATCCAAGAAGAAATCTTATCCCTAGTTGTGGTAGAACAAATATATGAGATGAATCATGTATTCTTGTCAGGCATCCAATCAGAAGAAGAATACATAGGAGATGAGGTTCTCATGCCTATAAGTTCATCCAAGAATATTGATAAGGTATTGAGGGGGAAAAGAGAAAGGATAGATTCATCATGTTGCTTTGATGACTACATGTTGTTTTAAAGATGGTATACAAGCATGATATGCATTCTCTCAGCTTCTAGAAGGAATTGACTATTTAAAAGAAGAAAGGTATTCACAATTTAAAGAATGTATTACTTATTATTCTATTAAGGTCCTAGTATTTATTAAAGTACTTGAAATTCCCTCTTGAGTATTCATGTAAAGAGAGTACACATTCAGTTCAAAGGTCTATCCTAGATTAGTCTTTCAAGCCCTGATTAAGCTAATCATAGTAGTCTATGATGTCCACCCTTGGGTTTCAATTATAAAATAATTAATAAATTAAAACTTATAGATACTATCAAGTTCAGCACTAGGTATGATTGAGTCCAAGTTTCTTGTCCTAATTGAGAAGAGCATGTATGTTCATGTAATAAATTAAGTAAACCTTAATAAGTAAGTCTAGGTATGCCCTTAAGGAAGTTTGAGTCCAAATTTATTGTCAATGATAAAAATGATCAAGGAGAATTAAATGATCTTGATTTCATTAGAATGTAACTGGTCACCTGAAGAAGAAAAGAATGCAGTTAAATCTCCATGAAACATAAAGAGAATCCTAATTAGACCATAATCAATCATCAAGCCTTTTAGTGAAAAAATGAAAGATATAAGAGGTGTGATGCTACTCAAGTTACCTTGGGCCCATTGAATCTTGTGTGAGAATTTACAAGCACTAATGAGTTAAAGTTGGAACACTCATTGTATCACATTAGTTCATAATGACTTTAGATGTATACTAGGATTAAGATAAGAGGAAATCATGTAACAAAGATCTATCAAGTTGGCTCAAAGCATTAGAGAAAGGTCAATAAGGGTAGTTAAATATTTAAAAAATCATGATTAGGGTTTAAGTAGTATTATCATGGCATTGAATACTAAGAATGAACTTACAATGTGGTGTAAAAATCCTGAAGAACAGTCATATTAGATGAAGAGAAAACTATGTGCACAAAGGAGTAAATTTTGTCTTGAAAATTATTAGATTGATCTCTGGGCCACTCATAAGAGTATCAAAGATCTAAATAGGTGTTTTAAATGTGTAATATGGTGAAAATAGATCCATACAAATTGATTTTCTAAGATAATTGTATGAGTGCCAAGAATATTGTTCATCACTTGACAGACTACTTCAATGTGAGAATGAAGGGTACAAGTTGGATAAATTGTATCCTTAAAAATGGAACTATTAAATATGGATAAAGAACCAACATGGTGACTTATAAAGGATCTCAAATTTAGAAAATTGGTCAAAAGAGGGTCTCAATGAGTAAATCTTAAGGGGTTATGGTCAAGTCTTCATGTCAATTCCTCAAGTCTAGGATAAGTGTCAAATCCATAAGTCTATCCCCATCATAATCTATGTGAGCCATGTCTAAAGTTTGAATGTAGATATAGCATTGTGAAAGGTGAATATTATGTTTTCATAATGATCAACTATCCATGAAGTTTGTGGTTCTCAAAAAGGGAATGTTGTAAATTGGTTAGATGTTAAGAAACTTATCAATCTGTTGAGAAACTTGAAAACCTCATATTCATTTTCAACTCTTCATATTTCAAATAAGCACGTTATAATTTGTGCATGAGGCTACAGGGGAAGTATAGTACAGTCTCATACAATGTAACAAAGTATCTAAGAGAAAGCGCAATAGCCTTGAAGGTAAGTTACAAGTCTTGACAAGTGAATTTCTTCTCACAACAGAGTGCCCTATCTAATGGTGATTAGGGGGTCAAGAAATCAATAAAATGGTCAAGAGAAAAAATATTTCCATATTTGGAAGGAAAGGAGAGAAGGTAAAACTATCATGGCATAAATAATTCTTAAAAATCAGTGAAAGATAAATCACATTCAAAACTTGTAGCTACAGGCTAAAACGTTTTTTATTATACTCAGTTGTAAGGGATTTTGAAGGAGCAAATAAGAAGACATAGCAGTTACTTTATAGTAAAGGGCTTGTGGAATCCTTGAAAAACTTTAAATATGTATAAATATTAAAGGAGAAGTATATTTTCATGCTTTTAATGAAGAAGAAAAGAGCTCAGTTAGGTTTTCCTTCCAGCAACAATCAAGTTCACGTACATTGTGATGATAAAAAGTAGTAAGGTAAATAGGGTGTTAGTTCATGTGATGAAAGTTCATGGTAGTGAGTGATGCACAAAAGGAATGATATAGTAACCTTGAAAGAGTATGAGGTATCTTAAGAGAAAACTACAAAGAAGATCCCATAACAAGTATTGTATCACTCCTCTCAAGAACCACTAGAGTAAGCTCGTGTGTAAATGAACAAGAGAGAACTAAAAAAAACTTGTTGAAGAGTTGGGAAAATTGGTCAAGAATTAATTGAAGGATGAGGAAAATATAGAAGGTAAAGTGAAATAAAACTAGAAAGCTTAAAGTGGAAAGAAGACAAAAATAGAGTTACAAGAAGTTAAGGATGGTGAGAAACAACAAGTCCAAGTAACCCAAAAACAGTGATGGAGATAAAATGGTTCTTAAACAAGTGACGAAGCTTTTTCATTGGCTTGAAAAAGGATTCTAATATGGATACAAGTGTGGAAATTGGTTGAAGTTATTAAAGATATATGAAACCATAAGTAGGAGATCAAAACCCTAAGAAGCCTCAAGAGTGATAAAAGTGACAAGAAAGAAGAAACAAGGGTAAATGAGGTATAATAAAACCTTGAACAAGTGTACCAAGTTGAAATTAAGTGATTGAGGGAGATAAAATGGTTGAAATAGAGAAAATATGAGAAAACCCTAGGTTTTGGCTTGAAACCATAGGAGTGGCCTTTTGAAAACCTAGAAAAGGAGAAAATTGGTGTTGGGAAAATTGTACTATGAATTGAGAAATAAAAATTGGCAAAAAACAAGGTCTCCCAAAAGGGTATCTAGAACAATATTCACTTTTTATTGGTTGATTGTATAATTATCCCAGTTTCAAGATTCACACAACAAGAGGGCTAATTGTAAAAGCTAGAAAAATGCTAAAAGAAGAACAAATTTTTAGTTAATGTCTAAAACTTCATAGGAAGTCTAATGAACCAAATGGGTATCTAGAAACATTACCATTCAAGCTTAATGAGGCATATTTAAGGGATTTTGTCAAAAAACATATTTATAGGGTTATAAGACAATAAGAAGGTCTACAAGGAAAATATTTGAAAATGATAAAGGATATCTAATTTGACTATTTGGGTAGGTTTTTCTAAATGTTGTGAGCATGTTAAAAGTGGTTTTAGCCTTTGATTCAGGGTCTTTATGTATTTCAATGGTTTAAGAAAGATATGGCAATTTAAGCAATGTTGTGAAAATTAAATGAAGGGTTTGTAAGAAGTTAAAATGTTGAGTTCTAATGCTTTGCTAATAATACACAATGGTTGTCTATAGGCCAAAACAAGTGATATGTAGAGATAGTGATCTAAGTAAGTATGTTGATAGGGTGATAAAATCTCATAATCAAGAAAGTCACTATATCATACAATGAAGAATATAAACATTGAAAGAGCACTTAGAGAAAAGGTGAAGGCATTGAACCATCTCAATGAAATAAGATCAAGGTATGAGGTCTAATTTTTTTTGGCAGCTACATAGTGGTAGTATGTTCCTAGGGGGACCTATAAAGTAGAGTCTCAAGTGATATATGAACATCTATGGCTTGACAACGTTTTTCAAAAATGTACTAAAAGTTATCTTTAGGGACGTAAGACCAAAATGTTGTTGGAAACCAATACATAATAGAGTTAAGCTTGGTTTGAGCGTGATGAGATGAGATAGACACATTTATGTGCTAGGAGGATTTTTTTCACTCAAATGTTAGATAGTTGGCATGCACAAAGGCTATGAAAGAATCTTCTCAAGAGGAGATAGTGAGTTCAATGGATGGTGAAGTCCAAAAACAAATTTTAAGAAAGAAGAGACAAGAGGGGTATCTTGAATGATGAGTTTTGTTTATGATTCCAAAAAACACAGGGACCAAACAAGATGATAAAAATAAAGACTAGGTATTATAGGCATGCATTTTGTCATTAATTTAAAAATGGGAGGTTTTCCATCGATGACAAAGGGGGTGTTTGTTGGCATGTGATTATGAGTTATAATTGATGGAAAAGTTACATTAATTACAAATCAGTAGCTAGAGAGAGCTTGGAATGAGGTTGACAAGGCAAGACATGACCAAGGTCACGAGAACACCTATTTGAGACTTAGTTTCTTCAGTAGCTAGTGACATGCACATGCAGGGTGATGATGTGATAACACACCGGGATGATGTCACACAGGGTCTAACATGTATATGATGTGGAAACAAGGTAAGAAGGATGAATAAAATGGTACATAAGTGGAATTGGTCAGACAAACTCAGTTTAATAGGCCAAACCCCTAGGTCTAGGTAGAAAAGTGACCTGGAAAGGTGGAGTGAAGGCATGAGTCAGATGGAAAACTATGGTAAAGGTATGAAACACATTATATTACATGTTAAATGGGCTACATGGTCAATACCATGAAATATGTGATAAGTTATGGTGAAAACTAGCTCAATTTGGCCTAGTTCAAGGACCTAAAATGAGGGTATGAAGAAAAAATAGCTATGTAAAGAAAATGTAAGCATGAGGAGTGTGTGGGAAAATTTCCAAAATTACTTATATGAATCTACACATCATAAATCAACAATGAGAGGCATATCTAGGGTCATTGGTATGACGTCCCTTAAGGACAAACATGTTTAACATGCATAAATGGGATTGGAAAAGAAGGAAAATGTGAATTTATGAAAAATTAGCCATAAGAGATCAGAAAGGAGGTAATTATGAAGGTGTGGAAAAACATTTAGGGTAATAAGATGAGTTTTATGTAATAAATTATTAATTTTTCATAACTAGGTTAAGCAAGGTATGCCAAAATAGTGCTTTGACTTCTTAGCATTCATTATAAATTAAAAAGCATCCTTAAAATAAATAATAAGAGAAACTTTTAAATAACATAGGGATACATAGATTATGTAAAAAATTATAAAATCAAAAGGATGTTGGATAAGAAAGTTCTATCCATTTTTTTAGCACTGTCTAAAACCCTCCTAAACCCTGGTTGGAAGTGGTATGGAGAAAATTGATTGGTTATGCCTCCAAATGGATTTTTTTTCCTATAAAAATATTTTGAGTGTGTAGAGAACTCTTCATAGGTCATGTTCATGGTTTTTTGAGCTTATGAAACATGGTGGGCCCCACAATAAAACATGTGTTATGTAGAGATTTCAGCATACATAGATCAAACTATGAAGTTACAATGAAAAGTGAAGTGTTACATAAACCTTGTGATGTTCTCTTGATGTTAATGAAGTAATCTAGGTTAGTTATGTAAAGAAAATTAATGATACATGAGTTTCTCTCATACCTACCTCTTATAAATCTAGTATACAAGGCTAGTGATGGTGAAATGGAGGTGCTCATGATGAAATGAACATTGTTGATAAAAGGAACGATAACTAGATCTTACCAAGCCAAGAACTCATATGCTAATAAAACACTACGGTGAATAAGATGAAAGCAATTCACTGGAATAACTTTACATAAACCTTTGCAAACAAATGAGCAGAAAGATCATATATTATTATGGAAGTTAATGAAATACAATGAGAATTGGCCTTACTTATATAGGTAAGGAATAACAATCTAAGAACTAGTCAAGGTCATAGATCAAGCCATAAATCAAGGAAATAACTAGTCATCAAAGAACTAGTCAAGTCCATAGATTTAGGAGAGAACTAGACATCAAGGATCTATTCAATACCATAGATCAAGGAAATAACTAGTCAATACCATAGAAAAAGGAAAGAACTATACCTAACAACTAGATAATATCCCCCTAATATCTAAATAAATAAAAATAAATATCCACACACATAAGTAGGTGAGGATAAATACAATAAAGGTAAATAAAGTACCTAGGTGAACATGAGCTAAGGTAAATACCTAATCTAACATTTGATGTTTCTTATAGTCTTGATAAGCTTGAGAGTGTTGTAAATGATATTTGAGCATGCTTGGATTAGTTTGGTAAAGTGCTTTAATGATGAAAACTTCAATGTCTATAATTTCCCTAGATGCCTAGTTAAGAAGATTGAGAAACTGATACATTTTTGTGATTTTTTCTTAAAAAACTATGAACACAAGATTTTGGAGATGGATTATGGGTCCCATTTGATGTATTTATGGATTTGGTGGGTCCTGAAAGTGAATTTGTGTAAGTTAGGAGTCTGTAAGTTAAGGCTATTTTTTAGTGTCTTATGAACCAACACATACAGTCCCAAAAGTGCTTGAATTTCATGGCCACATACCCTGAGTTGATGATTGCACTTGGCATGATAAGTTGCATAGGGATAGGAGATTCTCAAAAAAGGGATTTAGAAGATATGAAAAAAGATATAGATAAGTGATACAACTTAGTTTTAAAGACTGGTTTCTAATCCATCATGACTGTAAATGTATAGCTGAGAAGTAGAATGGAAATGGAGCCTTTTCTCTTGATTTTATGAATTCCAAGGACATGATTAAGTAGTAAACATCCTGATAAATGATTAAGGGCACAAGAAGGGGAGAGGTTTGTTTGGAAGGATCGGGGCGGAGCCAAAACGATACGCAGGGGAAAAAAATTGGCCACAACAAATAATATCCTGGAGTGAGCTCACAGGGAAGACCACAACTCTGAAAAAAACATGACTTGTTAGGATTTTACAGGAGCTCAGTGGAGAGAGCTCAGAGCATAAATGTGAGCTTGTGAACTCAATGAAGAAACTCGATCATGTAAGGTTGTAGCTCGTTGCAGAGAAGGGATTAGTGGAGAGAAGAGATCTCATGGCAAGCTGAACAACACCAAACACTAAAACCTGTAATTTTGAAACTGTGCCTGCAAAACACCATGAAAACACAGAGATCCAAGCAAAATAGAGATTTACAAAAAAATTCCAGTTTTAGTAAAAAATTATTAAACCAGAAAAAATAACCTTCGTTTTTAACTAATCTCCAAATGTAGCTGCAGCTAACTATATTTAGCTACAAAACCCCTAAAAACTTGAGGAGATCTTCACATGTACGAAGAACACAGAAAAAATGAAAAACTTTCCAAGACCAACTTGTTAAGAATGTTAGCAATAAATTTCTAAAATATGATGATCGAAAAACTTGCACGAGGAGTAAAAAAATGAAACCAAGAGTAATCACAACTCAAATGAAGAATACATGTTTGCCCAATAGTATTCAAAGGGGTCAGTATCGCCATGCAAGGTGAAATCTCTACCATTATGTGGAAAATTTATGCATTGATGGAAAGTGGAAGCTATGATGTGCATCACATGTATTAAAGGTCTACCTATAAGAAGGTTATATGATGTGGTTGTGTCAACTACATGACACATAGTGCCAAGGAGATGCGGGCCTACTTGTAAGGGAAGAGTGATGGTGCCACAAGACTGGCACTTAGTATTATCATAACCATGAATGGTAATGATGTTTGCATCTAATTCATCTGTTGTATGACCAAGGAAACAGAGCATTTTTATAAAAAAATGTTAAGGGCTGCTCCATTGTCAATAATAACTCTCTTGAATTTATGATCGGTAACATAGGCTTTGATGTATAAGGAGTTGTTAATCAGATTCGGGTTCAACATATCTTGAGGGACAGGATAGGATAGAAGTTTCAGGTGTAAGGTTTGCAATCATAACCTGAAACTGTTGAACATTGAGAGTATGAGGAACATGTGATTCTTTTAGAGCACGAGTGAGAATATCTTAAAAGCTAGGTGACTCTTTCAATAGTTCTATGAGAGAGATATGTGATGGTGTGGTTGCTAATCGTTTAATGAAGTCATACTAATATGGAGTGGAATATTTGGCATTAGAATTTGACTTTTGATTTGAAGGAGTTGTTGGTTTAGACATTTGAGGTTCTACAGAAGAAGTAGAAGTTTGGTTTCTCACAAGAACCCATATCTTCCATTGGCATGTGGTCATGACATTACTCGAAGGTGTGAATTTAATGGTCACCATTGTAGATGGTAATTCCTCAATAAATGAGATAATTGAACTGAAATCAGTGTTATTGGTAGAAGGACCTTTGTTAACATTTTTATTATTACCGCCATGTTTGGGAAATGGGTTTGATAACACCTTAATATTTTTTTTGGGTGTCTTATTTGGTGATGATTCTTCAATAGTGATATCTCCACTATCAATGAGATCTTGGAAAAAGTGACATAAGCGAAAGTACCGATCATTCCGGTGATCATCAATGTGATTAAAATCACAATAAGTATCATCCTTGTACCAAATAGGCTTGGGTTCTCCCTCAACCCAAGGTCTAGTGATGGGATAAGTAACCACATTTGCATTAACAAGTTGTTGATGGACATTTGATAGAGGTTCTCCCAAAGGAGTGAAACGGTGTTGTTTAGAATCAGGAAAGGATGAACCCTCTTTACTAGAAACAACAAGAGGTTTTTTACCTTTGTTTGGTCTAGTCTGAGTAGTTTGGACATTGTGGACATTGCGGTTAACTGTAATACCATCATTGACAATATTACAATTTCAGTTGACATGTTTAGATTTATCTTGGTGAGAGCTATTAGAATGGTTACTATGTTGTCCATTGTCTTTTGATTGAGGTTTAATCAAATCTTTTGTGATAAGGGATTTTTCAATCTGCGATCCTTTCTCAATAACTTTTTCGAAAGTGTTAAGGCAATGCATTTTCAAGTGAAAGGATAGCTCATTGTTGAGATTGGGTACAAATATGCTCATGAGCCGCTTCTCAGGAATGGAGCATGGGTAACAACTCACAATCCCACACCATATGTGTTGGAATTGTGCAAAGGTTTTATTTGTTCTTTGTTTGGCATTACATAAGTCCATAATTGTAATTTTAGACTCTATGTTGAATGAGAAATGTTTGACAAACTTCTCTAAGAGGTCCGTGAAATGCTCTCTAGGGTCACTTTTGCCCCTATATTTGTCAAATTTGGGCATCTCAAAATATTTTTGAAAAGGAACATAAAAAATGTCCTTATCGAATGTGTAAGGACACAATTATTTAAAGATGAATTTTTTTCCTTGATGTTTCATACTCATAATTTTCCATTCTTGGGAAAACAGTGAGTTGTTCGGTAAGAAAGATAAGGAGCCATCACTTGTAGATTTATTGTTGTCTTTGGTGTGCGCAGTATGAATCTTAAATGAAGCATCACTAGATTTATTTGGTGCCTCCTTTTCATAGGATTCATTAGTGACTTTGGAATTTAAAATAGCAAGTTTTTTAGCCATGTCATTAATTTTATTCATGAGGTCTTGAGTAGGATCAGTGGCCGAATCAATTGATTTGCCTTTGTTCCTTTTGTTAGATTTTTATTTTTTTGATTCATTTCCTTTGGCATTATTCGAGGTGGACTTGTTTCGATCATCATTATTCGTGTGACTAGGTCCTATCGTCATTGTTTTCCGAAATGAAAGGTTCACCCTTGTTAGGTGGTGGTTTTCCGAGTAATGTTTGTAAACTAGCTTCATTTTTTGGTGTGTGGGATCCTATATGTCCTCCACACACATATGGAGGGTCATCTCACATGGGTTAGGTTTAGGGTTTCTTGTGTGTCATGCACTAGGGTTACTCAACACCCTATATGTATCCCTTCATTTGACATTTATGAGTATGCCAAGACACTCCGCTATCTTTTCTCTATGTGCAATATTTGTTTTGTTATGTAAGCTCTTCCATTGGTTGATCGATTCTTTTTTTTGATTATGCTGGAGCTATTACATCTCCTTCAGAGTGCAACTTTATCATGGTGCACAATTTTTGATACGATTCTTGCCAACTCTTTCATGGTATCAGAGCTGAGATTGGATAAACATGTATTCTTCATTTGAGTTGTGATTACTCTTGGTTTCATTTTTTTACTCCTCGTGCAAGTTTTTCAATCATCATATTTTAGAAATTTATTGCTAACATTCTTAACAAGCTGCTCTTGGAAATTTTTTTAGTTTTTTTGTGTTCTTCGTACATGTGAAGATCTCCTCGAGTTTTTAGGGGTTTTGTAGCTAAATTTAGTTAGCTGCAGCTACATTTGGAGATTAGTTTAAAAACGAAGGTTATTTTTTCTGGTTTAATAATTTTTTACTAAAACTGGAATTTTTTTGTAAATCTCTGTTTTGCTTGGATCTCTGTGTTTTCATGGTGTTTTGCAGGCACAGTTTCAAAATTATAGGTTTCAGTGTTTGGTGTTATTCAGCTTGCCATGAGATCCCTTCTCTCTACTAAGCTCTTCTCTGCAATGAGCTACAACCTTGCACGGTCGAGTTCCTTCATTGAGTTCACAAGCTCACATTTATGCCCTGAGCTCTCTCCACCGAGCTCCTATAAAATCCTAGCAACTCATGTTTTTTTAGAGTTGTGGTCTTCCCTGTGAGCTCACTCTAGGATATTATTTTTTGTGGCCAATTTTTTTCCCCTGCGTATCGTTTTGGCTCTGCCCCGAGCCTTCTAAACAAACCTCTCCCCTTCTTGTGCCCTTGGCACTGTCCCTAGTTCCCACTCCTTCCTGTTGGAGCCTTCAACCATTGGAGATGTCTTATTCCCATGCTAAGCCCATGGCACCTCAACCCCTACCCTGAGCTCTACTCCTTTTTGTGTTTAGCCATGGCTCTTTCTCATCTCTGGCGTGTACCCCGAGCCCATCCTTCCTGACACCCCGTAATCCACGCTGACACCCACTCCTGAACCATCCAACTCGGGATCCTCCCACGGAATTCTCGGCACATCTTCTAAGCCCAACTTGGGATACACCACCGTATCCTCCAATGGTCTACCAAACAAATCGGGATCCTCCCAAGTTGGTAAGTTTTTTTATATACCAACAATTTATTTTTGGTAAGTTTTTAAAATATCTTTTGGGTGGTTTTTTTAAAAGTGGGCAAATTGATTTATTTAAGGCAAGTTTCTAAAATCTAAAATTTGAGGTGTCTTTTTTTTAAGGTGGATTTTTTTAAAAGGGGAGTATATTTAAATTTTTTTAATTAGGATTTAATTTTTTATTAGATCCTAATTAGTTGAAATTAATTATATTTAATTTAATTAGATATAGTTTTTTTAATTTCAAATCTAACCTTTATTTACGATTAAGTATATTTGAAATCATCTTTTAATTAACGTCTTTTTTTATCATTTTATTTATATTCCTAATTGCTTTAAAATTAGCCAAATCGGATGTTTCAAAACGATAATTTTTTAAAAAGTGTTATTGTCAATTTTTTACTAATCATGCACTCAAGTGTGCAGTAACACTCTGAGAACCTCTTTGTCTTCCACGTGCATTTCTGGCATTTTGAAGATCATCCAGACTCATCTTGAGTTCAAAACATTGTATTTTACCCTTATTATTGCTTGCGACTAGTGAGCGCATCCGCCACAGTTTGCAGCAAGGGGGTATCCTTTGTGACATGAGATGCTTTTTCTCACAACTAGGATTTGATTTTGCCTCCTTCCTAGTTTTTTACAATTGTGCTTGTGTACGGTGTCACTTTGTTATGCTCCACGAAACATGAATGTGGTCTCCTCTCTTGCATGTTATTACGCTGATTGCAAGGTGAGTTACCACGTGTTTCCATATGCATGCTCGAACCTGATTGTATTCAACACACTAAACTATCAAGTTCCGAAACAAGGGGGGTTATTATATTGTCTTGGGTGGTTGTGATTCTTGTGTTTCTTTTCTGCATTCTTTCTCACTCCTCACTATGGATTCACTTTCAATTCCTTTTCTTATGATGTTCAACTTCTTTGAATGGAGATAAAAAATAATTATGAAACTAAGGGGTAAAGGGTTATCCCGCATCACCATGGGAATTGAAACTGAACTAGACAATGACCTTGAAAAATCTAAGTGGTTAAACCGTAATGATGAAGCTTTAGGTATTTTTTGCATGTCCATTTCTCCTAACTTGCTCTTCCACATTGAGTCGTCTGAAACACCTAATTTTGTGTGGAAAATGTTGGATGGAATTTTTGGACAACAAGATGACTTGAGAGCGCATGAGTTGGAAAACAAACTACTAGGTTTAAATCCTAGTGATTTTGAAAAACTACAACCATTATTCTCTAAGTTTGTCAAAACTAGACTGTTGCTAAAAGAATGTCAAGTAGAGAAGAAAGATTCTCAATTGATCTTGTCGATTCTGTCTAAGTTAGGTCCTGAATATTCTGTCTTTGTGTCAGCTTTTTACTGTATAAAAGCTTCCTTGGGAAAGGATTGCAATATGCCCTCCTTTGACTATTTTTCTCTTCAACTCATGTGAGAACAGGACAAACTCATTCAAATGGGGTCTCTTAATTCCAAGTCTCATACCCTTGTAGAAAGTACTGGTAAGGAAAAGAAGACTAAAAAGAAGAAAGAAAAAAAGGAAAAACCTAAGAAGGAAACCAAGACCAAAACTAAAATTAACACGAACCTTCAACTTCTGAGCGTAGAGCACAAAAATTTGACAAAGGAAAATCCTAGAGAGCTACTCGTCCTTTGGATCTTGTTCGCAACGATATTTTTGATCCATTTCTGTCTCCTTCATTTACTAGAGCTCTTTATGTGCTGACCTTCATTGATGACTTTTTGGGATATACTTGGATATATTTTCTTAAGCTTAAGTCTGAAGTCTTTGAACATTTCCAAAACTTTAAGGCTCTTACTGAGAAATAGGCGGAATAGTCTATTAATGTTCTTCGAATTGAAAATGGAGGTGAATATGTAAATAATAGGTTCATGGATTTCTATATTTTTGAAGGGATCTCCTTGTAGCATACATTTGCATAAATCCCTTCACATAATGGAGTATTAGAAAGAAAGAACCGTACTCTTAAAGAGATGGCCACTTGTAGGATTCACTTAAAGTATCTTCCTCTGCAGTATTGGGTTAAAGCAGTGATTTTTTTTAATTACATTCAGAACCGTGTTCCACATAAGGTAGTAAGAGGGATGACACCCTTTGATGCCTAGTTTGGATGCAAGCCTGATGTTGAGCACTTTTGAGTCTTTGGATCCAAGGTTATGGCTCAGATTCCCAAGAAGAAATGCAAGGCATTGGAACCACAATCCAAACCTTGCATATTTGTAGGGTATCCTGATGGCATGAAGGGATATTGATTGTTGAATCCTACTTCTCATGATCTTTATATTGAGAGAAGTGTTAAGTTTGATGAATCTTCTTCGACTTCTACTTCTCTACCTATTGAGGTTCTTCAGCTTGTTGATTCATATTCTGACTCATCAGATGATGATGTTATTGAGCGTGCTCCTCTTCCTAATCCTCCCAACCATCAAAGCCTTGATTCTTTTGATTCTGACAGTAGCGATGATGAGGACTATGTCCCTTCTCACTTGAGTGATGAATCTTCTAACTCGGAGCATGATCCTCCTAGTCCTCTTTGGGCTAGGAAAACTTTGTAGAGTGCTAGAGATTTAGTTGGAGATACTTAGGATATGAGATGTACTCGCTCAGATTTTGTTGGATCCCACTCTTTCTTCACCTCTACCTCTGATCCACAGTCTTTCCAAAAGGCTTCTGGTATTCCTGAGTGGGATTCTATAATGGATGAGGAGTATTCCTCTCTCATGAAGAATGATACTTGGGATCTCACCCCTCTTCTGAAAGGAAGAAAAATCGTTCGATGTAAGTGGGTGTTCCGAACAAAGTATGGAGTAGATGGAGATTTCAAAAAGTTTAAAGCATGATTAGTAGCTAAGGGTTTCTCCCAGATAGATGGGGTTGATTATACTGAAACCTTTACTCTAGTTGCGAAGATGAATTCTATTCGACTGACCCTATCCATTTCCGCAGCAAACAGATGGAAAGTCCATCAAATGGACGTTAAGATTTCCTTCCTTCATGGTGACCTAGAGGAAGATATCTACATGGAACAACCTTCGGGTTATGTCCATGATCCCTCCCTCATTTGTATGTTAAAGAAGTCTCTTTATGGCCTTAAACAAGCCCCTTGGGCTTGGTATGCCAAAATGGACTCCTTTTTACTTACATTAGAGTTTATTAGGTGTCACTTTGATCCAAATGTTTATATTCTATGGAAAAATGAATCCATACTTATTCTTGTTCTCTATGTTGATGACTTGTTGATAACAAGAAACTCTTCCTCTATCATTGATTATGTCAAGATTGCCTTGGCCAACAGGTTTTCCATGACTGACTTAGGTCTGCTTCATTACTTTCTTAGGATCTAGATTTCACAATCTGACTCGGGAATTTTTATTTCATAACCTAAGTATGCTCTTGACTTGCTTGCTCA
This sequence comes from Taxus chinensis, assembly GCA_019776745.2. Lineage (NCBI taxonomy): Eukaryota > Viridiplantae > Streptophyta > Pinopsida > Cupressales > Taxaceae > Taxus > Taxus chinensis. Next base: position 58,537,335 of record CM034155.1, read on the forward strand.
TTTTTAGATGTCTGATTGCAAGTCTTCTCCTACTCCTTTTATTTTCAGAGTTAAGTTGGTTTCTGATTTCTCTACTCCCTTGGTTGATGGTACCCTTTATTGACAGTTGGTGGGGAGCTTGATTTACTTGACTCACACTCGATTGGATTTATCTTATGTTCTTGGGATTCTGTCCAAATTCATATAGGAGCCACATGAGTTTCATTGGAAATCATCTAATAAGAGGATCCTTCATTATGTTCGTGGCACCTATACTGATGAAATTCACTATTTTGGAGGGGTGGATATTGACTTGATTGGGTTCACAGATTCTGACTGGCCGATGACTTAGATCATCAAAAATCTACCTCTAGCTATAATTTCTCTCTTGGTTTGGGTCCTATAAGTTGGTCTAGCAAGAATCAGAATGTAATTGTGATATCTTCTACATATATAGAATAAAGAGGAGCAATTAACACTGCCACAGAGGCTGTTTGGCTATAGGGTATTCTGACAGAGTTTGGCATCTAATTTTGGCGGTCCACCATTATCTATTGTGATAACATGAGCACTATCTTAATTTATATAAATTCAGTTCATCATCAGCGGATGAAGCACATTGAGATCCATATGCACTTCATACAATAGCTTATTCATGATGGTATCATCAAAATTCAGTGTATTCAGACAGCTAATCTGATTATAGATATAATCACTAAGCCCTTCACTGAGGTGAATTTTCTTCTCTTGTGGTCTCTTCTTGGGGTAAGGTCTTATGCAGCTGCTCATCTTCTTTGGGCTATATAGTCCTTCTCTTCTTCTTCTTCTAGGAAGATGTTGTTTGTACATGGGCACCTTATCAAGCCTTTAGTTATCAGGCCCCATTGACACATCTTTTTAGTTGTTTAGGAGTGTCTTCTTTTTCTGTCTAACTCATCACAACTGCTACCCCAGCTTTGATGAAGGGGGGTGTTGGTGTGTGGGATCCTATATTTTCTCCACACAGATATGGAGGGTCATCTCAAATGGGTTAAGTTTAGGGTTAGGTTTAGGGTTTCTTGTGTGTCATGCACTATATGTATCCCTTCATTTGACATTTATGAGCATTCCAAGACACTTCGATCTCTTTTCTCTATGTGTAAGCTTTGTTCTGTTATGCAAGATCTTCCACTGATTGATCGATTCCTCCTTGTGATTACGCTGGAGCTATTACGTCTCCTTCAGATTGTAAATTTATCGTGGTGCACATTTTTTGATACAATTCTTGCCAACTCTTTCATCATCAAAGTCAAAGGGTAATTTTGTTGCCATCTCAAGGAGACGAAGCAAAAATTAGTCTTTATTCATATGTAAAATATTTTCAATGTGAGATTGTTCTTCGAGTGAGATGTCATTCTGATCATCATCAGAGTTTTGGTCATTATCACTATCAATTTCCAAAAGGATTTTGTTCACCCCTTCCAAAAGGACTATAATATATGTGTCTTGTTCCCACAATTTTTAAAATAGGGAGAGAGAAAAAGAGATATGCGAAAGATAACTCAACCCGCAAAAAAGTGAAAGCAACGATGGAAGAAAGGTGTGTGATTAAGTTTGATAATAAATTGTCTCTTTAAAAAGTGAATGCTAAGATGGGCAAGAGGTTTGGAAGATTATGAGTGACACAACCCTTAACAAAGTGAATGTCAAGATGGAAGCATGAAAACTTATTTGATAAAATTGACCCTTGACAAAGTGAATGCCAAGATGGATGAGTGGCATGATGTGATGAAGGTTCTCATCCTCTAACAAAGAGAATGATAGAATGGAGGAGGGTTATAGTGACAAAAGTCTGAATGTGTTCAACCTCTAATAATGTGAATACTAGAGTGAAGAAGAAATGATATATTGACTACAAAATGCACTCTACTGCCTATCAAAAATGAATGCTAAATGGGAAGATGGTATAAAAAAGAAGTTGAATCGTATGTGATGTGCTCAACCCTTAACAAGAATTAGTTAAGAAGGAAGAGGCTAATGAAGAGATAAGACTCAAATAATGACAGTGGAAGCATTGAAAAGAATATATGATGAAGTATCTAGAATGCAATAAATATGTTGTCAAGTTAGAGACGTGAAGAAAGAAAATGTATTCAGTTTAACAATGATGTTGTCAAAATAAAGGTCATGAGAGGAGAATGAAGATGAAATGTGATGAAATAAGATGTTTCAAAGTGAAACAAAACACCGATAAGACGTGATTTGTAAGATGAAAGTGCTTGAGTGAGGACGTGGATATCCACAACTCAAGACTTGATGTCGAAAAGAGGATGAAAACTTAAACTTTAGGACATGTAATCCAAATATTTAAGTGTTGAATGAAATGGGAGATGAACTCAAGGAGGTGAATACAAAAGATAGAAGGATTTGATAATTGTGAAAGGGGAAGAATCAAATAAGTGAATAAAAACTCCAAATGAGTGAAAGAAGCTCAAATGGAGAAGACAATGAGGATGAAAAGAAGAGAAAAATGAAATAATGAAAAAGATATAAAAGTTCTGAAAAGGGGAAAATTGAGAGTAAAATGAAGGTTAGTGAATGAATGATGATGAGAAGAAAAGAAGACGAGAATAGATGAAATGAAGATGAAAGTAGAATCCAAACAAGGATAATTTGGAAAAAATATGAAAAGATAAGAAAAGTGAAAGATGAATCCCAAACAAGAAGGATTTGGGAAAAATCAAGTGTGGAACACTATGACAAAAAGAAATTAAAAAAAAAAAAAAATCAAAAAAGATTTTTTTGTTTGAATGTTTGTTTTTGGCTTCTACCTTAGATTGGCTTGGAAAGTGTTTGGCTTCTTGGGTGGCTCTCTCAACTAGGTGTCACAAAATATTTGAGCGAGTGTGATGTTATTACTATCAGACGACTTTACTTAACCCCCTTTGAAACCTTGAGCAAAGATCTTGCTCAGAATGAATCACACTGAGGCCGCCACTAAGGATATTCCGTGACTCTAACTCCCAAAGGATTTACTAGTCAGGTAGGAGAAAAGGTTCCCATTTCATCCACCAGTTCCGTCAAGGTGTGGACTACTTTTGGGTTCCTAGAACCACCCCCTTTGTTGTATCTTAAGGCTTATGCCAAGGGGGTTATGTTCTAATTAAGCGGTCGAGCTGTAGCTCTTAATCGAACCTGCAAATCAAATGTTTTGAATGTGGTGTTTTTAATCTTTGATTTAGGTGTGCTTTGGTTGAACTCCTTTGGCAGCCTGTAGTTAGTAGTTTTCAATGTTTTAAGCACCTTGTGTGAGAGTGGGTCATGCAAACAAGAATTAAAAAATTTTCTGAAAAAAAGGAAAAAATAACAAAACAAACAAACAAGATGACAAAAGTGAACCTGCATTTCTCATTTCTAAGATCGCTTTAAAAAGTGTGAGGAAAGAGTATACATGTGGGTTGGCTTTTCTTAAGTGAAATTTTAATTCCCAAAAAAATAAAAAAGAAATAAACAACCACGTTTCTGATTCCCAAGATCGCTTTAAAAAAATGCCAGGGAAGAGAATACGTGTGGGCGATTCATGTTAGTCTCACAAAAAAAAAAGAAAACGATAAAGAAAAAGTATGTAAAAACACGTGAAAAAGTGTTAGTCTGGGTTAGAAAATTATAAAATGTATATACAATGGTTAAAAAGTAGGAAAAATTGGACCGAAACGTCCAATAAAACTAAAATTGCAACATTTACAATTAGCTCAAGAGAGTACGTAAACGTGTCCGCAAACCCTACAAAAGGAAATCACACAGTTAGGCCAATATAAATAAATAAATAAACTAATGTAATTGTAACTTAAACTATAAATAAGAAATTAAAATAAAATAAAAGAAATTAAATAAACAATAAAAGCTAACCCTAAAAGCAAAACTATACGAATGTGTAAAATAAATGGAAAAAAGATAATGTTATTGTATTCTATGTGTGTGTGTGTGTGTGCAGGTTGAAGGTGAAAAAGTGGATGAGATTGGTGTGTGTAAGGGTGATCTAGGGAGGGTTCAGTTGAGGTGGGAAGGGCTCGGGAAAAGTTGGGGAAGGCTCAGGCGAGGTAGAGGGTGAAGTGGGGTGGGACATCTTGGCAGTGAGCTATGGCATAGGGAACAAGGTTGGGATTTGGGGGAGATGTGGAACAAGGGTCTGTAGGTGAGTCGAGAACTTCGGAAGGGCGAACTGGTTTGGGTGAGTGGGGAGGTGGATAGGTCGGGGTCCTAGAAAGGGAAGGGATGGGATGGGGGAATGGGAGGAAGTTGTAGGTCAGGATCACGGGGAGTATGGAGTAAGGGATGTGGGGTCGGGGTTTGCGAGGGAGCTGAGGGCTCGGGAAGGGCAGGTAAAGCTACGAGGGAGTTAGGGAATGAGGGTCATTGAGAGGTGAGGTAACGGGGCTTAACAAGTTTGGGATGAGGTGGGTTGACAGGGGGAACGGGGAACGGGGTAGGGAGGTGCGAACTGGGTCAGGTAGGGGGGAATGGGGGTTCGGCGGGTTAGTATGGGATGGGGGGAGCGAGGCAAGGTGAGGCTGGGTGGGTCGGTTGAGCTGGTTGAGCCAGGTAGAGAGGGGGTGGGTAGTGGTAGGTTAGGGTTGTTAATTTTTTTTTTGAATTTGTTTGAAATATGAGTGTTGTATATTAAAATATAAGTTAGATTTACTAAAAAACTAACAAAATATAGTTTTTTGAAAAAGGAAAATCTAACAAAAAAGTCATTTTTTGTTATTGGATAACAAAAAATCTAACTATATTTTTTGTTGTTTGTTTTTTTTATGTTGCAGGTTGTGCAGAAAGGACACACAATGTAGAAATGGAGAAACTAAAAGGGAAACCACTGTTAGCACAACCGTCAAAATTAACACAAATCCTACCTGTAAAAGTAAAAAATTAAATAATGCTTGTAAAATAAAATAGTAAACAATGGTAACTTCCCAATTCACCTGTGAAAGTTGCACACAAACAAGAAGATTTTTGTGAAACAAATAAAACACAGGAATAAGAAATAAAACTAAAAATGATATTAAATGGGGAGCAGGTCCCACCGGGCGTGCCAAAATGTATGCAAAGAAAATTACCGTAAATAAAAGATTAAAAACCATGCAAACCTCTTAGCAACCTTCTATGCAAACCTCAGATAAAGGGTCTCCTATGAAACCTTGCAGAAAGAATGTTAGAATTGTTTTGTGGGTGCTCTCCAAGCTTTGAAGGCAAATGCTAGAGACAAAGTTCAATAGAGTTTTTGTTCTTCAAATTCAAGAGGGATTGGAAGAAAGGTAAGCTTGTAATTTATAGAAACTGAAGGTAGTTGGAATTGGTTACACGGATAAATTAACATGCTAAAAATAACGTTATGGGTAGTTACAATAGTGTCAGGGCCAATAATGAAATTAATTACAAAAAGTTGCATCTAGAAAGGTCATTGTACATGCATTTTAATTGCCCCCACCTTTCTAGGATTCTAGAAGTGCAGTTAACTAGGGTATTCAAAGTGGAGTATAAGTGGAGTTTAGTCAAGTGGCAGATGACTAGGATGTTCACACACTTAATTAATTAATTATTTAATTAATAAATAATAATTAATTTAGCCAAAGGGGTACAAAGGGTATTAATTTATCAATTTAATTAATTAATTGCAAATGGGTGGATAACAAGGTGTATTATCATAATAGTGGGAACAAGTGGAAACATGAATGCAAATTTGGGGTGTCTATAGGTGTATCCTAATTCCGATTTTTCAGAAGCCATTTTGTAACGTGGATGAATACAAGTGGGAATTCCTTTTTCAAAATTTCCCAAACCGTAACTTTTCCATCCTTGGTCGATTAAGTAATGTATAGAAAAAAATGGATTTAAAAGGTATGATATGTCAGATGTGAACCAAGATTTTGCAGTAGATAAATTATTGACTGGTGGGTGAGCTACATTATCATATCCCCCATATTAAAAAAGTTTTTTTGGGAGGAATTCCAAAAAAAAAACCCTTTGACATGTTGTGTGGAATATGGTTTACCCATTTCTATAATAGTTTGCATATTGGGTAGTGACGGTGCCATAAGGGAGTTTATATTCCCCAACAAAAATAGATTGTGGATTTTTTTCATAGGAGTCTTATTGCAATCTTGAGGTATACTGATAGATGCATGTTTTCTACTAGAAAAAATATAATTTGAATATATCAATGGTGAAGATGAAGAGGGTGGTGGCGAGGGTATGATTACTTTTGGAAGTGATGTTGAAGGTTGATCACGATATGATGATGAAGAAGTATATGGATCATGCGATTGAGGCTAATCACAAGATTGTGTAGAGGGTGATGGGTCAACTGTAGTAGGTATATGAGTATATGTGTTAGATACGTTTGTGGGAGGTGAGACAATTGGTGTGACTGGTGTAATAGGAACCACTATTCCAAATGAAAATGTGATATTAATGCAGTAATTAAATGGTTTAGTGTTTGCAGTGACACAATGTGTAACTATGTCTTATTTATATTTGAGACATTGATGAAGAGTGGATGAAATAAATTTCATTTCATGAATCTAAGGATGTCCCAACAAGATTTTGTATTGTATTTACCCTTCTATAACATATAATAGGGTGTAGATCATCTTAGATCCAACTTTAAATGGTAAGATGATAGTTCCCAATACAACACAATGGACATCATTGAATACATGCAGTTGTAATGCCGAGGATGAAAGTTGAGATAAAAGTATGATATGATGTCAATACTTGATCTTTTGTCAATTAGTACACGTTTGAATATTTTGTGTTTGATTTCAGTAATGATGAACAATGGTGGATCATGAGGATCAATTCCCCCCGATGTGATGAGAGGTGATTTAGATTTAATTTCATAGTCGTATAACATTATTTATGATGAGGTTGAGGTATGAAGGTTACCCATGAAGTGTGAAAAGGAATTGGGATTTTATGTGGACAATTCGATCGACTTTAAATCGTTAGTAATAACTTTGAAATGATTGGAAGATTGAATGATGAGATCACATAATGAGATATTAGCTGACGTACTCTTTAATTAATTGATCAAATTATTCTTGAGAGTAATTAACAGTTGCGAAGATAATGACAAATTTGGTGATGTAGATGTTATTTTGGGTGTAGATTTAGGCTTCGTATTGGTTTCTTGATTTTTTGGCATAATGTGAATCATGCCAACAAAATATTAGTGGGATGACAACGACGTGCCATGACTAAATTGATTGGTGAAATCCATGTGTGGTGGGAGTGGTGTAATTTCCTTCCCATTGCCACCTTGTTGTCTCCAGTTGCGAAATATCAAATTGGCCATGGTAAGGATGAGATACCTTTTCTTCACGTAGTGCTTCGATCCGGTTAACTCATAAAATGAAATAATAAAAATAATAGAGTTAATGTTGTAAATGTTCATCCACAGAAAAACTAGATAATCACTATGGAGTTCTCCATGTCTCCAAATGGTGAGGTTTTGTCGATTTCATTTTATATTCATTTAACTCAAAATCATGTTTAGATTCTTTAGTTTGTAATATTACAGTATCATTAAAATTTAATCAAATAAAGGTGTGTTACGGAAAAAAAAAAAAAAAAAATCCTTATAAATTTGAAATGAAAATAATTACATGATAGTGAATAATTTTGGGGAAAATTAAGTTTTCCTTTGATTATGTCCCTAAGAATGTGAATTCTAACATTTTCTTATTATGTAAAATTTAGGACATGAGAGGATTATTAAAATAACTAGTTTTAAATGGTTGGGTAAATAATAATGTAAATAATAATAAAGGCCATTTAGGGATATGCGAATTAGGGTTTTTTTATGGTTCATTGGTAATTTTTGGGGAGTATCAGTTAGAGGCGGTGCCATAATAGGTTTGAAACCCAACTTAACAATATTTTCCAGCCTCCTCTTCACCAAAATAGGATTCTTGGGTGTAAAAATGAACACCTGTGGCTTGCATTTAGTGAGACAATGTTTATACTTTATGAGGATGTGCATACCTTTATTAGCACTCCCCGTCTGCTTGAAAAAATATATCTTTGGAACAGGGTATTGGCATCCATTAAAAGGTTGTCTTGGTTGCAGGATTTAGAAAAAATGGATTTGTTTAAAAGACTTCAGAAACTTTGAGAAAAATGTGTTTGACAGGTGTGAATTCAGATTCCACAAACTCTTCTGTCATCCTACCATCTTGTGCCAAAGATGGAGCTTCCAAATATGCGTGGACTCTTGCCAAGCTTTTGAAGCAGGGTTTTTTTGTCAGATTTTGATGGTTGAAAGCATCTTGATAGATAAGTATGTACATGTGGAAGCATACACAAGGCATATGTAAATTTTTTGATAAAATTCCTGAAAGAATGGTGGTCTCATGGAAAATAATGATTATTGGATGCACAAAAAATGTGTTTGTTGAATAGATTTTAAGTAGATGTATATTGACTACTTTCAGCATCTCCTTGTATGCGCCAATTGAGAGCTGTGGAACAGGGTATGGTAAATTTTCCAAAGCATAAGGATAGATGAGTTTCATCGGATGTTGTGGTTACTAGCAACATGCTAGAAAAATGTGGACAACAGATGGAAGGAGACGACTGCCTAAGAAGAATTATATGAAAATTGTGGGATCGTGAACTATTTTATAAAATTCCTTGAGGATGCAACTCTTGCTCCATTTTCCACAGTGGCTAGATGTGCACACTTTAGTTTTGTTTGAAAATGGCATTTGAAACTCTCAAGCCAAATGCACTTTGTAGGTGCAATTCCAAATTCTTGGTAGTATTTAGCTTGGCGTTTAGATTTGTAGATAGACGTGATGGGAGTTGTGACATGAGTTATGTGGCTTGACCATGCATTGATACCTTTCTTATGGAGTAACTCGTCATGCACCTCACCTTCGAATCATCCATTAGCTCAGCTATGTAACTTTCTCAAAGGATATTTTCGTATTCATTGGTTGGCATGAGTTGGCTACATTGGAATGTTGACTTTCCATTAGTGGATAACTCAATAAATGGAATATTAGATCGGTCCTCATCTCGCTTTACAACTCACACATATTATCATTGGGCTCAATTTGTACTTTATGAGTTGGCATTTAATGCATAGTTATGGTGTATTTTCTGGCATGGTTCATGTCTTTGACTTCTCGAACTCCTTGCCCAACTCGGTTCCCTAGTTTGGTTTCACCATTCCTATTGATGTTGTGGCTCATTTTATGAGTTGTGCCTTGGTGACATGACAATAATATTAACATTGAAATATGAGATCGATCTGTCTAGCTCAGATTCAAGGTCTCTAATTTGGTTCATTTGGTGATATGAGTTGGTCCTTAACGGAGCTTGAAAACCTTCTTTACATCCTCATAACTGGTGCATGTTCTACTTTCTTGGAGCCACATAATCTTCTTCGTTCATTATTAGGTATGTTTATATTCCTCCTCCTTTATTGATTTATGTGTTCCTATTTTTTCTTTTCTTATATTTATTGAAATAAAATCAATCATGTATATGATTTAGTGAATTTTAATGAGTTGTAACACTAACAACTAAAATACTTTTCCCCCCTCTTACACAATTAGAAGGAATTTTGTATAGTGCAAACACGGTTCTTGTTTTACCTCCTTATATGTTTAAATCGCTTTAATAAAAATTATGGATAAAAAATATCACCTAAATGTCAAGTTGAAATTGTTTTCTAGATTACAAATACTTGCAAAAGTTATTAGAATGTTATTTCGATGATGCGCTAAACACCTCTCCAGACCCTGAAATGGGAAGGTAAAGTTTTGACTTTGTTCCCTATCATGTGTAGTGTTGTATCAAACCCTAAAATGAATCTAAACATCCATTTGTGAATTTTTGTCACCCCATCAAGGACTTAGGTTGACCTTTTTTGCATCCTTAGACAACTACTGAAATTTAATAAATGTGGTTTGGTTTTGACCCGTAGTCTAGGCCCTGACTGGAGAAATGGAATTTGGATTCCACATACCTCTAGTATTTCTCAGTGACAATCACTACCAACCCTTAGTTCAAATAAAACCATCTCGCAAGCTAGATTTCCAGGGGGTTTTTTTAGGCCCCTAGTTGTTGGGTAATGAGGTCATTCAAGTGCATTTACGATTGGTAACTCCGAAAAGATGGGTGCCAATTGAACCCACTTCTCAAATTTTTGGTTATGTTAGCTCTAAGTGTTTGATTATATATATGGGAGTAGGTAGGGATTTTAATCCTTGAATGTTCAAGTCTCAAATTTTGTTTTTGAACACATATTTTTGAGCTACTTGTCTAAATTTAACATTTTTAGAAAATTGTAGCAAAAAACGGAAAACTGTCGCATGTCCTTATTCAAGCAAAATATTGATCGGGAAACCCTGTAAACACTAATATATGACTGTAGGAATCTTTCTTTTTACACTTTTTTTTGAAAATAAATTGATTGTGGAAAAATCATATTCTCTCTCTCCTCCCTCTCTCTCTCTAAAAATGCACTGAAATAACATTTGTATTCCTTACTCTCCCTAGATGTGTGTTAAGTATTGTTTGCATTATTATTGAAAAACTATGAAATATTAATTTATGTTAGATTGTAGGTAAATGCCATGCCAATAGTAGTGTTGACCATGTGGTGGTTGCAGCCCGGACATGGGACAAGAATAAAATTACAATGTTATTTGTGTTTTTGTAATAACAAGAATATATTTGTAATATATGTAACATTAATTGGATAAATCAACACTATTGTTATAAAAAAGAATGTTATTTCTTTATTTTTCGGTGATGAGTTAGAAGTTGTAGCATATTGGAATATTGGGGAAAATGGGAATTCTATTCTAGGAGCGATTTTGATTATGGGTTTATATATTGTTCTTATGTTTAGATGTTTTGAAACAATATTTTATCATTTTAATTATTTTTTCCCTCTTAATATTGATCTTGTTTGGTAGAAACTTACTATTCCTCAACTATATAAATGAACCACATTCTTAACTCTTGTTGTATTTTACTTCTTAATCAAGTATGGCTTAGTTTTACAATGCCTCTATCATTTTTAAAAAGGACTTAAACCTATCACATGTAATTTCCTATCCTACACCTTTGAGTGATCTCATTAAGAGATCTAAGAGACATGAGTGGATTCAGTTTATCTACGCATTAAACCCTTATATTTGACTCCATTAACCCCCTCTTGGATTTTATTGATCTTATGTGGGTTGGGTTTCTCTAATATCAACTTGTATCAAGTTATAGATCCCTTGAGATCAAAATGGAAAGAAATAAACCTTGCACCTTATTAAGATATTAATTGGTGAACGAAACCCATGATGAGTTTTATCCATTCTATTGTGTCCCTAGAATGTTGAGCTTAGGATTGACTAAAATTAAGGAGCCCACCCCTTTTAACTCAATAGTAATCCCTTCCATGTTTTAAATGATAAGGTGAGTTGTTCCTCATGGGAACACATATTTTGACATTATGACCTTCTTTCTTGAACATGGGACTCATATGACCCATGTGTATATCAAAATGTATCCAACCATTTATGGAATATAGAAGTTTAATTACACAAGAGGATATATGATCACAAATCCATGTTACCATAAGAACATGTTTTCTTAACATCAAAATACATGAAACCACCGCATGGGAATTGAAATGGGTCAACTCTATTAAAACAATATTGTATAAGACATTAGGAGGTTCCTCTCTAGTAAGCCTTGAGTTATGTTTGGATCGAAACTTATTTTGTAGTCCTAGAGACTTAGGGGTCCCGTAACAGTTTATGTGTTCCTCCCTAGGAACCTAGAAGAGAGCATTCATGTGGGTATGAAAGTGTGAAATATACTTAGATGCAAGGCACAATGTCACTTTTGTGACATACATGACAAATTGTCTAGCATGTAATCGTATGGTTGTTATAGAAACTAAACATCATTAGAAGGGGGAAATAATGTAAAGTGTTTTGGATCACATGGAAAATTAGGATATGCATTAATTCACATTAAGATTCTATTTATGGAGCAAATTAGAAATGTTCTCTTATATTTTGAGAGTGTACCCTTTTGATATCGGTCTAATAGTTTTAAGTACTGTGGAGTTTAATTGTAACTTAATAAATATTTTTTATGATGTGAAAGTAAATGTGAATTACTCCACGTGAGAGAAAGTAATTGAGAAAGCATAGCCCCTCATTTTGGAAACACAACTTAGGATGTGTAAATGTTAGATAATTATAATTAATAATTTAGTATTTCCATGTGTAACATAGTTATGAAAACAAAGTATCTGACATTGCGAGAAAGTGGATTATAAATCCTATTTACTTCACTAGCAGTTTAAACTAAGTAGTTAAATTACATAGTTAGATGTAATAATTTGAAACTGAATAAAGTGTATCATTATGTTTAAGCGTTATAATGAAAAATTAACATGGAAATTTCCCACTCTCAGACCTTATAGTCTTCCTTCTTACTCCATGTGTTTTTACCTTTTTACTATGACGGTAAAATACTATACCAAGTATTAGTAGCTTCATGTGAGTTTAAAATGTTCCTATTAATAGTTGGGTTATAAAAGGCAAATGTATTAAAATGAATACACTAAATTAGATGGAACCATAATAAGTTAAGTGTTAAACAAAATAAAGGAAATGTAGTCTAGAGAAAAGGAGAATGTATGATAACATTTATAATGCTCTTCAAACCTTCAACGTTAAATAATGAAATATGATCATAATAAATATGTAACCATGAAAATGTGTTAGTGTGGAAAGTGCCTATTTGGGATGTTCATATTATGGTTGGGTCATTGTTTTGTACTTGTTCATTTATAAAAGTGTGGCATTGAATTGCATCTTGTGTCATCATGAGGTATGAGTGGGTTCATGTTTGTACAATTGTGTCATTTAATGTGGAGTTTTGTGAGTAATCCCATGTGTTGTCTTGTAACAAGTAATGAAAGTCAAAAACAATTATCCTAGTATATTTGGTCTTGTGTTTTGGTCCCTCGAATGTGGGAACTACAAGTGGATTCTTAAAGACATTTAAGTTTTTATTTTTCAGGGGCCGTGGCATTATAAACTTGAATAGCACCTTTGTCAATTAAATCTTGAATAAAATTTTGCAATTAGTGACACTTATCAGTTGTATGACACACAATCCTATGATAAGCACATTTTTTAAGTATATTATTAATGGCAAAGAGATTTTGGTACATTGGGATCTTCTTTTCGTATTAGTGGGAATGAGATAAGTTGAGCATCGAGGCATTTTTGTATAATGCTAGAGAGTGATTTAGTAAAATGAGTGTACTGTTGATGCATTTGAAATTGATCCCATGATGTAATTTGTGTGGCCCGTAATTATGGGTCATTGGGAGCTACAAAAGTATTCTTGGTGGTATTTGATGTATAATCTTGGCTATATTAGAGGATGACTTGATTTAATTGAAGAGTTTTCTTGGTGAAATTGGAGAAATAATTCTTATTATGAAGCTTTACCTCCCCAAGACTAACATGAACATCTTCAACTCATTTCCATCAGTATGGACTCCTCAAATGACCAAAATTGTTGAATTTGGAGAGTGTGAGATATATGTTTGGAATTTTTTTTGGTGAATAATTGAGTAAGTTCTGATTGGGGAATATGGAAAGTAATCTCACGAACGATGGACCTCTAATGTGATACATAATGAATTATGGGCTCATCATCAAATTGTTTCAAATTGTAGAGATCGGATAATGTAGTACACTTGGAAATATTAACTGAAAAAAGTGATCAATGAATAAACATGCTAAGTACTTGAATGAGATGATGTTATGATTGATAAGGCTGGTATACCAATCTAAAGCTTGACCAACTAATGATAATTGGAATGTTCATAACATGAGTGCATCATTGTGACTAATGAGATAACAAGTGTACTTAAACATGCACAAATGGTTTTGAGGTTCTTATTTACCCTTGAACTTATTGAGTTCAAGCATCTCAAAATGGGGTGGGTATGATTTCATAGTAACTAATGGATGAATAGGTCCATTACATAATTGACTGTATGTGAGATTTAAGACTCCAATACCTTCATTTTGAAGTTTAAGATTACAAATTCTAGCCATTAGTTTGTGATTGGTGTTTGGTGCCTATTACATAACATGACCTTGGAGTGGTTGAGTGAATGGATGTGTAGAAGAATAATGTGGTATATGGGTGTAAGTGTAAGAAAATGAAGGATATGTATAAGTGAATGATGAAAATCTAGGTGGAATTTTATGGGTGAGAGGAGGCATTATCACATGAGAATGAGACCCAATAGGTTGTGTGACACTTGTAGAATGGATAATATGTGTGTGGACAATATTATGTTTCATGGGACCAATGGAACAATAATTGTACGAGGTGTTTCGGTAGTAGATGAAGAAGGTTCAAGGTTTGTAAAGTATATATTTAGATTATAGGCATCTAGCTTGTAATAGTATATTCTAAGATATTCTTCAAGAACATCTAGATTATGGTTTAAAACATCCTAAAAATTGGTATCGAAAGCTAGAATCTTGTAAAATTCATCATCTTTTGGGGGAGGAGGAGCACTAGATGTAAGATTTCCTTAGAATCTCCCACTATTCTCATATGGCTAAAAATTTCATCATGAAAGTGAGAAGCATGATCCATGGTATGAGGAAGATTATATAGATGTGTGTAGGCAATAAATATACAAGGATAAGCTCAAGATAAGCTCAAGGAAATGAATGTGTGATATCTATGATAAAAAATATTATGTAATGAACGTTGAAAATCACACCCTAGTTGCAGTTGTGACTATACCAAAGATAAAATATGAAAAAAGATAGAATGCATAATGAATGATTGAGAAGCTTACAAGTCATTTGCAGTTGCAACTAGCTCTTGGAAAAATATGTGATGAGAAATCGTAGTACAATCACATTTACAACCAAGACTGGGAAAATCAGAACTCAAAATTATTGTCAGAAACATGTATGACATTGTGAGAAGAGACTGTAAAAAATAGAAATAGGCATAGATGCAAATCATATACAATAAAAGTTAAAATAAATTTTTTTGATGATTGTGGTTATGATTATTTTTCTTATGGTTGAATATGGGCTCAATTTGTTTAGCTACTTATGTAGGGATATCTCTCTAAATGCCAAATATTTCCCAAATGATGTATTGTTCACTAGAAAATACTAGTCATGCACCTTACCCAATCATGATGGGGCCATTACCACGGACAACATTAGCTCTACCTCATAGATCAAACTAGTCAATCAGGTTGGGCCATTGATCCTTTTTTCCATCGAGTCCTCTCAATGTTCTAGCTACTTGAGGGTTCCTATGGTACTCCTCACAGTGAGTTTTAGGGCTTATTCCTAAGTACTTCCCACAATTACATGGATTTGTATTTACCCTTATTCGGAATTACATTTAGTGTGTGTTGATTCCTTATTCATTCACATAAGAATAACCAAGTGTTTTTTTTATGTTTTTATAGAAACACAATTACAGAACAATCACATTTGTGACTACCCTGCAATCAAAATTTTGATTTTTTTTTCCTAGAAAATTGCAACACAATTGTAGTTGTGACTAACATGTGACCATATTTTTTAGGATTTTTAGTAGATCTATAAAACCAAATGTTAGATCTAAAACATAAATGTTAAGGAAACATAAAAACAAATTAAAAAGACTATAAAACCTTAAATAAAACACTATTAGATTTATAAAATGAAGAAAGTTACCCACAATCAAAATGGTCCCACCATGGACTCAAGGTCTTTGTCTATTGGTGAGTTACAAGTATTTTGTAATCATTAACCCAAGTTCCATTCCCATTGAGGCCATTGGAAACTTTCAATAAGTAGCCATGGAGACATCTTGAGGTAGTGGTCGAACTTATCCATGTGAACCAAGAGGAACACATCAGGGCACTCTGAATGTGGATCAATTGGTAGACATTAAGGACCCAAGCCCACCTCCATGTCCCACTTAGAGAAAGCGATCCTACAAAACCATCACTCAAGTTCATAGCTCTGGTATAATAAAAGCTTTTACCATCCAAAGTTTGGACTCAAGGTCTTTGTTTATTGGTGAGTTATAAGTAGTTTGTAATCATCAACCCAAGTTCCATTCCCATTGAGGCCATTGGACACTTTCAATAAGTAGCCATGGAGACACCTTGAGGTAGGGGTTGAAATTCTCCATTTGAACCAAGAGGAACAAAGCGTGGTGCTCCAAATGCGGATCACTTGGTGGACATTAAGGATGCAATCCCACCTCAATGTCCCACTTAGAGAAATTTATCCTTCAAAACCACCACTCTAGTTCATAGCTCTAGTATAATAAAAACATTTACCATCCAAATTTTTGGACTCAAGGTCTTGGTCTATTGGTGAGTTACAAGTAGATTGTAATCATCAACCCAAGTTCCATTCCCATTGAGGCCATTGGAAACTTTCAATAAGTAGCCATGGAAACACTTTGGGGTAGGGGTCAAACTTCTCCATGTGAACCAAGAGGAACACAGCGGCGCGCTCCGAATGCGGATCACTTGGTGGACATTAAGGACACAAGCCCACCTCCATGTCCCACTTAGAGAAAGTTATCCTCCAAAACCACCACTCTAGTTCATAGATTTGGTATAATAAAAGTGTTTACCATCCAAAGTTTTAGAGGGTGACCTAATATTGACTCCATTTGATCTTGGGCTGGAGCTAAATGGAAACCTAAGGGGCACATGGATGTCACTGGCCTTCCTAATGGATTTTTCCTGTTTAGTTTCAACAACTCTGAAGATCCTCAGAGGATACTCATTGAAGGCCCTTGGTTTCTTAGGAATCTTGGCCTCTTTCTTAGGAAATGGACTCCAAATTTCAACCCTGAAAAAGAGAATATTAATCAATTCCCCGTGTGGGTGAGACTCCTAGGTCTTCCTCTAGAACTATGGGATGTGGATATTATAAAAGGAGTTGCTAATACTAATGGAACCTTTGTTTCCGTGGATAATGTGACACTTACTAAATCCAGAGTAGTTTGTGCGAGATTTTGTATTTATTCTCTAATGGGTTCTTCCCTTCCAAAATCCACATCTATGAGCTCGAAATTGGGAAGCTAGGAACAAAAAATAGATTTTGAAAAATGCCCTCAAAGATGTGAGAAATGTCAGGGGTGGGGGCATGATAAGCACCAATGTAAACTTATTATTTCCAAGGTTTTCAGAGAAAAGCATCCAAAGGATATGGACAAAGGTAAAGGAAGTGCCCCATTAACTACTCCAAAGAAGGTAAATTCAATTAAGGGCATCCAAATAATGGAAAATAATGGAAATGAATCTAGAGAGAAAAATATCTTGAATCCTGTCTTTATGAATGAATAAGGTTTCATAGAAATAAGGAATAATAAGTTCCAAGGGAATGCCCATTTGGAACCTCAATTCAAAAAGGCTATGACCCAGGTTCAAGCGGAAAAGGCTCTATCCACAAAAAAGCTGGAAAATCTACTGAAGGAAGTGAAAATATTTCAATCAAAAGATCTAAGTGAAGGTAGCCTCAATGAGGCTTTAAAATTGTGTTCAAATCCTTTTGAAAATATTTAGATTAAGGAAAAGGAAAAGGATATTGTGACTAATGAAAACCAACTAGTTTTAAACAACACTCATGAAATATTTAAAGAAAAGGTCTCTTCTCATCTTGTCAAGGTCTCAGAGCTGCTCAAGCCTGGTAAGGAGGAATTTAACCTATCTGTTTTTTTATTCTTCTTCTACTCCTCTCAAATGGGAAAAATCTAAGGGGACCCCAAAAAAAGTTGGATCTAGGAGATCCTCCAAACAAGTGGTGAGAAAGAAACAAAGTCAAAAGGAAATAGATGATGGTACCCAATAAAAATTGGATCGAAGGAGTTCTAGAAGAACTAAGAATCAAGTGACTAAATGAATATAATATCTTGGAATATTAGGGGTTTGAACAACCCGGTCAAGTGGAGATTGATAAAATATCTGGAGAAGAATCACAATTTTGATATCTTGGCCCTGTAGGAAACTAAGATGATGGAGGGCCCTTTTCTTGAGACTTGTGGTAGGTCTTACAAAAAATTTAGGGGTTTTGTTGTTAGTTTGATAGGCATAGCTAGGGGAATGGTTGTTATTTGGAATGAAGAAAAAATCAAAGGTACAAAGCTCCTTAACAGAAAAAGCCATATGGTGGTGCTTTTTCATGATAAAATATCTAAAGAGTTTTGGATCTTATCTAATATCTATGCTCCTAATAGTAAAAGTGAAAGGAAAAAACTGTGGGCCGATCTCTCCAAATTTTAGAATGTAATCAAAGGCATGGAATGGGTGATTTTGGGGGATTTCAACACTCCTCCGTGTCTGGGGGAAAAAAGGGGGACATATAGATCTCACTGAAAGTATGGAAGACTTTCAAGATTTTATTTCCCTCAATAATCTTATGGATGTTAAGCTTAGAGGAAGTATATTTACTTAGACTAATAGAAGGAAGGGTGACCAACTGATTCAGGTTAAACTTGACATAGCGTTGATCTCTTGGGGTTGGTTGAACAAAGAAGTTGGGCTATTTTCCCTTCCTCGCATAGGATCTGATCACAATCCTATCCTATTCCAAATCAAGGCTAAGGATAGAAGGAGAGTCCTGTTCAGATTTGAAAATATGTGACTGCTTGATGAGGATATTACTGAGCTAGTGAAGGGGTGGTGGAGTATAAAAATCAAAGGTGTGAATTTATTCAGAATTGTTAAAAATCTTGCTCATGTTAAAAAAAACTAAAAGAATGGAATAAAAAAAGTTTTGGAAACATTTTTGAAAAGAAGCAATCCCTGGCTAAGGAGATTTCTTCGCTCCAGATAGATTTGGAGTCGCAAGAGGTTTGTAATTCTATATTTACCCAAAATAATGAGAAGGATTTACTTGCTAAGTATCATAACATCCTCCGGAAGGAGGAAATTTTTTGGAAACAGAAATCTAGAGCCCTTTCTCTTAAAGAGGGTGACAAGAGCACCAAGTTCTTTCATATCTCTACTCTCAAAAGGAGGAGCTCTAATAGAATTCTAAGAATAAAAAATGGAGAGGGAACAATTCTCAATGACTCTAAGAAAATTCAACAAGAGGCGTGTTCTTTCTTCAGCAGGCTTTTGGCCTCTTCTCAAGTTCCTAACAAAACTAAGGAAGAGTAGTTTCTTGACGTGATTCTCCATTTGATAAATGATGAAGACAATCTCATGCTCACTAAAATCCCTTCAATGGAAGAAATTTAATTCATGGTCAAATCTCTAAACCTGGATAAAGCCCCAGGACCTAATGGTTTCTAGGCTTTCTTCTTTCAAACTTTTTGGGATATTGTGGGAGATGATATTTGCAGTGTTATCCATGAATTTTTCAAGAACAAAAAGATGCTACAGGAGCTAAATAACACTTTTCTGACTTTGGTTCCTAAGAATCATGATCCTACGGAGTTTAAAAATTTCAGGCCCATAATTCTTTGCAACTGTGTTTATAAAATGTGCTAAAAAATTTTGACCTTAAGAATACAGGTTGTGCTACCTCCAATTATCTCTTATCAGCAGGAAGGTTTTGTTATGGGTAGAAAGATTCAAGATGGAATTATCACCATACATGAGACCCTTCATTCTGTGAAATAGAACAAGAAAGAAGATATGTTCATTAAGCTGTATATGGAAAAATCCTATGACAAAGTCTCTTGGTCTTTCCTTCTGAAGATTCTCTCAAGATTTGGCTTTGGTGAGGATTTTAAGGAAATGATTTTATCTTGTATTTCCATTGCTAAGTTCTTGGTCCTAGTTAATGGGACTTCTTGTGGTTATTTTAACAACACACGTGGTTTAAGACAAGGTGATCCTATATCGCCCTTTCTCTTCATTATTTTGGCCAAAACCCTAAGTAGAACTCTTAATAAGGCTACCATGGAGGGCAGAATCAGAGGTATATCCCATGCTGTAAACTGTCAGAGGGTTTCTCATCAACATTTTGTGTATGATACCATGTTAATTGGAGTTTCTTATGTCCCTAAGGCCAGATAATTCAAGCAATTAATGATGGGTTATGAGGAAGCTTCAAATCAATTGATAAACTATGGGAAAAAGTTTCTCTTCATTATTAATACCCCTAAAAGAAGAAGCATCAAAATTGTAGGTATTCTTGATTGCCCATCAAAAACCCTCCCAACTAGATACCTTGGTATGCTTATTGGGATGGAAAAACCAAATAATGTTGAATGTAATTTCTTAATTGATAGATTTATGAAGAAACTTGAAGGTTAGAAAGGTTCTCTTATATCTCAAGCGGGAAAATCTGTCCTTAAATGCTCTATACAGAATTTACTAGTTTATATTATGTTTATCTATAGATTACCCTCTAAGATTGCATGCAAGTTGGAGAGCATACAAAAAATATTTCTATGGAGTGGAAGTGAATCAAAAGACATAATTCCTCTAATTGCTTGGGATAAGGTTTGTTTCCCCAAAAAAATTTGTGTTCTGGGTATCAGAGATTGGACTAAAATGAATAAATATATGCTAGCCAAAATGAGTTGGAGACTGTTAAAGGAAGATAGTGTCTGGACTAATATCATAAGATGTAAATACTGGCCTAACCTGACTGCTAATGAATGGTGCTTTTGTACCCATAACTCTAATGCTTCTTCATGCTTCTTGAAGTCCTTAAATTGGGCTAAACATGTGTTATTTGAAGGATGCAATGGCTTGTTGGAAATTGTCGCACCATTAACTTCTGAGAGGAAAATTTGGCTGGAGAATTTTCCTCTCAAGACTATCTTCCCTACTATCTATAGAGACTTAGTGTCCAAATATGGGACTAAGGTAAGAGATTATTTCAATTTGGGGGATCCTTTGGGTCAGTGGAAAACCATATCTTTGGATCATTCTAACAGCTTAGAGATCTCTTCTATTAACAGAAAATTAAGAGGAGTTATTATTAATAGAGAGAATCTTGTTGAAGATAGCTTATATTGGTCTAAGGAAGAAAATTGTGTTTTCTTGGTCAAAAGTACCTACCACTCCTTCTTTCATGAGAAGGAGATGGGTGATAATTTTAATTGGAGAAGCATATGGATCAAAGAATTAATCCCCAAGATTAATATGTTTTAGTGGTTGGTAATCCATGATAATATTCTAACTATTGGCAATCTGAACAAGAGAAATTTCCACATGGTTAATATATGTGTTTTGTGTGAATTGGATTGTGAAGATGCCTCACACATGTTCCTTAATTGTCGCTTCCCTTTTTCAGTTAGGGAAACCATCCTTAACATCTTTGATGTCAACTAGGTCTTCCCAGATACCATAAAATTGTAGTGGATCCAATGGACTAGTCCTTTTAAGAGCCAAGGTCTGAAGTTCTTATGGATTTTCTATATAATTCATTTGGCTTGGGAAATATGGAAGGAAATAAATAGAAGAATCTTAAAAGGAAAAAAAAGTCCCATGTTAAAATTGGAGCCCACTATGTGAGATCCATCCTGGCTAATTTTTCTATCTTGAACTCCCAAAAGAAGTCTTTCTCTCAGCAGGAATCTTGTTTCTCCTTGAATTGGAGTCTGGGACCTTCTACCCTTAGGCCCCCAGGTCTAAACCCTAGACTAAATGTATGGGTCAAACCTAGAAAGGACTGTTTAAAATTAAACTTTGATCGCACCTCCCAAGGTAATTTGGGCGTGATGGTTATGGTGGGGTCTTTTGTGATTCTAAGGGAATTTTTATTCTTGGATAATTCTACAATTTGGGCACTCAAACAAATAATTTTGTTGAAGCTGTTGGGGTCTTTTGGGGTCTATATATAGCTCTTCAACACAACTTTTTTAATTTGGAAGTCAAAGGTGACTCCCTGAACATAATTAACAACATAAATAAGAAAGATCCCATCTCTATTGTCAATTTTAACTCTATTAAGAGTATTAATAAAATGGCCCATTCTTTCAATTTTATCTCCTTGAAACATGTGTATAGGAAAGAAAATTCTGTGGCATATTTCTTTGCTACTATGGGGGTTAATGGGTATGATTTGACACTTTTGACAGAGGTGGAAATTCTCAATCCCAAGGTGCGGGAACACTTATTAAAAGACATTAATGCCCACATATAAGGTCTCTTCATGGGGGGTCTATCCTATCATCATTTTTTACTATATGATGAATTTGCATTAATTTCTTAATTATGAGAAGATCGGGGTTGTGATTTGCACGTATTTTGGAGAACTTTATTTGGAAACTACTACTGTAGAATCATTTTGTGGTGTGTGAGTAAGCTCTTGGATCTTTGGTTTCTGAGTTGTTTTGTGAAAAGGCCTTTGTTATTTAATAGTATGGGTGGGGATCTCATCAGGAATGAACTTGTTGACCTCGCTGGGGTCACTCCCGATGTTATGTCCTTGTTTGATAGCAAGGGTTTTACCCCATTTCTGAAAAATATTTGAAGGGCACTATGAGAATCCCACCAAAGACTTTGCTAGCGCATGGAAAGTGACCAAAAAAGGTGCTATTGTTGAGATGAAAAGGATAAGTTTGGAGATCACTGTGGATTCAGTGGCTAAAGTTATGGGCATTCCAGTGGTGGGGATGGAAGTATACAAACCGAAGAACGAAGCCTCTAAAGAACTGAATCTATTTCTTAAAGGTAATGAGAATCTCACCTCCCATTTTACTAGCTACCTTAGAATGTATTTACCTAAACCATTTGATGAGGTGGCTCTCACCTTAATTCAATTCTTAATCTGAGAAGGCCACCACAAATGTATCTATGCTTACCACCTCCCAATGCTAAACCATTTTAGACGGGGGCATGATTTTAGTTTCCCCTATTACTTGTATAGTTCTTTGTGTGCCTCTGTTTCATAGTTTAAATCACGTAGGATCTCTTTCCCTCTCCACCAGGGATTTATCCTTTCCCTTGTCAAAAGGGCGGCCCTGGACATTGAAAAAACTGGTGCTCTCAAGCTAGATTTGGAAGCTTATGTAGACGGTTCAGAGTCTAATTCGGAGGAGGAGGATTTGAGTGATGATGAAGATTCTCTAGATGGCAACACGAAATAGGATGAGGTGGAGGTGGTCGCGGCCCAAAACCTCCATGACTTGAAATCTAAGCAGACCTTGAGCACTAAGCAAAACACTAAGGGCGAGTCTAGCAAATAGGGTGCCTTGACTCACATAAATGCTCAATTGGAACAACACTATGAGGCTATGGGTTAGGTCAGCTCGATCAAAGGGGACAATCACTTGGCCAGGATGGTTGCTGATATCGATGAGATCAAAGGGGACATGATGCTCACTAAGAGCTCGGTCCAGTTTCTTTTTAATGATTGGCACAAGATGAGGGAGCAAGTGCAGGAAGCTGTTAGTAATGGGCAGGGTGGCGAGATCAAGATCCTAAAGGCAAACTTGGGGGCCATAACCAAGGATATGGATCAGGTTAAAGCTATCCTCCATATCTATATGGAATGGAGCATCATGACTGTTAAATCGACCCTGCTACACCTTCAAACTCGGGGGCAGCTTGCTAATTCTTATTGTGCTGTGGATAGTCAAGGAAGGAAGTGGAAGGCGAATCTAGATGGTTTAGACCTGGGATATTTAGCTGTTAATATTGATGCTCTTGCAAAATAATGGGCTAATGTGTTGGAAGGGCTTGAAAAAGCCTACAAATGAATTTGGTGCAAGGTGTTCTATTTTTTCACTATCTTTTTCTTTGGCTGTTAGTTCCTTCGATGTTGTTAGTTTCACTATGGTTTTTTTTTTGCTATTAGTTTCTCTATACGGGCTCTTAAGGGCCCTTATTACTATGAAATTTTATACTATGATGTTTTGATGTTATTATAATTTGTCTTAATATTCTCTCATGGATCTTTCTTGATGTATGGGGTAGTGTCCCCTTAACCCTCTTTTTTACCACAAATAAAAAAAATGGTCCCACCATGGTCACCAAAATGTATGACTAGATTTGGATACCTACAAGATGTATTAGCTGATATGAAATATCCAAATCAATGCTAATAAAAATAATGGGCTTATGATTCCATTAGAAAAGTGAGGGAAAATTATGGATGCTTTATTTAATAAATTGGGTAAAACTCTTCCATATCTGAATCTAATCTTGCACACAAGCACACTTGATAAATGTTATTTATTTTCGATTGTTAAAGGACCTACCTCCATCAGATCCCTAACACTTTTAAGGAAATAAAATACTTTTTATTGATTAAAATGATAAAATAATAAATGAAAATGAAAAATATACTTGACTCAAATCATAGGACAATTGTAGTTATGATTCACCAAAAATTGCATGGAGGTCATAAGCCAATCGCAATTGTGATTCCTTCCTATGTTGTAATTTCTCTAAAACAATGTTGCAACAATTTGTATCTATCATTCATGCTTAGATTTAAATTCCTCAATAACTACAAAACTGATATATGCAAGCAAGAGAGAAAGAAAACTTAAGTACATATTTTTTGCACAAGAGTTAGAGGGTTGGAATGATGGGGTGAGTAGTATTTTATAATTTTTGAGTGCATAGGGGAGTGGGACACATATGTGTATAATTTGAGAGGATAAGGTTCCATAGTGCATTGAACATGCAAATTGGTAGGTGAGATGGCATAGAATTGAATGTGAGTGGGTGAGGGTTAATAAATGAGTGATGGTGTGTATTTTATCCCCAATTTTATGGGGTTATATATGTATATATATATATATATATATATATATATATATATATATATATATATATATATATATGGTTTTTTTGGTAGGATTATTTGATTTGGGATTATTTTGTTTTATGATTTTTTTGAATAAGACACCTTATGCATAAGGTGTGTTTTTATAGTGTTTACAAGAACATAGATTAATCTTCATCAATAGGGTTGAAATTCAATTTTCACAAGCTATCATAAATAAGTACATAATAGTATGAACATCATTGTCTAAGGAGTAAAGTTTAACATTTTTGTGTTGTATGGAATTAGCCAAAAAAAAGGAGTAGGAGATGGAGCATCATTAGTAAAGAAAGTAGTAAAATCTAATACCATAGTGTGTTATAACAATGGTGGTGTAAGAAGTGGTAGTTTAAGACACGTGGCTAGATTCTCCCACAATATATGTGGGCAATTTATCCATAGGGATATATTGTCGAGGAGAAATAATAATGGGTACTTTAGAATCCAAAGTGTCAATTGATAAATATTTTAATGTATCTACATCCATCATGTATGAACATGAGACATTAATGCACCATATATGGAATAACTTTCATAACATGTAACTAAGAACAGTTAAAAGAAGATTATAATGTAAATCCATGTCCATGATACAAGAATGTAGTGAGAAACATATAAGGGTAGATGAGGGGGTCAATAGTAATAGTTCCTAAGGTAAAGTTGGTGGTATTATCAAATCCTCTTATGGTATTGAAGGTGTTGTCAATTATGTGAAAAAAATTCCCATGTTTAAGGAAAAACAAGGAAAAATATTGAGACCATAACCATTGTCGATTAATATACAATTGATGAGGAAACCTTAGATTTGTGTGGTAAAAAAGAGAGGTGTTCACGGGTAATCACCAAGTGGTGGTGGGATATTATTAGAACTAAAATTGATGGGCCATGGCCTTATCCATAGCTTTGAATGAATCCATAATTGATGTAAAATTGGTAGGGTGCATAATAGAAGATTGTAAAGTCTAAGTTAATATGCCTTTATAGATAGGTTCCTATTGTAGTAATACAAGAAGATGGATCTTAAAAAGTGTATTATTTAATTATTCTATTATATCAAATATTTTGTAAGGAATGCTAAGATTAATATAATGTCCCATGATTGGTGGAGGTAAGGGAATGTTTCCCTTAACATGTTTCTTAGTATGATGAGTTGTGACAACATTAATCTCAATAGTTATGGGGGAAGAATAAAAGTGAGGTAGATATTATGGAGTAGGAGGAATAGATTCAAACTGTATAAAAATGAATGTAGTATCCTCGTCATTTATTAAATAAGTAGAGCCATCATATTTACCCCACTACTAGATGGGATATTGACACGGACCTTGTGAGAGGGATAATAAGAAAAACTAGGATGATGGATTGGGACATTAGGTTTGAAATGATGATCATAAAATACTGAAGGAAGAATAATTATGATGCATAAGAATATAAATCAAAATATGCCGAAATTAGGTATGAAATCTTAGATCCACTAGGGTTTGTGTAATAGATTTGATTCAAGAGTTGAGTGCACAAAATGTTTACACATTGATTAAATCTATGTTATTCATGTGAAAAAATTAAAGGATGTAATGGTTTGTAACATGGGACTATTTTGATTAATAAAATTATAAGATTAATCATTCAAAATAAAAAATAATTCTTTTATACTTGTAACAATTGATAAAATGAGAATTAACTTCTAAAATACAAAATAAGACAAAATAACTTTTTTGTACACGTTAGAATAAGGAGGATATGGATGTGTGGAATAGTGAAATAGGTAGATCAAATACTATAAATGCTTTTGTTCTAATTCTAGAACTAGAAACTAAGAAAATGAATTAGATTACAACTAATGTACTATCAAAACTCAAATTGTATGGTCCTAGCCTAGAGCTATAAATTTTTGGACCTTTGATTAGTTTACATTTGAAACTCGTTTAATTTACTTTCTTGGAAATTACCTTTGTTGTATGTTTATCTTACTAACATAACTTCGGTATGACCTATAATCACCTATAACAAATTAGAAACCCTAGAAATTTCCAGAACCCTTCATTAAATAATTAACAAACCAAAAGGATAAAATATGTGTATGTGGTGAGGCTAGACTACCATAAATTTTCAGATTCCCAACTTTTGAACTAATCTAAGTGTTTCACTACATGCCTTCATTGCAGGATCAAGCATCATGCATTTCTCCTAGGTTCTTGTGTAAGTTTGAACAACCTACCAACCCCCTAGGGGTGACCTTGTGTCTCTAAATACTAAGGTAATAGTCTAACATTATAGTATAGAATGTACCCAACATAGTAGTAGTGTGATTAGTTATTTCTCAACTATATGACCTAACCATTTGTTCCTTGAAACATTGGAAAATACTTGGAGTGAGTTTTCTCTTACTAAGACATGGATTTATGACCTCTACATGATTAGAAATGGAGGAATCTGGACCATTTGACTTGGTTGAGTGCTTCAAACCTACGGTAGGGACTACTATAATTAATGTGTAGCTAATTTGTGAAGTTTTAGGAAACCCTTGAGTGCTTCTGGAATGATATTTTTAATAATATTTTATAAAAGTAACATATGGGTTATAAAGTAAAAATTACTTGCTTATATAGCCTTCTATAAGTGAAATATTATTATATGATGACATAAGGAAGATGAAAAGAGCCAAATTATATACTCAAATTAAAAACATATTCAGGAAACTTGAATATCCAAGACTGTACATATTAGCCAAGATTGGACCCAACATCCCATTGTACAATCTTGGATGGAGAAAGAGAAAATTAAAACAAGTAGATTGAATATGAAGCATAAAGGTTTTTTACTACTTTGATTAGATTATATTTCTAAAATTGATGATAGAGAAGAGTGTAGAGATAAGAACATCGTGTAATAACTAGAGATATGAACTAATCAGAGTATGAATGTGAGAATTTATCTTATCAAAGGAGTATAGTGAGACTTGGAGTTATAAAAGGATAAGTTACAAAATTTTAGTGTTTACAGTTCTATCATGGTCCATGATACTACTTCTCAAGTGTCCTTTTAGGATTTTCTTCACTATTACCCTACATCTAAATATATCTTTTTAGAGGAGTTACACTAAATAATTCTTCTTCTTGATGCAAATCCTTTTTATGTAGCATCCCATCCCTTTGAAGACACATGTCATATAATTATAAGATATTATCATATTTGAACCTTATATTAATATAAATAACCCTTCTTATAATGTTATCCTCACTTATATTTAGGTTTTATAAAGGGAATTTCAAGTTTGAATTCAATCTATGACTATTAAGATCAAATCAGTTAAGGATGAGATTGCATACTCAAGAACTCCATTTGCACAAACATGTTTCTTATGTCTCTAGGCATAATGATAAATATAAATCCAATGATAAAAAGAAAACAATATTACACTGATGAAATATATGATACATATGTTAGTTCAAGTCACATTAAAATCCTCCATAGAGGTAACAATATTTATATTCTAAGTAATTAATCTCGAAGACTAATGTGACCACACTATAAAGCACCTATTTAGTTCAAAAATAATGATAGACCATGTGATATTCTATATGAGCTACTCAATCAATGATTAATACTTTTTCTACTCAATTATTATCATCCACTTCATATTCTTTACTACATCATTTTTTTTACAAACCATCATGATATTAATGGACATTTTGACAATGATCATTGTGATTTATAACAAAATTCTAAACAAATGGAGCATAAGGTAATTATTTCAGTGTATATATGATAATATTCAAGATAACCCTCTCCCTCTCCATGAAATCCCTTTGTAGAGGCTGTGATCTCCCATGAAGGGCCTTCATAGGATATACTAGCTTCCCAGCCTCTTGTGACTGATATATTTTAGGGAGGATCTTATTCTGTTTAATCCTCTCAAGAACTTAAATTTACATTTGCATCTATATTTAAAACATCTATATCATATTATGATATTGTAATCTTAACTGATACAACTTTTTCTACCATACAAGGTACATCTATTCAAGAAAAATATATGAAAAAATGCATACTTATAAGAAGTCAATAGAAATGAAAGAACAACATTGTACCATTGTGTACACAGAAAATGACGGAATACACATTTCACAAGGGAATATTGCATGAGAAAAATTACAATTGGAGAAATCTTAGATACAAAGTATTGAATAAGAAAAATTATGCATGTACATAGAAAAATAAGATCATAAACAAGTACTGAATGTGTGAAACATAGAAAAATGCTATATATATCCATGATATACCATTACTAGTTAATTTATAGAATTTTTTTATCTAATAGAAAACAACTATTATTAGTCAATTTAAAGAAGCAATATGACTTAAATACTAATTACTTGAATAATGAAAATGAGCAATTTGATACGTTAGATGAGAATTTGTGCACATCAAATTTCAATCCCATGAATGAAGATTATTATTTGATTATCTCTAGGGTCCTTGAAACATACCAATTCGATCATTCTAAATTCAAGGATACAAAATCCTCTCTCATTATAAAGGCTAGTTAGAAGGAAAATAATTCTCAATGCAAGACACGCAAGACACTATTTTTAAAGAAAATATTTCTCAATAAGGAAACACCACCATAAGAGATACCTATAGATGACACTATTTTGGAAGCACTACTTATTTCTCAACATCTTGCTACCGAGAAACATGCCACACAAATCACTAAATATTATATGCAACCATGTACTACAAATAATATTCTAATGAGAAATAAATCTACTTTACAAAAATTAATAGTCCAATATTAGAAAACTATGGTACAATCTCAAAGAATTAGGTTCTCTAGTGCCCATTATTATTATAACTCATCTATTGATACCTAAAACCCCTTAAAGTGGGGGAACCTAAACCTGTTACATCTACACATACTATTCTAAGCGAGTCTTTATATCCTAGCTATCATATGACACACACTATGAATATTGAATATATTATACATGATCATCCTTTTATGCAAAATTTTAGGCATGAACCTCATTTACTCCATGGGTCTTTCCCACCTTATAACAAGGTCCTAATCAAGTAGCTATTGTGCTACCTTGTTCACACACACACACACACACACACACACACACACACACACACACACACACACACACACACACACACACACACACACACACACACACACACACACACACACATCTAATTTCAAGAATATAAAAGCATTAAAATAATCAGATAATACAAAAATACTAAAATGTTTTCAAAAGTAAAAAATCATGACCTATAGTGAATTGATTGGATAAAATGATACTTTACATATGTTTTATTTCATTACGGTTTGATTTCATGTTTTTATATACTCTTTACATACATGCATTCACAATGTATGTTGATCTTAATAGAAAACACACAAAAATTGATACATGATGACAATAGTGGACCTAGTCCCTTCCTAGTGACTTTGATCATTTGGGGGCATCTCCCACACTATAGAAGTGATGTTATTTCATTTACTTCCTCATTATTCTCAATTATTTATATAGTGAACATGCCATATTTTGTACTAACAAGACTAAAACATATATCTTGTGTAGTACTAATTATTTTGTTCTATGTGTTTTATGCCTATTGTTTTCTATTTTTTTCATTTACTTGATTGATATATTGATTTCACACTTAATTTCTTATATGTATGTTGCATATGAACCTCATTTGAAATTATCTTATGACACTATGATGTACCATATTTGTGGATATATGATTCTTATCTAGATGACACATTTCATAGATTAAAACAGAGGCATGATTACTTCATTTATTCTCTATTATATTACTCAAATACAATTGAAATATGGGGTATGTGGGCATGAGCCTTATCCTTTGTATGATTCAAATTTTCTATAATTAGATGAAAATTTACTATATCAAATGGTGGGGGAATGGGCCATATATTTCCTTTAAAATTTGTATTATTTATAAAATTGGGCATAGATTCATCTGTAATGGTGTGGTTTATAAGGTTAGATGATATTAAGGTGGATAAAAAATTCATAAGATATTATTATTTCCTCTCTATATTTTTGTGGGAATATATTAGGATGGATACATAATCTATACAAGGATATTACCCCTTTTTGGGATTATTTGGGACAAATTTCATATGGTTCCACTCCTCTTCAGTATTGGGACATGCAAACTCAACTCATCTCCTAATTTGGATTCTCCTTCAACAAAAGTGGGAGACTAAATACCCCTAATCCTTCAACATATCAATACAAACAAGAATCTCCAAGCATAAGATGAACATGAGATCCTACCTTTGTAAAGTGAATATGTACATTTTTTCCATGCTCTTGAAGTATTTACTTGTGTATAATTGTAATTTTTCAAAGTTTTAAGAATGATCTAGATTTTAGTTATAGTTCAATTTTTTCTATGGATGTTGACTACACTCTATGTTATAAGTTTCACCATTGAATGTGCCAAAACGTACACAAAGGATAATAATAATTGAGAAAATAAAAAGTGTGTGTGCACACTTAGTTATATTTTTCTTATAAGTATGCAATTTTAAATTCCACATTTAAAGGGGACACTTAAAGTTGGTAACTTATCCTTTAAAAATGACAAGTTTGACTTTATTCCTATGATCATACAAATGACCACATTCTAAGATATATTGACATATTTTTCTCCCCCTCTTATGAATTTTTAATCTCCATACACTACTTTATCAACAGTCTATGCAATATTAATTATCCAAATCAATAATCCATCCCTACGCATCATTATTAGAATATTAATATTTCATCAATGAATCCTTATTATATGGAATTGAACAAAATAAGACCATGCGATACTATGGATTAGGTTGAAATGTATTGTACCATACCATCTTTTTTAATGACTTTTTTCTAAATTAAAAATATTATGTGTATTGTTTCATCTTCCCTAGGTCATACATAATGTGAATATGTAGCCTTTAGAAGCCTATAAGCAATCCAATTGCACTAAATAAATCACCTAACATTGTCAGAAGAATACATTGGAAATATCAACATTAAAATACTTAAGGATCTCCTAAATCTTCAAAAAGAAATTGCATAAACTTTAGAGAAGCCACCACACAGGTCTAAATAACTCAAACCAGGTTCAAGAGTCTATATTCCTCCATTTATAAGCATACAAAGTTCATAAATCCACGTCTTAGAAAGAAAAGATCATTCCAAGAATTATAAAAGGTCTTAAGGGAAAGAGGGGATTAGTCTTATAATTCTAAAGCACACCAAATAACAATATTAGTATGATAAGTACATTTTTTAATTTATAATTATGCTCATTATATTGGTGTTAAGAGACACAAGGGAACACATAGGGGGTTGGATTAAATTTTATACAATACTTGCACCAAGACTAATATAAATACATGAGGATTTATCTCACTCGAGGGGATGTAGTATAGTTCTTAGACTGTTTTAGTGGGGGTTGACCACTAGGGTCAAGATGATCCCACCCACACATGGATTTATATTTTTTATTTAATCATTTCATGAATTTGAATTTTTTTACACACATATTTATTGTAGTTCATTATATTTGATGTTTAAGGTGTGAAATTTTTAGAGATAGACAATGGAACCCATTCATAGATTAGAGATATGTAAGAAAATTTATAAAACCCCATTGTGCACTAGTTAAAAACTATACATAGAGGGACTAGGTTTTATTATGCCCTAGTCATTAATTTATGTTTCCATAAAGAAATAGCTTCTAGGAATATTTTTATAGATTAATCATTTATATATTCATATTATCATCTTCATCCAATCTGCACAACTAGGATAATTATGTACCTCTCTACATAGTCAAGTATTTACCATCTCATATACTTTAAGAAATTATTCTACCATTTTGTCATTATACAAAGTATTAAAATATTTATTCTGAATTGAATTATTACTGTAGTTTTTAGAATATTCAATTTGTAACATACTTTACATCCTAATCTTAACTTTTATGGTGTAAAAACTAATTTATCTTAGTTAGATCAGAGGATAATTTTAATAATTACATTCATACATATTTATAAACACCTTGAATGCTACATACTTGATATTATATGGATATTTGAGCTAAATTATTGTTATCAAAGTGTTTTATGATCCACATGAATCTAAAAGTTTTGGTTCTTTCATTTCAAGAGTTATAGCTTTGTGTCCAAGACACTTGAATTTCCATATTCCTTTGTTCAAGAACTATTTCATATTTAATATTTCAAGCCCTAATTTTTCATCTTATGTCATATGTTTCTAGGATAATTATAATTCCACCATCACATTCATATTGTTAAAATATAAGTGTATATGCTCGTTTGAACATAAATGAACAACTAATCGTAATAATAAAAGTTTCAATTCTTTAAGTTTACTCGTTTCACATACTTGTTGCAAGTTTGGTTATAGTGCAACAAAAATGCAAGAAATATTTACAATATTAAAATAATGCCTCATAAAATTCTTTTTTGGCACCACTCTAGTGCCAAATTACCTTCCATGTTAGCATGGTACATCACCTTCCATGTAAGGGTACTTTTTCATTAATCCACGTCATTATATCATGTCCTTATGTTACATAATCGTGCATTGTTATCACATTACAAGACATATATGTTATGTTAAAATGAAATCATCACATAATTTGGCTAAATCCATGCTTGCATGGTGCATTTATAAATTTAACTGTATAATTTTGATGAGGTCATTCTCATTCATCTGGAGTTTGATTAACATAATTTTTTTGAATTTAGATTTTTTGATGGAAATGTAATGACATTTAATAATATTTGTACTTTAAAATTCTATAATTTTCATTTTTTTTGAGAATTTGTTATGTTTTCATTTTTGAAACTTCCCTGGTACTTTTTTGACTCACTTGGAATCATTTTTAGTGTCATTTTTTTGAACATGTATATTTTTGAGTAGATTTATAAGATGTATTAGGATTTATTAGTATTTTAGTTTTAAAATAAAAAATTCAAATAGGAAATAAAAATGGTATTTACTTATAATGCATCCATGAAGTAAGAGATTGACTCCCTATACTACAATTGTTTCATGTTTTTATTCACTACTTATTGACAAACTAGCCATTATTTTAGTTTATAGGCCACATTTCTTAGTTTTTACAACTTCATCATAGGGTTGCGCAATTTTCAAACTCTTTAAAATTTTTAGAGAAGATATTTCTTGAGATTATCTTTTGTTACAGTTTACCAATTGATTTTCCATTATCCTTTTAGATTTTTTTGATCCCAAATTAAATTAAGGTTGTAATTTGGTCCACACAAAAATATTTGGTGGACGTTTACTACTTCTAAAATGTAATTTATTTGGTTATAACCATTATATTATATGGTTTTCCATATTTTCCACAATTTATCTAGCTCTACTAATAAAAACAATTCACTTCAAAGATGTCACTTTTTATTTATCTAGACACGTGCCTTCTTTGTAAAGATTCTATTTTCACACTACACATTATAAACTTATATATTTCCATGTTCTAATACCACAAATATGTGGCCACATGCATTATATTCATTTTTGTGTAATTTTTTATCAAGTTTTTTTAAGTGATAGGATACTTAACTATACCATTTTGATCATTTAAAGTTGTAACCTAAAGTAGTTTTAAAGTCACAAGTGTTATTTTTGAATGCTAAATTCATATTTAAAGTCACAAGTTTAACATGACTATAGAGGGAAATGTTAGGTTGACTTTATAATTGCTAAGTATGTAATGCGATGTTAGGTCAATTTTTCTATGTGACTTAATTTATAACATTTTGTACGTCATAAGTCTTTTATTTTGGCTCAACATATTTTGTGATTTTCCTTATGAATTTTGTATGTCTTATGTATTTGATGTTGGGTTATATTTATTAACATCACAAATTAAGTCATATAAAACACTAAAAATTTGAATTTGAATTTAAGAGTAAAAAGACACATAAACAGTATGGTAATGTTAGAAAACTAGGGCATGCATATTGTTTTGAATTGAGAAAAATAGGGTATACATAATGTGTTAAATTGAGAAGTAGGAAACATATATTATGTTGAATTGATAAAAATATTGGGTACATATTGTACTTAATTGAAAAATTAGGGTAAATCATTTTGGTTCGATCTTCCTAAAATAAACTCAAGGTGAATTAAAATCTTCTTGTGTTAAGTGGAGGCTACATATTTTTTCCAAGTACAAGATTTTATTTTTTCTCATTTTATTACATATTTCTTAATTACTCTTTTTTGATTCAAAATTAAAATGAAAAGAAATTTACACTCAATATATCTTACGAGAACCATAAATAAATGCATTCTTATTGAAACAAACATGTATGCTTATGGAAATTAATAAATACTAACAATATGTTTTAATTAAATATCGTAAATTATTTAGATGATAGTATAGATTTCATGCATCCTCTATGGAGCTACAAGTTCGATTATCCTTCAGATCCCCAATCAAGTTATTCTATAGATATCCCTCCAGTGACCCTTGATGGTAGCGAACCACTACCCATCATGTATTTTTTGGATCAAATAATTTTTATATATATTATAGTTTTTTCAATTATATAAAATATAAATTGCTTAGATGCTTATTTTGAAAATAATTACAAAATTTAAGGGAAATGAGAATATGCCACTATGAAGGAGAGGTAGAAGTTGAAGAGGAAGGGGTAGTTATGTTGGAGAAATTAGTTTAAATTTTTAGACAAATTACAATAGAGATACTAGTTTTGACTCTTCATCCATTCATTCTATCATAATGCCTAGTTATTTAGTGCATGTACAAAAAAAAACCTTTTCTTTTTAATTATAACTTATAATGAATAAAGGTAGGTATAAATTTATTGATGAAAAATTCAATATTCAATTATGTTAAATAAATTGATCAAAGAGAAATGAAATGTACCATACAAACATTATAAGGAGGAGTTTCACAATGATTTGGAATTTACAAGAAAATATATGGAATCATATAATGTAGAGTTTAATTTTTTTAGATAATTTTGTGCATGGATAATGAATGAAGATCTTTCATGTATGAATCTTTAATCTTTTGGGGAAGACAATATATGGCACGAATATCTATTATATTTGATGGAGGTTTACGTGTATTTATTTTGATCCCCATTATTGTTAGGTAAAATACCCCTCAAGATCATGGTATTCCCATATTGGCATTTTATGGCCTTGAATATTCATTTAAAGATTGGAAAGTTTGGATAGGTATAAGTTTAACATGTTAGATTATGATTTATGTTCTAATAAACAATCAATTTGTGAGAATGTTGTGAAGGGTAAAAAAGTGCACAAAAAGTATGATCACACCTATATAGTTAAAAGTGCACCAAAAGTATGATCACACGTATATAGTTAGGGGTTTTTATGCCTACAAGAATATTTCTAATTTGATAAATATTTATAAATGATGTAGTTTAAATAAATCTAATTTCTCATTTATGGAGTGTGGGAATGATGAAAAAGAGTTTTACATGCAAAATCAATTGTATCATAATATAATGGTCAAGGAAATCAGGGATATTAAAGTAGGGTAAGAGTTTCTATTTATTATAAATATAATCGTCTCACCTATGCAAAGTTAAGAAAATGTAATAAAAAGAGTGCATTAATTTTTGACCTTTTATTAAGTATTCAATAATGATATTTTGATATGGATTTGTAAAAAAAATTGGAAACATTTTTTAATGTATATTTACTAATATTCAATGTTATCATTCATTTTATATTATTAATTTATGTTAGAAATAAATCATCTCTAATACCAATTTGCTAGAATAATTTAGATTTGATACAAATTTTTTTAGAAAAACGATTTGTCCAATTTTCTAAATAGGGGAAGCTCTTATACAAAACTATTGAAGAAATATAAATACTATTGTAAATGCTATTGGAATATTAATAATACACAAAACATACTAAATATATATTTATAAAATTATTTCGATTGTTTAAAAATTTAGACCAGAGTTATCTTTGGACAACTATGGTTGTGTTCGTCCTTTTTTTACTGTTATGATTTTCTTCCCCTCCTTCATATGTTGGTCTGTTTTTGGTAATTTTTTACATGTACTATAGTTTTTCTATGTAATATTTTTTTATTTTATTTTGTGTTTGTTCTTTTTTTTGTGCACCCTAATTTTTTGATATACCTATTGTTATATTTATTATTTTCCCACTTCTCTGATTGAAAGTTATATACAGAAAGTAGTTCTAATTTATTAAAATTTGAATTGTTTTTCCTTACTTATCACTTAAACTAATGAACATTAAATTATGTAGATGGAAAGCTATTAGTTTCAAAATGCATATCCAATAAAAAATTTAGACTAAAATGATCAGATTAAATTGATATAGGAAGATCAAGATTTCATTTTTAACATCCCCCTTAATATTGAGATGGAAACCATGTTTATAAAACATTTATCCACCTCTATAGATATTATGGCATTGTTTTTGTATGGACTATAGAGCCAATTGTGTGAATCTAAATATTCATTTAAATGGACTCAGTTACATGAATAAATGCTACACATTTTTTGTTTCTTCATTCACGATTCCCAAATTATCTCTAAGATGTTCAACATGGTATTTTGATAATGATTTAGTGAACATTTCTACAAATTGTAAAATTCCAAGTTTATGTCTTCAATCTCAACAAATTATTTTTTAAATTTATATCTTATAGATGTTTGATTGTTATCCATAAAAAGTAGATTCTTTGAAAAATATATAGATGATAAATTATCACAAAATATTGTAGTTAGGTATTTTTTCTTTACATTAAAACCTATCATGATTCTCTTGAACCAAAAAACTTGAGATGTTACTAATTTTACATCTATGTATTATACTTAAGACATGGATAGTGAAACAATCACTTGAGTCTTTGAATCCTATGAAAATGTTTCTTAACCCAATATATAAAAAATACAAATATATCATTAAAAAAAATTCCCAATTAATATTTATATATCTAAATATATTAAAAATTATTTGATGCACTATATAAAATTCCTTGGACTTTTATGCTATTGACATATCTTAGGATCCTTTTTCCTACTTTCCATTGTGTTTCTTTTGGATTCTCCATAAAATTGGAGTTCAAACTGTTAGATAGTAAAATGTGATAGTAAGGTGACATGGATATAGTTCATAATTTTGTAGTCTTATTATATGTATATATTAATATAAGACAAAATATAGAATGTATACCTTCTTTGTGCATAGGTACAAAATATGATAATCCACTGAAGAGATGAGAAGGAGATGAAAATATTGGTAAGTCAACGTTCATCACATTTTGTATAAAGTTATGTAATTTGATTGTTAGAAAGGTTTATCTTGGATCCTAATAGTATGTAATTTTGTATTGGTGTTTTTACCATCTATGTTATGACATGGCTCTATTTAATCCTATTTTTCATTATGAGACTCATGATATAGTTCTTTTTAAAAAAACCTTGGTATCTATTCTTTTGTGTAAATAAAAATTTCTTGTCTATTTTATGCTTTCATCTAGACTATAGCTTGTTACAAGTTTGGATTCCAAACTCTACAAACCTTTAATAACAAAGGTTCTATTTCTAGGACCCAAAATTGCTAAGATGGATACCAGGAAAGAGAGATGTAGAAATATGGCTACATAAGAAGATGAAGAAATTTACGGAAGATGAAGAAATGATAACATGAGTCCTGGTTGAAAGAATTCATTTAGAACATATCTATGAAGGAGTTCATGAGAATTTTTGGTGAGATATTCTAGATATATTTTCCACTTAGCTATCTCAGTTAGAATTCTATTGTTTTCGATATGATCCAAAAGGAGGAATACAAATGGACAGAGGAGAAAGAGGAAATATTAGACAATTTAGATGTTTTGTGGACTCATGTTATTGATCATTGGATGAAAAATACTATTGAAGGGTATGTAACTGAAGCCGTTGTTAAAAAAAATCTCATTTGATTTTTCTAAAGCACGCTTTCTATTTGGACTAAGAGGAAAATTTCTAGAAAAATACCATTTTTGGTCAAAATGTTGGTTGTGGACAAGGCCATGGTGTCGATTCCACACAATATGGAATAGTCAGGTAGGCGTTAAAGGGTTGTAATCCTATAAGAGAAAGATGAACCCAGGAAGGGGTTGGATATAAAGATCAATATGGAAGGGCCTAAAAAGGATTTGAAGGAAGAAAATGGATATTGGAAAGGTTGTAGAGAGAAATAAGACTTTGCAATAGATGGGGAAGTGGAAATAGTTTTGGGGGAATAAAATCAAAATGTGAGGAGTATGGTAGGAAGAGTAGATGAAGGGAGGGGAACAAATCCACCTCTAGAGACTGAAGGAATCAAATAAGAGGAAATATGAATCCACTGAGAGGATTTGCAATGAGGCATAGACTGTGGAGAGAAAACCAAAAAGGAAATTAAGGAATTAGAAGCATAATTCGAAGGAGAATCTAAGGGAAAATAAAAGGAAATGGAGGACTACCAATTGGAATTAGTTAGGATTATATTTGGTAAGATGTGGATTTTGAACACAAGGAAACCATCATGAAAAAATCGGTATTATGAGAATTAAAAAAACATATAATATGAAGAAAAATATAATAAGGACATTAGAGGTCCGTAGAAGATGATAATACCCATCTTTAAGGATATGTAGTGCCCACATTTTTATAGCTTAGTTACTTGTTGCTCATTTCTCATAGACATGTTTTGATAGAGATTTGTTATATTTTGGACATTACATTAGGAGATTTGATCTGATTAGGCATGTATGGACATTTAGGCGTATAGCGTTGATTTAGCTTGATTATTATGTTGTTTGCATTATCTTATGATGTCATGGATACTAATTGATATGATGTTGTTTTGGAACGTAGTTATATTGATGGATACTCAGTTTGTTGCATGTTGGGATTCTATGGATACATGTCATTTTATCATTGTGACTAACTTATGGTGAATTATGTATAGTTGTGCACTTTGTCGCACTTTCAATTCCAGAAAGATGAAATGTTAGTCTATAATTCATTGATATCTTATTTAGTAGTTGATTTATATTTTATCAAATAGGTGCATTTAATGTGTGCAATGAGTGTGCAGGTTATAGGTCACAGGAAAACGTGGGACTCAGGCTAACTACGTAACTTTGCACAAGTAACCCATGGGCTAAGTCCTAGCCATGTTTATTGCTTGAGGCCTTAGCGTTAGAATTATTGTTTTGGGCACCATGGGTGACCCTCATTTGTAATGAAATATGTCTTGTAATTATTAATTTTTCTTAGGGTGTTTAGTTTGTGTTGTAAACTTATTTTGGGGAATTAATGACCCCACTTGCATTAAGTTTTGAATTACATTAATGATGTACTTAATCTAGAGGGTTAGGGTCACATGTGAACCCTTGGGTGGTCCCCACACCCTCTAACCTTGTGCCAAATTTTCCAAACCCGAAATTGGGTTATTTTGGGCATTTTTAGGGACCCCTTTTTAGTTTGGGAGTTCCCTTAACATAAAAATGAGCCCTTGGACCCTACCTAATAGGTAGGGGGGCTTATTTCCAAGGCTAGAGGGAGTTTTCCCTCCCTTTTTCCCTCTTGTTTGGTCACATCCATGTAAGGGGTATGGATTAGTGTGCTTGTTAAAAGTTGCACAAGATTTGTTTTGTTATCAATTTAGGTAATTTGGGAGAAGAGGGCTAAAAGGCATTTTACCATTTCTCTCTTTTGTTTTGGCATCTTT
Source organism: Taxus chinensis (assembly GCA_019776745.2). Taxonomy (NCBI): domain Eukaryota; kingdom Viridiplantae; phylum Streptophyta; class Pinopsida; order Cupressales; family Taxaceae; genus Taxus; species Taxus chinensis. The sequence continues at coordinate 58,577,947 of CM034155.1, forward strand.
GACCTTGAAGGAAGAGAGGGGTGACACATGTTACCCCCTCATTTGTGAGGATTTTTTCTTGTTCCTCTTCAAATTTCCCTTCATGGGAAAAGAAGAGAACTTCTTTTTGGGAGATTTTGCTTGGATGCTTGTGTGATTTGGAGCTAGAGGTTGCTTGGGTCAAGAGGTGGAGAAGATTGGAGTTGGAAAGCGTTTTGGAGATTTTTCCTTGAGGTAGGCTCTTAAGCTTTATTGTATGTGTTATATTCATGCTAGTTGTTAGATTGTTTACTTGGAAATGTGGTTGTTGCATGAGGATTTTTATTTATTGTTACTTGTTTTTTCTCCCTCCATCATATGGCATGATGGAGTTTTGGAGTTGTGGGGCAAGAGAGAGGGATTTTTCCCTTTCAATCCTCATAGGCTTGATGGGCAAGCCTTGTAGGATTTAGTATTCCCCTCAATTGGTTTGAGGTGGGGAAGTTGGTTCATTTGGCTTTAACCTCCTTCCCCATTCTTGGTAAGGAAGCCCCTTTGGGGTTTGAAAATCCTTCCGAGAAGGATTTGGTGAAATGGAGGAGGAATAAGGAGGGCTTGAATGAATTAGGAGAAATAAGGAGGGCATGGAGATCTTGTTTTAATGCAACTATTGTTGGTTACAAATTTAGAGAACTTCTCTCCTCTCTTCCCCATTTGTTTTAGAGGTAGAATTTGGGTTCTCCTCTTTTGCATCTTGTAAAATTTGGAGTCTTGTTTATACATGTCTTATGTTTTCATGTGGATGTATCATTGTTTGTTCACCCTCAATTCTTGTGCATAGTTGTGGATTGTTGTCCTCTTTCCCATGGGCTTGGGGGAGGCTAGCATGCATCCCAACCTTGAGAAAGACACGTAATGATGCCTATGGTTGGGTGGTAAACAAGCCTCTTCTCCTTAGTTGGATTTCTTAAATGCATGAAAGTTGAATCTCAAAGTTGGAGTTGGTGGCATCTTGGGCTCTCATTGTTCTCTCTTCCCTTATGAAACTTTCTTGCATTGTAACCTTTAAAGTATGGCTATGTGGGAAGATTCCTTGGCATGAAAATGTTTTCATCTTGTGTATTGGACACCACTTGTAAGATTGTATTCTACTTGTATTTGAAAACCTTCCTTCAACTTGGGAAGGAGTTTGTTGGGTTGTCATATTATGTTATATTGCATGTGTTGGATTATGATGCATTGATAAATTGTGCAAGAGAAGTTTTGTGAAACACTTATACTTCTTCAAAATGCATTGAATAGAAAATAGCTACATTTCTTTAATAAGCATTGTTTTGAATATCTTTGTGATCAAGAAAGACTATTTAATGGAAAAATGTTTTTATCAAAGAAATAATATTACTTGTTGAAAGGTTTACTTGTTTAAAAATCTGAATGGTCATTTGGCATTATAATGGAAAAGAAGAACTTCCTCTTATTTAGTTTGAAATATCTTTGGATGGAATGTGAATAATTTGAAAATTCTTTTCCATGCAAAATTTAATGGTTTGTTCTTAGTTTCTCATTTGAAATACTTTTATATTCCTTCACCACAAAATAGGTGAATCTTTTACTTGTGAACAGTGGAAAATATTAAGTTCATTTTTGCATCATTATAGTGGAATCAAAATATATTATTCTATATGCTAATGCCACCATTATTATCATTGTTTAAAAAAAAGGGGGGATCATACTCAGAATTAAAATATTATTAGTATTAGTTTAATTGCTTTCTTAAAATAAATTTGCAATGTAGATTTTAAAGTGAAGAGTATATATATACTATGAATAATCTTCTATGAGTCTATTTATCCTTTTTTTCTCTAATATTTAAAATATTTTTCTTATATAAATATAGAAGATTATCCATTGGATAATCTTCTATATTTATATAAGAAAAAACATTTTAAATATTAGAGAAAAAAAGATATATATATATATATATATATATATATATATATGTTATTGTTGTTTTGTTTTATTAAACAAAACAAAAAAAAAAAATCATTTTGGGGAGGTCGAACTCTCCCCCTGTCCGCTTTGTTGCCCCTGCGCAATCCCACAGCTCCCTCCGCGGCCACACTGCCAACCCGCTCCCCTCCACCCTGTCCCAATGCCACCTTTTTTTCCCCCCCATGGCTCACCTCCCACAACACCCCTTCCACCCCGCGCAGCACTACCCCTGCCTGGCCACTCCACCACCACTCTGCCCCCTCTACCATTTCCACAATTCCACTTCCCTTAAAAAAAACAATTATTATAAACCCCAGTTATATAAACCCTATTTTATATATATATTACGAATTCTTTATTTATATAAATACAATAAAACAAGAAAATAATACAAGGGAAATTTGAGATCTCCTCTTGAACATTCATGGCTGCTTTCTTAACCTACACATTCAAATGAAAACACAAAATAAAATGAGAAGAGGAAATAGAAAAGAAGAGAAACCAAAGAGATATTTAGGGAAAACTCCAAATCAAGGGTTAAGATTAGAGTAGATCCAAGGGCCTATGTTTGCTCCTCCACATTTTAACTGATAAGATTTTTATGGGAGTTAGAAATAAAATAAAAGGGGAGTGTGGTCAAATTATTAAAAGAGGGAGAAAATTAATTATAATAGAATGGGGTAGACTAAAGTTGTGACCCTTGAAAATTCATAGGAGAATAAAATAACTAATTGGCTTTGGGCTAGTGCTATGTAATTTCAGATAAGTTAATAATTTTTATAAACTAGTTATTATCGAAAAAGGTATTAATAGAGCATTAATACTTATTGTTTACTTTTTAAATTTTATTTTTTCCAAATCTTGAGCAATATCTGGTTTTGGTTTCATTGTCCCGAGGCGGGGAATTACATTTGATATCAGAGTGAGGTTCACACACGCGGACACTCTGGGTAATCAATCAACCGGTTAACAACATTGGTAACAAAATTAAAAGTAAATTAATAAAAAAAATAATTAAACATTTTCCGCAACCATTTAATAACTTATTTTCCACCTCATGCATAGGATGACACCCAAGAGGGGACGATTAGCTAGAGGCTTGGGGCATAGTGCACCTATGTGGGAGCCGCCGGCACCCAAATTTAGGCCTCGAATATTAGAGGTCCTGCATTAGTTGATAAGCATTGTGGAGCAGCATCTTCCACCACTGCAGGAGGCGAGAGAGGAGATACCATTGGGAGACGAGGATTCGATAGGTGAGGATGCACATTTAGAGCCGCCAGAGCACGATACACCAAGGTGGGAGAGGTCACGTAGCCCTTTCGTTCATCATGAGAGGATAGCCTCGTACCGTCGTAGCCACTCACATAGTCTTGAGGGACCATTTGGGGATAGGTGACCCCTTTCACCTATTTGAATGCATCGCCAGGATCAAGATACAGGCAGTGTGATTAGAGATCTCCTTCGCTTGCAGCCACCTACCTACACCGGATCTACAGATAGCTTTGGGGCTGAGTCATGGCTCCTTAGCTTGGATAGTTGCTTTGGATTGCACTCTTACGAGAGAAACGTCAAGGAAAGGTTTGCCATACACCTCCTCTGAGATTCAGTAGGTGTTTGGTGGAGGAATGAGGAGTGGAAGCTCCATCTGACTCGAGAGAAATTGACCTGGGAGTTGTTTGAGGAGTGATTCAGCGCTCGTTATATGTCAGAGCATTTCATGCAGAAGAGGATCGATGAGTTCACGACTTATGATAGGGATTTGGAACAGTAGCGCAGTATGAGAGCAGGATCCTAGATCTCCTATAGTATATGGACTACTTGCAAGATGAGAAATTGTAGGTTAATGGGTTTATTCAAGGCCTTAATGCAGATATAGCAGGAGCAGTTAGGATGTTATCTCCTCCCACACTTGAGAAGGCCATTGAGAAGGCCTAATTAGCTGAGGAGAACAAGACCAAGGCACAAGAGCACCGAGATAGAAACAAGAGCAAGTTTTAGGAGAGGATATAGGGCTTTCATAGTTAGAGGTCACGAGGTACAACACCACCCCTTAGAGGAGGATTTTGGCCTCCGCCAGTAGCCATTAGGGCTCCACCACACCCGCAGCAAAAAACACAGTAGCATGGCCACCCGCAGCAGGGGGCTAGATAGACACAAGGTTTTCAGAGAGGTGGTTCTAGAGGTAGTTTTGGTGGAGCCAGGGATAGGAGGCAGGGTATTCAACAGGCACAGCCATCTCACACTTAGTAGTCTGTTAGGGTTGGACCGGCAGGATCAGTACACCAAAGTATAGGAGGGACCCCATCTCATAGGGGTACATGAGGATGTTTCATTTGTGGATCTCCTTATCACTATGTGTGTATGTTCCTGCACAAACCCAATACCATGGATGCACAGAAAGCCGCTAGATTTGAGTAGATGGTGGGTGACGTGGGATGCGCCCATCATGATTATGCAGTGGTTGACAACCGCTAGGTTGAGCATCAGGCCACAATCATTGAGAAGATAGGTACTATTAGGGGTATTTCTGTCTCAGTAATTTTTGATTCAGGTGCTTCAGATTATTTTATATCACCTTTTGTAGTGGAACAGTGTGGGCTAGTGGTGGCTAGGAGACCAGATATTTGGCAAGTTGAGTTGGCCTCTGGGGCCAAACTCACCGTGGACTCATATGTGGAGAGTTACGTACTTGATTTAGGAGCCTTATCCACTACACTTGACCTCTAAGTTATTCCTCTAGGATCCTATCAGGTAGTGTTGGGTATGGATTGGCTCGAGGCTCATTGAGCTAAGGTGGATTGCAGACATAAGGTCATTGAGTGTCAGGATGATCTTGGTAGTTCAGTTGTGATTTCAAGGATGCAGAGGCCTATCTCCTTGTGCATGATCTCAGCTAAGTAACTCAAGAGAAGCATGCATAAGGGATATCAGTTATTTTCTATCACCATCAGTGACCGATCAGAGAGCACTCCAAAGCATTAACCCTTAGATGATCATGCAGTTTTGAGGGAGTATGCCGATGTGTTTCTAGGTGAACTTCCACAGCTGCCACCTCGTAGAGAGGTGAATTTTACCATCGACTTAGTACCTAGATCTGCACTAGTTTCTAGGGCACCCTATCAGATGATGACTCTAGAGCTTCATGAGCTCAAGATTCAGTTAGAGGAGTTGTTAGATAAGGGTCTCATTCACCCTAGTGTATCTCCTTGGGGAGCGTCAGTCATATTTATGAAAAAGAAGGATGGTTCTCTCAGGATTTGTGTTGACTTTAGACAACTTAACAAAGTCACAATAAAGAACTGTTATCCACTCCCTAGTATTGATGACTTGTTTGATCAGATGCCAGGAGCGAGAGTATTCTCCAAAATCGATCTAAAGTCAGGGTACCACCAGTTGCGCATATCAGATGCAGACATTCACAAGGCAGCGTTTCGCACATGTTATGGGCATTATGAGTTCATAGTTGTTCCATTTGGTTTGACTAATGCCCCAGATGTCTTATTGAGCCTCATGAATGGAGTATTTAGGAAATTTCTGGATCACTTTGTCTTAGTGTTCCATGATGACATACTGATTTATTCTCGTTCCAAGGAGGAACACGAGGAGCATTTGAGACAGGTACTTCAGGTTTTGAGAGAGCAGAAGTTATATGGGAACTTGGAAAAATGCAGCTTCTTTCAAACATAGATTCAGTACTTGGGTCATATCATATCAGGCGAGGGTATCTCAGTAGATCCCTCTAAGATACAAGCTATCATGGACTGGCCAGCACCCAAATCAGTTATAGAGGTGAGGATTTTTATGGGTTTAGCAGGGTATTACCGTAAATTTGTACATGACTTTTCTAGGATTGCTCACCCTATCACTTCTCTTCAGAGAAAAGGGAAGAAGTTTGATTGGTCGTAAAAGTGTGAGTAGGCCTTTTAATTGCTTAAGGAAAGGTTAACCACGGCGTCCATCTTAGCAGTTCCAGACCCGACAGAGGATTTTGTGGTTTGCACTGATGCATCGCTAGAGGGTTTGAGAGTAGTTCTTATGTAAGAGCATCGGGTTATTACCTTTAAGTCTCATAAGCTCAAAGACTACGAGCTTAACTACCCTACTCATGACTTGGAGCTTGCAGCAGTTGTTCATGCACTTATGTATTGGTGACATTTCCTTTTGGGTAAACCTTTCATTTTGAGGATAGACCATTGTAGCTTGCAGCATATCTTCTTACAGCCAAACCTCAACGCTCTTCAATGGCGTTGGATGGAGTTCCTATGTGAGTATGACATAGAGGTGCAATATATCAAAGAAAAGGAAAATGTTGTTGGAGATGCACTTAGTAGACGATGACATGTCCTTGCTTCTTTGACACTTTAGTTAGATTTGCAAGGCAGGATTCTTGAGCACCTTCTAGAGGATAGATTTTATGAGGGAGCTAGGCAAATGTTGGAGTCATAGGGTTCATTAGAGGGCAGATATTCTGGGTGTGTTTTAGAGACAGATGGTTTACTTCCATTCCATAGGTGCATCTACATGCCTAAGGCTGGTGAAATACGTAGCTTCATCCTTACAGAGGCTCATCGAGCCCCATATGCAGCACATCTAGGAGTGAAGAAGATGCACGCTGATCTAAGGGAGTTATATTATTGGCTAGGTCTTCGACAGGACATAGCAGATTTTTTTACACATTACCTTGAGTGTCAGAGGGTTAAGGAAGAGCATTCTCATCCCGCAGGACTTTTACATCCTCATGATATTCCCGAGTGGAAATGGGATGTGATCTCCATGGATTTCATAGTCGTACTTCCTATGTCCTCTTATCATCATGATGCCATTATGGTCACCGTGAATAAGTTGACCAAGGTTATGCACTTTTCACCAACCAAGGTCACCTATAATGCACAAGCCATCGCCAAAGTATTTATGGAGGACATTGTTAGGTTGCATGGGATTCTGAAGACCATCATCAATGACAGGGATACCATCTACACTTCAGTTTTTTGTACTTTCTTTCAGACCGCTCTGGGTACTTAGATTAATTTCAGTTTAGCTTATCATCCAGAGATAGATGGACAGAGAGAGAGAGAGTTAATCAGGTACTTGAGGACATTTTGAGGATGTATGTGATGGACCAGTAGAAGAAGTGGGAAGATTATTTGCATTTAGCTGAGTTTTCCTACAACAACAGCTATCATAGTTCCATTGGTATGGATCCTTACCAGGCTTTGTATGGGTGACCTTGTAGGACACCTTTGAGTTGGGACAGATTAGACAACAAGAGTATTCTGGGACCAACATATCTATAGGATTTAGAGCAGTAGGTTGTTCTGATTAGACAACATCTTGAGCAGGCTAGAGCACGCCAAAAGGCGTATGCAGACACCAAGAGGATTGATCATCACTTCTCAGTGGGTGACAAGGTCTTCTTGAGAGTTCACTCGCATAAGAGTCCAATCCGCTATGGAAAGGGTTCTAATCTTTCACCTCATTTTGTAGGTCCTTTTCATATTTTAGAGGTCATCGGTCCAGTTGCCTACCGCCTAGCTTTGCCACCACGCCTTGCATGGCCCCATGATGTATTTCATGTTTTTGTACTACGTAGATATGTACTAGATGTTTCTCATGTTTTGGATTGGTCATCATTATAGGTAGAAGATGGAGGAAAGTGGAGACTGGAGCCCGTACGCATACTAGAGCATAGGAGGTTAGCCCTTTGAGTTCGAGACTTGGACTAGGTTAGAGTGCAGTGGGACCGATATGATGAGACAACAGCTACTTGGGAGGATGCGACACCTTTGAGGGCTAGATATCCCTATCTCTTTCAGTGACTTCCAGGAGGAAGTCTAATTTTAGTATAGGGATGTAGACACCTATAATTACGCCAAAGAAATTTAAATACTTAAATTGGGCTAACTATCCCCTTTCTCGCAAATCAATGACATATCGTCAAAGGCACTCATTTTCCCTCATATCAACATTAATTAATTACACTAAGATAATTAATTAAGTTGCCTATCCAACAAATACCCTAATTAATGACCTTCAATTAATAAATCACCCCTTCTACCTAAACTAATTAATTATTATTAAATAATTAGATTTCCCTTCCATTTAACCAATAAATCAATATTTAATTGATTTAATCCCCTTATAATATCCTAAATCGTACTAATATTCCTCTAATTATCTTCTATAAGATTACATCTACCTATTAGTTAATCACCTTTGATTAATTAAAACACCCCCAACTCCCATGACTTGCTAAGCATAAATTAAACCCTTCTAAAGTAAGGTTACCTTTAATAAAGCAACCTTATCCATTCCTAATCATGTTTTACATTTATCCCACATTCATGAGAATGTGTTGAATCCTTTATCCTTTGGGCTATATAAAGAGCCCTCCACCTACCTTTTTACTTACACCTAAACTCCTTAGAGAGAAAATGCAAAGCATATAGCAAAGAGACTAAGAGCTTGCACCTTGCCCTTTTGAGAGTTCATCATCTTGAAGAGTTAAGCCTCTTTCTTAAGTGCTTAGGTCATATGAGAGGTGTCAAAGGGGTCTTGTAGCCTAACTTTGATAGGCCCTCATTCCTAGGTTACTTGGCATACTAAGGACAACTATTTTGATAGCCATGGAGCTTACTTAGGTCCATTCATTTATTTGTTGTTAGATAATAGAGGAGTTTAGATATTTAGCATTGTTAGTTTCAAAGTTTGTATTGATGAATGCTAGCATCTAACCCTTGTTTAATTCTTATCTTGATGGTGTTTAGTTTGTTGTTCAATTCTTGCTAAGTTAAGGCTATTTAGGTGTTAGTCTTTACTCATATTAGCATTATTTTGAAAACAAACACATGCACACAAGGGGGATGTAGTGCCCATAGTTTTATAGCTCAGTTACTTGTTGCTCATATATCTAAATAAAAAATGTTATGACATATATTCTCACTCATATTTTGGACATTATATTATGAGATTTTCTCTCGATTAAGCATAGTTTGAAGACATTCAGGCGTATAACGCCGATTCTAGCTTGACCTTGCTAAATGTTAGGCTTTGCATTATCTTTTCAATAGTTCTTCAAATAATTAAGATGGTGAAATAATGATCACTTGTGTTGGGACGTAGTTATACTGATGGATACTCTAGTTTGTCTACCATCTTATTATTTCTATGGTTACATAATCATTCTATAATTGAGATTTATTTATGGTCAAAAAAATATGTATAATTGTGCAAATTTATCGCACTTTCGAATCCTTAAAGATAAAATTTTAAGGTATCTAGTATTAAAAACTAGGGTATCAAATATTTAGTAGTTGATTTATATTAAAATTAGATCAGGTTCATTTCCTTTGTGCAATGACCTCTCTAACCCACCCCCAAGTACCTGATTAGAAAATGGGATTAATACCAGGTATTAAACCCTTTGCATAAGAAGCCCACGGGCTTAGCCCTAGCCATGTTTATTGCTTGATGCCTTAGTGTTAGAATTAATTGTTAATTGGGCACTCAATGGGTGACCCTCACGTGCTAATGATATATGCCTAGCTAATGAAGACCCCGTGGATTAATTTGTGTTTAGGTTGTACTTAGTTTGTATTAAGTAATCATTATTTTGGGGACTTAATGGTCCCCACTTGCATTAAGTACTTTTATTTGGATTAATTTTTTACTTAATCTAGTGATGATTAGGGTCACATGTGAACCCTTGGGTGGGCCCCACATCCTCTACACTTGTGCACCAAATGTGCCAAACCCGAAATTTTGTTATTTTAGGCATTTCAAGTGTACCTCCTTTTAGTTTTGGGAGTTCACTTAGTATAAAAATAAGCCCTTGGACCCTACCTATTAGGTAGGGGGATTAATTTCCAAGGCCTAGAGGAATTTTTCCTTCCATTTTTCCTCTTGTTTTGTCACCATCCATGTAAGATGGATATGGTATGTGTGTTTTGTTAGAAAGTTGCACAATATTTGTTTTATTTTCAATTTTGGGAATTTTGGAGAAGAGGAGCTGATTAAGAGTGAATTTGATATTTCTACTCTTTATATTTTGGAATCTTTTACCTTAGAAGGAAGAGAGGGGTGACACATGTCACCCCCTCATTTGTGAGGATTTTTTTTTCTCTTCTTCAAATTTTCTTTCATGCGAAAAGTAGAGAACTTCTTTTTGGGAGATTTTGCTTGGATGCTTGTGTGATTTGGAGCTAGAGGTTTCTTGGGTCAAGCAGTGGAGAAGATTGAAGTTGGAAAGCTTTTTGGATAGGTTTCCTTGAGGTAGGCTCTTAAGCTTTATTGTATGTGTTATATTCATGCTAGTTGTTAGATTGTTTACTTGGAAATGTGGTGGTTGCATGAGGATTTTTATTTATTGTTACTTGTTTTTGCTCCCTCCATCATATGTCATGATGGAGTTTTGGAGTTGTGGGGCAAGAGAGAGGGATTTTTCCCTCTCAATCCTCATAGGCTTGATGGGAAAGCCTTGTAGGATTTAGTATTCCAATTAATTTGTTTGAGGTGGGGAAGTTGGTTCATTTGGCTTGAACCTCCTTCCCCATTCTTGGTAAGGAAACCACTTTGGGGTTTGAAAATCCTTCCAAGAGGGATTTGGTGAAAGGGAGGAGGAATAAGGAGGTCTTGAATGAATTAGGAGAAATAAGGAGGGCGTGGAGATCTTGTTTTAATGCAACTATTGTTGGTTACAAATTTGGAGAACTTCTCTCCTCTCTTCCCCATTTGTTTTAGAGGTAGAATTTGGGTTCTCCTCTTTTTCATCTTGTAAAATTTGGAGTCTTGTTTCTACTTGTCTTGTGTTTTCATTTGGATGTATCATTGTTTATTCACCCTCAATTCTTGTGCATAGTTGTGGATTGTTGTCCTCTTTCCCATGGGCTTGGGGGAGGCTAGCATGCATCCCATCCTTGGTAAAGGCATGTAATGATGCCTATGGTTGGGTGGTAAAAAATTCTCTTCTCCTTGGTTGGATTTTTTAAATGCAAGGAAGTTGAATCTCAAAGTTGGAGTTGGTGGCATCTTGGGCTCTCATTGTTCTCTCTTCCCTTATGAAACTTTCTTGCATTGTACCCTTTAAAGTATGGCTATGTGGGAAGATTCTTTGGCATGTAAATATTTTCATCTTGTGTATTGGACACCACTTGTAAGATTTTATTCTACTTGTATTTGAAAACCTTCCTTCAACTTGGGAAGGAGTTTGTTGGGTTGTCATCTTATGTGTTATTGCATGTGTTGGATTATGATGCATTGATAAATTGTGCAAGAGAAGTTTTGTGAAACACTTATACTTATTCAAAATACATTGAATAGAAAATAGCTACATTTCTTTAATAAGCATTGTTTTGAATATCCTTGTGATCAAGAAAGACTATTTAATGGAAAAATGTTTTTATAAAAGAAATAATATTACTTGAAAGTTTTACTTGTTTAAAAATTTGAATGGTCATTTGGCATTATAATGGAAAAGAAGAACTTCCTCTTATGTAGTTTGAAATATCTTTGGATGGTATGTGAATAATTTGAAAATTCTTTTCCATGCAAAATTTAATGGTTTGTTCTTAGTTTCTCATTTGAAATACTTATATATTCCTTCACCACAAAATAGGTGAATCTTTTACTTGTGAACAGTGGAAAATATTAAGTTCCTTTTTGCATCATTATAGTGGAATTACAATCTGTTATTCTATATGTTAATACCACCATTGTTATCATTGTTTTAAAAAAAAAGGGGGATCATACTCAAAATTAAAATAGTATTAGTATTAGTTTAATTACTTTCTTAAAATAAATCTACAATGTAGATTTTAAAGTGAAGAGTGTGTGTGTGTGTGTATATATATATATATATATATATATATATATATAAATGGATAATCTTCTATATTTATATAAGAAAAATGTATTAAATACTAGAGAAAAAAAAATATTATATATATATATATATATATATATATATATTATATACTATACATCATATATGTTATTGTTGTTTTGGTTTATTAAACAAAAATAATAAAAAAGCAACAAAAAAAGGAAATAATTTGGGGGAGGCCAAACCCTCCCCCCTCATCCGTCTTGATGCCCCTGCGCAGTCCCGCAGCTCCCTCCGCAGCCACACTGCCGCCCCGCTCCCCTCCACCCTGTCCCACTGCCGCCTTTTTTTTTCCCGCGGCTCCCCTCCCACAACACCCCTTCCACCCCGCGCAACACTACCCCTCTGGCCACTCCACCACCACTCCGCCCCCTCTACCATTTCCACAGTTCTACTTCCCTTAAAAAAAAGCAATTATTATAAACCCTAGTTATATATATATATTACAAATTATTTTTTTATATAAATGCACAAAGCCAAGAAAATAATACAAGGGAAACTTGAGATCTCCTCTTGAATATTCATGGCTGCTTTCTTAACCTACACATTCAAATAAAAACATAAAATAAAATGAGATGAGGGAATAGAAAAGAAGATAAACCAAAGAGATATTTAGGGCAAAATCCAAATCAAGGGCCAGGATTAGAGTAGATCTAAGTGCCTATGTTTTCTCCTCCACATTTTAAGTCATAAGATTTTTATGGGAGTGAGAAATAAAATAAAAGAGTAGTGTGGTCAAATTATTAAAAGAGGGAGAAAATTAATTATAATAGAATGGGATAGAATTAAGTTATGACCCTTGAAAATTCATAGGAGAATAAAATAACTAATTGGCTTTGGGCTAGTGCCATGTAATTTCAGATAATTTAATAATTATTATAAACTAATTATTATCGTAAAAGGTATTAATAGAGCATTAATACTTATTGTTTACTTTTCAAAAAAAAAATTCCAAATCTTTAGTAATATCTGGTTTTGGTTTCGTTGTCCCAAGGCGGGGCATTACAGGATATATATCCCTAGAGATAGATAGAGAATTAAATACTTGGGATTTATTAAATGACATAGCTCAATTTTAAATTATATAAGAACTACGAAGAAGATTGGAACAAAATTCTTAAACATCATCGATACTGAAATCAAGAGTAGATGAAATTGGTATAGAAGAAGCCACAAGAGAAGACACATGAGACGCCTTCATATATTTTTTGTAATTATACCAAGAATGTATCTAGATTCAAAGTTCCAAAATATATGAATGATGAGCCAATGCTTATCTTTTAGATTCTCCTATAACCAAAAAAAATGGAAGGTTAAAGCATATGATGAGGTATTGTGCGAAAGAGTAGAAGACATCGGCCCAGTAGGAATAGTAAAACTAGATAATGTAGGAGACTACTAGATAAAAAAGGAGATGCCATAAATATTGCAATCATTACAAGACTATGAAGATGTGTTTCCTATTAAATTTAGTTAAATAAAATGAGTGGAAACATCAATCAAGGAAATGTACATCGAATTGAAAGACGAATAAAAAATATAAAGAAAATACCATGCAGATTGAACCCGAATATGAAATCGAAAGTAAAAGTGGAATTGAATCAGATGATAGAAGTAGGTATAATTTATTCCATAGAAAAATTGTAGTGTGTATGTTTTATAGTCACTCAACCCAATAAAATAGGAGAAATCATAATCTATGGAGACTATAGAGCTTTAAAAAATGCATTTGTTAATGAACCTTTCCTAACTTTATTTATCGATGAGATATTAGAAGTAGTAACAAGACATGAAATGTACTCATTCATAGATAGATTCCAAACCTATCATCAAATACCAATTGCATAAGAAGATCATTTTAAAACCACTCTCGTAATTGAATGAGGAAGATTCATATATAAGGTCATTCCATTTGGTCTAAAAAATACACTTGCAGTATTTTCTCAAGCTGTTATTATTGCATTCAAAGAGTTCATTCATAAATTCCTAGAAGTATACCTAGATGATTGGGATGCATTCTCCTTGTTTAAATAACACATATCTAAGGTACGCTTAATTTTGGAAAGATGTAGAGATTTTCGTATTGCATTAAATTTTTAAAATAATCTTCACACCATTTGGAGTACTATTGAGACACTTAGTATGCAAGGAAGGAGTTTTGGTTGATCAAGTAAAAATAGTTGTTATAATTGGGCTCAAACCACTAAAAACAACCTCATATCTTTGTGCATTCTTGGGACATAAAGGATACTATGAGAAATTTATTAAGGCATATCAAAATGTAATATAACTAATGGAGAATCTGTTACTTAAGGGTGAAAAGTTTAAGTGGAAAACTGAATGTCAAAATGCTTTTACAAAATTAAAATAGAAAATAATCAATGCACCAATGATAGTCTTTCCAGATTGGTAAAAAATTTCCATGTGCATGTTGATGCGTCAGGCACTGCAATTGGCACAATACTAGCTGAACCAAGGGAAGGAGGTATAGACCATGGTTCATTTTAGGGGCAAATATTCCTAAAATGGTGAATATTAGGTTTTTTGAATTTTTAAATTGGAATTTTTATTACTACCATACGGTAGTGCATTCGCCAAAATTTTACGGGTCCTAAATAAATTTGACCATAATTTCACCTTAGTGTTTCCACTAAGGTTCGACCAATATTAGTATATTCGCCTTCATGTTATATTATACTATTATATAAGGTTAATTCACCACAATATAGTAATACAATATAATTTCAAATTTTAATTTTGAGATCTAGACTCAAATCCGAAGGTAAAAGTAAATAAGCCTCTAAAAATTTTGAAAGTATAATCCAAAAAGCTAAAGAAATAAATGAAAGAGGTTAGCGAAAAAGTCTGAACTATTAATTTGTCAAGTTTTTTTTGTAGAATTATTACCAAACGACAATATAAATACATAATGTCACTCAGTAAGGTGATTATGCAATGTCAAACGGTAGGTTGTTACCGTTTGACAACTAAAGGTTGTTGTCATCCAAAAAACAAAGGTTGTTATCAGATGATAACCAAAAGGTTGTACCAACTGACAAGCAAATGTTGTTACCGACCGACAACTAATATTTGTTACCATATGGTAACAATGCTAAAAAGCACCAGATTCACCACTATCCTGAAACCCTCCTTCCCAATATTTTTCAATAATGTAAATATTGTTTTTAGCACATTTTCCACCCAACTTATAATTTTTTTGGAGGACGGGTCTTAAAATGAACCCTAATATAGACCATCTAATCCAATTCACAAGTAGAAAATTTTCACCCATAGAAAGAAACTATACAACTACCAAATAGGAAGCTCTAGATAGGATATTTGCACTCCAAAAGTTTAGGCAATATCTACTAGAAATTGAGTTTAAATTCTTCATAGATCACCAAGTACATCGATATCTAGTGAATAAACCACTAATGAGAGGTAGGACATCAATATGGTTGGTGTTATTCCAAGAATATAAGTTTAAAATAAACGTGAAACCAGGAAGAAAAAATGTAGGGCCAGACCATTTGAGCCTCATAAACACAAGATACAAACCAGAAAACCTAGATAAATATGCCCCAAATGCACACTTATTTTGTGTTATTTTAATATCATAACAACTAGAAGAAATTGTGTAGTTCTTACAACAAGGAATTTTTCCATGGCACTATAGAGAGAAATAAAAGAAATAGTTGATTACAAAGGCCTTACCATACACTATAATCAATGTATTTTGTAAACATTAGGTAAGGATGAAGTATTACACAGAGTTGCACTAGAACATGAAAGAGAACTATTACTGCATAAATATCATAAAGGCATTGTTGGAGGAAATTTTGTAAGGGAATTCACTATGAAAAAATATTACAGAGCAAAATTTAGTGACCAACATTGTTTTAATATGTGCATCATATGGAAAATAATTGTGACATTTGTAAACTAGTGCGGAAAATAAATCAGAAGGATGAAATTCCTCTTAACCCCATGTTAGCAATACAACCATTTGAACAATGGGGAATAGATTTCAATGGACCACTTCACCTCTTTAAATAATATCCAGATAAATATATATAATTTCGACAATAGGTTATTTTACAAAGCAGGTAGAATATATAGCTACAAAAAATTACACAACAAGGGACACAACTAAATTTCTTTACGAAAACATAATAACTAGATTTAGATCTCCAAAAAAATTAGTAAGTGAAAGGGGTACACATTTTTTAATAACACCATTAAAATCCTCACATAATAATTTATGATTGCACACCAAAAAAGCACGACATATCATACACAAGAGAATAAACAAAAAAAATCCACAAACAAAGTTTTGGAAAAAGTGTTGATAAAGATCTGCAATATGAAAAGGGATTATTGGGAAGATCAAATACCCACAGTTCTATGGGAATACAAAACCAACTATAATAGAATTATAAGGAACTCACCATTTTTATTGATGTATGGAATTCAAGCAAACATGCCAATGGAATATATTATACGAAGCCTCCACATAATAATAGTCACTTAATTAGGAGAAAAAGAATCTATTGAAACCAAACTGCCATATTAGACAAAAATGGAAGAATATAGGGCCACAATGCAATGGAATCAAGAAGAACATAAAAAGAGCTTGAAAGCATCACATGAGAACAACCTAAACAATAAGGAGTTCCAAACAGAACAAAAGGTTTTGGTCTATGAAAGTATGTGTAAAAAACACCCAGGTAAATTACACATAAGATGGAAAGGACCATATATCATCCCTCACATCATGAAACACAACATTTTAGTATTGCGGGATCTATAGGGAAATATATTTTTAGGAATTAAAAATGGATGTAGGCTAAAATTCTACTATGCGTAATTGCACAAGGTATCAAAAAAGACAATAATTTCCTCGGTATAGTGGTTAGAGTAGGAAGTTGTTCAATTTTTCAAGTTTTATACATCATATTTTATGTAATTAATTAATGTGTGTGAGTATATGTAAGTTAGCATGAATCCAAACAAGATCACCATTGATCATTGTGTGAGTAAAAAGGGGGGAAATGGAATGAATCCAACAAGATTGGGAAATTTTCATAGAAATAAAAATAAATAGAAGTAAAACATCAAGTTTAAAAATTTGAAAATAAAAAAATCCAACTAGCACTACAGAAAATGAATTAAAATCCTAAGTTCTCATGGAAAATAAAATCTATAATGGAAAAAAGTAATTAAGGAGGTAGATCAAGCGATCAATGGTTCAAAAATGGCCAATTCAAAAATATTAAGGGTATAAGTAAGAAAACCAATTCATTAAGAAGTCATTTTTGTGCAAGATAAAATAACAAACTACTAGAAAAGATAGTAAGTGTTAAGAAATAGTAAATAGAAGCACATAAAGTAATTGACCCCTTCAACAGACCTATTGGTCTAGCACTACAAGGGATAATTCAAGAACAATGATTCATATTCCTCTCCCTATAGGATGTAGAAAAAAAATAAATGTGGATTTCTGCAATGCTTTAATAGACTAAGGAGTGACCCACCTCATCACAAGATAGTAGATAATTCCCTAAAATTTTGGGGGCAAAGCAACCAAAATTCAAAACAGATTCTAGAGAAGGGAAGATTGCAACAAACATTCCAGTCTAAAGAACAATTGCACATAGACTAAAAAAAATGCCATACATAGGAGACCATCTTGAGCTCATGCAGAAAATCATGAGAAGATATCATAATGAAACTATATGGTTCTCTGAACAAGATGTGGTTCTCATCATTGCAATTTCAATTTCTAGAGCCACAAACCTACTAAACTATGGTATCTCCATTTTTCTTTATAAAACCACCATACCTCCCGTCAAGCCAAAAGAGGTAAATAACCCAACAAAAACTAGAACAATGTAAATATCATGTGCACAAAAAGTTTAATAATAAGAAACCTTAACAAAAATCAGTTTGTAACAAGTGGATAAACAAATAAAAAAATCTAGATAAGAATAATATGTAGTTGAAAAATAATGCTTGTAGAAGATGGAGGTGGAAGAACAGTTGTGCAAACAACAAAGTAAAGAACAAAAATATAAGAGGAAGAGAAAGTGCATAAGGAATATGAATAATAACATCAAAAGATATAAATTACGTAGGCCAAATCAAATAAGGCCTTAGATGAGAAAAGGAGATAATAAGAGGAAGAAGAAAATAATCAAAGAGAGAAGAATAAAAGAAGAAGAGAGAAGAGTATGAAAAGGAAGAATAAGATGCATGGGTTAAGGAAAAATTATAAAAAAAAAGAAAAGGAAGTAGAATAATACAAAAAGAAAGAAGAAGAAATAATAAAATAAGAGGATGACAAGAGGAAAACATAGGAAAAAAATATGATAGAGAAAACAGAGGTCAGTACATCTAACACAACATCATTTGAAGAAGACCAAGGAGATATGAAAATGTTTGGATGTACAACACAATCGACCACACCAACATGATAATGTAAGACAATTCTCCATTTTTACCATGTTCATGGTGTACTTCCCCAAATTTCTCAAACAAGTATGTAGGCTACAACAAACCAGTCTACAATTAGCGCATTCAAAGTAGATTTGGATAAGTTGCCACTAAAAACATAGATTGAGGGAGTACACATTGTAAGATAATATTGGATTATTTTCACTCTAGATGGCCCAAAAAAAAGACAATATAGAGAAAACAGTGCTAATGCAAAGATCCATCTCATTTTTATGCATTCATCGATTCAAAACAATTAATTGTATTTAAAAATCATTATTACCTTATTTAAGTAGTTTTATTGCACTAATTAGAACAACTCATTTGTCAAATATTGTTCCTTTGAACCAAAAACTACTCCATTAACACCATCCCCTTCTTCTGAGTCATGTTCATTACATGCAAAATTATCTGGTAGCATAGACAAATTCCTTGAGAAACCACCTTGCTTCTATCTCACCTCCCTACACCTTTCATTAGTTCCTTGGTGCACTAGTTTCCAAGTACGTTAAATTTTATCTTCTTACATGCATTGATATCCTTTCTTCAATATATCCTTTATCATAGCCTAAAATAAGGTTAGTCTTTTGTAAAAATTACTAAGTTCCCAAATGTTATTCAATATTTCAAAAACTTGACCAAAATGCCCTTACAAATCCCTAAAGAACAATGGTCTTGGATCCATCATGGTTGAAAGGAACTAGATGGGCTCTAAAAAAAAGAATAACATATTCATTTACCCTTTTTGATGATGGATGTGTATAAAAATCTCAAATCTCTAGATTTTATACTTCACTCTTAAATCAACTTTTGCTTCTTAAGACTGTGACCTCCCACTAGGCCTAGTACAAAATACTGTCAAATGTATCTTCATATTTCTAGGTTTTCAAAACTCAGACAAAGCATTTATAGGCACCTAATTAGGTTTTATTTCTTCCCAATAATTTTCATGGCTCAATTCTAAGGATAAGGCTTTGTCTCTTTGTTAAATGGGTCCTTAAGCTAGGTTTGGAAACTGTGCCTATAGTCCCTTAATAGACCGGTAAAGAAATATCTTTCTTCTTCCAAGGAAACTCAAAATTTTCTATTGAATTCCTTCAAGGAAATCCTTGGGGTCATTTTTTACAATTTTTTAGGGATAAAATCTTTCCATGGACATTTTTGCCACTCTTTTTCTTCTAAAACCCTATTGTGCACTATTCAAGCCCGTGAATCACATAAACCCTTATAACATCATTTATACTCATTTTCAAAACATCAAATTTATCCCTATTAATTTTGATTACATACCAAACATGTTTGGTTCAATAGTGGAACTCATCAAGAAATTTTTCATCATTTCCAACTATTGAAGGAGACTATGCAAGCTTACATGACAAGGTATTTAAAACCATCAAACATAAAAATGCAAGAACAACCTTGGGTAAATATTTAACCCTACTTGAATGTGATCATAAAACATTTCCATCAAACATGTATTTTATCCTTCACTCCACAATCCTAAAACTTATTCACGTTACAATACACCACCAAAGTTCTTAAATCAATTTTTCTGTCATGTATACATTGCAAACAATAACTCATTCTCTATTTAGGATTTGTATGAAGTAATTGTACCTTTGTCATTATGAGTATTACACATAATATAAACATTCAAATCCTTCAATAATCTTCAATAATATTTTTATATTTCCCTACACAGTCCTAGCTACATATACAAATTTAGGATTCATTATCAATATGTAAGCAAAGTTTATGCATACAAGTTTTCTATATTATTCACTGAAAATCCAGCCTCCAAATGCTAATTAATACACTCATAATTTTCTACAACAATGCCATCAAGAAGATAAAAAAATCACACAAGAATGAATTCCGTGCATAATACTCCAGAATATTACCCTTCACACTTAGAATAGAGCATTCAAGATCTCAAGTATTTGAATGATCTTTAAGATGGATTTCAATAAATCTTCAATGTATATATGAGGAGAAATCATAACTCACTTGTCATTAATTTCAAATCAAAGTACTCTTTTAAAGGATCAATACCATGTTTCATACCAAAATTAGAGGTTTTTATGGATCCAAAACAATGATATCCTATTACAAATAAGTACTTTCATACAAAAATTGTTATTTCTCATACCTTCTATTCCTCTTCCTTGAGGGATGCTCACCTTTCCTCGAATGAATCCCCCCATAACTATTTTTTTTATTTATCTCATGCTCCTTTGTTTTCATAACTCTAACTAACCTCTTCACCCTTACATAGCCAAAATAGGCATTTTACATCAGTTTTACATTTTATTGCCTCATACCCATTCTATAACTTGAATCAACATATTTAAAAATTCACATACCTTTGAAATATTTTAAGAAATATTAGAAACCATAATTGAAAATTTTTACATTCTGAGAGATTTTTGAATTTTGACTTGGAGGAAAATATTCTAATTTGAAATCATGAGCATTTTGACTCCAACTAGCACTTAAAATTACACCCTAGACTTGTCCTCATGTTTTCAAGACTCCTATTTGCCTTCTTTTCTTCCATCCACATGACTTATGAGGTCATCTTGTCATTTTTTAGTTTTCCCATGATGCTCCTACATCAATTGTGTAGTCTGAAGTTACATGTTGGATAACAATGTCCCTAGCTGGTCACAGATACCATAGGAAACCAAGTCATGAACGAAGCAATGTAGATAACACTTCTAGTTGACAAGATGGTGGAAAAATGGAACAACAAATAAGGGGAAAATAATATTACATCACAAGTAATCAACTCAAAACAAGAGGTAAAAGAGTCCATAATGATACTTAAGGAGTATGTCATAATTCTTAAATAAGCCAAAGATCAAGCAAAGCAAATAAAATTTGAAATCTTGGATTGGAATATATAGTCACATGATACTATGAGAGAAAATAAGAATGATACTAAAACATGGAAAAAAATTCACGAACAAATTATGATATAGACATAGGAACAAAAACTAGAAAAAACTTTGCAGTCTTCACTACAAGATAGGGATAATGTTAGTGAACGATTGTGGAAATGGAAATAAAATGCGACAAGGAACACTTTTACAGGGTTCCAAACACAATAGATGAGAGACTTATTGGAAGAAATCATCTAAGTTATCCAGATCGCTATTTTAGTTCACAATTAAGCTTCCCAATAGGACAAGGATGACTAAATATATGAATTTATGAAGGCACTCATGTAATTGCAAACATACTACAGAATAATAAATAAATCCTTCATATATTGGAACTATATACACCCTAAAATATCTTATTACACATTCTAAACCTCTGAAATCATCCCATAATTACTTCACGACACTTTACAACCATTTTTGACCTATTTTAACCTATTTTGATGTATTCCTCTATTTTATGACCGTTAATGACATTTTATGACATTTTCCTGAATAAACTTCTATCATCTCCACAACTTCCCTAATTACATCTATCACTCACACATATTTTTTAATTATTAAACATTGGCACTATAAACCCTATTACACTTGCACCTCACTCCTAGGATTAATTAATTAATCTTAGGATCATTCTCATTATACACCCCTACCCCATTAGCTAATTTAATATCACAATAATTAAATAAATATTCCACCTTTCCATCACCACCTCATCTCTAGCTCATTTCCACCTCATTAATTGACATATCAAGTTGACTAAAGAAAATCTAATCATGACTAAAGTTAAAAATCATTAATTATATTCAAGATGGAAAGTTTAAATTAAATCAAATCATAGATTTAATTTAGCTAAAACATATAATCCCTTGAATCATGGCTTTCCAAATTAAAGTAAAAATCTCTGCAAGATAAAAATCAAGTCACTTTTTTGGGTACATAAACAAAAATACATGAAATATTAATTCAAAGAAAAAATTTATTATTCAAATGATATGCCACCCTTTGCCAAACTCAATGACAACTCACTCAATCAAGCTCAACTCAGCAGCTTATCTTACCAATCAAATTGGAAACTCAAAAAAATCATTCCAATCATGCTTCAATGAGCCTCATATCTGAAAATCAATCACACAAATCAATCTATGGATTCTCATTCCCTCAACTATAAATAAACACTCATTTCTCTCCATTTTTCATCTTTGGAAGATTAAGAATTTGCATTGTTATTTTGTCGAATTTCCATTCAATTTTACATACAGTTACACTATCCATTTGATCAAAAATATATCAATCAAGTTCAATCATTCATTTGCATTGCTCGTAGCTGAAATCTACTTGCATTTGGAACATTTTTTGGAGCATCCACATCTAATTGATAGTAGAGATTCAATAAGCTTCGTGCTTCATTCCAAGATTCATCCAATCTCATCCAAGGTTGCAAGGAAATATAAAGGAAGGATCAGTGTTTTCACATTGTGTTTTTTTCTTCCCTTATTTCACATTTACTTTCTATACATTCCTGGCACGCCCGATAGGACTACCCAGAAAATTATTTATCATATTATGCAAATCTAACATCATTTTCATGTTCCTTTAAGTGTTTACAAGCAATGACTGACCAAGTTTTAAGTTAATCCATAAGCAAGATTCGGTGAGCAGTTTATAAAAAACTAGAACAATTTGGTCATGATTGTTAATATTTTGTGTAGGTATAGGTGATTTGTGTTTTCTTATCATCCTTTGTGCTAGCATAGCTCGTATTGTTGTGATAATATGTCTTCTGTTTGTTTAAATTTTTGTCATATACATGTGTTATCATTTGTAACCACTTACATCTATTCCAAAATCTGTGTTTCTGTTATATTGGATGTGATTACCATGAATTTATATGTTTCTTTCGTTCATTTACATGCTTATGATTTTTTATATTTAATTTACTTCATATCTATATTTGTTTTTTACTCCATGTGCTATCGTTGCACTATGCTACGAGTTAAAATAGTTGTGCTAGCATGTTAATTCTATGTTCAGTGCGTTTTTTGTTAACAGGATCAAACCTACGTTTCTACTACCAAAGTTGTGTTTCAGTCTTATTGAGTGTGTTATCATTATATTGAGTGCACCTACATTCTGTCAAAGTTATGCTTGCATGTATTTTAGGTTTTTTTGTGTTAATTTTGTCTACAGTTACGTGCAGTTTATGTGTTTTAGCGTTCTGTGTTAGAATTATATTTTCTTGCAGTTTTCCAGCATTCACTTATAAATTCTTCTAGAATTTCTTTGTTGTATTGTCCATTTCTGACTATTTTATGTATGTTTATGCAGAATAACAGAATCTAACAATTGTTTTCATCAATTTTTTCTAACTAGTTTACATCATTTAGCTTGGTTTCACTTTCATTTTTTAATCATTTAAGCATTTCCCTTTTAAAATCAAAGTCGTGTATGCTCTTCTCTTATGCCTTCGAGTGATCTTGAGAATCAAAATTGGTTGTGATTCCTTTATTGGTTTTTTTATTAATCATATTTTTCACTTCCACAAAAAAAATTTACATGTATGTTCCTCACTTACATCCTTTAGACGATCTTTAGAATTAGAAAACGAACTGAGATCTTTTATTTCAAACTTTTATCCTAAACTTTGTCTTTGCAAGAAAAAAAAACTATTCATTTTGCATGTATGACTACTTTTTTTAGAAAATCATTATCAAACAAAGAAAAAAAAATAGAAATTACTAATCTTTTGCATGTAGGATCTACCTTGAACTTAAATTTTGTTATAAAAAAGGTCAGGTATAACATTTGCTTTTCTTATCATTTTCACATTTCTTTTTGTCAAAGTTGGAAAGAACTTGTTTATAATCATTTCATATTTTTATTTGTGTGTAGCAACATGAATTTCATCACCACTTAGTTGCACCAATGACGTAGATTTCACCACCATGCACTAATTCATATTGCATTGCATTACACCTGATACCTAGCCTCAAAAAAGCATTTAGGTACTTTCCTCGCCTCAGTCCCCACTTATATGTAAAGTTTTCGTAATGAATTATTATGAGTATTTCCTACAATAGGTGTAACAACTAATTCTATGACATCATTCTTGTAAATTCTTCAAGGAGAAATAAGGACACCATACACAAATAATTCCCTCATTACCCTACCACTTAATCACAAAACCCATTATTAGAGTGGTGATTCACTCCTCTAAGAGGACTAGTAATGATTGGGTGAGTCTCTTTTGGTATTATAAGGGTTCCCTGTACCTCTTTTTTCCCCATACAGATTTTCTATATCAATTCTGGGATATATCGAAAGATGCATCTTTTTAGAGTGATAAGATCCTTGCATTACCCATTTCACGACATTCTACTCATTGCATTTTCATTAAAAAATATATATTTCCCGACGGTATTTTTCCTATTAAGCCAAAAAAAAGTTAAAAAATCATTGTTTTCTTGTTGTTTGAAAACATTCTTTTTATAAATCAAACAAAAAAACTTGTATTTTAAATCCAATCGAAATTAGAATTTGTGTTCCACAACACAATCTCAATAAAACAAAATCTCATCCTTTTGAAAGTCAATCCAATCAAAATCAACATCTATTTTGATCCAACCGAAACCAATCCAATTAGAATAAAAATATATCAAATTTGAATCGAAACCTTATCCTTTGAATACCCAAATCCAAACCAATCCAAATCAGAATCTAATTCAATTAAAATCAAATCAGAACTTGTGTTTTATCCTATCAAAATCAAAATCAGCATCCAACTGTCAAATATAAATCAAAGTATTATACTTTGGATACACACGTCCAAATCTAAGAAAATACAATCTCAATCAAAGTCTTCTACTTTTAATACACACATCCAAATCTAAGTGTTTTATCCAATCCAATCAAATCAAAGTCAAATACATTAGCATACACGTATCTAAATCTATGAAAATCAAATCAAATTCTAAAATCTTTGGATACACACATCCAAATTCAAACAAATCCAATCAAATCAAAGTCTTATACTTTGGATACGCACATCCAAATTTAATAAAATCAATAAAATCAAAATAAAAACAATCTAATGACATTGAATCCAACTTTTTAGTTTGTCCAAAATCAAAAACCACTCCTCAATTTAGGTTCCTACCCTTTAGTGCAAATTGTGGTTATTTGTAACAAAAATCTATAACATCTTTGACGATTTTGACAGAAATCCCTTGGCAAAGATATAATTCTGACAAAGAGAAAGAAGTAGACAACATGATATCACAGAAGAAGAAAAAGAGCAAATAGATGAACTTTTAAGACAAAACAAAAATCAATCCCTTCTTCGTCTCCTAGAAATGAGAGCTAAAATACCCTCAGATTTTAGTTATGAGAACTTAAAACATCTTCTAGACAAACCCGAATCTAGCAACAAAATAATTAAAATTTAGAACTTCAACAAAAACATCAAATGAAGCCTTGTTGGAAAAAATACATGAGATGACAAGTGAACTTTCTCATATGGCTTCTAAGGTTGTCAAAAAAAATGAAAAGAAAGCGCAACCTAATCATGAAACCAATATGACCATGGACATCCCTCAACCAAACTCTCTATTCACACAAGAGTGGAAGAACATGAATGAAATGACAATGTGAATTCAAAAGTGAACAAAATATTTCAAATTCGAATAAATTTGTCCTTATTCATTTGATAAAGACATGTTGCACATACCATTTCCTCCATCATTTGAAACCCCTAAATTTAACAATTATACAGGAAAGACACGACACAAGAGAACATGTTAAATAGTTCTTCATGGCATGACATGCCAAGAAGTAGCTTACAACAACATCTACCTATTGTTTCTTTTCCCTAAACATTTAGGAGGAAAAGTCTTTGATTGGTTTTTACACCTTCCCAAAGGTTCAATCACTATTTCCATTGATTTAACATAAAAAAATTACTAAACACTTCTCCTTTAACCTAGATTTCGAAGTCACTATGATAGAACTTTGCAACACCAAGTAAAAAAAATAATAAAACGTTCGCATCGTTCCTTCAATTTGATGGTGAGGGATCGCAAATTTGATTCCCTTATTCTATACCTTGAAAAATAGTTGGTAATAATCATCATCCAAAATCTCAATCCGAAATTATCATTCCAAATGCAAATGCATTTTTTAACCAACTTCAATGAAGTAATTGAAAAAAGAGCACAAATCAAAAGGGGTCTTATTTCTAAGGGCCTAATCAAAACCCCTTCAAAATATCAATATAATAAGGACAATCATCAAATTCAAGATAAATAAAAATTCTTCAATCAAAATTGAAACGTTGTAAATGATAGGATCACTTATTCTTGTCTTGATCAAAATGTGCAAATTCATTAATCAAAACCAAACAAATCAAACAATCAACCAATCATAATCCCTAGTAAAGAAACTATTCCACATGAATTCAAATGAAGACAATTCACATGGCTATTGAGAGATTATTTCTAGTGTATTTCGTCACTTAGCAAGTGTGGATATAATATTCTATCCCAAATCAAGACCCTTCGAAGAATGGAAACCAAAACCAACATGGTATAAAGAAAATGAATATTGTGAGTGTCATCGTATCAACGATCACCATACAGATCATTGTATGAAACTCCACCATTACATTCAAGATTTAATTGACTACAGATATATTGAAATCGAAAACACATCTAATACTAAAATTCCAATGATAAGCTAAAGGTGTTCAAGGACCCCTTTTCAAAACACAGTACAAACAATAAAGACAAAGAAAAGGATCAATCCTCAAACAATGTTCAATTTAATTCTATCATTTCACCTATAGAACATACACCTAACTCCGTGGCCACCACCAAAATCAATACTCCTAATTATGTGGTGACAATGTGATAGAAAAAGGTTTGGGTATCTGTAGAAAAGCAATCCTCCACATCAACCGTACCTCAAATGCCTGATCTGCAATCTACTGCTTATCCAAAAATATCCAATGTTAAGTCTTCCCCCAATTCCTATAATATTATAAAACAAATGGAGAAGACACCTAAAGAATATCCATCATGGAATTACTTAGGTAATCACCCGTGCTTTACTACATCCTTACTCATGCACTTCATGATGTAGGTGTTCCTAGGGATATCAATACTCAAAAGTTTCAAAGATTAATTTCAAATCTATCACCTAGTATTCAAGTCCTTCAATTTGGTCCTCATGACCTTTTGAATCCAAATAGTGAAAATAAAAATTCATTATATATTAAATAATTTGTAATTCATCATAAAATTAAAAGAGTTCTTATAAACGATGAAGCTGCATTGAGTATTTGGTATATGAAATTATTAAGATTCCTTGGTCATAATGAGTAAAATCTAGGAGTTAAAATCATCACTATATTTAGTTGTGATAATAACGAAATGAAATCCCTAGGTACAATTACATTATCCATAAATTTTGGACCTAAAATGTTGGAAACCTCTTTTTCAGGTTGTGAATTTTGAAACCTCATATAACATTATCCTTTTTCATCCATGTATTCATGTCATGCAATCCCTTCTTTCCACCTTCCATTAGTGCATTAAGTTCACTTATGAATGCAAATAGTTTACCCTACTTTATGACATTAAACCATCTTAATATTGTAAGATATTTAGCTCCTTACATTATCCCCTTCACAGATGAAGCCACATTATCCTGAAATCCTTTTGAAACTTAAACCTTCTACATCTTGTTATCCACCTGAAATTAAGATTGACAAAGGAATCGACGATTATGAATTCCAAAATACTAATTTAATCTAATTGGAGTTAAATATTTTTTTTAGAGTAAATACTATAACCAATGATATTATGGTAATCATGTATTGTATTCACAAGCAATAAATATTCAATTATGTAAAACTCTAAGAAAATGAGAGAGGTATGATGAATTAGCTAATTCTATACAACTTGGGAATGATCGAGACCATATGAATGCTATATATGGTTGAAAACAGTGTCAAGATGGCTCACCAAGGATTTGAAAACTCGTGATTATATAGGATAGGAGTGCCCACAAGAGGATAAGAGCACCATAGGAACTAGTGACTGATTTGGGTTCTTGTGTCTACTGAGATGCTCAGAATCTAGTATTCTTTTGGGTCAGAAGGTCTTAATTATTGTTTACTCCTTTTTACTTTGGTTTCATTCTTACGTATATAGTCAATTTTGTATCCTGTAAGAGAAACAACTAGCTGCATAAGCCTACAAACCACATCAAATCTAATAAAAAAGATGCAGGATGGGGAGTCAAACTGCCCCAACAGTCACCTGAAGATTGAACTTACGACTGAGCATTTTACTACATATTAATCTCCATGTAGTTCTTTTTGTGTGTGTGTATCATGCCCTAGGTTTTCCCTTTCACATGTTACACAATGATAACAGGATAGATCTAGATTTTTCATGAGTATGCAACACATATGTAGTGGAATAAAATGAACTCCCCTCCTATGTAGTGTATACATATCAATACATCCATTGTCCCTTATATTAAATTTCTATATTTATGTTTTTTAATGCTCTTGTGCCTTTGTGTAATATTAGGTGGTGATACATAAAGCTTATAGTGTTTGGCCCTTATTTGAGAGAAGTAACTAAGTACATATATGATTCCCTTGTTCAAATTTTGTAATTGACAACTGTAAGGCCAACCCCAAGTTTTAAAAGGTGACCAAAAGGAGAAAATGACCCAAAAGAGTAAGCAAAAGATAAAGAAGGGCAGGAGTGCCAAGGAGGGACACGAGCACTTTGGTGCTTCTGTCCTAGCTACGTATTAGTGTTTGAGGTCATCAAAAGATAAGTTAGTCAATTTCCGACAGAGCTGTAAGATGTGTAAGACCAGTAAAGTGTAAGAGATAAATAAATCAACATGCCAAAGGGACTTATCAACCACTAGTTTTCTTATTTAGGAATCATGTATACATTAGTATGTTTTAGGACCTAGAAATGTACCCAAGTGCATAGATTTTGTGTCTACATTTTCCCCCACTTTATGTTGTTAAGTGAATATTTAATAGCATAAAGTAGATAGAAGATGTGTACCTTGTAAACTAAAGAGAAGTGTAGCCGATAGTGTGCTGAGTGGAAAAGTAGCCATGTGAAGCGTGAGTGATTAGAAAGTGAAGCGTGGTAACTAGGAAAGGGAGGTAAACCATAAGTGTGAATTGTATACATAGAAGTGTGATGTTGGAGTTTGTTCTTGTTGATGTGAGCTACTTCTTGTCCCTTATAAGGATGGACCTAAAAAATAATAGAAAGATGGTAGTCAAAAGTCTCGTATATGAAAAATTAGAGTAACATATGTATAAGTAAGTAAAAAGTGTGTAAAAGTAGTAGCCAAGGAAAGAGTGAACCTGATGTATAAGAGAGTATGGGATAGAAAATTTTCGTGTTTGTCTTAGAGATGTTACCAGATGGAGTTAAGCCACATATTTAGTGTCTTGTTACTACCAAGGATGAGGTATTTGGGTGATCTCATTCCGAGAGCAAGTTTTTCGGGTGATCTCACACTAAGAGTGCCAAGTTTATGGGCAATCTCTTGCCAAGGGTGAGTTTTGTGGGTGATCTCATGCCAAGGACAAGTTTTTTGGGCGACCTCACGCCAATAGCAAGTTTTTTTGGGTGATCTCATGTCAAGGATGAATTTTTTGGGTGATTACATGCCAATGAAATGCTTCTCAAATGGGCAGTACTCACGGAAAGTGTTACGAGTTTTTTCATTGTCATATGTGTTTGTCATTGATGTCAAGTGAAGCATTGATGGAAAAAGGGTCTATTTTGGTAAAGTGATGACAAATGAGAAAGATGAAGGTTGATTGGTAGTGTCTACTCATATCCAAGGCTTCAAATGGTCAAGGATAAGGTTCTAAGGGACTTAATGAATTATTTTGTGTAAGTTCACGGATATGAGGAGGATCCATACCGCTTTCTTGAAGTAGCCACCTAGGATGAAGAATGTCGCGGAACTCTAAAAGAATGTCTGTTCTGGAAGCTTAATGACACAAGCACCCATGTGAGTACAAAGGGATGAAGCCGTAAAGCAAAAAGAAGTTTAAAGCTACTGAGCTGAGAGTGAGAATGGTAAGTGACTCCAAATGTGAAAGAAGAGCCACTGGAATGTACATGAATCAATTATGAAGGACAAAGCCATGTTTTGGAGTAAGGAAGTATTCTAGAAAGCCATGCACATAAGGGGAAAATCGCATGAAGAACCAGAAAATCTATTAAGGATGCAAAGATAGCCATGTAGGAGAATGACCAAAAACAACAGGAAAAGGGATAGATTCGCAGATATGGAACATTTTTATGCAAGAAGGCAACAGACAAGAAGGAAATCCCATGTAACATTGCAAAATCCACAAAGTAAAAGAAAAATCTGTAGCACTCAAGTGAAAAACCGCCATGAAAGGAGAAAAGCCCCCATTTATATCAAAGGAAAGTTCCATGCATTTATGAAAGGAAAAATTAAGAGAAGATAAGGAAAGCCGCTACCATTACAACAAGTATGAACTGGAAAAGGCTCAAGACCAATAAAATTGATTTAGAAATGGACAAGTGAGATTTTTCTCTCCAAAATCTAAATGGCGATATCAATTTTCTGGTGATTATGGCTGAGTATACAACCCAATCTCCATGAAGAATTTATAGAAATCTATAGTCCATAGCTGTCAACATTAAAATAGGTCACATTAACTTTTTGGAAATACGTTTGTAGTCTCTCTATGTGATTCTTGATTTCAAGGAAAAATGAAATATTAGAGAAGAAATTGGCTCGCTCATCTTAATCATGCTGGAAATCCTAGAAAGATGAGAAATCTATTTTAGGTGTCAACTCATAAATAATTTATTGTAAATGCATAGAAAAAGGTGAACTCAAGCCAAATATAGCAAGAGTAAAATATGGATTTAGTTGTATTCATTTAATGGACCATATTTTCAGGTGAATGAGCAGGAAATACTACATGACACGACAAAGGACGCATGGGGATGGGTTGATTTTCTATATATATGAAATTTGATACCAATAGTGGAGTTGTTCAAGAAAGAAGACAATGCATTCGAATTGAAGGAGCTACAGGAAGAAAAGAGAGAGAAAGGATAAGAGAAAGCAAATGAAGTATTGAAGATATCTGATGAAGATCATTAGTACAATAGATTGATTTAGAAAGAGGTGTCAATTCAGATGAACATAAGAGAGAGACAGAGAGAACACAGATAGATACAGAAAATTGATCATAATCTATTGTGTAATAAATTTTGAAACTAGATGATCAAAATTTGTATGTAAAAATAAGTCTAAGTTATAGCTTAGCATTTTTAGGGGGTTGCAGCCTCCTTGTGGGTAGGTTATTGCAAAAGATCAATTGTTGCTAATTAAATTAGGGGTTGGTGCTCCTTACAAGTGGGTGGTTGCTAAATTACTGAGTGGGTACTCAGTTTATCTTCAAGTGGGTGTTTGAAGATTTTGGAGTGGGTCCTTCAGAGGTTGAGTGGGTGCTCAACTGAAACCATTGTAAGAATTTGGAATTGGTGTTCCTAATAAATTCGTGGTTTCATGTGGGTTTTTATCCTGAAAGGGTTTCCCACTATAAATTATGTGTTCATATTTTTATTGTATGGTATATGTTTGAAAAAATGCACATGATATAGTAACTGCACAAATTAAGAAATTGTGAATTGGTATAACTCTAGAAATTAATTTTAATCTACATTGATTCAACCCCCTTTTAGTGCTTATGATCTCTAACATACAGATTGGCATGTCCTAATTTGTAAGTGAATTTATAACCAAATTGTAATTGATTAAATGAATTATGTAGCTGAATGTATGTCCTTAATACTATAGATTCGTATTGTAACCTATTGGAAATTGTGTTGAATTGAGAAACTATCTATTTTCCCCCCAAGACACTATCACCCAGATGTGGTACATAATTACCCACCATTCCTATTTGATACTAGATGCTAGTGTCTGATCTGTCTTTTTGATCCAAGTATGATTCTGGATCACTCTGTAACTGTGTTAATTTTCCAATTTTGTATTGTGTTAATCTATAGTTTTGTGTTGTTAAGAGGGTGATTTTTTCACCCAATAGTTGCCCCTCTATTTGGGGGTGCATGTGATGGATCTAGGAGGAAGAGACCCAAATGAGCAGTCTTGAAGCTAATATTTATATCGTATGTTGGATACCTATAGGGGGTAGGGGATGTGCATGGTATAAAGCATGGCACATGCAAAAAAGATAGATTAAAAAATCAAGTGTTAGTGTAAAGAGATAGAATGCAATAAAATATAGTGTAACAAACAAATATGAAGACAAAAAATACTATGAAAATTGGGTTACATACATGGGACATCACTCAAAATGTCACAAGACAATCAAGGTTGGAGAAGACATAAGTAGACAATGATCAAGCAAGACATAAGGCATAGCCCACAAATAGTGGAAAACAATAGAAAGAAAAAAGTAACAGATAACCATAGTTACATAGTATTCTGAAAGGAAAATGCTACACATGAAGCACCCATTAGCTTGTTAGAAAGATAAGTAGTATGTCAAAGTATGTATAGATAAGACAAAAGTGAGTGATAGTGACAAGAAGTAGTAAATACTATAAAAATAAGACATGTAAGTGTGGAGTATGATATTAACAAAGGTATATACCCCCAGGAGGCTCAGTGGAACTGGTAAAAAATGGTGTTGAGTATCATGCATTTTGTACGAATCTGTAAAATTCCTATATTTACCTCAAGATATCATGTGAATGGGTGTATAGAGAAAGATAATGACATATTAAGTATCCAACTAGCATAGGAAACAAAGTGCAACATGTAAGTAGTATAAGATAACAAGAGTAAAGACAACCAAGATGTGCAGATGTTGTGTGAAAGTGATGATGTGCTACAATATGCTAGATGTGAAGATGATACGGGCCACATTGCCCCTATTGGATGTGTGTGGCATGAGGCTCATTTAGGAATTATGTCCTCAACAGTCAAGTATGAACCATATAATAAGAGTGATTCATCAGGTGGAAAAATTATTGTATGCAATTGAGATGAGATGATAGGAAATGTTTATTGGGAAGCACAAAGTGTGAAGTATAGTAAATTAGCTATGAATAGATGATATACATCTAATAATGATGAGGGAAATTAAAATTTCCTAAGTGTGCAAGTGATGGAAATCTATCTGATGATGTGAGAGAGACCATGCCATGGTGATGGATGTTGAAATGTTTCCCAATCATTGACATAGGCATTATCGAGATCGAAAGGAGGAATTATAAGTGGAATATTAAGAGGCTGGTGAGAGATCTCAATTTGTGGCAAAGGAATTAGGCGTTCATTATTTGATGATTTGGCCTTAGATGGGACATGTGGTGACTCTTGCATTAGTGGAGAAGGAATAGGAGTGACTATTGTGTGATTCTCACTAGAAATATAGGGATCGAATTTGGGATCCCATTGGGGTTTCATAATTTGACATGAGTGTTTGGTAGAATGTTGTGTAGAAAATGAAATGATGTCTTGATGCTCAATTTTACCAATTTTTTGTTCTAAAGCATAGAAATCATTGTCACGATGTCCATTAATTCTATGATAATTACAAAATGGGCAACCTTTGTATTTTGTAAGAAGGAGTGTAGTAATGAGTAGTTGGAAAATTTATTAACTGGTGGTTGAGGAGATCAGAGAGAATATTGTGTTTCCTATAATTTCAGTCAAAATTGAGAGGTTCTTGGTGTAGTAAGACCTTGACCTTGCTTATATGAGCACATGTAGTAGACATGGGGCTAGGATAAGGTGTAGGAGAAGAACTAGCATGGGCATGGGAAGCATCCTTGAGATATCAAATTTCAATTGTGAGGGATGTAATCATAGTTTTCATAACTTAAAATTTATTTTGAAAAAGAAGGTGTAAATCTTGAATTGACTCAAAGATGGAATGATTAGTTTTGTTATTGGGACTAATAAGAGGGTTATAGAGATGATTAAAATTGCACTTACTTGTGAAGGTGGTGTATTGTGAGGGAGGTACATTGTATGTATGGTGTTTTTGAGATCATCTTTGAAAATTGGGTGCTTTTGAAGTAATTGATACAATGATACTTGAGGAACTTTAGAGGCCATGATATGAAAGAAAAGTTAATTTTTAAAATAAGAGCCCTAGAAAGTGGCCCAAGAGATAGGAACAAGGATGAAAACATAGGAAGAACTATGTAGATAAGATGTATGATATATAATAGATGGAATTATGAACATTGATGTAACTAGGGTTTTGGGTAAGGGAAAGAAAAGTCTGATAGAATAGGTAAAATAAGGATCCGAGTCATCGATCACAAGTTGGGGTTCACCAAATGATTTAATCTAATTGGCGTTAAATATTTATTTCAGAGTAACTACTGTAATAAATGATATTTTGGTAATTATGTATAATATGCATAAGAAATAAACATTCAAAGATGTAAAACCCTAAGCAAATGCAAGAGTTATGATGACTTCGTTGATTTTGTGTAGCCTAGGAATGATCAAGATTGTCTGAATGTTGGATTTAGTTGAAAATAATGTCAATATGGATCATCGAGGGTTTGAGAAATCATGACTATATAGGACAGGAGCACATGTAAGAGGAAAAGAGCACCCTAAGAACTAGTGACTGATCTGGGAACATGTGTCTGCTCAGATTCTTTCAATATGGTATTTTTTGGGTTATAAGGTCTTCACTATTTCTCTCTTCTTGTCACTCTGGTTTCACTGTCATGTCACTGGTCATGCTTCTATCATGAAAGTAAAAAAATTAGTTGCACATGCCCATAAACCAAATCAAAACTAATAAAAATATATAGAATGGGGAGTCATACTGACCTTGACAATAACCCTAAGAGTGAACTTACGAAAAATAATTGTACTACTTCTCAGACTCTGTGTAGTTATTTGTATGTGTGTTCATTTGTGTCTCGTGCCCTAGTTTTTCCCTTGTGCAAGATATATGGTGATAACAGGTTAGATGTAGATTCGTCCCGAGTATGTAATATGTGTGTAATGGAATATTAAGAACTCCCCTCTTCTGCATTGTATGCATATCAATGCAGCCCTTGTACCTTGTATGAAAGTGTTAGATGTATACTTTATAATGCTCTTGTGCCTTTGTGAAAGCTTAGGTGGTGATAGATAATGCTTATAGTGTATGTCCCTTATTTGAGAGAAGTAACTAAGTATATATGATTCCCTTGTTTGAATTTTGTAACTGACAACTGGAAGGCCGACCAAAAGTGTTAAAAAGTGACCAACAAGTGAAAAGGACCCAAAAGGTTAAGAAGAAGAAAGAGAGGGACATGGGCACCCAGGAGGGAAAGGAGCTTCTGAGCACTTCCATACTGACTAGGCGCTAGTGTTTGATGCCATCAAAATATAAATCAGTCAAATACAGGTAGATTTGTAAGGTATGAAAACCCAATAAAGTGCAAGAGATAAAGGAACCAAAATGCCAAAAGGATTTTTCAACCACTATTTTTCTTACTTAGGAATAATATATACATTAGTATGCTTTAGGACCTATAAATGTACCCAAGTGCATAGATTTTGTGTCTACAAATAATTTCTATTTTAGTAAATTACCTTTATTTCCATGTAGTTATGGTAATCCTAATGCTTCCCACCTCAAAGAGGATTCATTTTACCATCTTGCTATACATTGTTGGAAACGATTTAGATATCTAGAATATAAACACATTTAGAGTTCTACGAGATATTGATTGTAGGAGATTGGTTGGATAAATGTCATGAATCTCATAACTAAAGTAAAGAAAATAAAATGATGAAGAACATTTAGTGGAAAGGTAAAGGACGCAGAAAAAATGAACAAGGTCACCTTGATCCTATCATATATATAGAAAATATCAATTGTTATGGTACAGGCTTCAAAACATTTGAAAGTATGTCTATATTTATTGATGTATTGAATAGTGATGAGGATACTTACTCATACATTGAGACATATTCCACACATAGCCTCTTTGATGACTTAGCTAACAATACTCTATTCAAAGACCTTTCCATCTAGACCATCGAATTTGACCTTATACATCTTAGTCTCATTAATTAGGACCAATTAAATCACACAACTATGGATCTTTTCCAAAATGATAAGGCCATTGAAGATTTCCTCAAGACTTGAGACCCTATACCTCTTTTTGATCATAAGAAGGGATTCAATATCAATCTAAATACAAAATATTATTTTATTGGGTAGATGAGATTTCCCCATGTAATCCAAACTAATGGAAAAGTTAGGCATAGGATGTGCATTGTTTTTTTTTTACATTTTTAGTTGGAAAAAAGTAATGGTTTGATTTTTTTATTCATGGGTTTTATATTTCTTTCCCTTAAATGGAACTTATTATTCATGGGTTTGAGATCTCTAACTTGTGTGACTATGTTGGGTGTTTGTTTCATTCTATATTGCCTTATTAAAGAGAGAGTGTTTTTTAATAGATTATGAAGGACTATTAGAATTGTGTGATATCCCTTATTTTATATTTTTGGTGGATGAGGAGGGCAAGAACATTATGGAATCTACTACAATCTAGTGCTCAATTTTACCCACTTGTACGGTGTGGAATTTCCTATATATTACAGGTCTCATATTGATTCTTGCTAGAAATGATCTTCTTCATTAAAGAATTTAATATTGGCTGTAAAAGAATTATTTTTATTTATTTGGGAAATAATTGAAGATAATATAATATAATGGGTTGAAACCTTGGTATGTAAGGAGTTTGATCTTCTTGTAATATTGTGGCCTTAGGTCAAGTAAGGTGTTATATATATATATATATATATATATATATATATATATATATATATATATATATATAATTTATGAGTACAATATACATGCACATGTAATGAAGTTGGAATTCAAGAGTTCATGCATAAACAAAACATGAAGCACTATTCCTAAATTTGGTTTTTGTATATTTTTTCTTAAGTAATAAAACTAGAAGAATTTGGTGAATTTATCCTTCATATAATGTATTTTAAGTATATTTTGTTATGTTTCAAGTAATAACTCCCGGTGAAGGTTTATTTCTTTACTATATTAATTTGGTAACTAAAAGGTTAAGTTATTGAGCATAAAATTAATTCACGGAAAATTATTCTTTTGATTGATTATGGTAGGATGGTTTTAAGAGTGATAATCCTATTATGAAATGATCAATTGGTAATATGTAATCTACTTGTTAGTGTTATGACCCTTCTTAAAAAGGAAATGGGATGGGATGGGTCCTTCTATATTTTGATAATTGGCCTTAGGTCTGTCGACACTAAAATTTTCCTCCATAATTTCTATTTCATTAATGTATGTATTAGGAATAGGATGTTGTTAAGTATAATTAGTAGTAGCGTCTGATAGAAGATAACGACGCCGTCAGTACGGTGTCGCCAATAATGTGGAGTACGGTAACAGTCAAAGTACAATAGGAATGTTGTAAAAAGTAAATATTTGTCGTAAGTGGTCCGGTAATGTTAAAATGTCAAAGTTTGGGTAATTAGAGAAGTAGGGTCTACATGATTAGGAATTAGAAATATTATATTAGTAACAAGGACAAGGAGTGAGGTCATAAATATTTTTGTGTATTTTATTTGTAAAAGGTCTAAAAATGTGGAACCCATGTAAAATGATAAGGTTTATCTTATCTTAAGAGATAAGCTTACATGTACAGATAAGAGTTAAGGTATGGAATATGATTCGTCAGAGTGGATTTCTTATCCTATCTTAGAGATAGGATGGATAAGCCTGGAAGTTCTATAAATAGAGAGGCCGCCCCCCCTCATTTAGCATAGAAAGAAGTAGTGAGAAATATTGTAGGAAGTGTGCAAAGGAAGCCATCAGTTAAAGGTGTGTTGAAGAAGCCATCAAGAGGCGTAATTGTAAAGTTTCTCCCATAGTCTTGTTGAAGTACCTCATGGGTGAGATTGTAACAATTTCATGTTAATATTATAATTTACTTTGATATTTCAGATTTGTCATCATTCTGTCTTATCATAGTCAATGGTATTCTTGTGTTCGGTTGTTGTTTTGTTTCCAGATTACATCCACCAAACTAAAGGCTGTGCATTAGTAAATAAATATAGCACGAGGAGTTCCTGGTGAAGAATTATCATAGTGCCGGATTGGTGATGACATTATGGTTCCATTGCCGGGACCATTCCTCATTGGTGGATTTTCTGGAGAGATATTCCCACTTAGTCAAAAATCAATTAGAGGGTAACCTTGTTTTTACTGTGCATAGTAGTTACCATGGTAAAGTCATTTTTACCGTGAATAGTAGTTACCATGTTAAAGTCATTTTTTCCATGAATAGTAGTTACCCTGGTAAAGTCCTTTTTGCTGGGAATAGTAATTACCGCAGTAAAGTCACTTTTTACTGTGAATAGTATTTACCGCAGTAACTTCACTTTTTACCGTGAATAGTGTTTACCACAGTAAAGTCAGTTTTTACCGCAGTAAGTCAGATTTTACCATAGTTTATCGTGGTCATTTCTATAGTGATTCCAATTATTTGTGCACATAAGTCTTGTTGATTGTACTTGTGGGTTGGTATTTCATGGTGGTTACTTTTGAAAATGGGAAAGATTCCTGTTTTTTCAGCTCAATCTAATGAAGATGCTTCTTCTTTCATTCAAGAGTTTAAACGATCTTGTATTTGTAATGGCCTTATAAGAAGGGAACAATGGACTGAATTTTTTCCTACCTTTTTGGATGGTTCAGCACTTAGGTGGTTTGAAACACTAGGTGATAATGTGAAAAATTCATGGGATTTATTAACTGAAAGTT
Organism: Taxus chinensis; assembly: GCA_019776745.2. Classification (NCBI taxonomy): domain Eukaryota; kingdom Viridiplantae; phylum Streptophyta; class Pinopsida; order Cupressales; family Taxaceae; genus Taxus; species Taxus chinensis. The sequence continues at coordinate 58,617,104 of CM034155.1, forward strand.
TTCTTGAAGAATTTGGTGAACAACAGAAATATGCAGATCTCATGATCGAGATCACAAAGCTATCCCAAGGAGAGAAGGAGAAGATAAGGGATTATCATGCTCGTGTTCTAGAGCTAAGGAGGAAGCTCGATGCCCAGATCCAGAAGGAAGGACTAGCGAATGGGTTGATGAATGGCGTGGATAATCTCCTCTGTAAGCACTTCATTCTTGGGATGAAGTCAGAGATCAGACAACGAGTGAAGTATGACCGCCCAGCTACCATTGAACAAGCAAAGGAGATTGTAAGAAGGCAAGAAGAAAGCATGGAAGAGGAGCCCAAAGAAATTGTTGCTAAAGTAGAGCCTACACCAGCACCTTTGGTCCAGAATCCACAACCACTCCTGGTGAGCACAAATATTTCTCCTAGTACATCTACTGAGTATGAAGATCTTCTTAGGAAGATGGGCCAGTTAACTATTAATCTTCTTCAAGGAAAGGAATTTAGTTCTCAGGGAGGAGATAGAGGTCCAAAAAGAAATATTTCTGAAGTTGTTTGTTATGGTTGTTATAAAAAGGGTCATTATAAGTATAATTGTCCAGATAGAGCTTCTACATCTGGTACAAGAGATAACGATAAAGGAAAAGAACCTGTGAATTCTCTTGATGTAGTAGATAAGAGTAGAAATAATGAAGTAGATGTGTTTGTAACAAAAAGAAAGAAAGAAAAAGATAATCCAGATGGAACTGATCCTAAGAAGATGAAAGGAGAAACTAGTAAGAAACATAGGAGAAGAAAGTTGGGTGTGCAGGATTTTCTGATTTCACAGGGGCAAGGACCATACTCCATCTTGGAAGATCTGTCCAAAAGGCCTACAAATATTACATATGGTCAACTCTTGGCTATGTCTTCTGAGAAGAGGCGGGTTTTGCGAAGTGGAATCAATGCTCGATGAAGGAAGGAGGTTGAGGTCCCTGTTTTGGAGGCAGAGGCAGATCCCTATACTCCACAAGCTGAGGTATTATGTAATGGTATTTCAATTCATGATGTCTTAGTTGATGGAGGTGCTGTAGTTAATGTAATGACTGAGTCTGTAATGAATATGTTGGGTTTAAAAATTCATCGCCCTTCAACACTTATGTTAAGGTCATTAAATAAGGGAAAAACTAAACCAGAAGGTGTAGTTTCAAATGTGGCAATATTTGTTATGGGTGTTGTATGTGTGGTAGACTTTCAGGTGATGAAAAATGGTACTGTTGCGTACCCAATGCTGCTAGGAAGGCCATGGATAAGGAGAGTTCATGCAAAAAACTACTGGAATGAAGGTTTCATGACACTTGGACATGGTAGAGAGAGGGTGAAGATAAATGTGATCCCTCGACAACATAAGGCAGAACCTGTGGATTCAAGTGATGAAACTGATGATTGGACATCCTCTGATTACTCTAGTACCAGTGAAGTGGACACTGAAGATGAAGAAAGCGAGGTGGATGTTTCAGTCATGGATATCCTTCCAGTCACACCAACTCATGACCCCATAAAATTATCTGAAGAAGAAGTTGATGATCGTCTCCAACAAATAAATATTGGTGATGCTGTGATGGAGAGTGAGAAGGAATCCTACCTCCAGCTCTTTCGAAGGTACATACATCTATTCACTTTTGATTACAAGGAACTCTGTCAAGTAAGTTGGGTAGAACATTGTATTGAGCTGGTAGATGGTGCTAAGCCCATAAAGCAAATGCCATATAGAATGAATCTTAATTTTTCCAAGACTGTAAAAGAAGAAATAGATAAGTTGCTTGATGCAGGATTCATATTTACTGTGGAGAATTCAGAATGGGTTTCTCCCATTGTGATCTCAATAAAAAATAATGGGAAGCTACGCATTTGTGTTGATTACAGGAAGCTCAATAAGGCAACAAAGAAGGATCATTACCCTCTTCCATTTTCAGATCAGATCTTGGATGAAGTAGCTGGCCAGGAGTGCTATAGTTTTGCTGATGGATATAGTGGCTACAACCAAGTTTGTATAGTAGAGAAAGATCAGTTGAAGACCACGTTCACCACTCCTTGGGGAACGTTTGCTTATAGAGTTATGCCTTTTGGGTTGTGTAATGCTCCAGCAACATTCCAGCGTTTGATGAATAGGGTGTTCAAACCCTACATTGGGACCTTCATCAGAGTATTTCTGGATGATTTTTGCATCTATGGGAGTAAGTTGGACCACCTGCACCAGATGGAGACAACATTTCAAAGGTTAGATGAAGCACAAGCCTCACTAAACCCTACAAAGTGTGTCTTTGGATGTTCTAAAGGTGTTTTGTTAGGGCATGTTGTATCCAGAGATGGTATTGGTACTGATCCTGATAAAGTTTCAAAAATCAAAGATTTACCATTTCCTATTAATAGAAGTAAGTTGAGATCATTTTTAGGCCATGTGGGTTACTATAGAAGGTTCATCAAGAATTTCTCAAAGATTGCACAGCCACTAACCCAGTTCTTGAAGAAGGATGTTACTTATGAACCAGGAAATAAGGCGCATGAAGCTTTTGGACAATTGAAGGAAGCCCTGGTGTCTTCACCTGTTTTGAAGAATCCAGATTGGAGCAAGCCATTCATTTTGTATACTGATGCCTCAGATGCAACACTAGGAAGTACTTTGAGCCAAAAGGATGAAAATGGGAATGAACATCCAATTTACTTTGGGAGCAGACAAATGAGCAGTGCTGAGGTAAACTATACTGTAACTGAAAAAGAGGCTCTGGCTATCATTTTTGCTGTAAAGAAGTTTCGAAATTACTTGCTAGGGCATAAATTTATAGTTGTAACAGATCTTCAGGCTCTGAAATATATTGTCAATAAGCCTAACCCATCAAGGAGGATAGCAAGATGGATAATTTTGCTACAAGAATTTGAATTTGATATTATAGATAGGCCAGGAAAGAAGCATGTCAATGCAGATGCACTCTCTCGAGCCTATGATGGTTTAGGATCATCTTGTGATGATGATGATTTCCCCGATGCAGCATTGTTATCCCTTGACACAATCCCTAGTGAATACATAGATATTTGGAATTATCTGAATGAATTCAAGTTTCCTGATGGTGCCAATGCAAAGACTAAGAGAAAGATTACTCAAGCCAGTCGTCCATATTCTATTCTGCATGGAGTATTATTTCGAATAGGACCTGATGGATAGTACAAGAGGGCAGTTGGACGTGATCAAGGAAAGGAGCTGCTAGAAGAATTCCACAATGGTACATGTGGAGGGCACTTCTCTGGACATCTTACAGCAAGAAGGATCTTGGATGCAGGTTATCACTGGCCCACTCTTTTTAAAGATTGTTATAATTATTGTAAGACATGTGATATTTTTCAAACACATGGTAACCGTAAGACTTCATCAGCTCCATTATGTCATATTCTTCCACTTGGTCCCTTTGAAAAGTGGGGAATAGACATTGTAGGTCCACTTCCAACTACATCACGCCAAAATAAGTATATTGTAGTTGCCACATATTATTTAACCAAGTGGGTTGAAGCTAGGCCATTGAAGACAGCTTCTATGGATGAAGTGGCAAGGTTCATATATGAACGTATTGTCACCAGATTTGGTTGTCCATTAGAAATTGTAACAGATCAAGGAAGCCACTTCATTAATGAGGTGGTAGAATCCCTAGTCAATAAGTTTTCTATTAAGCATAGGAAGGCAACAACATACAAGCCAAGCACAAATGGACAGGTGGAACGAACAAATTTTGTGTTGTTTCAAATTCTAACAAAAGATGCAGCCTTGCAAGTACATAAATGGGATAAAAGGATTCATGCAGCATTGTGGGCATATAGGGCAACATCAAAGTCAACAATAGGATACTCCCCATTTCAGTTGGCCTATGGCATTGATCCAGTTCTTCCTATTGAGTTTGATATTCCCACTATGAGAGTTATGAAAAATGAAAGGATGGATGAAAGTGATTCAGTAAAAAAAAGGTTGGTACATCTTCATTTGCTAGAGGAAATGAGGAAAATAGCAAAGGATACAAGCCATAAGAAGAAAATGAAGCAGAAGGAGTACTTTGATCAAAAGATCCGGTGGTCTCCATTTCAAGTGAATGACTTGGTTCTAGTATATGATTCTAGATACAAAAAAAGAAGACAGAGAAAATTTCTTCCAAAATGAATGGGGCCCTACAAAATAGCAGCTGTGCATGAAAATGGTACATACCGACTGGAGGAATTGGATGGCACTCCCATTATGAAATGGGTCAACCATGACAAGTTGAAGATTTTCCAAGCACCAGAATAGTCTACTCTGAGGACGGAGTAGAAGCTAGGAAGGGGGAAGATGTCGACACTAAAATTTTCCTCCATAATTTCTATTTCATTAATGTATGTATTAGGAATAGGATATTGTTAAGTATAATTAGTAGTAGCATCTGATAGAAGATAATGGCGCCGTCAGTACGGTGTCGCCAATAATGTGGAGTACGGTAACAGTCAAAGTACAATAGGAATGTTGTAAAAAGTAAATATTTGTCGTAAGTGGTCCAGTAATGTTAAAATGTCAAAGTTTGGGTTATTAGATAAGTAGGGTCTACATGATTAGGAATTGGAAATATTATATTGATAATAAGGACAAGAAGTGAGGTCATAAATATTTTGTGTATTTTATTTGTAAAAAGTCTAAAAATGTGGAACCCATGTAAAATGACAAGGTTTATCTTATCTTAAGAGATAAGCTTACATGTACAGATAAGAGTTAAGGTATGGAATATGATTCGTCAGAGTGGATTTCTTATCCTATCTTAGAGATAGGATGGATAAGCCTGGAAGTTCTATAAATAGAGAGGCCACCCCCCTCATTTAGCATAGAAAGAAGTAGTGAGAAATATTGTAGGAAGTGTGCAAAGGAAGCCATCAGTTAAAGGTGTGTTGAAGAAGCCATCAAGAGGCGTAATTGTAAAGTTTCTCCCATAGTCTTGTTGAAGTACCTCATGGGTGAGATTGTAACAATTTCATGTTAATATTATAATTTACTTTGATATTTCAGATTTGTCATCATTCCGTCTTATCATAGTCAATGGTATTCTTGTGTTCGGTTGTTGTTTTGTTTCCAGATTACATCCACCAAACTAAAGGCTATGCATTTGTAAATAATCATAGCACGAGGAGTTCCCGGTGAAGAATTATCATAGTGCCGGATTGGTGATGACAGGTCCTTGTGAATGGATGAATATCTTGATTATCTATTGATACTTTGTGATAAATGGTGTTCATTGTGACCCCTCTACTTGTGAGGGAAAATTTTCCATTAGTCTCTACTTATTTGCATGGCTTATACTGTGAGTAGTCCACTAAGAGATGATCAAAGTGGATTTTGGTGGTTATCATTAAACAACATTTTTTTCATTACTGTAACAATATTTTCATGTTGATGTTATAAATTTTATTATATTAGAAGGATGATCTTTCCTTTATACCTAATTCTGCATATTCATTCCTTGTATGCGATCACACTTAGAAGAATGAAAATAATCTTCATTAGGAAAATGTGTCCAAGTGGGAGAGGAAATGGACCTTAAGTGTATTACCATGTTAACTATGGTTTTTTAGTTTGGTCATGTATCTGTGTCAGTCATTAAATTATAGAACCACATATTGGAATGGTTAATTTAATTTCATTGCATATTAATGATGATTATGCTCTCTAGTTATTTCATTGTAAGGGTAAACACTTTGATTCTAACTTCAAGGATTGACTATACATTGTAATGTCATGATTTCATTCCTTTCATGTATATTTGTATATAGGTTTGTGTTTTCATAGTATCACTATTATTTATTGAATGATATTTTTATATACAATTATGATAGGGATTATTTGTAGGGAGTTGTGACTAGGTTGTGCTCGGTAACTTGGATATTTTAGTCTTGATATTTGAGATCTAACTATGTATCTGTGTACTCATGTGGAAATCAAATTATGAAGTCTTATTGATGGACTATGAATTACATTAAGAATTATTATTCTATGTAATGTGTATTTAAATTTTTTCATGATAATATGATTACTACTTAATATATGGAATCTAACAGCATCACATCACAATGCATCACTTAAGAAAGAGTATTTAGGGACATTTTATTGAATGGCACTATGATATTAGATAATGAACATATAGTTCTATTTCTTCTTGATTTAATGGTAACCTATGATATTCCTCTCATTGGAACTTAATTTACTTGATAAGCTCATTTAACTCTCTCTACAAATGAATAAAACTAGGTTTAGGAAAACTTTGAATGCATACCTGTGGAGAGTTGAATGTTAAATTTTTGGAATTAGTGTTGTAAGGTTTAGTGATAATGTGAATCATCTTGAATGTGATTGTATTTAATGTTAATAATTGATATGGTTGGTTAAACATGGAGTACTTATGTGATCTACTTTGTTCCCTATTATGGTGTTGAATGTGGTTTGGTGGGAAATAATGGTTTCTAAATATAAGCCCATACTACTTTACACAATTTCTGGACCTTATTCTTTCTTGAAACATCTATTATTTTGGTCATGATGTTTTTTAGTTTCCTATTAGTGACCTCAACTTGACCATTAAAATAAGGGTGATAAGGAGTTTAATTATTTTTTCTTAGCTTATATGTTTCTACAAAATAATTAATCACATTTGACATAAATTGAGGTCCTTGATATGAGATAATTGACCTTGGTGCTCTAAATATTTGAAAAATATGCTCATACAAGAAATTTTCCACCTTTTCATCTCTAGCATACTGGAGGATTTTACTTCATCCCACTTTGTTACATATGTTAGGAATATTCTTATTAGTGTTCACATATATTATTGGTAGTATGAACACTACATAATAATTAGTATATTGTAAGTTGTTTTATATCTATGTGAAGTTGTTAAAACAACTTCACGTAAATAGTGATATTATTTGCAACTCTCCTAGAAACAATAGGAACAAAGTTTCCTATATATGTGAAGAGATTCTATACAGAATATTAATCAAGAAGAATTGTTCTATTTGGATTATCCTGCTCTCACATCTGGTATCAAAGCAAGCCTCCCTATTTTTGATGGAAGTTAAAAAACAATTAAGGGCAGTGCCATACTATAATTTACCCAAGTAATGAGATTTATCCAAAGTAAGTATTTGGATTTTATCTATATTTTCTTTAGCAGTTTTGTGAGAAATGCATTGTTGAAGTATTGAAGTTAGATCAGACGTGGATTTATTAGACCACATGCTTCCTCTATCTCATTCTGCACCTGTGCACTTCTCAGGATTCAGGTCTTCCTAGACATTCAATGCTAGAACTGTAGAAAATCTGCAGTCTTATACAACAAACAACATAAAAGAAATAAACAGAATACTTATATAACTTGCATAAACAGATGAATATTCGAACCAGCACTGCTGTGCATAATCTCCATTAATAAAAGCTTCATCATACTCAGAGCTTCAGCTCTTTACAATCAAGTTGTGCGTGCAGCTGTGTGCTTTCAATGCACATCCTTCTTTGCTTGTGCAGATTTCACACCTTTGTGTGTGCATGCAAAGCAATTACAATTGCTGTTATTTAAATAGAATAACTCACCCACTAACAGCTCTTCAACTGAGCATTCTAAATCTAAACTCATGTTTTAAAACAGTTACATGCCATGCATGATTTAAAACAAATTTATTTGAATTAAATCTAATGATAAAAATAAGATAAAGCTAACTTAACTAAAGCAAACTAAAACAAGACTAAAGTTAAAATTAGCTTTTCTAAAAAAACTACGGTTGGAATTAAATATGCATCACATGCATATTTCCAACAAGAACTATACTTAACTCAGTATAAACTTGATTTGCTTGCAGACTCATGAGGATTTCACAATTGTCATAAAAACATTACAGATTACATCTATACAGCTATTGTAAACATCTTTTTGGATAGATAAATATCTGTTCTATAGGTTTATTGTGCATTGTAGGGTTCCAATTAATTCGGTATTGGCGTCACATGCTCATTATGATAGTTTTTACACTTTGAATTCTGCTTTCTATAATTGTGTCTCCAAATCCGATCAAATATTTATTCATGTGGTTTTTTGACTAACATTTGCACGTATTAGTATCACCTCGACCAATGCAGTGTATTGTTTTCTTCATCCTGACAAAACAGGAGGATATCACGTTACTAGCAGAGATCTACATGTAGAAAGATGAGAAAACTCTCAGCGCATTCCATTTGATAAGTCACAACTGCAAAATTTAAGAGAAGTATGATTTTCTGAGAATGGCGTAGCAGCTGTCATTCTGAGCATCTCATCATTCAAGGAAAGGAAATAGTTGGAATACTAGTTCGTGTTGAGATTTGTGTCTAGCGTGGACTGCAGTCATAGACTTGTATTCATTTTGGATCTTCTTTCACATTCTCTGTCGCCTTACATGCATCTACCATTAAAGTTTTCAAAGAATTCGTTGTATTGGCATTGCAGATAATAGAGATATTATTCCACTCACCTAAATGCATGTGTTTCTCGCCACCGAATTCCATTGGATTCAATGCATCTCCTTGGCCGAGTTTGACACGTATTCAGTGAAGCTTGTTCGAAGTAACCTTACCTCACTCGCGGAATACTGACGTGCTTAAATAATGACGAGGTGAATATCAAAATAAGGTTTTTCCATATATATTAATATACGAGTTGCTAGGTCGATGAGTGTTTTCAGTATTCTATCTTTGTGTCAAGAAAATAAAGTAAAAAATTGTTCGGTTTTTGAAAAGTAACAAGGGCAACATGCTGCGAAGTACTGCCCCAGCAAAAATGTTGGGGATAAGGAGTGAATGAGAAAAATAAAAAATCCTGGGATTGATCTTGGTGGCGAAATTGCACGGGCAAAAGAAAAATAAGACTTACAAAATAAGTGTTTTGAACTATTTGCTAGTTATTGCATTCCTTTGGAGACAGCTACGACACACTTGGAATGATTTCTGATACATTTCTCCCACTCATGTGTGCCGTGAAAGTTGTGTCCACAGGCCATCCAGTTGTCAAGTTTTTCGTGACCGACTGCAGGAGCAGGAATGCTCTGCACCGTTTCAATTGACAGGAGATTGTCCACACGAATGAATACGAGACCGCCTTCACCTTCGACAAGTGTGGGCTCTTTAACGGCGATTTTCTTGCCTCGAGGATAAATTTTCCTGGCAAAAGATTGATCAATAGATAATATATCTGGAGAAACAATGGTAAGAGCCACTGCATTCCCAGTCTCTGCCTCCTCGAGGAGAGTGTAAATTCTCCCAAATTTGAAAGGCTTGACACAGAGCTGGCCATACAACACCACACATTCATTCCTCTTCCCTATTTCCAAATCCTTGAGGTTTATCGGAACAAGCTCATCTCCAGCTTCTGTGGCTTCATGAGCCACTCTGTATTCCTCTTCACCTGTGTCTTGCAAGCCTAAAATGTTTCCAACATCAGGATGTGTGAGATACATGCCAGCTTTGTTATGAATTGAGGTTAAACGCTGCCTGTCAAAATTCTTGTATGCAGCCAGAATAACATATATATCATCACCTGCTCCAAGAGTGCCAAGAAGCTTCTCATAATTTTGGGGCTGTAAATATTCTGCCGCATCAGGTGATGCTTTTCCAGACATGCCTGTTTTTCCTCCTTCAAGTGAAAACTGTTGAGAAGGCTGACCGAATGTACAGGAGCCCAGCCGTTACTGCATAGGATGAGATCAGGAGCATTCAGATATGGCGGTCTCTTGTTCCACTGAATTTCACCCGCTCTGATGTTCTCAAATGGTCGTTTCCTGCTCTTTGTCTACAAAAGCCAAATGTTCTACACATATATTTTCAAAAAACAAGTATCGATTCAGGAACGAGTACAAAGTTAGGAGGAAAACCTGCGTTTAAATTTACTGTAATTACCATGAAGCAAACATGCGAAAGACACAAATTTATTTAAAATTTGATTAAATCAACGCGAATTAGTTGAATTTTTGTCTGTAATTTCAGAATACTTTATAGCTAAGTATCAGTTGGTGGGTTTTGAGAAATGGAGGCGAGCTCTTCTCCCGCAGCAGTGGAAGAAACAGAAATAGTTCATGTGGGTGCTGACATACAGATTCCTCCTGTGGCTGCAATGGAAAGACCTGGAACGGGGACTGCTGGCCAATTCGTAAAACTATCCTGTAATTATTTCGCAGTAGAGTTTTTCAATCCGCGGGACTTATATTGCTACAATGTAAGCGAAATCCACTCCTGTCCGACTTTTTGTATTTGATGTCCTTCCAATGGGATTGTTGCAGTCACCATGATCCTCAGTCTCCTGGCTTATCTTTCTTTTCAGCTTGGTACACAACAATTTGGCATGGAGGGATGGAGGGCCTCTGGAATGTAGAAGAGCTTCTGCATCCATTTTGTCGTCATTCTCCTTTAAACTCTCACTCTCAATCTCTATGCTGTCCTGCCACGAGTTGCACTGCCAGTAGTATCGTTCCATTGGTCTAGAAGACTGTCTTCTACACTGGTAATGTCGTTGGCTTCTGCCACAAAATCTGTTGGAACTCTCCTTGGCTTAGTGACTCTTTTATCAAGTTTAGACAGTAGAACATATTTTGCTTATTGAATTGCATGACATTGAGATTATCCAAACATTTTCAAAATTGGTTTCCTTTCACTTATGCAGAGCAGCAGATATCTTTGTCTTGTATCAGTGATGCCTTGCATTTTCAAATTGCTACAATCCTGTTCTATTCTTCTAGGTGTTTGTAAAGAATCAAGACTATTTTTCTTAATTTAGTTCCAGCATGAACTCATGAGTGGTAAAATATGTGGCATGATTGTCTTTTGTGTGCAATAATAGAGTTTTGTAATGGTTGCTTCAAGTATTTTATTTTGCCACGATTGTATGCAATACATTCTCAATCTTATGTTGACTTAACTGCTTTAGTTGCAGGGACATGGCTATTGGTGTCTTTTTTTCCTGCTAAAGTTATTTTTTTAATTGAAAATAACAAACAATGATTACATTGTGAAACAAGGATGTCAGTCATCCGTAATTGGGGAGCAACTCCAGAAAAGCAAATAAAAAACTCGCCCTGCGAGTAACGTGCCCAAAAATACACTAAAACAAACAAGACACAAGCAGAAAAGATAACAACAGGCATATCTGTGGTACATATATGATATTAGGAGTCTTCCTTGTGCTTAGTGAGGAAATTTTAATCCTCATCAATCCCCTTGTTTTTGTTCTTGTTCTTATCTGTTTCCTCATGGCACATCCAACGATGAATAAGTCTAGCAATGCAGTTGATGTCTTAGGATATACTAGTGAAATTCTACTGCAGAATGGAAAGTTCCACCCTGACCTTATCCACTGCATCTGTGAAAGTTTCCAGAACCGCAATTTTACCGTTGAGCTTAGCGATCTCATTTTCCACGCATTAACAGTAACCGCCATACTTTCCTAAGAGTTGGAGAGAGCCGCTGCAATGTTCTTGCATCAGTGACATGATTGATATGGTCATTATTGAACGAGACCAAAGTCTTGTTTATGGAGCCCATGAGTTCACTGTGTAATATTGAAACACCTTTCTGCTGTCAATGAGGTCATTGACATTCGTGATAATACTAAGGCTTTGTTAGATATCCCTCATCAAAGTAGTGACCTCATGCAGAGAAGGTTCATCCTCGTTGATGGGTTTAGCCCTTTTTATACTAGGCAAGGCCGGATTGCTGCGTGCAAAAGTTCCTTCCTGGGTCTTTTTAAAATCTGCATCTCTGCCTAATTTATGCTTATTTGTTTTTCCAAAGCTTCTAGCATCAGGGCGTTGCTTGTCCTTCAAAATCGCATTTTCACTGCAATTACTAGCTGCAATATGTTCATTATTCTTCTCATAATGCTTCTTTTTCCGAGCAACCATGTACCTACCATAGATCATAGGAACTTTAATATCTCTCTCCCATCTTATTTGATGTCCTTCCAATGGGATTGTTGCAGTCACCATAATCCTCAGTCTCCTGGCTAATCTTTCTTTTCAGCTTGGCACACAACAATTTGGCATGTAGGGATGGAGGGCCTCTGGAAGTAGAAGAGCTTCTGCATCCATTTTGTCGTCATTCTCCTTTAAACTCTCACTCTCAATCTCTATGTTGTCCTGCCACGAGTTGCACTGCCAGGAGTATCATTCCATTGGTCTAGAAGACTGTCTTCTACACTGGTAATGTCGTTGGCTTCTGCCACAAAATCTGTTGGAACTCTCCTCGGCTTGGGAATTCTCCTTATATTGCTACAATGTAAGCGAAATCCACTCCTGTCCGACCTTTTGTATTGACATCACTGCAACGCTTTGGAAAATGAGAATTGACAAAGTACGTAGTCCCCATAACCTGTAATAAATATCATGACATCATTTTTTTCTTGAAACTGCTGAAGGCCACAATAACATCTTAATGTGTAGGCCAATCAAATTGTAGATAAATGACATTTTGTAATTATTTTGTTAAGAAATGTGCAAGTTTAGTAATATTTATTATGGATTTCAAAAGTGTTTATTAATTTATGAAAATGATAACAAACCTTGATTGGTTGAAAAGTGTGAATAATAATAACTGGTTATACAATTGTGAAACCTATAGTTATAGTGCCTTGGGCAGTACTAATAAACATTTGTCTTGCTTAAGGTCTTATAGTTTAAATATTTTTTTAATAAATAGGTGGTTATGTATTTGTAATTGTTCGTTACAAAACATAGACCCATATTCAAGTTACCAAATAACATATTTGTAGTTGTCTTTCATTACAAATCTCGTACTTGTATTATTCAAGGTGTAAAAAATTGTCTATTCAAAAGTGTCTTTTAAGTCCAAATATTTTTGCATCATTAGTTGAGTCATTATCAAAAATTTAAAAAAATTGCCTCACGGATGCATTTTCGGTGTTACCCGATGTCCAAGTCCAAATTGAGGGGGGAATTACAAATTGAGCTCCATGATCAAATTCAATTGAGTTAAGCAACACATCTATTGGAGGTCAGAGGCAATGGAGGATGTACTAGGGTGATCGGCGCCTCTTGTCAGTCACCAACGACAGGGTCGCATACAACATTGGTGTCACTTTTTTATACTATTTCAGTTATTTGTTTTGAGTGGTGTGTGTAGAAATAAAACATGGCTTTTATTCCCTTTCCAAAGATTTAAAAGAGGAGGATGTGCATTTTGGAACCAAATAACAGTTGTATAGGAGGTCAACTAAACTAGAGTGATCCTCCGACTACATAGATTCTTTGACTATCGTACTTCTAACCGCGATTGGCTAGTTAACTCTGACATTCACTAAAAGTGAAAGAGGGAAATATTGAGTTTGCATGTGTAGGTGAATCAGTGGAAGTGTGATCATCTGGTATGGGATTCACTATGGTGAATTGGATTTTTCATGTGCAACAAGATCCAAGCTAGTAGTATGTAGACCTAAAAGTATGCAGAGGCATACGATTCTATTTCCAATTTTTCAGATGTGCTTTCTTCCCATATAAACACTAAGGGCGGAGGGGGCGGGGGGTGGTAATATTAAGCTTAGTGTTCACATATATTATTGGTAGTATAAACACTATGTAATAATTAGTATATTGTGGGTTGTTTTGATATCTACATGAAGTTGTTAAAACAACTTCACGTATGTAGTGATATTGTTTTTAACTCCCCTGAATAATAGGAATAAAGTTTCCTATATATGTGAAGAGATTCTATACATAATATTAATCAAGAAGAATTATCATGTTCAGCTTATCCTACTCTCACATCAGCGTAATATGTGCATACCAATATATATTCATTCCCTTTGGAATGTGGATTAATTTTTCCTATGAAGTCCAATCCCCACTTTTCAAATGGTTCTAGAACTATATGGGGTTGAAGAGGCATCTCTGTTGTCAGTGTTGTTTTTCTCATATATTGGAACTTATCACATTACCAAACATATTTCTTAACATCCGTGTGCATTGATGACCAGTAACACCTATCCCCTAGAACTTTATGAATCATTCTTTTGACTGAATAATGCCCTCTTGATGGTTCATCATGGAAGGCTCTAAGTATATAAAATATTTCGTCATCAACTACACAATTTTTTTATACATAATTAGGTACACATTTAAAAAGCATTCCATCTAATTGCTTATAGATCACACTCTACTTAATTAATTGTTTTCTTTGTTTAGGTGTGAGAAAAGATGGAAACTTCCCCATAGAAAATTAATTAGCAATATCAACAAACCAAGGAGAGCTAGTGAAAACAACAAATAAATGCTCATCTAGGAAATCATGACTCACTTGTTCATCTCTACATGAAACTGTTACTCTTGAAATAAAATCAACTACCACATTTTCTTTACTAGGTTTATCAACAATCTTAATATTGGATTCTTACAATAACAACCATTTAACAATTCTCCCATGAACCAATGGTTTATTCATTAAATATCTGATAGAAGAATGGTATGTATGAATGATTACTTCATACCCTGTGATGTAACAGTGAAATTTGTTGATTTCATAAACAACTGTAAGAAATTATTTTTCTGGAGTAGTATAACTTCTTTCAACCGGGAGATATTTTTACTAATGTAATAGATTAAATGCATTACCTCTCCCTCTTCTTGTTATCCCAAAACATCCCTTAACACCTCATTTGAAGAATCAATTTACATATAAAAAGGAGGCTTCCAATTTGGACCTCTCAAAACTGGTGTATTAGTTTGTTTGTCCTTTATAATGTCAAAATAATTTTGACAAGATTCTTTCCACTGGAATTTAGAATCCTTAGTTAGAAGGGAAAATAGTGGAGAGGCTATTTTACTAAATTCAGAGATAAATATCCTATAATATCCTTCATGTCCTAAGAAAATTTGTACCTCATTCTAATTCTTGGGTGATGGGAGTTATACAACGATCTTTACTTTATCTAGATCTGTTGCGATTCCCTCAACTGAAAGATGGTGTCCTAAAACAATACCTTGTTCCATCATAGAAAGAAATTTCTTATGGTTGAGAGATAGTTTATGATTCTAAAATATATAGAACACTTTATCCCAATTATATATTTCCTCTTAGAATTTAGTTCCATAGACTGTGAAGTCTTCTAAATAAATTTCCATAGAGTCATGAGTAAGATCATAAAAAATTTCTAGCATGGCTCTCTAAAAAGTGGCAAGAGCATTATATAGACCAAAAGGATAAAATCTATAAGAAAATGTCCCCCATGGTAAATTGGATACAGTCTTATCTTGTTCTTCCATTGCTACCATAATTTGGTCGTATTCACTAAAGCCATCTAGAAATGAAAAATACATCTTCCTAGATAGGTTACCCAAAACTTGGTCAATGAAGGGAAAAGAGAAATAGTCTTTATGATTAACTTTTTTAATTTCCCCATAGCCCAAAAAACCCCTCCATTTTCCATTTTTATTAGGCAATATGACCTGTGGGGACAGCCAATGACTATCTAAAATTTGATAAATAAATCCCACCTAGAGTAGTTTCTCAATTTCAGTTTTTACAATGTATCTCAAGGTAGGGTTTCACCTCCTCTAGGTCTACTTGATTTGTCAAGAATCATTGGTATAAATATGATGTGTGTAAATTGTAGGATGAATACCTTTTATATCACCGCATTCCTAAGAAAAATATTGAGGATGAAAGCATAAAATCTTAAACATGGTATTGTCCTCTTGATTAGTCAACCATCTATTAATTATCAATGTCTTTCCTAGAAAAATAAGTAACTGTTTTTTATCTAGGTGGAGATAATTTACCACTAAATACTCTCTCAGTAATGACTTCAAGGGGAATTGTTAGAGTAGGTATTTACCTTAGCTTATGTTCACCTAGGTACTTTATTTACCTTTATTGTATTTATCCTCACCCACTTTGGTGTGTAGATATTTCTTTTATCTTATTTAGATATTAGGAGATATTATCTAGTTGTTAGGTATAGTTCTTTCCTTGATCTATGGTATTGACTAGATCCTTGATGTCTAGTTCTCTCCAAAATATATGTACTTAACTAGTTCTTTGATGACTAATTCTTTCCTTGATTCATGGCTTGATCTACGACCTTGACTGGTTCTTAGATTGTTATTCCTTTCCTATATAAGAAAGGCCCACTCTCATTGTAATTCATTGAATTCCATAATAATATATGATATTGTTGCTCATTTGTTTGCAAAGGATTTATGTAAAGTTATTCTGGTGAATTTCTTTCATCTTATTGATCGCGGTGTTTGATTAGCATCTGTGTTCTTGGCTTAGTACGATATGGTTATCATTCCTTTTAGGAATTTATGAGGTAAAAATCTATGGATTTTAGAGATGTTATATAAAATAAACTCAGTTATATCAATGTTTGTGAAAGGGTAGATTATTGGTTGCATGTTTTCATCTAATATGCCTTCCTTTACCTCCAATGCATGTGAATGAAGTTCATAAGGCTTCCAATCCTATATCTACTCTAATTGTTCTTGTATTATTACCACAACTAGTGAGGAAACAACATCCTTAGCCTCCTCTAATTCACCAACCCACCATTGTTTGTATGAAGTGGAATTTTTTTTTGTAGCTAGGTCTATAGATAGTTTTTTTGAATCATGTCCATTGTCATATCTCTTGTCCCACATTCAACAAGAACTATAATAGTTGCTAACTATGGGAATATTAGGATTAAGGGATATCTAATTTTATTATTATTTGTTTTTATAACGATAAATTCTACCGAATAATCCCATGACCTTAAATTGTAATGGCTACATTATTTATGAATCCCTTGGGTTTAGCAACAGATTCATCAACCATTTGTAAGACTAATAGAGTTGATTATAAATCAGGAAGGGATAATGTTGACATATTATATGTAGTTATTACATTGATTTTAGCTCCTAATTCAATTAACACATTTGGAATCTCAACATTCCCAATACAAACCGTGACTATTGGACTCCCAAGATCACCATATTTGGGAGGAGTAATCTTCCCTTCCAATATACTAGATAGTTTTCCATTGACTTTTATTGTTATCAGTTGGTTTTTCTTCCTTCCTAGAGTTATGACATGGAGTACTTTGATGGTTTTGTTTAGCTCCATGATATCTCTAAGATCTTGTAAAAGATGGATTCCAATGATTAATTTTTTTAATCCTTGGATCAAATTAGACTCAGGTCCATCCTGGTTTTTACGTATTGTCCTTATTCAAAAATCAGGATGGGAATGAAATTTTTGAAAATGGTTCAGATGTATTTTCAAATGCATGTTTGGCTTATGTATCCTCTGGTTCTTCTTTTTATTTTGACACTTCCTCTATGATTGGGGACAAAGGTTTGAAATAAATATTCCATGAGAATAGTAGTTTGTTTCTATAATCTATGGAGTTTACTGTGGGTATTTTGTCAGTTTCAACAGTGTATGTTGGATTTCCCTACCTAACATTATCTGGATTAGCCACAGTTTGAGAAGGTTATTCATTTAGAACAATAATTGTGGGTCAAGTTAACAAAGTTTTTTTTCCCTGGGTTCTTCTTGGGTTATTAAACTGTTGACTAGATCCTTTAGAAGTATTCCATTGTTACTAAAATTTTGGGTTGAATTGTTGGAATGATGGTGAGATGTTTGGATTTGGAGTCCATGGTTGTTGAAAATATGTTGGTTGTGCATTCCACTGAGGACCCCATTCTTGTGGAACTTTTTGAGTCCAAGGTTAAGGATATGACCATGGTGTGTTCCATTTATTTAGAAACCATTCGTTTTTTGGGGCATAATGTTGGTTTTGATTTGAAGAAAAATTACCTACTTGCTTTTGATCTCCATATTTAACCTTAAGCTCAATTTGTGTATTCTATTTTAGATGAATTTTTAACAAGGGGAACAATCCACATTGGTTAGTTTCATGTTTCAAATCATAGACAAGGAAAAAAATTGTTTTATCTATTAGATAATCCTTAAGCCCATGAATTTCCCTGCATCTTGGACTATAAATGAACAATGGATCTATGTTCGTGGATTTTTCCCCATCCAATGTTGTTTTGAGTTGCACTAAGAGATCCATTCTTAAGTTTGTAATTTCTTCACTTAAATTAGATATGTATTCATTGATAATATTTCCTTTATGTTTGCAAATATTTGGGAATAACTTCTACAGATATCAATGATGTCTGTAAAATCTAGTTTGTTCATATATCCTTTTCCAATTAAATTTAAGTTCTCTCAAGTTTCATCATCCAATCCTTTAATAAATATTGTTGTCAAAAGGGTAGTCTCAACACATGTACCACACCTCCCATGGAGGAAAAGGAATAGATCTAGATAGTCTTCTACACTCTCATCCTCCTGTTGTATCCTGAAAATTTCTTCCCTACGGTCTCTAACCCTACAATAATGTTGGTACTTGCCTAAGAATATTGTTTCCATCTCTTCCCATGTATGGATAGATTTTGGGGCTAGGCCCATGAACCATCTCATGGATGTATCTTGTAAGGTTGAGGGAAACAACTTTATCTTCTAGGTGTTAAAGGTATAATCATAGGTTTGGCATAACACTTTGAATTAAAAAATATATTAGGATCTTCTGAGACTAATCCCTTGAAATTTAGTAAAATTGAGGGGGATATATTATTCATAGATTATTGTTCATTGGGATCTAATTCTATGGGATAAGTGAATGCCCTTCCCAATAATGGATTATTATGGTTTTCCCCATTAGTATTTTCCACTCCATCCACCATCCTCCCTCATTGATAAATTGGTTCCACAGGTAAAATTTGAGGGGGGTTATTGAAGTTTACTATTACAAACCTACCTTTATGATCTCTAGGTATAAACATAAAATCATATCATTATTAATAATCATTTCCCAACTATAAGTTCTTAGTTGATTACCACGTTCCACATTCTCAAAAATCATAGAAAAGAAACTTGTTGTCACTACAAGACCTTTTATATTCAAAAGAAAGAGTATGGAAAAATAAATTCTAAATGGAAACTTACTAGGTTATTAGAAATCACACAAGTTAGTACCTTTATCTTTGATAACACCTTTATAAATCCATGGTAATAACAACAAAAAGTGACAAGAATTACTGATACTCGTACTTTAATCATTCAATAATTGTCAATACCAGGGCAGTTTCCAAGGCTATTTGCAATAAATCACCGTTGAAACTATATTATGCATGCATCTAAATTAATTAAAAGATTTAACTAACTACTATTCCTAAGAACATGTTCTATCTGATCAAATTTTGATGAAATAAATAGAAACTCCTAAATCTATGAATTAAAAGAATTATAGCATATTGAAATAGAGTGACAGTCTTAAATGTTGTAAATAATGTAATGCCTAAAATTAATCAACTGCTAAATAATCAGAAAATTAAACAAACATATAATACTTCCCTTCATATTGGGGAGGAGTGGCCCTTTCTTCTTCTCACTGATCCGGTTGCAACATTTTAATTACACAAGAAAAAATGAACTTAGAATCATGTCCTTTTATTGATTAGTAACAGTGTTATACAATCCTTTTATTCTAAAAATGATGACCTTTTTCTAATCCTAATACATATGCCTTTTATAACAGGTGAATTCAAGTTCTTCTTCAAGATGACTTCTTATTTTAACAATAATGCAAAAGTTGTTTAAATAGTCAACTAACAGTTTTTTATGAGAATAAAAATGTAACTGGAATTCAAAAGTTCGAAGTAATAATTGCATGTAGCTTATTGATAAAATTTATCCTTTAAATGTGAGTGGATTTCTTGTTAACAATGCCCAACTAATACTTTAGAGATAACTAGCATTGAAATAACTCAAGTACTTGAGTTCTTCGTATAGTAGTGGCTGTCAGTTTACTCTTACTGAAGGAGATAATCTATTTTTAAAAAAATATAATTATCATCCGAATAATTTGACTTTACAAATGAACTGATGTTAATTAGGTGTTCCACTAATTATACAAGTCACGTGTTGACTGTATGCTGATAAAAATTAAGTTTTCCTTAAATTATGTAACTCATATGTTGAGTGGATAAGTTCCGCATTATGATGTGTGAGCCTTGTTCTCCCTTGTGTCAATCTTGTGCTCCATTATGTGAGTCCTGTCATGGGCTTTAGGTGAGTCCTGCGCTAAGATTTATGTGACTCCTACGCTAAGTATGTGAGTTGTGCGCTAGGATTATAAAAGTTTTTTCATTCACACTTGTTAGCATCTATATAATCCCATCCAAAGAAGCATATGAAAGATGAAATGAAAAATATTTATACAAAAAAAATCTCTTTAATTATATAAGAGTATTATTTACGATAATGTGATTATTAGTTTAATACAAAGTGATGATACAAAAATGAGGTTTGGAATGGGAATTTTCAAGGCTCATAATATGATCCATGTATTATTTCTCTATGTACTTTTTAAAATTGATGCCATTGTAGGATCTATGATATTTTATTTTGTGTCATTATATGATCTATGTTTTGTTTACTCTATGGCATTGCATGAATTATGATTTTTCTCTCTATACTATTATAGGTTCTATTTTTCCTATGTTTTTTTATGTTCTATACTTTGTTTTCTCTACGTTGTTGTATATTGTGATCTCTCTTTTCTATGTGTCATTATATGCTCAATGCTATACTTTCTCCATACCATTATGTGTTCTATACTTTGTTTAGTTTAATTTATTTTATTCTTTAGGATCTATTTATTATATTCCATTGTATGCTCTAGTTTTTATATACCATTGTATGCTCCATGCTCTATTTTCTCTATGTCATTATGTGTTCTATGTTATTTTTTCTCTATGCCAAGGTATGATATATACTTTGTGTTTTGATATACCTTTATTATCACTTGATAGCACATTATATTTTCCATCCATATTTTGTCTTGGGAACATTACATGCTACATCTATAGATTGGAACACATATCTTATGGCATATTTCTTAAGACATATATTACTCAAGCGACTTTGTTTTTTACCCACTTTTCTTATTACACGCATTACTTATGAAACACATTTTTAGAACACATGGTTTATGGACCCACTTTATCATCGCACATTGTTTGATACATATCACAAAAACTACACATTACTTTACACTTTCTCATAACACATTGATTGATATAGTTTTTTGACTTATTGCATAATTTAATCCTATCATGTAGTTTATTCTATATCTTCCTCAATTTTGGTAGGAAAGAATACCACACCTTATATTAGAGATCAAAAACAAGGATCTTGAATAATAGGTGGCACAAGTTTTTATTATCAAGGTGGTCATTTTCTGTACTAGATAAAATATTCCATCACTTAATGGAATTATGGGCCAATTCATTAGGATATTTTTTGAGATAGATTAGTTTTTGAAATATATTCTCTAGGAGGTCATGTTGCTTAAATTTCTTCACTAAAGCTTTGACTAAAGTTTCTAAATCAATAACAGAATGTGAAGAGAGTTTATTATAGAATTCTAGAGCATCTCCTATAAAGGTTGTTTCTAGGATTTTTTCATAGCATAGGTATTGGTTTGGATCCAAACATTATAGATATTTAAATTTTTTTAAAATATATGGTTAGATCAATCGAACTATTGGAGCTCAAAATTGCACCTGTCCTAAATCAAGATGATTCAGGGATTTGAGGCTACATGGGACCGTTTCCAAGTTGTGGGACCTTGTGCTTGATACATACCTCTAGAGAAGGATGACTTCCTCTGCTTATTTCTGCTACTACAACCTCTCCTAAGAAGGTAAATGCATCTATCTAACTCTACTCTATGATTCCAAGGGACTAGGGTGAGAAGGAGATGCATAAAATTAAATCCTAAGATAAAGGGAGGTGATAACACCTGAAATAAGGGGATGAATACTCTCATATGAATGGAAATGAGGGGAAATGGAGAAAGGAAGGGAAGAAATGCATGCCACAGTCAAGAATCATATTCAAGATCTCATTTTCATGGAGCACAATAGAAAAAAAACAATGTAAGGGACATAAAATTTGTACAACACACCAATATTACAAAGAAAAGGTAGGTAAATGCAATAAAACATGATCTAGTGCATAAAAAAGACAAAAAATAAAATTTTATTACTTCTAAATTATGCATAGTTGATTGCAATGAGAGGAGAAGGTAGAAATCCACACACAACAAACTAGATCTGAGGCCTGCAACTCAAAATGTAAAGAAAACTACATTGAATAATGTTCTTGTAATCCAAGAGATTCCAACCTTTAAAAATGAGCATTATTCATCAATATATAGAATAAAATGGGAGATAAGAGGAGGGAAAAGAGAGGGAAATTTGAATTTCATCTCACAACTACCAAAAAATCTAATAAATGCTTGTAAATCTGCCTGTAGCTCTGTCAAATTTGCCTACCCATGTCAGTCTCTTGTGAAAGAAAGAAAGGATCTAAATCCCATAAAATTCATTTGGTATATTTGAATGAGAGTGTGTATTAATGACCTGATTCACATTTTCCAATTTTCACCTAGCAAATCCTACCAAAATATAATTTGAAATTCCCAGGGTGTATCCCACATTAGTATCTCCAACAAGACTAGGCGTACATGATTTTGAGTTATGTGGTGGAATCTATGATGATTTGAAGTTCCCCAATGAAAGAGGAACATGCAAGACATGTGTCACAACTTGATTAGTCATAGGATTTGGTTGATTTTCTGTTAGTTATGTCTATGTAATGTGTTGTGCATTCATTCACCATAAGGATTCGACACACAGCTAGTGCTTTTCCATTTTTTCTCTAAGCTACACTTTATCTCAAATTTCTCCAGAGTTGGATATATGGCATGCTAGGATTGGCATGGAGGATGAAACCTTTGGTGCATACAAGGGATTAAGGAAGAGAAGATAAAGTTTACATAAGGATACAAGGATGTAAAATAACCATCAGTGTGCATGAGAGCATTCACCGGGATAGGAAAATGGAATTACAAAATTGTTAAAACATGTAAATGTGTAATGAGGTGCGAATATCTGAAGGGAAATGCATGGAAATAACACACAAAAAGGGAGAAAAGGGGATTTCACAAAGGAAAGTGTGCGTGAATGAAATGTGAGTGCACGAGCAGGCAGCACGAGGGAAGAATGTGAAAAGAGGAGTGAGTGTGTATGCATTTATGCATGGTACTTGGGAGGAAAGACATGTATGAGGAAAGTATGTTAGGGACTTGCAAAAATGGGAGGCAAGTGCATGGGTGTGCACAATACATCTCGCAGTGACCGAAAAGTGGAAGAGAATTCCCAGAGAATGTGTGAAAAGGAAAAATTGGGGGAGATAACATAGTATGAGGAAGGTGAGAGCATGTGAAAGATGTGAAAAATCAAGTAAAGGGAACAAGGGAAACACACAGAGGTACATGTGAAGAAATGTAACCAAGTAAATGCCCCAAGGAAGAAAACCATAGTGTGCACAACCAAATAAATGAAGCTAGAGCCTGAATGGGACTACATGTTATCAAAATAACTAAGGGATCCATTTTAGGCAATAGTTTGGTGAATTTTGAGGACATCTTCCTATTAGATGAAGGAAACCAGCCACCTTAGAGCATCCATTGGGCATGGAGTTGGATTGAATAGGAAATTTTGATCTTTCATTGGAAGAACTCACCCGTGAAGTCTCATAAAGTGCTTTCTAAAATTTGTATTGAAATGTTACTCTCAATCATGAAGATATTTTGCCTTGAAATTTGTTAGAATGGAAACATGTTGGATACTACCTCTAAAAACTGAAAACTGAAAACTTGAAATTTCATCCCAGAAGAAACAAAAGAGCGCACGTAAAAGGACACAAGAGGAAAGAAACCTACACTACCAACAAAAAATTGTGCATAAGTGTGCACTTGGAGGAATCAATACTATTCTAATACGTACATGATCAAAAAGAATTTAATGGAAATGCTTGAGATAAATCCCATTGAATGGGATTGGTAGTGCATCTCCATCAAGATGAGACAACTCAAAAGAGTTGACCTCCTTACAATTACTAATGATATATGGCCCACTCCAAAGTGAATTAAACTTTGAATGACACCCAGGTTTAGCTCTTCTAGCATCCCATTTTAAGACTAGATCATGCGGTTTAAAATCATGAGCTTTAGCCTTCTTGTCAATCCACTAATTTATTGATGTTTGATACTACTGTAATTTAAACATGGAAAAATTTCTAATCTCATCAAGTTTAACTAGTTCTACAATTTTGATTTCTCTTTGGTATGTGCCCTCAAACTCCAGTTATTGGGCTATCTTTAATGAAGCAAAATCAAGTGATAAAGGAAGCCTATCTTATTTTCCATAAACAATTTTGTAAGGTGAAGTTCCAATTTTGTTCTTCATCGTTATTCTATCTTCCCAGAGTGGGTGCAAGACCATTATATGCCACTTCCTTTGGCTAATATTAATTTTTATTTTCATGATTCCTATTAAGTTCTTGTTAGTATACTTTTCCAAGCCATTTCCATGAGGGTAATAGTTGGAAGAAGTATTCAAATATATTCTAGGGAGAAGAGCTCAATCAGAAATATTAGTACCAAGGAAGGATTTTACATTATCAGAGATAATGGGTTAACTAATATTAAACCTTGTTACAATACCCTCAAGAAATTCAAGGAATATTGACTCATTTGTTTCCTTGAGTGTGACAACTTCTTTCCACCTAGTGAAGTAATATTTTGTTGTCAACACCCACTTATGACCCGCACTTGAAGAAGGATTGATTATGCCAATGAAGTGAAGACCCCATTTCATAAAAGTTTAATTTTCTTGGATTGGATGGAGGGGAAGCATGGCCAATTTATTTTTACCTTCAAATAAATTGCATTCTTTACATTTTTTGACCCACTTGTGTGCATCAACAAATAACATAGGCCAAAATTATCCCACCTTAATGATTTTCACTATTATGTCTTTGGAAGAGAATTTTCCACAAGATAATCCATCATGAAATTATTCTAACAGTTTTTTGACCTGTGCACCATCAATACATGTCAGCAGCACACCATCAATGTTTCTTTTGAAGAGGGTGTCATCAATCATCACATAGGGGATCGATTACAACCTTGAATGTCTCCTCTTTTCTTTACTCAAGTCAGAAGTATATGTGCCATAAGATAGAAATATTATCATAATTTCAACCCAATTGTGTGCACTAGGATTCTATTTTTTCTCAATTTCAGTGCACGGAGGTTCCTCGTCGACAAATAGAGAGGTATCTTGATCATTTTGTGCATCCTGAACAAGCTTCTTATAGGCACGTTTCCTCTAACCAATTTAGTGGTTTTGATAGTCACATCATATTCCATGATTTTGGTCACCCATTTGGCTCTTTTTTCCCTTATTTATGCTTCTATGATGAAGTCCCTCACACTAGAGTGTGAAACTAGAACCTTAACATGATTTGTGACAAGCACACTTTTAAAATTCTTCATTCCATACATGATGACAAAGAACTATTTTTCCATATGATTTTATTTCAATTCATAATCATTCATTGTCTAACGGAAGAAATAAATTGGCTTCTAGTCCTTGGTCATTTTCTTGTGTCAAGACAACAACACTAGTATCAGATTCATATGCATAAAGTGTGAAATCCTTTGAGTATTCTGGATTGATAAGTTTTGGGGTGTGAGAAATAGTTTCCTTGATCTTGTTGGATCTTTCTTTTCCTTCTGTTGTCCACTTGAATACTATGTCATTTTTTAGCATGAGGGTGATAGGCCTAGTCAAACCTACAAAGTTAGGAATGATTGTTCTAACAAAGTTAATTTTTCCTAGGAATGATTACAAGGCCTTTCTGTGTGTGGGAAAAGAAAGAGAGAGGATGGTTGTGATTCATTCTAGATTAATAACAATTTCATCCTTTGAGACCACATGACCTAATATCCTACTTTACGCAATATCAAAGTTACACTTTTTGGGGTTGAGAGACACCCCAAATTGTCTTAATCTCTTAAAAACTTTCTCCAGATGTATGATGTGATCTACACTATGTTTTGAGAAAATAGTTATATCATCAAAATAGACCAGGATTAACTCTTTGGTATACCTTTTGGTGCTCAAACTTACACCCATTTCTCAAAGATAGAAGAACTAAGTTGTTTGAGACAACAATGAAACCATCTCCAAGTTGTGGGACCTTGCACGCTTGAGATGGATATCTAGAGAAGATCGGTTCCTTTATCTATTTCTACTACTACTGTTTCTCCTAATGCTGAAAGAAAAAACAAAGCTAACAATGCCAAGGGACCAGGGATAGGAGGATAACATAAAGTAAAACTAATCTAAAGAAGGTGATATCACTATAAAAAGAGGGATGAAAACTATTTGTTTTGAGAAAAAATTAATGGAAATTCATGAAAGAAGGCTAGGCACATGTAGCACAACAAAAATGCATTTACCATATTAGTTTCATGGAACACAACTAAAAATGGAGTTTCAAGGGACGTAAAGTGACACAACAAACACAAAATGTAAAATAAAGGCAAGAAGAAATAATAAAAACACTCTCAGGACAGAAAATAGCCACAAAATGATGATTCCATTATTTCTAGAAATGCACAGAGTTGTTACAATGATGAAAGATGTCAATATCCACATGCACAAGACAGATCAAGAGGTCTGTGAATCAAAATACAGAAAATATGAAGTCCTTCGCAAAGTGTGTAAGGTTCCAAAGTGTCCAACATTAACAATGAGCCCAACTCTTACATTTATAGATGAATTCATGGAAAAAGAAGAGAAGAAGGAGGGAAAACCTGAATTTGAAATACAACCACCAACAAGAAACATTCAATACCTATAAATCCACTTGTAATCTATCAAATGTTCTTCCTCGAGTCTGTTTGGCGTGTTGGAAAATGAAAGAGGGAGGATAAAATCAAATCAGGTGCTTGGAGTAATTAGATATGCTCATTAATGCCCAGAAATATGTTTTCCCATTTATCACCTACCAGATCTGCCAAGAATTTGAATTTGAATATCTAGCACTCTAGCCTACGTCGGCAGTTATCGATTGAGACCAAGCGTGCACTGATCGAAGATCTGTAGCAAAAGATATGGATTTCAAATGTTTTTTAGAGTTGTCTACGGATGCAAAACATGTGGCACACATAGATAGGCTGGAAGGATGGCCAACTATGAAAATATTCTTATCATTTCTTCCACATGTCACTCATTTATTTTTTACAAGGATTCAAATCCCTGTTGGTGTGCTTTAATAGGTTACTTGTGGCACACTCAAGCATATTAAAATGATATGGCATGAAATGGTGCAAAGGAGGGTGCAAATCTATGCATGTGGAAGAATGAGGCGTGGGAAGAAGGTAGGAGGAAGGCACACATAATCACAATGCACACGGAGGAAATGGGGCAAACTTGTGAGTACATAACATATGGTCAAGACGTAACTATTACAAGGTAATGTGTGGGGTGCATGAGAGGGCCAAGGACTTAGCTGATTGAAGTAAGTGCAAGGCACATGCATAGGATGCATAGATTCTAGGAAGTAGGAAAATGCAGAGAAGATGCGTGCAAGGAAAGAGTGGAACAAAGAGGAAAGAGAAAATGGAAAGAGGAGAAGGGGAGCATGAAAGGGTGTGCGAGGAAATAGTGTCCAATTGAATGTGGAAAGGAGAAAACTTAGGTGCGTGCCACTGTGATAAATATATCTGAGCCAGAATATGTATGTAAGTTGTCCAAATAACTAAGAGAGTTATTTAGATAATATTTTTGGTGACTTTTGGGGCCATCTGCCTGCTAGATGAAGGAGATCAGTAGCCTAGAGCATCCATGTGGCCTGCAGCCTACTATGGAATCATGAAATTATGATTTTAAAATTTGAAGAACTGCCTCTAAAATCACTTGAAGGATCATTTCTTGACTCTATTCTGAAGCCTACAGATTGTCAAAAATTGTTGGAAGAAGACTGACACCCTAGAAACAAAAGAAGAGCACGTGTAATAAGCACACAAGAAGAATGAACTATGTACAAACAAATAATTGCAAACAATGCTCTTGGAGGAATTAAACTACTCTAATATATTCAAAATGATGCATCAAACTTAATGGAAGGGTCTGAGATAGATCCCATTTACTGGGATTTGCAGCGTGTCTCCGTCAAGATGAGTTAACTTGAAAGAGTTAGCCTCCTTGCATGAACTGATGATGTATGTGCCACTCCAAAGTGCATCAAACTTTGAATGACACCCTGGTTTAGCTTTGTCAACATCCCATTTCAAAACCAAGTCTTCAACTTTGAAATCTTGAGGCCTGGCCTTTCTTTCAAACCATTTCTTTGTTGCTTGTTGATGTGGTTTTAGATTGATCATGACAGAGTTACTTGATTCTTCAAGATTAACCAGCTCTGCCATTCTGTTTTCTCTCTGATATGTGCTTTCAATCTCTAGCTATTGGGTAAGCACCAATGAGTTCAACTCCAACATCAAAGGAAGGGTAGCGTCCTTACCGTAAGCAAGTTTGTAAGGTAAATTTCCTATTAATTTTTTAACTGTGATTCTATCTGCCCAGAGTGCACGCGATACCTTTGTATGTCACTAATTTTGGCTAATGTTTATTGTGCACTTCATGATCCTAATTAGGTTCTTTTTTTTTGAATCGTCCAGACCATTTCCTTTAGGGTAATAGTTAGAAGAAGTATTTAGATAGATTCCCATAGTTAGAGCCCAATTAATGATTTTAATTCCAAGGAAGGATTTTGAATTATCAGATATAATGGTTTTAGGAATTCCAAACCTTGTGACTATACCCAAGATAAATTCAAGGATGACTGACTTGGTTTATTCCTTGAGTGTGACAACTTCTTTCCATATTTCAAAGTAGTCTGTAGCTGTCAGCACCCATCTATGTCTAGTGCTTGAAGGTGGATTGATCATGCCTATGAATTCGAGACCCCATTGCACAAAAGGTCGATCAACTTGGATTGGTCAGAGGGGAAGTGTTTCCAATCTCTTCTTTCCTACAAAGAAAGTGCATTCCTTTGTGGCACACTTGTGTGTATCTACAAATAGAGTAGGCCAAAAGATACTTGTCATTATGATATTTTTATTCTCTATACCATCGATACACCTTAACAACATGCCATCAAGATTATTCTTAAAGATAAGTCCATCAACCAAAACATAAGGGATATATTGTAACCGTAGATGTCTTCTCTTTTCCTTGTTTAAACCAGGAGGGTATGCGCCCTCAGGAAGGAATGTGATCATGTCCTTCATCAAATCGCGTGTGCCAGGATCTATATTTTTCTTAATTTCTGCATGTGGGAGAGCTTCATCAAGAAACAACAAAGTCTTAGATTCATTGTGTGTATCCTCAGCAAGTTGCTTGCAGAGCGTGCTACCTCTTACCAACTTTTCAGTTTTGATAGTCACATCATAATCCATGATTTTGGTCACCCATCATGCTCTCTTTTCACTGATTTCTGCTCTCATGATTAATTCTCTAACAAAATATTGGGAGACTAACACCTTGATATGATTTTTGGCAGGCATACTTTTGAATTTCTTGAGCGAATGCATGATGGAAAAGACCTTCTTCTATGTCTGACTATATTTTAATTCATAATCCTTCAGTTTCTAGTTGAAGAAAGCCACTGGTTATTCCATCCCTTGTTCATTTTCTTATGTTAGGATAATAGCAACACTCGCATCAACACCATAATCATAAAGGATAAAATCCTTTGAGCAATTTGGGTTGATGAGTGCTAGCTAACAAGCAATCTCTTGCTTGATTTTGTTGAAGCTTTATTTTCCTTCCGCTATCCATCTGAAATTTCTTTCTTTCTTGAGCATGAGGGTGATGGTTCGAACCAGTCCTATAAAATTAGGCATAAAATGCTTAAAATTTTTGATCTTACTGAGGAAGGACTGCAAGGACGTTTTGTACACTGACAGGGAAAGGGATAGGATGTATGAAACATGCTTAGGATTGATTGCAATGCCATCCTTTAAAACCACATAGCCCAAGATCTTGCCTTGTGCCACTAAAAAATTACACTTCTTGGGGTTAAGAGATACTCCATACTTTCTCCAAGTACGGCATATGATCCGCGCTTTGCTTTCAGAAAATAGTGATGTCATCAAGGTAGACCAAGATGAACTCATTGATATAACCTTTGAAGGCAATGTCCATGGTACGCTAAAACATTGTGCCTGCATTTGAAAGACTAAAGGGAATCTTCTAATACACATGTGTTCCCTACTTAGTTGTAAACATCATTTTGAATTGATCCTCTTCCTTGACCAGGATCTGATTGAAGCCATAATACCCATCCAATATTGAGAATATTTGCACACCGACCACAGTCTATAGAATTTGTTCCATTGAAGGCAAAGGATAATGATATTTTAGAGATGCTTTGTTCAAATATCTGAAATTGACACAGAGTCTAATTTCACCATTTTTACACACTGGAACTAGATTCGCGACCCAAGTATAGTACTTTATGGGAAAAATAATCTTTTCTTCAACAAGTTTGGATAATTCCTTCCTCATGAGGGGCTCTATCTTTGGATTTACTGGTGGTTGCTTTTGTCAAACCAGCTTGATACTAAGATCAAGTTCAATGGAGTGTTGAGCAACACTTGGATAAAAACATTTGAGGTCTTCATACTCCCATGAGAAGATATCAGTGTATTTTTGACAAAGAGAGATCAAGGCATGTTTTTTATCGTGTGCATAAGATTTACTGAGTAAAAATTCCTTTCTACGTGTAATAGTGACTAGGGAGTAGTCTTCTTGTGTTGCGTGCATATACCTTTCTTCACCCTTGAACTCATCATCAGGTCTAAACATTTTCTCTAAGGTGACCATCCCTTTAGGAAACTTGTTTGTCTTCAGCTGTATTACTTGGTCACAATAGTTGTCATGCAAATCAGCTTGCATACTTGATGAGAACTCAGCTTCATTCTAAATGAATTAGATGATTTGCACGTCAATATGAAACACTTTCAAGTTAGTGTTGTTATCTGGGATGGATGGTATAATCACCATCTTATTGTGCTAAGTGTTTCCTCTGACAAAGTCCTCAGTAAGAGAGAATTGTGAACCAAGCGTGACCATTTGATCATCTTCCTTATTCATTTTGCATGGCACCTCCTACAGATTTAAAGCATCAAATATCTCAAGGAGGTCCCAAAATATGTGTTTATAATATTTGAGAAGCTTATTATTTTTCATGCACTTGTTGGTAACTTGGTGGATAACCAAGTCCATGTCCCCAAAGATCTGTAACACCTTAATCTTCTTCTTTTTAGCAATAAGCAAACCATGTGCCAATGCCTCATATTCTGCGACATTGTTAGAACATGTAAACTGTAACCTGTGCGTAAAAAATAATTTCTCATCCTTAGGGAAAATGAGAACAACTCCTACTCTTGCATCGTTCCTGCTTCTGGATCCATTATAGTATAACTTCCATAGGTCAGGGTTCTCTTCATTTTGTTTGAATGCACACAACAGCAGAGCTTCTTCTTCAAGAATGCAGTAAGTACCAAGACTAGTTTCATAAGCTTCCAACTCTTCAACATATGGGTAAAATTTATGGTGCCTCTCTACCCACTCATCGAGTACTAGATCAAAATAGGAGGTGCAAGAGGGTGCTCTTCAGAAACTGAAGCTTATTATTCTTGGATTAAACAGTTGGCTTGGAGAGGGGATGTGACATATGACTCTACATTATAGGAAAATATTGGCTCAGCTTGTATGGTGAAATGAGTACCATACCTTGTCTTGAGTAACATATGGGTCCAATCAGAAGACAAGTAACCACCAACTTTGGCATTAAAATCTCTTGACAGACATAAGGAAAACAAAGGGGGGAGAAATGATTGACACATCTTGAGTTATTGTCAAACCTAGACATGCATGGAGGGTTGACTCAATATCCTTAATGATTCCTAGGGTAGTGATAGTTGAACCATCAAGTTGTATGACTCATTTTTTCAAGGGGCTATACTTAAGACCTAAGAGATTAACAATATTCTTAAGCATGACATAAGTACTAGCACCTGATTCAATCATATAGTTATGGATAAGATGTTTTCCTATTATCAAACACATATAGAAGGGTGGGGTTTTAACAACTTTAATTACTTGTTTTTCCTCTTCTTGGAAGATATTGACAGAAGCGCTTGGATTTTGGATGGCCAAATTAGTGTGTGGGAGTTACGTTAGAGCTTGATTCAATAAGCTATGTTGGCATAGAATGG
This sequence comes from Taxus chinensis, assembly GCA_019776745.2. Lineage (NCBI taxonomy): Eukaryota > Viridiplantae > Streptophyta > Pinopsida > Cupressales > Taxaceae > Taxus > Taxus chinensis. The sequence goes on from CM034155.1 coordinate 58,649,408, forward strand.
TCAGGGAATCCCACATTGTAACATTTATGTTTGTCTTCTTCATCTAGTCCATAATGCTGAATGGAAAACCCATTCAATTTCACATTTGAGGAACAACAACATCCTTTCTTATTTTCTCAAGTACAGATACAGGAACCTTAGCTAGTGTAGAAGCTTGACCTACCAAAGGAGAGATGCGTGTCTCTTCTGGAGGAGATTTGCATGGATCCTCGGGTGTAGGAACTTGAGCAATTTTACTACTGGATGTCTTAGTTATTTCTTTTTGCTTTTGAGGGTCTACTTGTGTTGTTGGAATTGTGACATACACGCTAGACTCGAGCATTCTCTTCTTATATATTGTGTTGTCTGCAACTTGGGCATGCGGTCTACTTGTATCCTTTGTAGCTTGGTTAATTTCACAGAATTCCTCAGTGTTAAAGAAAATCAGATTTTCCTCTGGAAGATATTTTTTCCTTTCTTGGTTATCTATTTCAAGTGGACTTGTTGAAGGCTCACAGTTGAGAGCATTCTGAATCATGTAGGCTTACATGCGTGTAGCATTGGTGCAATGATATTGACTATGAGGAATATTAAAAGGAAATCACCATTCAAACTCTTACACCATGTTGTTCTAGAATGGGATAAGTGCTTGACTTGTGCTAGGCACCGGAAGAGGTTTTGCAAGAGGAATAACTTGTAAGGGAATATGTGCATTAGCATGCCATCTATTATTCTGCTAGTTTTGTCTGTATATTTGATTCCTATACTGATTCTACCAAGGTTGATTTATTTGACCTTGCACCCGATTAGAACTACCTTTGTAGGCTTGGGCTTGCTACTTCTCCAATGATATGACCTTATTGGACAAGTTTCTAATTAGGGCCTTCAATTCATCTTCTTCTTTTGTTGTGCAAGATAGTAGGATGTAGATGCAACTGGTTGCACACTCTGCACTAGAAATAGATCAATAGAAGGCTTAGGTGCTAGAGACATCTCTGGGAACAAGGGCACAAGAGGCCTAGGCACCAACTTACCAGCCTAAATGAGACATTTTTCTTCCCTTATTGCAATATTATATGCAAAAGGTAAGGTTCTACCTCCCATGGATTGAATCATGACTAAAATGTCACTATTTAAAGTCCTTAGATAGTATAAGAAATAATTTTGGTTTGTAGGCCTTATCACTTGAGGAATTATGTCCCAAGTCTTCTAGAAACTGATGTTGAAATCATTCATCTGCTCATTGGGCATGCACTTTGTTGTATTCATCTACTCCACTAGTGATAAATGGTCTGATTTATCTTCAAAGTAATTACATAGAGTCATTCCAAGCTCATCTCAGGTAGCAATAGATGCAAGTCTTAGGCCAGTGTACCATTGGAGTGCCTTACCCTTGAAAGAGGTTGTAAACAACCTGACAGAAAAATCATCATGTGTAATCAGATAGACAGCATACATTGACCACATCTTGAATGTGTTCAGTAGGGGTGACTTTATTTTCTCCTATGAATTATGGAATACTCTTGAGCGCGACTGTTGGAATATCATGTTGGGCATTGAGATTGAGTGGGATTCCACCAATGAAACTTGTAAAGTTATTTGGAGGAGGAGGTTGAAGCACCATGCTATGGTGCACTTGTCTGATTTGAGGAGGAGTAGAGTGTGTGCGGTGCACTAGAGATAGGGATGCGCACATAGAAGATCTGTTACATGTACCTCTCGATGAAAGTTGGAGGTGTTCAAAATATCCTTTATCTATAACACTCTTTCTGGTATGCATTCTTCTCATAAAAGGCACTTAGGACTGTAAAAGAGGAGCTCTAGAAAAGTTAGGAGTCATCAAATGTGTTAAAATAAGCCTCCAAAGGTTGGAAATACTAATTTCACACATCATAACTTAGCAATACGAAATTTAAGCTTTCACTACTTGTCTAACCAGGCGTGTCAAAAACTTTTGGTGGTCAAACTTGCACCCATGTCTCAGAGCTGGAAGAACTCAGTTGTTTAAGATAACAATGGAATCATTCCATAGTTGTGAGACCTTGTGCGCTTAAGACAGATCTCTGGAGAAGGCCTATTCTTCTATTTATTTCTACTACTAATGCTACTCCTAATACTTAAAGGGAAAATGAAGCTAACAATGCCAAGGGACCAGGGGTAAGAGGATAATAGAAAGAAATACTAATCTAAGGAAGGCGATAGCACCAAAAAAAGAGGGATGAAAACTATTTGTTTTGAGTGAAAATGAAGGGAAAGGCGTGAAATAAGGCTAGGCATGTGTAACACAACTAAAACACATTTACTAGATCAGTTTCATGGAACAAAACTAAAAATGGAGCTGCAAGAGATGTAAAGTGACACAGAAGACACACAATGTAAAAGAAAGGCAAGAAGAAAGAATACAACCATACTTAGGACATAAACTAGCCACAAATTGATGGTTCCATTATTTCCATAAATGCATAGAGTTGTTATAATGATTAAAGAGTTTGATATCCACATGCACGAGCTAGATATAAAGGTCTATGACTCAGAATACATAAAATATCAAGTCCTTAGCCAAGTGCGTAAGGATCCAAAGTGTACAAAATTAACAATGAGCCCATCTCTTACATTTATAGATGAATTCATGGAAGAAGAAGAGAAGAAGGAGGGAAAACCTGAATTTGAAATACAACCACCAAAAAGAAACATTAAATGTCTACAAATCCAACTACAATCTATCAAATGTGTTTTCCCAAGTATGTTTGGCATGTTGGATAAGGAAAGAGGGTAGATTAGATCAAATCGGGTGGTTGGAGTAATCAGATATACTCATTAATGCCCATAAATATGTTATCCCATTTCTCACCTACCAAATCTATCAAGAATTTGAATTTATATATCTAGCACTCTAGCCTACGTATGTAGTTATCGATTGAGACTAGGCATAGACCGATCGGAGCTCTGTAGCAAAATATATGGCTGTCAAAATTTTTTTAGAGTCATTTGTGCATGCAAGACACATGGTGTGCACAGATTGGCTGAAAGGATGACCAACTGTGTAAATATTCTTTCCATTTCTACCATGTGTCACTCATTGATTTTTTGTAAGGATTTTGCATCATGTTGGTGTGCTTTGATAGGTTACTTATGGCACACTCAAACATGTAAAAATGACATGGCATGGAATGGTGTAGAGGAGGATGCAAATTTATGCACATGGAAGAATGAGGCACATGAAGAAGGTAGGAGGAAGGCACATGCAATCGCAACATGCACAAAGGAAATGGGGGAAAACTTGTGATCAGAGAATGTATGGTCAAGGCGCAACTATTACAAGGTAATGTGCGGGGCACACAAGAGGGCTAAGGACTTAACTTATTGAAGCAAGTATAAGGCACGCATGCATGATGAATAGTTGCTAGGAAGAAGGTGAATGCGTAGAAGATGCGCACAAGGAAAGAGTGGAATAAAGAGGAAAAGGAAAATGGAAAGGAGAAAAATGGAAGCATGCAAGGGCATGCAAGGAAATAGTGACCAAGTGAATGTGCCAAGGAAAGAACTAAGGTGCACGCCACTACAACGAAGATCTCAGAGCTATAATATGTATGTAAGTTGTCTAAATAACTAGGAGAGTTATTTGGATAACAATACCCTTCGAAGGTAGCGTCCATTGCTATTTGGAAATTTGCACCTTCATTTGAAAAACCAAAAGGCATTTTCTAATAGAAATATGCTCCCCATTTGGTGGTGAATGTAGTCTTGAATTAATCCTCTTCCTTAACCATGTTTTAGTTAAACCCTGAGTAGCCATCAAGCATGGAAAACATTTTCATACCAACTGTTGTCTATAAAATTTTCTCCATAGAAGGAAAAGGATAGTGATCCTTTAATGATGCCTTGTTCAAATCTCTAAAATCAACACAAAGTCCAATTTCAGCATTCCTCTTTCACATGGGAACGTGATTTTCTACCCAAGTGGATTACTTGATGGGAAAATAATCTTTTCCTCAATCAGTTTGCATAATTACTTCCTCATGAGGGGCTCTATCTTAGGATTGACTGGCATTTTATTTTTGGATGGGCTTGACATTAGGGTCAAGGTTAATGGAATGTTGAGAAATAGTTGTATTAAATCCTTTGAGGTATTCATAGTCCCATAAGAAGATGTCACTATAATTTTGACACAATGAGATGAAGGCCTATTTTTCTTCTTCCATGCATACCTTTCCAAGCATCTCCTCTCTGTTGCACGCAATGGTGACTAGATGGAAATCTTCTTGCACTGCATGCATGTTCTATTCTTCACCCTTGAAATCATCATCAGGACTGAATATGTGCTATAAGGTGACCAAACCTTTAGGTATTTTTTTTGTTTTCAGATGTACCACTTGATCACCATAGTTATTATGCAAATCAGCGTACAGTTTTGAAGAAAAATCAGTTTCATTTTGAATGAATATGTTCTATCAGGTGACCAAAACTTCTCTGGAGAGCTTTCCCCATTTGCAAAGGTCCCACACTTTTGGAAAGCTCAATGTTGTGTAATCACACCAAATGAATTTGCCTTAGAAAATCAGATCCATAGCTCATTTGGGGGTGCTGTGAATTTGCACTAATAGTAACCACCCACCTTGGCTGTGAAATCTCTTGATAGGCAAATGGAAAACAAAGGAGGAAAGTCCATGATGGATACATATTGAGTTATGGTTAGAATTGGGAAAGCAAAACTGGTTAACTCAAGATATTTTTTTCGCTCCTAAGATGTTAATGGTTGATCCATCAATTTATAAGACTCATTTAGAGACAAGGATGTACTTAAGACCTAGTATATAAGCAATTTTCTTAGGCATGACATAAATACTAGCCCCTAAATCAATCATACAATTATGAACAAGATGTTTTCCTACTGTAAAGGAAATATAAAATGGTGGGGTTTTGAAAATTTTGCTTACTTTCTTCTTTTCTACTTGACATATGTTGACAACAACATGAGTTCTTTGGACAACTAGATTATCTTGAGGGAGTTGCGTAAGAGCTTCATGTAGAAGGTCACATTATGATGGAATGGCCAGGGCATCCCACATTATGACATTTACATTTTCTTCTTCATTTGATCCACAATGTGAATGGAAGACCCATGGACTTATACATTGAGGTGTAACATTATCTTTTATTGGTTGTTTAGGTCCTGAAATAGAGGCTCTAGGTCACGCAACAACTTTATTTATGGGGTAGGAGGTTTTCATGCAACTTCATTTACAACCATGCATATTAGCATGCATTCTAGAACTATTGGGTACATTTGCATATACATCCTTTGATCTTTGAGGAGAAAGTAGATGGGTAGATGCTGAAGGATGTACATTGGTTTCTAACATTCTCTTCTTAGACATTGTGTTGTTAGTAACTTGCATGAATGGTCTGCTTGAGTTTTTTAGAGCATGGTTCATCACACATAAGTCATCCACCCCAAATAACATAAGTCTGGCCTTGAAAATTACTTCTTGCACTTCTTCATTATAAAGTTTGTGTGCACTCATGGACGTATTATAGTTGGAGTTATTTTAGATCATGAAGGTTTACACACGCAAGGAATTTGTACAATTGTATTGATTATGTGGAAAATTACAAGGAAATCACCATTATTACTCTTAAACCATATTATTATGTACTGGAACTAATTTTTTTCTTGTGCTACGCATATGAAGACATTGTGCAGGAGTAACTGTTTGAAGAGGAAGGTACTCATTATGGTTCTGCCATCTATCATTCTATTGATTTTTCCCATATCTCTAATTTGGATATTGATTTCTAAAGGGCTGATGGATTTAGTTGAGTCCTTGATTATATTTGTTTCTAAAGTATTATGCCTATTGTTTTTCTAAAGATTAATTTTATTCAAAAAATTTATAATCAAGGATTTCATTTCTTCATCCTCTTTTTTGCTTTTGGGGAGAGTAGGATGTGGAAGAAATGGGTTGGGAACTCTTCTTAGGAATGAGAGCAATAGAGGGTTGAGGTGCTTGGGGAAATTTAGGAAACAAGGGAATGGGTAACCTAGGGGATATTTTACAAGCCTGGATTAGAAAATTTTCTACCCTAATGGCTATAGGATAGGCATCAAGAAGCCACGCATCACCCATAGATTGTATCATAATAGTAATATAACAATTCAACATTATTAAGAACTAAATAAAAGCACCTTGTGGATTTGGTCTCAAAAACAAAGGAATTATGTCCCATTTTTTCTAAAATATGAAGTTAAAGTAGGCCATGAGCTTAGTGGGATCTCCTCTTATTGTTGTGAGTTGTTCTAACAAGGAGATGTTGTATTCATTCTCCTCAAAATAATCATAAAGAGTAGGGCCGAGCTCATCCTAGTTATGAATAGAGGCATGTCTCAAGCTTTTGTACCATTGACGTGCTTTTCCTTTGAGTGAAGAATCTAATATCCTAACTGCTACATCATCTTTTGCAACTAGGTAAACTGTAAAAACATTTGTAATTTTTTGAATTTGATTAGCAGCGGTAGCATGCTTCTTTCCAGTGAAAATGGAGTGCTCTTGAGTACATCCACTGGCACATCATGTTGCATGCCAAGGGCCAAGGGACTACCACCATTGAAGCTGACAAAGGGTAGATTTCTATGATGTTCCATGATGATAATGGGCCTTAGGGTTATGGATGAGCACATAAAAACATTGTTAAGTGGAGGATTAAAAACTAATATATGTGTGGGAGATAGATATCTATGCATAACTATGCTACTTTTTCTTCTTGGAGACAACTTCAGATACTCAAATGCCTCACCAAGGTTCACATGTTATCTGGTTTGAATCCTTCTCATGAAAGAAGAAAATTGACTACTGAAATCAGTGGATATATATATTGGGAGTCGTTATATGGGTTGAATCAAGCCTCCAATGGCTATAAATCACTAAGTCACATACCATAACTTATAAATGATGAACTGTGAGCCTTCAATAATGGTCCCACTGGGCGTACCAAAACTGTTGGAGCTCAAAATTACACCCGTCCAAGATAAAGATGATTAATGGATTTGAGGCAACATGTAAATGTCTCAAATTTGTGGGACCTTGCACTTGAGATAGACCTTTAGAGAAGGTTAGATTCCTCTTCTTATTTTTACTATTACAACCACTCCTAGGAACGGAAATGCAACTATCTAAATCTACTCTATGATTCCAATGGACCAGGGTGAGAAGAATATGCATAACATTAAATCCTAAGCTAAAGGGGGGTGATAAAACTATAAATAAGGGGATAAATACTCTCATATCAATGGAAATGAGGGGAAACAGAGAAAGAAAAGGAAGACATGCATGTCATAGTCCAAAATAGCATTCAAGAGCTCATTTTCATGGAGCACGATAGAAAAGAAACCCTACAAGGGACATAAAATGTGTACAACACATCAATATTACAAAGGAAAGGAAATTATATGCAATAAAACGTGAGCTAGTGTATAAAATAGCCACAAAAATATGTTATTTCTTCCAAAGTATGCACATTTGATTATAATGAAAGGAAAAGGTAGAAATCCACACACAACAAACCAGATCTGAGTCCTGCAACTCAAAATGCAAATAAAATTACTCTAAATAATGCTCTTGCAATCCAAGATGGTCTAAAATTTACAAATGAACATTATTCATCAATATATAGAAGAAAATGGGAGAGAATAGGATGGAAAAGAGAGGAAAATTCAAATTTCAACTCATAACTACCAACAACATACAATAAATGCCTAAAAATTCACCTGTAACTTTGTCAAATCTGCCTACCCATGTCAGTAGCTTGTGGAAGAAGGAAAGGGACCAAATCTCATGAAATCCATGTGGTTGAGTCGATTAGGAGTGTGAGTTATCAACCTGATTTGTGTTTCCCAATTTTCACCTACTAAATCCTACCAAAATCTGATTTTGAAATTCCCAAGGTGTATCCCACGTCAATATCTTTCCAACAAGACCAAACACGCATGATTTTGAGTTATGTGGAGGAATTTATGATGATTTAAAGTTCTCTAATATAAGAGGAACATGCAAGACATGTGGCATGACTTATTTGTTCATGGGAGTTATTTGATTTTTTGTTAGTTCTATTTATTCCATGTGTCACACATTCATTCACTATAAGGATTCAACACATAGTTGATGCTTTTCCATTTTTCCTCTAAGATGTAGTTTATCTAAAAAGTCTCTAGAGTTGGATACGTGGGGTGGTATGATTGACATGGAGGTAACAATATTGGGTGCATGCATGGGAGTAATGAAAAGAAAAACGAGTTTTCATAAGGATGTAAAGATGCGGAGAAATCCATCAATGCACACGAGAGAGTGCGTAGGGGTGGGGAAATGGAATTGCATAATTTCTAAAACATGAAAATACGCAAGGAGGTGCAAAGATTTGAAGGACAATGCATGGATATAGCATGCAAAAAGGTAGAAAGGGGAGCACAAAAAGGAAAGTATGTGTGAAGGAAGTGTGAGCGCACTAGGAGGGAGCATAAGGGAAGAATGTGAAAAGAGGATCGAGTACATGCATGTTTATGCATGGGACTTAGGAGGAAAGAAATGCATGATGAAAGCATGTCAGGGACTTACACAGGTGGGAAGTCAATCCACACGTGCACGTAGTAGAGTGCATAATAACCAAAAAGGGGAGGAAAATGCAAAGAGAGAGCATGAAAATTAAAAATGGGGGAGATAATAGAATATGAGGAATGTGAGAGCATGTGAAAGATGTGAAAAATCAATAAAAAGGAAGGGGAAGAACAAGGGAAACACACAAAGGTGCATGCGAAGAACTATAACCAAGCAAGATAACCAGAGTGGGCACAACTAAATAAATGAATCCAGAGCCAGAATTGGAATACAAGTTGTTAAAATAACTATGGGAGATATTTTTGGCAACATGAACCATCATAAGAAATGGTAGGATATATTCCCCCAATATCCATATAATTTATGTCAAAAGCTACAAGTTCATTGGAATGTATGAATAATATTATTGCAGATTAGAGAAGGAGGGGTGGGATTCCCATTATATATTAAAGGAAAAAGGTCATTGAAGATTGAGTAGTACCTACAGGCACGTTTTTTGGATGATAATCTAGTTATAGAATATGGTTTTACATTTTCAATGTGTTAGAAGTAATGGAAGATTGCATAATGTCCATTTGATCCAACAACTTGATAATCATGAGATTTAGATAAAGTGGTGGATTAGTGACACTAGAAAAAGAATCCATGGCATTGTTAATTAAAGAGGTTGTTTTGGTGACTGCTAGAGGGATGATCGGTCTGTAAGAGTCTTATTGTGATCTATAGGTTTTGAATGTTATCACTTGTATATGAACCTTACCTTGAGATACTTTAAGTAATTAACCTTCATTTTTAGGTGTGTAGTATTAATTGTTATTTAGTTTTTTATAAATTTGTCTAGGATCAACCATTTCAATTTTTGCCTTATCTCACTCAGTTATAAGGAAAATTTATGATGGGATAGATCATGTTGGTGCATAAGGTCCAATGGTGTTGGTATTGGAAGGACAAAAAAAAAATGAGAGTGGATCTGATATGGTATAATGGTTGATGGCATCAACCTATGAAGGGGAAGAATAACTACAATGGTTGATGTTTTGAGGTGGAGATGAAGGAAGGAAAAAATATCCCATGGGCACCTTGAAAAAATTTGTGATGGATAAAAAAATTATAAAGGGAAACATGATGAAAAAGGAGAATGATAATCCACATGAGCAAAGATTTATACCCCAAATGTTAATGGTTTCGTCCATATGAAGGTAGACAAATCCTAATGGCATAAGAAAAAGAGAAAAAAATGATTAAATATAAATGGGACCATCTACGATTAACTATATAGAGATAAAACTATGAAGACATGATCAACCATGCAATAGGGTTCTGCATGGTCGTTGATCACATAGAAAAAGTACAAAAAATTAAAAATAAGAGTTAATATGACTTAATTTAGGCTATAGTAAGTTTCATGTCATATTCATTAGAGTGTATGATGGGAAATTATGGGTCCCTTGATGGTTTCACAAATGAAGGGATCAAATCTAAGTCTGAACATATGATGTAGATACCAAAGGTTCCAGAGGAGGACTAATATTTTGATTATAGATAATAGTGACCTAATGCAGGAGCATCGTGTGAGAATGAATACTACAAAATTTTAATTTTGGCTAAGTGTTGGAGTTTTTGCAAGGTTTATAAGCACCAAAAAGGTGGAGGCACAACAAAATGTGTGGGTGATTTCTTGAGCATGCACAATTTCTTTTTGTAAATTTATGGATATCAACGTGTGCAGTAGAAATATTATATGACAGTATTTGGAGAAAATGATGTGTGCAATAGTACCCAATGTTTTCTTAGAAGTATGTGTGTAGGAGTTTTTTGAGAGTGTGGAGATGACACATGAGGATTGCATAGTAGAGAAAATGAGGAATTGCATAGATATTCTCAGGAAGATAGTGTGTAGTAGTTAATCAAGGAATGTGCTAATAAACAAAGTCAAAAATGAAAAAAGAGGTAGGTGGATATTGAAAAGCGGTGTATGTGGTAGAAAAAAGGAACAAACCACAAATTTAGAAAATGTCATAGATATTTTTGAAGATATTGTCAACTAAAAGATCGCATAGTAGAGAAAATGAGGAACTGCAGAGATATACTCAGGAGGATAGTGTGTAGTAGTTAATGAAGGAATGTGCTAATAAACAAAGTCAAAAATGAAAAAAGAGGTAGGTGGATATTGAAAAGCGGTGTATGTGGTAGAAAAAAGGAACAAACCACAAATTTAGAAAATGTCATGGATATTTTTTATTATATTCTCAACTTAAAGATCAAAGTGGTTAGGTGCCATTAATTAATAGTTTAAGTGGGAAGTTTCTATAGGGAATTTAATAATTTATAAAGAGCGGAAAAACAAATGCCAATAATAGGTAGATCAAATGCCACATTCAAGGATACTGAAGATTGCTACTGAGAATACTATGAAGGATATAAATTAATTTGAAATAAGAGGAGAGTATAGTTTTAATCTTAATCTAGAGCTTGAGTGAACTAGAGAGGATCCATTGGTATATCTAAACACCACCCTTGTAGTATTTTGAACTTGTTGAGATCTTGCACAATCCCCATTAGTGGAAAATTATTATAGATTTCACTAAGGATTTCCAAGCTAATAGAGTTTAGTGTTCTTTTTTATCATCCATTATGTCACTTTGTAGCATAGGTTTTGTAGACACCCCAAATTTACATTCATGTTTCCACTTGTTCCCAGTATTATGCTAATACACCCTATTATTCACCCATTTGCAATTAATTAATTAAATTGATTAATTGATGCACATTGTACCCATTTGGATTAATTAAATTAATCCCATGTACCCTTTCTACCCCTTTAGCTAAATTAATTATTATTTATTAATTAAATAATTAATTAATAAATGTGTGCACATCCTAGTCATCTGCCACTTGACCAAACTCCACTTAGACTCCACTTCGACTACCCTAGTTAACTGCACTTCTAGAATCCTAGAAAGGTGGGGGGAATTAAAATGCTATGTACAACCACCTTTTCGAATGCAATCTTTTTGTAATTAATTTCATTATTTCCCCCGGCACTATTGTAACTTCCCATATTGCTATTTTTAGCATGTTCATTTATCCATGTAACCAATTCCAACTACCTTTTATTTCTATAAATTACAAGCTTACTTTCCTTCCAATCCCTCTTGAATTTGAAGCACAAAAACTCTTTTGAATTATATCTATAGCATTTGCCTTAAAAGTTTGGAGATCACTCAAGAGCACCCACAAAAAAATTCTGACATTCTTTCTACAAGGTTTCACAGGAGACCCTTATTTGAGGTTTACACAAAAGGTTACTGAAGAGGTTTTCATGGTTTTGTTTATCTTTCATTTTGGTAATTTTCTCTGTTTACATTTTGGCACGCCCGGTGGGAGTCACACACCTCCTCTTTCCTTTTTGTTTCATTATTGTTTCTCTAATTTTGTTCTTCTATTGTTTCATGTGTTGTTATGTAGGTTTGGAAGAAAGTAACTTGTGCAGGTTTTGATAGAAAGCACCAAATTTCCCAGATCCACATAAAAAACTCATTGTTGTTGTATTTTGGTGATTAACTATTTTTTTTGTTTTTACAGTTCTTTATTTTTCTTGTTTTTTTTGCACTAGATTATTGTGGTTGTACTTTTACAAAGACAAACAAAAAAAACATACTTTTTATTTCAATATAATTCATACAAAAAAAAATCCTGCATACACAATCTTGTTTTTTTTAAAAACTCCAAACATCTAGATCTAGCCTACCCTCCCTCCCTACCTGGCTCAACCAACTTGGTCGTGACACCTCACATCCTCACCTAAATCACTCTCGCTCGTACCTCCCCCCTCACATAAACCCAACTCCGAACTCCCCCCTCACCCAAATCCATTCCCACGACCCTGTACCCGAGCTACCCTGTCTTATATACCCACCCGCCTAGCTACCCCGTTCCCCGAGTCACCCCCGTCCAATTCGAACCCTGCCCTTCCCAGATCCTCGCTCCCTTTCTCCCTACTTGGTGATCTCACCTCACTGAGCCATATCCTACATTTCTCCCCAAGACCCCACCCCACCCCCCCGACCCCGAGCCCTCAGCTCTCCCACAGACCCCTCACCCCGACCCCGTCTCGTTCCCTTCCCTATACCCCATCCCGTTGTCTTCCATGTTTCCCTGTGTCCCTGCCTCACCCCGTAGATCCTCGACTAAGATCACCTTGTCCAACCTTGACCCTGAGCCCTTAGCTTACCCTGTAGACCCACCCCCAGCTCACTCCACAGCCCATGCACCTCGCCCCGAGCCCTCGGTTCATTCCCCCCTCCCTACTCCTGATCCCAATCTAACCCTCCCTCGACCGAGCCCTCACAGACGTGATTCACCCTACACAGATCCTCCCTCCCCATTGACTCATACCCTAATCCCTTCCCTCCCCTGCTCATCCTTGTTTAGCCATATCCCTCTCCTGAGCTACTCGCCCACCAACCTGCACACACACAAACCCATAATACATTAGTTTTATTTTACTATTATCTTATAGTTTATATTTTTAGGGTTTAGAGCTCATTTTTTTAATTTCGTTTCTTTTATTTATCATTTCCATTTAAATTAATTTCTTTGTAGCTTCAATTGCATTTAAATTAGTTTATTTCTTTCTTCTTATTTGCCTAATTGTGAAATTTCCTTTTGCTAGGTTCGTGGATGTTTTTAAATACTTTCGTGCGCTCATTGTAAATGTTGCAATTTTAGTGTTATTGGACATTTTGGTCCAATGTTTCCTACTTTTTAGCCATTTTGTACACATTTTATAATTTTCTAACCTGGACTAACACTTTGTCATGTGTTTTTGCATACTTTTCCTTTATCATTTTCTTTTGTTTTTGTGAGACTAACACGAATCGCCAACACGTATGCTCTTCCCTCGCACTTTTTAAAGAGACCTTGGAAATCAGAAACGTGTTCGTTTCTTTCTTTTTTTTCATTTTTGGGGAATTAATGTTTCGCTTAATCAAATCCAACCCACACGTATACTTTTTGCTCATGCTTTTTTTAAGCGATATTGGAAATCAAAAACGTGGGTTCACTTCTATCATCTTGTTTATTTGTTTTGATATTTTTTTCCTCATTCTGGAAAACTTTCTAATCCTTGTCTGCAGGACCTGCTCTTACAAAAGGTGGATTAAAAAATTGAAAAATAATAACTGCAAGTTACCATAGGAGTTCAACCAAACCACACCTAAATCAAAGATTAAAAAACACCACATTCAAAACATTTGATTTGCAGGTTTGGTTAAGAGCTACGGCTCGACCGCTTAACTAGAACATAACCCCCTTGGCATAAGCCTTAAGCTAAAACAAAGGGGGTGGTTATAGAAACTTCAAAGTATTCCACACCTTGAGGGAATTGGTGGACAAAATGGGAACCTTTTTATCCTACCTGACTAGTAAAGCCTTTGTGAGTTAGAGTCACGGAATATCCGTAGTGGCAACCCTAGTACGATTCATTCTGAGCAAGGTCTTTACTTAGGGTGTCAAAGGGGGTGAAGTAAAGCTGTCATCTAACAATAACATCACGCTCACTCAGATATTTTTTTGACACCTAGTTGAGAGAGCCACCCAAGAATCCAAACATTATCCAAGCCAATCTAAGGTAGAGGCCACAAACAAACATTCAAAAACATTCTTTATTTTCAAATTTCATCTTTTGTTTTTGTTTCTTTTTGTCGTAGTGTTCCACACTCACTTTTCCCCAAAAACTCCTTATTTGGGATTCATCTTTCACTTTTCTTATCTTTTTGTCACTTTCCAAACAATCTTTGTTTTAATTTTACTTTCATTCTCGTTTCATTTGTTCTTGTCTTCTTTTCTTCTCGTCATCATTCATTCACTAACCTTCATTTTACTCTCAATTTTTTCCTTTTTGGAAGTTTCATCTCTTTTTCATTATTTCAATTTTCTCTTCTTCTCATACTCATTGTCTTCTCCATTTTATCTTCTTCCCCTTTTATGATTATCAAATTATTCTATCTTTCTTATTCACCTCCTTTTGAGTTCATCTCCCATTTCATTCAACACTTAAAAATTTGGATTACATTTCCTAAAGTTTAAGTTTTCATCCTCTTTTCGAAATCAATTCTTGAGTTGCGGATATCCACGTCCTCGCTCAAGCACTTTCATCTTACAAAGTACATCTTATCGGTGTTATGTTTCACTTTGCCACAACTTATTTCATCACATTTCATCTTCATTCTCCTCTTATGACCTTTAGTTTGACAACATCATTTTTAAACTAAATATGTTTTCTTTCTTCACGTCTCTAACTTGACAACATATTTGTTGCATTCTAGACACTTCATCATATCTTCTTTTCAACACTTCCAGTGTCAGTATTTGAGTCTTATCTCTTCATTATCCTCTTCCTTATTAACTAATTATTGTTAAGGGTTGAGCACATCACATACTATTTGAATCCTTTTTTTTCATACCCTCTTCCCATTTAGCATTCATTTTTGCTAGGGGTAGAGTGCATTTTTCAATCCATCTATCCTCTCTTCTTCACTCTAGCATTCACATTATTAGAAGTTGAACACATTCATACTTTTTTTACTATAACCCTCCTCCATTCTAGCATTCACTTTGTTAGAGGATGATAACCTTCACTAGATCGTTCCATTCTTCCATCTTGGCATTCACTTTGTTAAGGGTTGAGTTTATCGAACACTTTCGCATGCTTCCATCTTGACATTCACTTTGTTAAGGGTTATGTCACTCATATCTTCCAAAACTCTTTCCCATCTTAGCATTTACTTTGTCAAGGGATAAGTTTTTATCAAACTTAATCGCACACCTCTCTTCCATCGTCGTATTCACTTTGTTGCGGGTTGAGTTATCTTTCGCATATCTCTTTTGCTCCCTCCCTCTTTTAAAAATGGTGGGAACACAACGTAGAGATTATAGTCCTTTTGGAAGGGTTGAATGAAATCCTTTTATAAATTTTGATAGTGATAATGATCAAAAATTTGAGGATGATCAAAATGAAATCTCACTCGAAGAAAAGTACCATGTTGAAAATATTTTACGTATGAATAAAGACCAGTTTTTACTTCGTTTCCTTGAGATGGGAGAGAAATTACCCTCTAACTTCAATGAAGCTAGTTTACAAACATTACTTGGAAAACCACCACCTAACAAGGGTGAACCTTTCATTTCGACAAACAATGAAAATGAGGCAGGCCCTAGTCACATGAATACTGATGATCAAAACAAGTCCACCTTGAACAACGCCAAAGGAAATGAATCAAACAAAGAAAAATCTAATGAAAGGAACAAAGGAAAATCAACTGATTCAACCATTAATCCTACTCAATACCTCATGAATCAAATTAATTACATGGCTAAAAAATTTCTATTTTAAATTCCAAAGTCACCAATAAATCCCATGACAAGGAGGCACAAAAAATACCTAGTGATTCTTCATTTAAGAGTCATATCATGCGCACCAAAGATAACAATAACTCTACAAGTGATGGCTCCTTATCTTTCTTATAGAACAACTCACCATTTCCCCAAGAATGGAAAATGATGAAGGATACCATCGCTAGTATGAAACATCAAGGAAAACAATTCATCTTTGAAGAAATGTGTCCTTACCCATTCGATAAGGACATTTTACTTGTTCCTTTTCCAAAATATTTTGAGACGCCAAACTTTGACAAATACAGGGGAAAGAGTGACCCTAGAGAGCATATCAGAGAGTTTTATATGTCTTGCCAAGAGGTGGCCTATAGTGATGTCTTATTAATGCACCTTTTTCCATGAAGTTTAGGAAGACAAGCCCTGGAATGGTTCCTACTTCTCCCCAAGGGCTCTGTGCAAAATTTCGTGGACCTCTCAGAGAAGTTCGTCAAACAATTATCATTCAACATAGAGTTTGAAATTACAATGATGGACTTGTGTAATGCCAAACAACGAACAAATAAAAACTTCACACAATTCCTACAAAGATGGCGTGGGATTGCTAGCCGTTTCACATGCTCCATGCCTGAGAAGCAGCTCATGATAATCTTTGTACCCAATCACAACAATGAGCTATCCTTTCACGTGAAAATGCATTGCCTTAATACTTTCAAAGAAGTTATTGAGAAAGGATCACAGATTGAAAAATCCCTTATTGCAAAAGGTTTGATTAAACCTCATTCAAAAGACAATGGGCAATGTAGTAACCATTTTAATAGCTCTCACCAAGACAAATCTAAACATGTTAACTGCAATCATAATATGGTTAATGATGGTATTACAGATAACTACAATGTCCACAACATCGAAAGCATTGAGACTGGACCAAACAAAGGAAAACAACCTCTTGTTGTTTCTAGCAAAGAATTTTTGTCCTCTCATGATTCTAAACAACGGCGTTTCACTCCTTTGGGAGAACCTCTATCAACTTTCCTTCAACAACTCATTAATGCAAACATGGTTACTTATCCTATCACCATACCTTGGGTTGAGGGAGAACCCAATCCTACTTGGTACAAGGTTGATACTTATTGTGATTTTCATCACATTGACGGTCACCTAACTGATCGATGCTTTTGCTTACATCACTTTGTCTAAGATCTCATTGATAGTGGAAATATCATTGTTGAAGAATCATCACCAATAAGACACCCAACAACAATCTTAAGGTGTTCTCAAACCCATTTCCCAAATATGGTGGTGACAATAAAAATGCTGACAAAGGTCCTTCTACCAATAACGCTGATTTTAGTTCAATTATCTCATTTATTGAGAAATTACCATCTACAATGGTGACCATTAAATTCACACCTTCGAGTAATGTCATGACCATACGTCAATGTAAGATATGGGTTCCTATGGAAAACCAACCTTCTACGTCTTTTGTATAACCTCAAACGTCTAAACCAACAACTCCTTCAAATAAAAAATCAAATCCTAATGCCAAATCTTCCACTCCAGGTCAGTATGACTTCATCAAAAAATTAGCAACCATGCCAGCACATATCTCTCTCATCAAACTACTGAAGGAGTCACCTAGCTTTCAAGATATTCTCACTTGTGCTCTAAATGAATCATGTGTTTCTTATACTCTCAATGTTCAACAGTTTCAGGCTATGGTTGTGAACCTTATGCTTGAAACTCTTATCCTATTTTTTGGCCCTCAAGATATGTTTAACCTAAATCAGATTAACAACAACTCCTTGTACATCGAAGCCTATGTTACTAATCATAAAGTCAAGAGATTTCTTATCGACAATGGAGTGGCCCTTAACATCTACTCTATAAAAATAATACGTTGCCTTGGTCATAAAATAGATGATTTAGATGCTAACTTCATTATGATTCATGGTTACGATAATACTGAGTGTCAGTCTTGTAGCACAATCACTCTTCCCATACAAGTAGGCCCACAACTCCTTGACACTATGTGTCATGTAGCTGATGCACACACATCATATAACCTTCTTCTGGGTAGACCTTTGATACATGCGATGCACGCATTACCTTCAAATTTCCATCAATGCATAAATTTTCCACATAACGACAGAGAGTTCACCTTGCATGGAGATACATATCCATTTGAATATTGTAAGTTTTTTGAGGCAAGTTACAAAAAGGACAAATATTTTCCATCTGATGATAGCACAACCAAACCTAGCCCAACTCCTATTGTTACTAACCGTATTGACTCAGATGCCCTCATGCTTCTATTCCTTCCTTTGAAGCATCTACATCTAAGGTGTCACCTGACGTTACATTCTCTCATAAAGGTTTAGGTGAGTACGCACTTGAAAATACATTCCTTGTTAGAAAAATCCCATTATCGCCTCATAGCTATGGGTGTCCTAACGCTCCTCATCTACAAGGACCTCCAGCTTACTATCTCAAAAACACTCTTTGGAGACGATATGGATATCTAGAAGATGAACATATTCCAATCTGCAACGAATCTTGGCTATAAGATGACAGGATGGCAGATTGCTATGAATCCACTAATTACACCAAGGGTCATAAAATGATGAAAAACATGAATTGAAAAGGAACAGGCCTTGGTCCACAAGGGAATGGTGTTCTTGAACCTATGAATATCAAGTCTAACCTTTACACATATGGTCTAGGATATGATACATATGAGAAGAGGCCTATAGTCTTTGAGGTATTATCTAGCAATGCAGACTCAAATTCTGAAATTGAGATCGGTTCCACACATAGCCTCTTCAAAGATCTAGCTGAAACTATGATTTTCCTATAGTACTTATCCATTCAAACCCTTGACATTTTTTATCATTCCCTCACTAATCAGAACCAACAGTGTCATACTTCCATGGATCTCTTTCAAAACAATGAGGTCGTCCAAGAGTTCCTTGAGGCTTGGGACCCTTTTCCCCTGTTGGAACACAAGAAGGGTTTCGATATAAACCTTGATTCTACCACTTACTTCAGCGAAGAACTTATAATCTTCAGTCCTAAAGAAAAATAAATTAAACACAGAAAAAGGAAAAATCATGTCTCACATAGTGAAAACCTTTCTGAGGCATTATACGAGAAGAAAAAAATGAAAAAGAAAAAGAAAGAAAATGAGGCATCTCCTAGTGAAAACCTTTCAAAGGCACTAGAGAGAGGATATTTGGATCCAGAAATATCTGACAATCTACACAAGCCTCCAGCATCATTTCAAGATAATGACACTTCTAAGTTGTTGGTAGAAGAGACGGCAACCATTAACATTGGAAATGAAGACCAACCCAAATTGTTACAACTAGGTGCCAGTTTATCAGAAACTGAAATCAAAGCCTTCACATCACTTCTAACTAAGTTTCAGGATGTATTCACTTGGTCTTATAAAGATATTCTTGGTCTTAATCCTTATCTTATGGTTCATCACCTTGTGGTGCACCCAGATGTTAAACATGTCAAGCAGAAACTACATAAAATGCATCCCAAGGTTGCATTGCTTGTTAAGGCCAAACTACAATAATTATTGCATGAAGGCTTCATATGGTGCATTGATTACTCAGAGTGGATATCTAATATGGTATTAGTTTCAAAGAAGTCCCCCAGAATCTGTATTTGTACAGATTTTTGTGACATTAACAAGGCATGTCCTAAGGATGCTTTCCCTTTACCTAATATTGACATGATTGTCGATTCTACTGCGGGCATGAGATGTTATCCCTTATGGATGGATTTTTTGGGTATAGCCAAATTCAAATTACTGAAGAAGACCAACATAAAACAAATTTTACAACCCCATGGGGTACATTTTTTACAAGGTCATGCCTTTTGGCCTTAGAAATGCTAGTGCAACTTATCAATGTGCCATGACTGTTATTTTCCACAACCTTCTTCATGACATAATGGAAGATTATTTTGATGATATTCTTGCTAAATCAAAGACTAGGGTGGATCATCTAACATTTATTAGGTGTATATTTGAGCGGTTAATGGAGTACAAGGTTCACCTTAATCCAAAAAAGTGTCTTTGGTGTCATTTCAGGGAAACTTTTGGGATTCATTGTCTCACAAAGAGGAATTGACGCGGACCATGCCAAGGTCAAATCTATAATTGTAGTGTCCAATGGAACAACCAAAATAAAAGTAAAATAATTAAAATAAAATAAAATAATGATAAGTTAAAATTCCAGTATGGCATGGGAAGGTGAAGGAGTAGGTGGGAGTGGTTGGAGGAAATCATGGATCCCATGTGAAGGCATGTGGGCTGGTGTGTAGGCAGATCAAATTGGTTTCAGGTATGATAGTGTGGCTAGAGATTGGTGGTTGATGGCATTAACATTGATGTTATCAAAATGTCTAATCAAATGAAATAAGGGACAACTTCTCATGGAATATGTTTCCTGGGGTCCATATAATACATGGTTTCCTCACGCAACAATCTCACTATTCCGCCTATGCAATTAACAGGTATCCAACCAGATCAGTTTGGCTTTGCCAGCATCCTCCCATTCTTTGTAAAAATGTGAGCTCTAGAGCAAGGTGTGGGCATCCAGAAATGCAAAATAGGGAGGAGTTTTTTTAGATGTTGTATTCATAGATCCTTTAGCTATCATGTTTGCTAAATGAGGAAGTGTAGACTAGGTAGTTCAACTATGTTACAAAATATCCCAAAAGAAATTGTGTGGTTTGTAGATAGCTTTGACTTCAAGATAAACATAGAATGGGTTTGTTGAAAAGGTTTAGAAACCTTTAAGTAACCTCCCTACCTCTGTAAATTATGGGTTTAGTACATGTGGACATCCATCAAAGCATATTGGAAATCTGAATGTATTCCAGCTTTCTCATAGCCTACGCCAAAAAGAATATTTTTTCAGGTGTTGTAGTTGTAAATTCCTAATGATGTGTGCATGTAAAGAGAAGGGTAGTGCAGAGATGGAATCAGTCTTGGAGAGGTATAAAGTTCAAACCCTTGGAATACTAGTCTAAATATTATATCCTTCTGAGAAATTCATGTTTTCTCATATTCATCTAATGCTTTTGAAAGTTTTGTTTCATGCCAATGGAGTTAAATCTTCCATTTTCTATGATGTTGATACAAAAAAAACAACCTTTCACACCATTGGATCTCATTAAATCTGTTAGATGCAATATATTTTGCATTGGACACCAAGACATCTTCTAAATGGGTCTGTTATAATTTGGAACTCTATTCCAAAAATAGTATGGAAGCTTGTGCAGGAGTTCTTGAATTGGCTGTCAGTGGAAATAGAGGACAATAACATGTTGTACGTTATATGCTATGATAAATCCATATGATTCTAGGTATTACAAAGTTGATGGAAGGAAAAAATTAGTTAAATATGTTAAGGAAGGTAGAATGCAGAAGTGGAAAAGGAACACCAAGAGAAAATGACAAGGAAAGGCTTCGATGAAATTCAGAAAAATATAGTTCCACTGAAAAAGGAGGAACATAAATCTATGTATGGATTTCTTAGTCGTGTTGGCTATCTTGAGGGAGCTCCAAACTTTATTGTCAAACACCTTTTTTTAACATGTGGTCTTATTGTTGGTTCGGTGCTAATTGGATTCGTTGGGAAATCTTGAGGATTTCAAGCAAAGGCGAAATGGTAAAATTACGGATGCTCATGATCTGTTTAACAAAATTCTTAAGGGAGATGCTGAACCGAATCCCGGTTTCGATCAAATTTGTTCCTAGGCATGGTTCATCTCCCTTATCTCTCATAACTCTTGTACTTTAGTTTTTCATTTGCAACTTAATATAATTTTAAAATATTAGGATTATAATACATTTAATTGTTTTATATTAACTTGTTGCAAAACAATAAAATGTCGTGTCGTAACTCACGAAATCAAAATAACCCTTTTGTATTAAACCATGAACTTCAACCCTCATTCTGAGGTGATTTAGAAAACTTCCTACCCAACTAGATCACTACAATATTGTTTTATCGACAAGATGAAATTGACTTCCCAGTAAAAATGTTGACCATCTCCCTGTTTAAATAGATAATTTTTGCATTTTTTGGAGACTCATTAAGTACCCTTCGTAACTCCGAAAATGGGATGTTAAGCTTCATTCGTGTACCTGGTTATGTGAGGAGTCACCTTAACCTTTGGTTTGACCCCGAATGAACATTTGTGATATTTTTGATGCCATATTGGGAGCAATGTTACACCGTTTTGTAGTTGTAAGAAGCTACTAAAACTATAAAGTTGGCTTTCATTTTGAACCGCCATTTGAAACCTGGATAGAGAAATTATTATCCATTTTCGTCAAACCTCTAGTGTTCTTACTAGACAATTACATGGAACATTCAGTTTAGGGAAAAACACTTTTTCTGTATAGTTTAGCAAATCCATTTTGTAGGCCTCCGGTCGCAGTTTGATGAGGTCAAACTGGACCAATTACGACATGTCGCTCAAGAAAACTTCTCCATTTGAAAATGGTTTTCTAGTTCTCAATCCCGTCGACTCTGATGAATTGTCCTTATATAGGGGAACTTGTAGGAAGTTTCTCGTTGTGCGTTCATCCATCAAATGTCAGTTTTGGACGTGGTTTTCTGAGCCCTCGAGCTAACTTTTGTTCATTTGCAACTAGGTCAATTACGACCAGTGGCCCCAGAAAACTAGCCACCAAACGTAAACTGTTATCCAGTTCTAAATTCTGTCAGTTGCTATGAACTCTTGGTATATAAGTGGACACGTAGAAATTTAACTGTGGTGTGTTTTCTCATCAGAAGACAACATTTGAAAGTGGTTTCTTAGCCTCTGAGCCTGATTTGAACATTTTTGTAGCTAGCAAGAAAATGTAAAAATAGAAAGTTGTGGGACCCTCGTCGGGTTGCCAAACCACCGTGGAAAATTTTGACACATGTAAATAACTGTTTAAAAACTCTATAGTGTAACTTGTTGTGTGAAATAGAACTTTTGACAAAATGGTGTTTTCTCTCTCTTCCCTTCTCTTTCTCTCTCCTGGGTTACAAAATGAAGTGAAATGAAATGTAATGAATACATGTCTCTAACCTTTTCTTTCGATTGCAAATTGTAATTATTATTATATGTAAATGGGAAACTGAGAAATGTTAATTATGTTAGATTAGGGTGGATGCCATGCCAGTGATTTATCGTTGATTTCATGCTCACGTGGTTTTGCAGGATGCAAGAATGATGGTGAAAAGGTGATGTGTAATTCATTAATTATCATTGTAATTTATATAGTTCATTGTAAAATGAATATATGTATAATGTAGTCTCATGTTACAGAAGGTTATATTTGATAATTTGCTAATATGTATGAGATGCTAGTTTTTAGGGATATCTAGGAAATGTGTATTTAATCATAGGTTCAATTTGATTCATAGTACACATGGTAAAAAGTTTATATATATATATATATATATATATATATATATATAAGGTAAATGAATTTGAAGTAATATCTTGTAGTGCATATTCAGTGTTCAAATAAATGATTAATGAATCATCTTGTGCATTCTTACTTTGTAAATGTAATAAAGAGATTTAATCGAAACACTCTACCCTTGTGTAATATCAGAGCATAACTTGTCTTCATGTGTGATACTCTTTACCGTAGAAGACATTGAAAACCATAGAATGAACTTAAACTCTGCACTCGATGGAACCTCCTAGTTTGGGTAAACAAGAGCCCAAGAATGGGTTTATCATCTTAGTCGGTATGTTTAGTGACATTTTCATAAACCTGTCTGATAGGAGCGACACAGTCAAACTTTATTTGGAGTAAGTAGAGCTATCTCTTCCTTCATATCCTAGTGGACTACCTTGTCTTCCGAAGATAGATTTAAAATTAAATTTCTTCATCAAATGAAATCCCTGTTGGATTCAGATGACATAAATGGATATCGTGATATAGTTGTTCTATGTCTTGCATTCTTGTTAGTGAACTCTTTAGTCCCTCGCAGCTAAATGTCTTATCTTTGGCTTGTGACAGTATAGTGCCTTGATCTCTCATGAAGGGTTTATAGAGTAAATACATTTTAACCTTAATCTAATCTATAATAGGGATTAAAGCCCTGGGTGAAAATTGGAATTAAGCTAAACCTTATTTGATTTGGAGGTTATCATGTGGGTAGAAACTTATAGTAACTCCTTACAAAACAAATTGTTTTGAAAGATGTTGACTTTAGAGCAAGAAACAAAATCTTGTCCCGTAATATCTTGTTATGTCTGTTTATGACATTAAGAAATAAATAATATTTCACATGTGGAATTGTGAAATTCAGAAAGATGGGACCTTACCTTGAACACAAATCACTTGTGGTTCATGTGTAGTTTATAATGCTTCTAACCATGTACTTCTTTAAGATGTCAGACAAGTACATTCATAACTCTTTTGTTTTTATGAAATGGTAAAAATGAGACCTTAATGCGATGAAAAAGTAAAGCATAGAAGAGTAAAAATGAGATTTGAGGTTAGGAATAATGCCTCTCTTGGAGTCCTTATAACTTAATTAAACATTTTCATGAGTTACAATGAATATGAATTTCCTTGGTGTGATCAAACTTCGAGAAAACAAATATATATATATATATATATATCAAAATGGAATTCCACAAGTCATTGAATTAGAATAACTATGGTAGGGAAATAACTATACCGTGATCGAAGAATGTTTTTGGAAAAAATCTATCTTGTATATAAATCTCCCTTAAATCCTAATATTGCTTTCTGGACATCAAGTCTGATTCACTTGAGTTGTAAGGGTAAAAATTTAGACATTGAATAAATGTTGGAGAAGAATATTCTTAACATAATAATAAGATAATTAAGTACTTTATATGCAATTTGAATTATGCCAAATAAGTATGTAAGTTATGGAAATTTCCGTAAAGGATAAAAAGGCCAACTTAAAATGGTCGAACTGTAAATTAATTGTGGAATGAACTTAAGAATCTGTAGATGGAAAAAGGAGAAAGTTTTCCTTGCACACTAATGTTCTTGGAATGTTGATCGTAACTAAAATGCAATTAAGGAAATTATGTGTTGTGGGTTGCCAATCATTGATTCCTTTTCTTGTGGTTGGGTCATTGCTAGTATTCATTCATTGGGAAAAGTGTGGCATCGACATGTCTATGGTGTTTTCATGTGTCTATGTGAGTCGATGCTTTGTAAGTGTCATATGCGTCTTTGAGTATTCTTTACTTGGAGCCCTTGTGGCGTTGTGTAGTGAGCAATGTAAGTAAAAAAAAAATTATCCTAGTATTTTTACTATTGTTTTTGTGTGTGTAAAAAGTGGGTGTTACAC
Organism: Taxus chinensis; assembly: GCA_019776745.2. NCBI lineage: Eukaryota > Viridiplantae > Streptophyta > Pinopsida > Cupressales > Taxaceae > Taxus > Taxus chinensis. Next base: position 58,674,756 of record CM034155.1, read on the forward strand.
TTAGTATCAGAGCGGAGGTTCATGCTCTCAAACCTCTGGGAAAGATTGGAGTTGTGATGGTATTGCATGATGGTGGTGGATATTGGAAGAGTAATGTGATATAAGTTTGATGTGAACTATGTCATAATTGTGAAATTGTGAATGCACATGTTGTCTATGTCACTTAGTGCGTATTTTTTATCATGTTGATGTGCTTGTGATGAGAGTATTCACTCTCTATTTCATGGATTCAATGAGGAATCCATGGGTGTTAAACCACCTTATTGTGTGTAAAAAAAAGAATGTTATTGTTGATTATGGAGTATTGGAGAATTTTGGCATCATGTGATATGAAGTTGTATTGATGTATTACATGACAAAAATTTTGTAAAGTGAATTTTATTTTATCATGATGTCGTCACTGTGTTATGATGAATTGTGTGTTTCACCATGTTGTAATTGTAATTGACTATATGTTGTAATGTTAGACATTGCGTTCATCATACGTATGATTTGTGTAATATGTGATGATTTGTGTCATGATTTAGGGGCATATAGTGAGCGTATGATCCCTATTGCATAGTGATTGCACTTTGGTTGCAAAATGTGGTAATGTGATGTATTGTAACCCATGAAAGTAATGATTGTGTTATACCCCGTATAAATACCATGCGTAAGATGCTATGGTTAATTTGTGTGAATCACCATTGTGTTAGTGATGTAGTTTTGTGTATGTTGTGAACCTTACACTAGAGGACCCTAAGGGGAGAAATTGTCAAGAGTGTATTGTGTGGAGAGAGGAGGCATGGACCAAGTTTTCATAATCTTGAGCTGAGTACGAGTGAGGAAGTGGAGTCTTATATAGACTGAAAACCCACTTGTATCTATTTAGTATACTTCGAGCTTGCTCAGTATATTATGGTGCGCACCACCTTAGGCTCAACTTATGTAACTAGAGTTCCTTGTTCTTTCCTATTGGATTGTTCATTGAACAATCCCATGTAATTTTGACTATGTTTATCCTTGTGGGAGTTTGGAGGGATGATTCAAATAGAGATGATGACAGTTGTATTACTTGACTTGTATATTTTTACAGGTTAAGGCTCGATGTTTGAGTGCCAGCAACTTGATGAGTACCCCTTTGGTGGCGGTATGAGGCCACATAGTGATTATAATGTGCTATTTCTCAATACGTATTTTATTCGTAAGTTAATCATTATCTATTTTCTGCTAGAACCAGCGATTTTCTTGATTGCCATGTTCTTATATTTTGGGCATTTATTTGGTTGTTGCATTAACATTCGGGTTTTGTTCTAACCATGGCTAATTATCCATTTTTTTTCTTAGTTTTAAACTTTATTTTCATATTTAAAATTTTTATAGCCTAGCCCAAGGCTTATAATTTTTTCCACTTGGAATTTGAATGGATTGTTATGCTGGTTCTAATGTCGTAATGTGTTGGAATAAGGTCATGGGATTCACCATGGGGTGGTGGAACCTATGGGCCCGCTTCATTGTATGGGGGTATGCCCCAATGAGTTACAAATAACTAGTGGGTTTTTGAACGACGAGTTATTATGTCACTTGGGTTAGAGGTATCTGGATTCTATGTGCCTAGGGCCACAGGGTGACCAGCCTCTTTTGGGGAGTGAAAAGGAAAAATTTATCTTTATTTTATCACTTGAGCGAGGCATAAGAGACACTTGAGAGAGGTATAAGAGACTTGAGGGAGACATAAGAGATTTGTGTGGTTTGTGTGGGTGTGATTGATTCTTTGGAGGTATATGTATATGTTTTGTGTTGCTTTGGGAGGTATGCAAAGTTGTTATGTGATTCTTAGGAGGTATATGTATTTGTTTTGTGATTCTTTGGGAGCTATATGGAGTTGTTTTGTGATGTTTTGGGAGGCATGTGGAGTTGATGTTATGATTTATGTGTACTTTTGTGAGTTTAGTTTGTGTCTTGTGATATTGTTCCCATCTTGACACTGTGTAGCTATATTTATGGGATTGAGTTGTGTGAAACAATTGTATTTGTAGAAGTTGGGAATTCCATATGTTATAATATGTTTATGTTATGAGTGCATTGTGTTAGGCACATGTGTGATAAGTACTATGTTGTAAGGGCTATGCATGTTATTTCCATGGTTTGGTTGAGTTATTGAGATGTGATCCATTCATAAAAGTATGTAGCAATATGTCCTGAGGACCATTAGTGTTGTGATTGGCCCTAATGTGGTATTGTGTTGCCAGCTTCTGTTTGGCACCCACAAATATAAATGAACTAAAATATTAAAACAATGAAACATTAAGAGTTTGAGATTGATAAATATTTTGAGAGGAAGACTAACTAAGAAACAATGTAAAAGAGAACTACCAATCTTCACAGAACATTAAAAGTTTAAGAATTGTCAAACCCTTCCTTCTTCTTTGTGGTCTTGCTTTACTAAAAAGTATCTTATGTTGGTGATGTAGGACATTGATTGTATCCTCCTTGCTCAGGATTACCTCTTCTAATCCTTGCCTTGTGATGCATCAAGGACAATACTCTTATAAGGGGAGGGAAATGTAGTGTCCAATGAAACAACCAAAAGAAAAGCAAAATAATTAAAATAAAATAAAATAATGATAAGTGAAAATGCCAGTATGGCATGGGAAACTGAAGGAGTAGGTGGGATTTGTTGGATAAAATCATGGATCCCGTTTGAAGGCATGTGGGCTAGTGTGTAGGTAGGTAAAATTGGTTTCAATTAGGACAGTGTGGCTAGAGATTGGCGGTGGATGGCATTAACATTGATGTTATCAAAATCTCTGATCAAATGAATTAAGGGAAAACTTCTCATGGAATACATTTCCTGCAGTCCACATAATACATGGTTTCCTCACGTAACAATCTCACTATCCCGTCTATGCATTTAACAGGTATCCAACCAGATCAGTTTACCTTTGCTAGCATCCTCCCATTCTGTGTAAAAATGTGAGCTCTAGAGCAGGGTGTGGGCTTCCAGCAAAGTAAAATATGGAGGAGTTTTGTCAGATGTTGTATTCGTAGATCCTTTGGCTATCATGTTTGCTAAATGAGGAAGTGTACACTAGGAAGTTCAACAGTGTTACAAAATATCTCCAAAAAGAATTGTGTGGTTTGTGGATAGCTTTGACTGCAGCATAAACACATAATGGATTTGTTGAAAAGGTTTAGAAACCTTCAAGTAACCTCCCTGCCTCTGTAAATTATGGGCTTAGTACAGGTGGACATCCATCAAATCATATTGGAAATCTGAATGTATTTCAGCTTTCTCCTAGCCTGCGCTAAAAAGAATATTTTGACAGGTGTTGTAGTTGTAAATGCCTAGCGATGTGTGCATGTAAAGAGAAAGGCAATGTAGAGATGGAATCAGTCTTGGAGAGGTACAAAGTTCAAACCCTAGGTATACTGGTCCAAATATTATATCCTTTTGAGAAATTCATGTTTTCTCATATTCATCTAATGCTTTTAAAATATTTGTTTCACGCCAATGGAGTCAAATCTTCCCTTGTCTACGATGTTGATACAACAAAAACAACCTTTCACACAAGTGGCTCTCATTAAATCTGTCAGATGCAATATCTTTTGCATTGGACACCAAGACATCTTCTAAATGGGTCCATTATAATTTGGAACTCCAGTCCATAGACAGTATGGAAGCTTGTGCAGGAGTTCTTGAATTGGATGTCAGTGGAAATAGAGGACAACAACATGTTGTATGTTATGTGCTATGATAAATCTAGATGATTCTAGGCAGTATAGAGTTGATGGAAGGAACAAATAAGTTAAATATGTTAAGGAAGGTAGAATGTAGAAGTGGAAAAGGAACACCAAGAGAAAATGACAAGGAAAGGCTTCGATGAAATTCAGAAAAATATAGTTCCACTGAAAAAGGAGGAACATAAATCTATGTATGGATTTCTTAGTCGTGTTGGCTATCTTGAGGGAGCTCCAAACTTTATTGTCAAACACCTTTTTTAACATGTGGTCTTATTGTTGGTTTGGTGCTAAATGGGTTCGTTGGGAAATCTTGAGGATTTCGAGCAAAGGCGAAATGGTAAAATTGCGGATGCTCATGATCTGTTCAACAAAATTCTTAAGGGAGATGCCGAACCGAATCCCATGGTTTTGACCGAATTCGTTCCTAGGCATGGTTCATCTCCCCTTATCTTTCATAACTCTCGTACTTTAGTTTTTCATTTGCAACTTAATATAATTTTAAAATATTAGGATTATAATACATTTAATTGTTTTATATTAACTTGTTGCAAAACAATAAAATGTCGTGTCATAACTCACGAAATCAAAATAACCCTTTTGTATTAAACCATGAACTTCAACCCTCATTCTGAGGTGATTTAGAAAACTTCCTACCCAACTAGATCGCTACAATATTGTTTTATCGACAAGATGAAATTGACTTCCTAGTAAAAATGTTGACCATCTCCCTGTTTAAATAGATAATTTTGCATTTTTTGAAGACTCGTTAAGTACCCTTCGTAACTCTGAAAATGGGATGTTAAGCTTCATTCGTGTACCTGGTTATGTGAGGAGTCACCTTAACCTTTGGTTTGACCCCGAATGAACATTTGTGATATTTTTGATGCCATATTGGGAGCAATGTTACACCATTTTTGTAGTTGTAAGAAGCTACTAAAACTATAAAGTTGGCTTTCATTTTGAACCACCATTTGAAACCTGGATAGAGAAATTATTATCCATTTTCGCAAACCTCTAGTGTTCTTACTAGAAAATTACATGGAACATTCAGTTTAGGGAAAAATAATTTTCTGTATAGTTTGGCAAAGCCATTTTGTAGGCCTCCAGTTGTATTTTGACAAGGTCAAACTGGACCAATTACGACTTGTTGCTCAAGAAAACTTACCTCTGTTTGAAAATGGTATTCTAGTTCTCAGTCCCGTCAATTCTGATGAATTATCCTTATATATCAGAACTTGTAGGAAGTTTCTCGTTGCGCGTTCATCCATGGAACGTCAGTTTTGGACGTGGTTTTCTGAGCCCTCGAGCTAACTTTTATTCATTTGCAACTGGGTCAATTATGACCAGTGGCCCCAGAAAACTAGCCGCCAAACGTAAACCGTTAGCCAGTTCTAAATTATGTCAGTTGCTATGAACTCTTGGTATATAAGTGGACACGTATAAATTTAACCATGGTGTTTTTACTCATCAGAAGACACTATTTATTACTAGTTTCTTAGCCTCCTGAGCCCGATTTTGAATGTTTTTGTAGATAGCAAGAAAATGTAAAAATAGAAAGTTGTGGGACCCTCGTCGGGTTGCCAAACCACCGTGGAAAATTTTGACACATGTAAATAACTTCTTAAAAACCATATAGTGTGACTTGTTGTGTGAAATAGAACTTTTGACAAAATGGTGTTTTCTCTCTCTTCCCTTCTCTTTCTCTCTCCTGGGTTACAAAATGAAGTGAAATGAAATGTAATGAATACATGTCTCTAAACCTTTTCTTTCGATTGCAAATTGTAATTATTATTATATGTAAATGGGAAACTGAAAAATGTTAATTATGTTAGATTAGGGTGGATGCCATGCCAACGATTTATCGTTGATTTCATGCTCACGTGGTTTTGCAGGATGCAAGAATGATGGCGAAAAGGTGATGTGTAATTCATTAATTATCATTGTAATTTATATAGTTCATTGTAAAATGAATATATGTATAATGTAGTCTCATGTTACAGAAGGTTATATTTGATAAATTGCTAATATGTATGAGATGTTAGTTTTTAGGAATATCTACGAAATGTGTATTTAATCATAGGTTCAATCTTATTTATATTACACATGGTAAAAAGGTTTGATATGTATATAAGGTAAATGAATTTGAAGTAGTATCTTGTAGTGCATATTCAGTGTTCAATAAATGATTAATGAATCATCTTGTGCATTCTTACTTTGTAAATGTAATAAAGAGATTAAATCGAAACACTCTACCCTTGTATAATATCAGAGCATAACTTGTCTTCATGTGTGTTACTCTTTACCGTAGAAGACCTTGAAAACCATAGAATGAACTTAAACTCTGTACTCGATGGAACCTCCTAGTTTGGGTAAACAAGAGCCCAAGAATGGGTTTATCGTCTTAGTCGGTATGTTTAGTGACATTGTCATAAACTTGTCTGATATGAGCAACACAGTCAAACTTTATTTGGAGTAAGTAGAGATATCTCTTCCTTCGTATCCTAGTGGACTACCTTGTCTTCCAAAGATAGATTTAAAATTAAATTTCTTCATTGAATGAAATCCCTGTTGGATTCAGACGACATAAATGGAGATCATGATATAGTTGTTCTATGTCTTGCATTCTTGTTAGTGAACTCTTTAGTCCCTCGCAGCTAAATGTCTTATCTTTGGCTTGTGACAGTATAGTGCCTTGATCTCTCATGAAGGGTTTATAGAGTAAATACATTTTAACCTTAATCTAATCTATAATAGGGATTAAATCCCTGGGTGAAAATTGGAATTAAGCTAAACCTTATTTGATTTGGAGGTTATCATGTGGGTAGAAAATTATAAGTAACTCCTTGCAAAAAAAAATTGTTTTGAAAGATGTTGACTTTAGAGAACCCAAGAAACCAAAATCTTGTCCCGTAATATCTTGTTATGTCTGTTTATGACATTAAGAAACAAATAATATTTCACATGTGGAATCGTGAAATGCAGAAAGATGGGACCTTACCTTGAACACAAATCACTTGTGGTTCATGTGTAGTTTATAATGCTTCTAACCATGTACTTCTTTAAGATGTCAGACAAGTACATTCGTAACTCTTTTGTTTTTATGTGATGGTAAAAATGAGACCTTAATGCGATGAAAAAGTAAAGCATAGAAGAGTAAAAATGAGATTTGAGGTTAGGAATAATGCCACTCTTGGAGTCCTTATAACTTAATTAAACATTTTCATGAGTTACAAAGAATATGAATTTCCTTAGTGTGATCAAACTTCGAGAAAAAATAAGTTAATATATATATATATATATATATATATATATATATCAAAATGGAATTCCACAAGTCATTGAATTAGAATAACTATGGTAGGGAAATAACTATACCATGATCGAAGAATGTTTTTGGGAAAAAGCTATCTTGTATATAAATCTCCCTTAAATCCTAATATTGCTTTCTGGACATCAAGTCTGATTCACTTGAGTTGTAAGGGTAAAAATGTAGACATCGAATAAATGTTGGAGAAGAATATTCTTAACATAATAATAAGATAATTAAGTACTTTATATGTGATTTTAATTATGCCAAATAAGTATGTAAGTTATGGAAATTTCCGTAAAGGATAAAAAGGCCAACTTAAAATGGTCAAACTATGAATTAATTATGGAATGAACTTAAGAATCTGTAGATGGAAAAAGGATAAATTTTTCCTTGCACACTAATGTTCTTGGAATGTTGATCATAACTAAAATGCAATCAACGAAATTATGTGTTGTGGGTTGTCAATCCTTGATTCATTTTCTTGTGGTTGGGTCATTGCTAGTATTCATTCATTGGAGAAAGTGTGGCATTGACATATCTATAGTGTTTTCATGTGTTTATGTGAGTCGATGATTTGTAATTTTCGTATCCGTCTTTGAGAATTATTTACTTGGAGCCCTTGTGGCATTGTGTAGTGAGCAATGTAAGTTAAAAAAAAATTATCCTGGTATTTTTATTGTTGTTTTTGTGTCTATAAAAAGCGGTTCTTATAATAATAGATATGCCTCCTCAAAACATTCGACAATTAAGGGGGGCCTACAAGGAAAAATATATTCTATTCTTCACTTCATCTCCCGATTGGCAGATAAGTGCCATCATTTAAACCAGTTACTTAAAAATAATATCCAATTCAAATGGACACAAGATTGTCAATATGCCTTTACAAAATTAAAGTAATGCCTAGCATCTCTACCGGTACTCATGCCACCTATACAGGATAATCCTATGTTTTTTTATACATCTGTAATAGAACATTCCATTAGGGAATTATTGGTGCAACACATTGATAAGGGTCAGGAACAAGTTGTGTATTACTTGAGCAGAACTCTCCTTGAACATGAGACCAAGTACTTGCAGGTTGAAAAGGCTTGTTTAGTAGTTGCTTATACTTTCGGAAATCTACGACACTATCTCCTAAATCATACCACCAAGATAATTTCATGGGTTGATCCTCTTAAGTACCTACTTTCAAGACTTTTCATAATAGGACACATGTCTAGCTAGATTGCACTACTTAGTGAATTTGACATTGAAATTTTCAATCAAAAGGCTATCAAATCTCAAGCATTGACATACCAATTGGCTACCACACCATTACTAGGTTCACAAACACTAAATTTTGAATTTCCATACAAAGAATTGTTGTACATAGAAGCAACACCCTTATGGACATTATTCTTTGATGGATCTTGTAATATCCATGGTTCTGGAGTAGGAATTATCTTACGTACACCGGATGGAGACCTCATACCTAAATCTTATTGTATCAACTTCCCTTACACAAATAACATAGTAGAGTATGAAGCACTGATAACATACTTAGGATTTGTTATCTCATGGTGCCTACAAGAATTGAAAGTTCTTGGTGATTCTCTTCTAGTCATTAATCAAGTTAACGAAGAATATCAGGTAAAAGATGAAAATATCTTACCTTATAAAAGAATGGTTGATAGCCTTAGAGGGTATTTACGGATTATCAATTTTGAACAAGTTCCTCACGCACAAAATAAAATAGCAGATGCCATGGAAACTATCACTTCTCTTGTATGGCCCTTGGGAGCCAATCCCTATTTTTTGCTTAATCTAATAAAAAAACTATCACTTATCTTCTTTCATTTAACACTAATCAAACTCACGAGTTCCTTGTTGAACATATTTTGGTGCCCGCATACGAATTGTTAGAGTCCATCATGGTTTGTGAGATTGTTGGTCCTAATCATCCTGGTGCCACAATATATACACCTTCATTCAAACTAAAGCATATCCTCCTAGTTTTAATTCAGCTAATAAAATATCATTAACACAACGTGCTTCACGCTACACCCTTCTTGCTAACACCTTGTATTGAAGGGGATATGATGGGACTCTCCTAAGATGTCTCAATATAGATGAAGCTAATCAGACGCTAGCTAAAGTACATCCAGGTATTTGTAGTGCCCTTACTAGCAGAATAGTCCTTGTAAAGAAGATTTTATGCATTGGATACTACTGGCCCACAATGGAGGAAGATGCATGTAACTTTGTGAAGAAATGTCAGGCTTGCCAAAAACATGGTAATCTCATTCATGTACCATCCCAATCCTTGCAGCCTATTACTTCACCTTGGCCTTTTTCAAAATGGGGACTTGATTTAATTGGAAATATAAAACCCACATCTTCTGATGGACACACTTTTATTATAACCACCACTGAGTATTCACCAAGTGGGTTGATGTTATGCCTCTTACTAATGTTATTGGGTGCAATATTTCTAAATTCATCTTCAACCATTTTATCTTTCATTTTAGCATCCCCGCTACTATTGTCACTGATAATGGTGGTTCTTTCAAAAATAAGGATCTCAAGGCCCTAGCTAAGAAATATAATATGCACCTAAAATGGGCTACACCCTATTATCACAATGTAATGGCCAGTCCGAAGCATCACAAAATACTATCAAGTCTATTATGGAAAATATTGTCAATAAACACAGATGTAATCGGCATATGCAGTTATATCCTACCCTCTAGGATTATTGCACTTCCTTCCATACACCTATGGGAGCTACTCATTTTTCCACAATATATGGCTTTGAAGCCATATTATCTATTGAATTTTAGCTACCTTCACTTCGTGTATCCCTCCAACATCTCATTCATGAAGAGGATTACCATGTTGCACGCCTTACAGAGCTGGAATTACTGGACAAGAGACGGCTTCACACCTTAGACCATATGCAGGTATATCATAATAGAATACACCATAATTATAATCACAAGATCAAACCTTGACAATTTGAAATCGGTGATTTGGTCCTAAAGGAAAATCAAAAGAACACAACAAAACCATGAGAAAAATAGGGAAAATTTGAGCCTAATTGGTTGGGTCCTTATGTTATAACTGCTAAATTTGGATCTAGTGCATACAAACTGTCTACCGAGGATGGAAAAGTGTTGAAGGAGCCTATGAATGCCATTCATCTGATGAAGTTCTACTCCCGAGTCTCCGAAGAGTAACCGTTGTACTGGGCGCATGTCATTGCATCCACCTATTTTGTCATTTCACTTTGTTTCCCGCTTATAACTTTTCACCTTGCCATGTGTCACATGTTCTCCTTGGTAGGTTATCATGCCCATTTTCTACCACCATTGTTCACCTTCCATTTAGCATTTCGGTTTTGACTTGCAAATTTGCTTTCCCTCTATTTTGGTGTGTGGTTCAAAATTCCAAAAAAAATAAAAAACATTCAAAAAATGTCTCGAAAAAACTACAAAAACAATATAAAATTGTTCAAAATCCCAAAAACAATATAAAATTGTTTAGATTAAAAAAAATGAAACATGCAATCACCATTTGGTTCACCATTTTCTTCACTTGATTGTTCCCAATCATCTTTTCTAATCAATCAAGCCACTCTTTGCAATGTAATTTTGAATAGGGACATCACTTGGCCTTGGCTTTCTCTTGGGGATAACTCTGTGTATCTAGAATGCACTTATGGACCAATTGCAAGAAATTTATTCACATCCTAGCTCACATATAACTTTGGTGTGGTTCTTTCCTTTTCATATTGGGTTTATTTATGTTACTTATTTTATATCTTTTTGTCATTTGTACGTGTTATGTTTTCCTCCTGGTTTATTTAAGCCATGGAATTTCTTCATTGTTTGTTGTTTGTATTTGTATTTCCAAACTTGTGAAATCTAAAAAATCAAATATTTCAAAAAAATGTAAAAAAATATTAAAAAATCACAAAAAATCGAACAAACATTCACTTCACACATAAATCATACAATTGGAAAACCCTTGACGTAAATCATTCAACATTTCCATGCAATCTTGATAAATGTCATACTTTTATCTATTATTCTAGTGCTTATGCCAATCTTACAACTATCAATTTCTTCCCTTTGCATGATATGCTAACTCTGCTTGGAAAAATTCACACAAATTGTTTTTCCTTCGTGATATAACTTCACCTGGGGTAATTTCAACTTTGATCATTTGCACAACAAATTCAACAAGAGTTTCATAAGGAGTCTCTTTAACTCCATTCTTCCAGTTTGATCCTATTTCCATTTGGGAGCATTTATATCTACTTGATCAACATTTTGGCATGCATTAGGGGCATAGCTGATTGTCTTCTTTTTTGACTTTATGTTGCATTGTCGATGTTTACTCTTTTTGGACCACTTATAAGTAGTGTGTTCACATCTTGGTTCCTTTATAACCCTAATTCCGGCACCTAATTTTTATATTGGGTTTGTTTTCTATTTTTCTTTTCTTTTTTGTGTGTGTTTGTTTATGCACATCTAGGTTAACCATCTTGATTCTTTAATAATCATGGTGACAACTCTATTATGAAACAAAAAAAATTAGGTTACTTTAAAAAATTACTCTCCAAATATTCCTTTTCCACCCTTGTTTTAATCCCTTGCTTTCTTCCTATCAAGCGGTTTTCTGTCGCCTTATTGCATCATCTACCCACTTGAGGGGGCATTCCTCTACCATCCTTCTTGTTGGGGCATCTCAATGTTTCACAATTTTTCCGCTTGTTGATCTGCATGCATCTACTATATTTAAAGAACTATTACTCTACAATAGCACTTTAAAGAGGGGAAAAATGTAGACACCCCAAATTTACATTCATGTTTCCACTTGTTCCTATTATTATGCTAATATACCCTGGTATTCACCCATTTGCAATTAATTAATTAAATTGATTAATTGATGCACATTGTACCCCTTTGGATTAATTAAATTAATACCATGTACCCTTCATACCCCTTTAGCTAAATTAATTATTATTTATTAATTAAATAAATAATTAATTAAGTGTGTGCACATTCTAATCATCTGCCACTTGACCAAACTCCACTTAGACTCCACTTTGACTACCCTAGGTAACTGCACTTCTAGAATCCTAGAAAGGTGGGGGTAATTAAAATGCACGTACAACCACCTTTTCAGATGTAGTTTTTTGTAATTAATTTCATTATTTCCCCCGACACTTGCAACTTCCCATAATTCTATTTTTAGCATGTTCATTTATCCGTGTAACCAATTTCAACTACCTTATGTTTTTATAAATTACAAGCTTACCTTCCTTCCAATCCCTCTTGAATTTGAAGTGTAAAAACTCTGTTGAACTGTGCTTGTAGCATTTTCCTTCAAATCTTGGAAAGCACTCAAGATCATCCACAAAAAATTCTAACATTATTTCTGCAAGTTTTTATAGGATACCCTTATCTGAGGTTTGTACAGAAGGTTTCTGGAGAGGTTTACATGGTTTGTATGGTTTGGTAATTTTATCTCTTTACAGGTTTAACCACCCCTGCATCAAGTGGTATCAGAGCATGGCTACACACCTTGGAAGAAGGTCAATGATTTTGAAGATTTATAGAACTATAATGAAATTACTTAGATAGATATGAATATCAGCAACAATAAAACACCAAATAATACCAACATATAGAGAAATGATCACAATATGAAAGTTGAATGACTCTGCCACTTTGAGGGGGTAAGAACCAAACCACAAAATAAGAATCAAGTGCTCAATATGATTACAATATCCTATTAAATAACCCCTATGCATACCCTATTATATTATCCAAATCCCTAAGACTGGACACTACACATGAAAGAATAAATAATTATGCTATGACATGATAAGATATTATGTTAGCCACATTTCACCTATCCATATCCTAATATATGAATTAGGGTTAAAGGTGTGGCATGTGTCTCCTCTTCAAAGTAACATTGTCCCCAATGTTGGTAATCTTTGAATGATTCTCCCAAAATGATTCATCCTCCCATGTTGCATCTTTAATGTCCAAATTCTTTTGTTTGATTAGATACTCATTGATGACCCTTTTCCTTAGCTTATTAGTGTGTCTATATGATTCCTTCAAGTTTGAAGATGATATGTCCCACTTCATCAACTTAGGTAATACTGATTGAGAAGAAACTTTCTACCCAATGACCTTCTTAAAGAAAGAAACATGAAAAATTGGATGTATTTTACTTGACTATGGAAGATCCAGTTCATATGCCACACTACCAATTTTTTTATCAACACTTGATAAGGACCATACTATTTGGGTGAAATATTGTTATCTTTCTTATATTATTTCAAAGATAGTTTATTATATGGATGCAATCACACAAAAACCAAGTCTCCAACTTCAAAAATTAATTCACTATGTTTCTGATCAGCTTGTTGCTTCATACAGTTTTGTGCCTTAATCAAGTTTTCTTTTAGGCTAGAGAACACCTCCTATTGGTGTTGGATTTGATCTTCAACTGTGATTAATTTAAGATGGACCCTTAAATTAGAAGTGAAGACTAGTGCATGGTAACCATATAATTCTAGGAATAGGGACATTTTGGATGAAGTGTGAAATGAAGTGTTATGCCACCATTCTATAAGTAGTGGCCTCTTAACCCATCTCTCCTGCTTATCTGAAATAAAGAATCATAGATAACCCTCTAAACATGTTAGGGAAAACAAGTTAGTGCTCACATTAATATTTTATGGGTTGGTATATTTAGGTGAGTATAAAAACTTATAATGTGTATGAGTGATTTTGTGAGAACAAATCATGTAGATTATCTCTAGAGAGATATTAGGAGTGTGTTGAGAGAATAATGGTCTTGTGAGTGATTTAGGGAGAAGTTAAGATTTTGTAGGAGATATGAGATGATATTTTACTCCTTAATTTTAGGATATCATTTCTCTATATAATGTACTCTCTCATTAAATAATATATGTTTTTTTGTGACCAACCCAAATCTAAAATGTAGTTATCATTTGGTATTAGAGGAGCCTTTCCCAGACCTCTCTAAAATAAAGAGGAAAAATAATGGGTATGCAAAATAGACCTTGTGATAATCCCATTGTTTGTCAACCCTAAATTAGGTGTGTGATAGTAATTGGTGATGGATCAATAGTGCAGACCACATGTAACTTTTTTATTAATCATGTTTTTGTTTCAGTTTAGCGTCTTTTTAGGTTATTTAGGAGAATTTTCCAGAGTCAATTTTTTTGTAGTTTGAAGCAAATCAGACCTCACCATTGAATCTAGAACATATAAAACATAAATATCAAATTTAAACATGATAAACTTCTATTATAGTCAAATTTTGAATATTTTGGGTTTTGTGACAGTTCTCTCTAAATCCGCGTAAAAATCTATTGATGAAAAATTGAAAGTTTTTTGTAGATTTTTGGGTCATTTGTTACTGAAAGTGCAATAAAAATTAGATTATTTATTAAAAATATAATCAAAGAGCATATTTTTCATTGAGTTTTGTGATTTTACAAAAAAAATCATATTTGCAAAAGAAGAACATCAATAAAATGGTTTATCATAAAAAAATGGATGCACCTTAGTTGAGAATACAAACATTGTACACTAGAATGGATACAACTCTATAGACAAATGACATGTCAGATTAGAATTATGAAAAGCATGGAAATCACATGAAATCCATGGTAGTAGGGGGTGTGGTAGGCGATGTTGAAGAAGAGGTGGATCACACACTTATAGAATTATATTTTATCAAGTATACTTGTAGGATGTATGGGTTGTGATATCCTGGTCTGAATAGAAAATAATGTAAATGACAGAGTGGATGTAATATATATATATATATATATATATATATATATATATATATAACTTCTAATTGGATTCATCCAATAATCCCATAGTGATTGGGGCATTCCATGATTCTCATAAAGAAATTCATGTGGTCTATTTCAGAGGAAATGATGGTGTCCCCTTATTTTTATTCCATCATTAATACTGCTCCCTATATTTTGAAGGTGGTTGTAACTATAATTGATAGATATTTTCAATCTAACATATTTTTGAGAAATGGGGAATTATTCAAGGGGAAGCCATAAAATTTTCCAATCTTAGTAATAAAGAATAAAGGGTCTCTTAAAGAGACACAAATTTACCTAGATGAAGATTCAACTCACGTACAACAAGAAGAAATAAGGCAATAGTGGGTGAAATTGAAAGAAACAAGAGAGGTAGGAAAATAGGAATGGTTACAAAATGGAAGATCCAAAATCAACTACTGAATGACACACATTAAATAGGTACTTGGGCACCCCCAATAGCACTTGAACTTGGTAAGCTGGAACTGTAGAGGCTACCCTTGGCAAAGAGGTCTTGGGTTAGTGCCCATATCAAAAGGAAAAGACATCATCATCCTCATTGAAACTCATAAACATAAAGGCTATAAAGTCCCAGATTTTTAAGGATATAAGAAAATATTAGTATGGAATGAGAGGATGAGAAGTGGAAAGTGACATGGAGGATTTACGATACTAATCAAAGAAACATGGTGTTGAATTGTATCGTTACAGAAAGATGACCCAAATAAGAAATATATGTGGCTGAAAATAACATAAAATGAGGTAACAATTTTGATTGTTACTTGTTACGTTGCACCGAGAGGATAAAAAAAATACAAGAAAAGGAAATTATATTGTGAAGGCCCTTATGTGTCCCTAAAAATTACATTTTTGTATTCAACACCTTGGGAGAAATCTTGATAATAAGATACATCAGCTCGCAGATAACAAATAATCAAGCTCTTAACTTGAGGAATGGAGGGGAAATGAGAAACAATCCATTATGGCTAGAAGTAGAAGAAGTGAAGTGTTGAAAAAGGAAATCAAAATATGGAAATGGAAGAGTTACATACTATGGAGTGAAAATTCTGGGAGTATTTAGTTTATATGACATGATTATATGTAATGAAATTAGAACATGGACGAATTCAGTGAACATTACTTGTAAAACCTACAATGGTCGAAGAATAGTAGAATATGTTATTTATTCACAGAACTCTATCCCAATATTAAGGAAGCTTGAGGTTGGAAACTTCCCTATAGAGATGAAATCAGATCATATCCCAATATATGTAGACCTCAACATGCACATCAATAACCAACGAGAAGTAAAAGACCACCAAAAACAAAGAAAAAGACCCCTTTAAGGTAGAATCATCATGACTCTGGAGAACTGAGAAATATTCAAAATGGATCTTAATCAACACATACATGAAACAAAGAATAGTAATTCAGTTATTAATAATAGTATGTTTATTCATTTAATTCAAAATGCTATAAAGGAATGCAAAAGAAGTATACATAAGAGTGAAAACACCAATAGTTTACTTGTGAATCCGTGGTATGATGAAGATTGTAAGGCAGCAAAGAGGAATTTGAGAAGACTTGGGATGAACAAAGAAAATAAAAAGGTTTATGCAAGAATCATATGTTCCAAAAAATAAATATACTTGAAGACAAGGAAAAAATAATTAATTTCTCTTGGAAAACATAACCCCAAAGGTTTTTGGAGGGAACTATGGAAAAATAGAAAATAAAAAGAGAATAAAATTACAGACACTCAATGGTTAAATTACCAAAGGTACTTTATGAGTAGGTTCAAGATAAAGATAACCCTTCCATCATCGGTATAAACACAACTCTTTTCTACGAAGTACATTACTCAAGGCATCAAAATACTAACATGGGGTAAGGAACAAGACATAGATGGGCTATAAGATGAATATCTAAGGTGGGGATTAGAAACCCTCACACCACACATCAAAAACATATTCAATGGTATTTTTGAATCTCAATCTAACACCCCTAGGGAGAAGCCTTGAAATGTAGGAGGGCGTAAGGGGAGGAGAGAAACCAACTTGGTTTGTCATCTTATATTCGGGGACATGGTCTTCCCATGCTCACCCAACCAATCCTTCTTGGGAGTGACAGGGAGGCACGTGACTGAGGGTGTGGATGTCCACCTATTACTTTTGGATTTATCTAGGATAGGATGAGAGGACATGATGTGCATCCTAAGAGAAAGAAGATTCAAGAGTGTTTCCTATACCTTTGAACTCAATTGGGAAGGTTAATCTGAGGCCAAATTCAACCACCAAATGAAATGCTCACTCGAAAGAGTGGTAATGAAACACTGTGGAAACTTGGGAGCTTCGATACTAAAGACATATCTTAGGTGGTCTCAAACATCAATCCTAAATAATTTGAACATACCCTTGTGTGTCTTGATGTTTGGGACTCTTCACATTGAATATCAAGGCAGACACACTTAAGGTATACATGGTTTTTGCATCTAGCCAATAGATCTCATGAAAATCATGCCATGGTGATGAGATTTGTAAGATGGATAAGATATGTAGGGAAATTGTTAAAAATAGAAGATGGGGATGGGTTTGTAAAGAATAAGGGTCACAAGATGGGATAATTCAAAGGGATTGAAGATTGTGTTGACCACCTTCTCGTGACACCCTTGTCATATTTTGATATGGAAATAAGATAAAGTAGCCTTCCTAGAGTCATTTTCCACAAGGAACCTCTAAACAAAGAAAACAAACTAAAAGACCCCAAAAAACAAGCTCATGCCCCTGAGAATAGAACTTCATGTATGAATTATGCTAGATAGTCAAAACCACGGGAAACCAAAGAACTACAAATGTCCATCTATCGTTGTTATCAAAAAGGAATTTTACAAACTCAAAGAATGATGCCCAATAGTTCCACTAAAAGACACTATTGTTTTCACCACCTAAACCACATAAGCACTAAATAAATGATTTCATGCAAGTTCTTAGTCATAATCCACACAATATTTATAAGGAAAAAAAAACATCACCCAACTTCTAGATCAGTTAACAAAAGAGTATGAAAAAATAAGTATGGTGAGCTAATTGAACGTATTTATTCATGGGAAAAGATAAGGGATACATATGTAGATGCTATCAAAGCCTTCTAATGGTTGTACAACTGCAACTGCCTTAACATGAAACTAAAATGATGAATAGTTTAGCAGGCTTACACAAGTTGAAAACTCCCACAGCAGAGGCACATGTTTGATCCTCGCAAAGCACCTTCGTATAGTGGTTCCCCTCTCTCAAAAAACCATCTCCTCTTCTCCTCCAATCAAATATCCTCTTATACAATGTTATCCATAAAGGGACCTCTTCAAATATTCCATAGGATTACCCATTCCTCCATGCGGTAACATCATTTAGATTTACCAAGGAATATAATGAATATTCCTCTTAGACGACCTTTAATGTTGTCCTACTTTCCCTATCATCATTGTGTCAACATGACCAAGAGAGACTTGTTAGATGTAATCATTTATCTGTTTTGAATTTCCACTCGATAGAATATTATGACGAGGGAAATAAAATGTAATTAATAAAATAGACCTTTTGAGTGCATCAATTCTCAATTACCACCCGAGGGATATGTTTTCTCATGAGTGGATTTTCTAAATTATGCGAACTCATGCCAATTGATTTAATAAAGATATGAAAATTAAATGTGAATCAATGGCTCATTCAAGCCATTTTTTAAAAAAAAACATTATTTAAACTCATCTCATTATCCATTCATGTCGTAATCTATCAAACATATCTCATAATCCTTCCAAGATTTTTTTTACAAATTCTACTTTTACCATGACATCATTCATTTTAGGAACAGACCCTTTAAAACTAACACTTTAAAAACTTTAAGGATTCCTTCCATTTAATTGGTCTTAATGAAGATTTCATCAGGCTGGTGTTTGGAGTACTGAACACCCAAGCACACCCAGCCAAGGGATTATCCCAAAATGTGTTACAGACATCTTTCATGAACATGCTTACAAAATGTTTCTCTTTCCCTGTCTTCCAAATCCTTCTTTCCCACCTCATTTTACCACAAAACCAACTCTACATAGAGCAATTAAAACAAATATGGTCCCAACACTGCCCCAATTTTCAATATGGTAAGCATATTATGGCCAAAACATACTTTACTCCCCCCTCCTCAAGACTAAACTTCCTCATTACACATTGGAGGTCACAACTCAAGGGGGTAAACCATCCCTTAGTTAGTGGATGGATGAAGCCGAAGAAAGGATCTCTGCTCTAGAGGAAGCCATGACAGATTTTTAAGTTGAAGAAGTGACAACATGGACCCCCTAGAAGAAGCAGATGAGCACTCAAAGTGATCTAGGTTGTGAACCCAAATGGGTCCTTGTAATTCAATCACCAATAATTCAGGGCACAAAATCCTATTTGAAAGGAGGCTCAAATATTCATGAGTAGCTCACTTTGCTCGAGAAGAAAATGGAACTATGCAAAATTCTCAATGGGCCTCGGGTCAGTGTAAAGGAGCTAATAGAGAAAGGCATGTCACATGGCCTTATTGGAAATATCCAATTTGTGTTTGGTGTAGCGGGATATGAAGAGTTCAAAATCTACAAGGGCATGTCTCCCATTGTTCATCGAAGAATTCTTGACCATAGGAAACTAGCATCCCACTATATGTATACCTATATTTTTGTATATGTTACCATGGTCAGGAGCCCCTTTATAGAACCCCATTTTCATTACAAATTCATTTCTCTAGTTTCATTTTTTTTCTTCTATTATGTGAAGTGTTTTGATTCAACATTTTTTTAAATAATAACTCACTCCAAGTTCATACAAAATTTTAATAAAATGAACTCATACAAACACATCCTTGAATAATACCCTTTTAATGCATCCAACATTACTAAATTTGGATCACCCTACAAGAAATTTCATCACTAAAGGCTCAATTGATTTTGAATCCCACCATGGAACACAAAACATTTCTTTGTAACTATGGTATGCACCGAAATTCCTAAAAGGACACCAAGTGGCATTCAGTAGTAAGACTAGGAAATTGGGTCCGCAAAGAAGTTTTCACTTAACACACAAAAATAGGGGGCCATACATATATTCAATTTTATTCCTGAATCCTAAAAAATATGCCACATGTTCGGTTGACCAAGTGTACCTTTTTGGGTTCCAAATTCATACCTACACTTCACACATACATGAATTATGCAACTTACCTTCACTAGCCATGTTCCCGACCTCATGTCGTGTATCCTTTTTGTAATTAAGCCTCAAGGTCTGGGAGACAATTTTCATTTTGTAAAAATATGTAAAGGGTGCAAAATGTGACATGTATTTTTCTTGCAGCCTACGAGATTCTTCAAGTATTTTATTTCACGGGATTCAAGGAAGGACTTGCATCTTGCATATGTATAAAAATTGTCAATCCCATAAAATGATTAAATGTCCCGACATTAATCTGAAAACATCAACCTCCACTCCCTTCACAATTTCAAACCAGGAATGTTTTGGACAAGGATGAAGACCATAAATACGATGTAACATGTATGAGTAAAAAGAGCCACAAAGTAAAAAACAAAGATAGATTAAGGAACTAATTGAATTCAAGATTAATACTAGTCAAATGGTGCCCAGACATGGCTTGAAAATTATGGGCACCAACATTGACTCTATTTCGGGAATGAACTCCCCCAGTGGGTGTCCAAAGAACCTCAAAAACACCCATGGAAGAAGAATACAAACACCTATCCATTAGGAAATAGAATCAAGCAAGGAAATAGATGAATTCAGCACAAAATGGACCGAATGAGTATCACAATCTGCCAAAAATGACCAAAAGGGATAGAAAAGGGAACGAGAAAACAAAGAAAAGAAACTATGCACTGTATAAATGAATCTCTATATTCCAAAGGACCAAAATTTTTTATCAAAGACCACTAGGATCCTAGACTATAGGTGAATCCACAATCAAGATGCAAGATCCAAGGAAATACTCATCGAGCTAGACAGTTAGAATATAAAATTTTAGGATACTTACTGGAATAAATTCCACTAACTGTGTGTTCATTTCAATACATAACCCAGTCAAAGCCACAATGGGAGCAGAATCAACCAAATCAGTAGATAAGTCATATCCCCTCCATGGGATATATTGACCAATGTCTTCCTCCTTTTCACCTATCTTAGAATATGACCATGTCAAGAAACCTTGGTACACTTCAAAATGCTTGATATAATCTTGTTTCTCGTGCTTGGTCAAATTAACATTCAACCAAACCATCTTAATTTCAAGGAAAGAATCAAGAGTGTAGTTAATATACTCACCATTTCCTGGACCCAACATAATCATGTCTACTACATTTTTACCTGGGGGTAATAGCTACTTCACAAGACACACACTTACCAAGTAAGGGGCTAACACTAGTAATCAAGTGCCCATATTTTTATATCAAAATAGAGACATGGTTTATTCTCAATTGAATTTCATTCTCATGACACAAAATTTCCTTCTGTTGCTCAGAAACTCTTAGCAAGGATTGAAGATCAGGGAACTGACTAGAAGATGAGGAAGCATTATTGTTTGAAAATGGATCATCAATCAAATTGATGCATTCCTTTTTAGGAGACAAAGGTATGTTGACATGCTATTTATTCTTGTAATCCAACACAAGACACTTAAACTGACTAACATCCATAGTGTGATCCATATGATTACCTCCAATACAATCAGTTAACTCATTAGATATAAACTCGACTTGGAGAGTAGAACCGTGTGTTCCTAAATCAATGGGGAAACCCTATAATACATCGTTGGAAAAATTAGAAGTAATATCAGCACAAAGTTGCTTAGCAGGTTGCCCATGTAACATTTCCTCCCAAAGAGCAATCCTAGGGATACTATTCAATACATAGTTTTATTTTAGAGCAACTAAAACATGTTTCCTTGGTGGCTTACTCCCTAGTTTATATTCCATTTTTTGTTCCAATAATGCGTCAAGCAATGAACAATTATCTTCCCTTGAAGGAACTCCCCAGTTTTATTTTAGAGAAACTAAAACATGTTTCCTTGGTGGCTTACTCCCTAGTTTATATTCCATTTTTTGTTCCAATAATGCGTCAAGCAATGAACAATTATCTTCCCTTGAAGGAACTCCCCCTTCATACTTAGCATTCATCTTAATTCTTAACTGTGAAAATTCATGAC
This sequence comes from Taxus chinensis, assembly GCA_019776745.2. Classification (NCBI taxonomy): domain Eukaryota; kingdom Viridiplantae; phylum Streptophyta; class Pinopsida; order Cupressales; family Taxaceae; genus Taxus; species Taxus chinensis. Next base: position 58,696,904 of record CM034155.1, read on the forward strand.
TAAGGGAATTATAAATATGGCTTAATTCTATTGCATTATCACCTTCCAAGGGAGAAAAACATACCTCCATGAGGACTGTTCAAAATCCACTTGTTGTCTTGGCACATAAAAGATCACTCAAGGAAGCCCCATTTTTGCACATTAGTTGATTTTCCAACGTGAGGTTTCCCTCAACATCTAACTTAAATCTTGCAGTGTAAATCAAATCATATCATTTACATGGAGTGTGAGGCATGAAAAACTTTTCACACTAAAGACTGATATGATCACCATGTTCAATTCCTAAGACACCATCATTTCTAATACTATGATCCATGACTACTTGCTCCAAGTCCAATGACTTCTTAACAAATCCCTTTCTATCATTGGCATAAATTTTACATCCTCTGCCAAGAATTTTACCAATTTTTATGACATCATTCTCAATCCTCATATCTGTAGAATTTTTTACCTTATAGCTTCAATTCCTTCAGTTATTAGTACACGGGTTACCTTTTCAACAACTAGGTTTTTCCCAGTATTGTCTAGTTCAAAGAAAAGAATCCCATGATCATCACCAAACTGAGTTCTTAACATTCTTATTATCTCATCCTAAGAGTGCAACATTCCTTAAGGAAAATATTTGAACCAATCCCTTACATCCTCCATCAATGTATGCCCAAAAAATTTCATGAAAAAATATTCATGTTCTACCTCATATTCTTGCATAATTTTTTCAAACAATTTTAGATGTTGTTCCACATCATTATTTTCATAACACTAAAAACAAGGTAACCTGATTCTGATTCTATCTGGGGTCTTATTTGAATACCCAGGCATTCCCCTGAAGTCTATAGGTTTTAAAGCATTGGTACTAAAGGGAGATTTAGGATAGGAATACGTGACATTTTTATTAAAACTTTCCAACAATGGATTCGTCAAAAATGAATAAATGTTCACAAGACATTATCCCATAAACTCTAACCAAGATTGATGATATAAAATTAATACAAACCCAAAAGGACAAACCATTAATGAAATATATCTATGAAGAACACTAGTTTAACCCAGCCAAGGTAGAGTGGATTCGCCACTAGAGTCAACACTCTAAAAAGGTAAATCATCCTTATGATGTACCGAAATATATTTAGTTCAACCTAACAACCTTTCTCATAACCTCAAAACTACTGAAAACTTACTACTATAAATTAAACTGAAAACCCTGGAAAAATATACAAGTCCCCAAAAATGGTGCCAATTTTTGTGTTGTCTCCCAATCTAACACTCCTGAGGGAGAAGTGCCGAAATACAGGAGGCGGTAAGGGGAGGGGAGAGACCCACTTGTTTTATCGTCGTATAGCTGGGGACGGGCTCTTTCCGTACTGACCTGATCAAGATTTCTTGGGAGTGAAAAGGAGGCACATGACTAAGGGTGTGGTTGTCTACCTACTACTTCTCATCTTTACCTAGGCTAGGGTGAGAGGACCCGAGGTGAATCCTGAGAGAAATAAGGGTTGGGGGTGTTCCCTATGCCTTTAAAATTAGTTGGGAATTTTAATATGAGGCCAATAGAAGCCACCAAATGGATTGTTCACTCAAAATAGTGGTCATGAAACACTACAAACACTTGGGAACTCTAATACATGATACTAAAAATAGATCTTAGGTGGTCTCAAACATCAATCCTAAATAATTTGCACATACCATTATTTCTGATCATGCTCGGGACTCTTCACATTTAACATCATGGCATAAAATCTTAGGGTATACACAGTTTATGCGTATAGCTAACACATCTCATGCAAAGTATGCCATGGTGATGAGATATGTAAGATGGGTAGGATATGTAGGGAAAATTATTGAAAATATAAGACGGGGATGAGTTTTCAAATAACAAGACTCACGTGATGGGGAAATGAAAAGGGATTAAAAATTGTGTTGACCACCATATCACAAAACCCCTATCATATTTTGATCTAGAAATAACATAACTTAGCCTTCCTAGAGTCATCTTCCACAAGGAACCTCCAAACAAAGAAATAAACATAAAAACTCCCAGAAAACCAACTCATACCCTTAATACTGGAACTCCATGTATGAATTATGCTAGATAGTCAAAAGCAAGGGACACCCAAGAGAAAAAAATGTTCATCCATTGTGGTCAACAGAAATGAATTTTATAGACTCAAATAATGATGCCCAATAGTGCCACTAAAAGACACTGTTATTTTCACCACCCAAACCATATAACCACTAAAAGAATTCTTTCATACAAGTTCTTATTCATAATCCACACAATATTTATAAAGAAAAAAACACCACCCAACTTCTAGATCAGTTAACAAAAGAGTATGAAAAAATACGTTTGGAAAACTTATTAAACGCATTCATTCTTGGGGAAAGACAAGGAATACATATGTAGATACTCTCAAAGCATGCTAATGGCTATACAACTACAACCAACTTAGAAAAAATCTCAAATAATGAATAGTTTATTAGGGCTTACACAAGATGAAAACTCCCATAACAAAGGCACTTGTCTGATCCTCACAGAGCACCTCCGAAGAGTTCTCCCCCTCTCCCATAAAACAATATCATCTTCTCCTCCAATCAAATATCCTCTTATACAATGTTATCCATAAAGGGACCTCTTTAAATATTCCAAAATATTGCCCATTCCTCCACACTGGATCATCATTCAAATTTACCAAGGAATACAGATAATATTCCTCTTAGACAACCTTCAATTTTGTCTTATCCTACTCTATCATCATCATGTCAACATGACCAAGGGATTCTTGTTACACGTCATACTTTATCTAATTTTATTTTCCATTTGATAGTATATTATGATGGGGAAAATAAAAGGTAATTAATAGATTGGACCTTTTGAGTGAATTAATTCCCAATTACCACCTGGGGGATATGTTTTATCATGAGTGAATTTTCTAAATTTATGCCAGCTCATGCCAATTGATTCAAGTAAGATATGAAAATTAAATGTGAATCAATGGATCACACAAGCCACTTTTAAAAAAATTCACTATTTAAACTAATATCACTATCCCTTCAGGTAGTAATCTATCAAGCATATCTCATAATCCTTCCAAGAATTTTTCTGTAAATTCTACTTTTACCATTGCATCATTGGTTTTAGAAACATACCCTTCAAAACTGACATTCGAGAACTTGAAGGATTCCTTCCATTTAATTGGTCCTTATGAATATTTCATTAGGCTTGTATTCAGAGTACCGAACACCTAAGATCACCCACTAGAGGGCTCATCCCAAAATGTGTTGCAGACATCTTTCATGAACAGGGTTGCAGAGATGTGTCTCTCTTTCCCCATCTTCCAAGTCCTTATTTCCCACCTCCTTCACTCATAGAACCACTTCCATAAAGATAAATTGAAAAAAATATGGTCCCAACACTACCCCAAATTTCAAGATGGGAAGATGATTGTGACCAAAGAATATTTTACTCCCTCCCTCCTTGAGACTAAACTTCCTCATTACACATTGGCAAGCACAACTAGGGGTAAACCATCCCTTAGTCAATAGATGGATGAATTTCAAGAAATGATATTTGATCTAGAGTCAATCGTGGTAGAGTTTAAAGTTGAAGAAGTGATAACAAGGACCCCATAAGAAGCAGAGGATCATCTGAAGAGACCCAACTGATGAACCCAAACAGGTCCCTGTAATTTGATCACCAACAAGTCGGGGCATAAAATCCTATTTGAAAGGAGGCTCAAATATTCTTGAGTGGGTCACCTTTCTTGAGAATAAAATTGAGCTACACAAAATTCTCAACATGTTGTCAGTCAGTGTAAAGGAGCTCATGGTGATATCCATTTTTAGTTTGGTGCATCAGGACATGAAGAGTTTGAAATCTTCACTCACACGATTCTTACACGTCTCACATTCTTCACCAGATAATTCTTGAACATAGGCAACTAGCCTCCCAATATATGTATACCTCTATTTTTTATATGTTACCATGGGCAGGGGCCCCTTTATAGAACCCCTTTTTTTGCAAACTCATTTCTCTACTTTGATTTTTTCTTTCTTTTATTCTACGAAGTGTTTTGATTCAACATTTTTCTTAAAATAATAACTCAATCTAAGTGCATACACAATTTTTATAAAATGAACTCATACAAAAATATGCTTGAACAATTTCCTTTTAATGCATCCACAATTACTGAATTTGGATCACCCTGTAAGAAATTTCATCCCTAAAGAACCAACTAGTTTCGGGCCCCACCGTGGAACAAAAAATATTTCTTTGTAACTATGGTACACACCAAAATTCCCAAAAGAATTTCAAGTTACATTTAGTAGCAAGACTGGTAAATTGGGTCTGTGAAGAAGTTTTTACTAAGCACACAAAAATAGAGGGCAATACATATATGCAATTTTATTCTTGAATCTCGAAAATATGCCATGGGCCCGATTGACCAAGTGTACATTTCTAGGTTATGGATGCACGATAAAACTTACCTTCGCCACCCCTATTTCTGACCACCTTCCACGTATCCTTTTTTAAGTCAGGGACACAATTTGTATTTTTCACGAATATATAAAGGGTGCAAAATGTGACATGTATTTTTCTTGTGGCATCTGATATTATTCAAGTATTTTATTTCATGGGCTTCGGGGGGACTTACATCTTACGTTTGTATAAAACATGACAATCCCGCAAAATGACTAAATGCCCTGGCATTAATCTGGAAACATCAGCTGCCACTCCCTTCACAATTTCAAACCAAGAATGTTCTAAATAAGGATGAATACCATAAGGCTAATGAAACATGGATGAGAAAAAATACACACAAAAATAAAAATCATAGATCAAGAAATGAATTGATTGAATTTGAGATTAAAACTAGTCAAACGGTGCCTAAATGTGGAGTGACAATTATGGGCACCAACATGTATCATTCAGGAAGGCTTCTAAACAAACTGGATGACTAGTGTCATTAACCCCCTCTAAAAAAGTGGGGATATCAATAATCCATCTAATTACATAACTATTATAGTCATTCCCCTTCTTGGAAAGTTATTTGGTAGTATGATAGAGAACATAATAAGTAGTTGGGTAGAAAACGGGAAAAAGGGTAACAGGGCAAGCAGGGTTCATGACAAAGCACTCTACTATTGACCATTGCATCACTCTACAAAACTTGATCAATTTTTTTTGGGATACTCAAGGAGAAGAATTTTTTTTTGCTTTTTTGACTTCAAAAAAACATTTGACACTACTCCTAGAAGTAAACTCTCAAGTAGGATGGAGGAGCTTAGAGTCCCCGATGAATACATAGCGGTAGTGCATAGACTAATGAGCAAGTCAAGGACAAAATCATAACAAATGAAGGAATGTTAGAATGTTTTGGAAGTGACATGGGTGTCAAACAAGGATTTTCCTTATCTCCCAACTTGTTTGGGTTATACATTGATAAACTAGAGGAGTGGATAGACAATGTTGGTGGATGGGGCATTCATCTAGCCAACTATGTTGTAAAGTTACTTTTATATGCAGATGACCTTATCCTAATTGTAAAAATTTCTCATAGCTTGAGAGAGTATTTGAGGGCTCTATATTTTTTTTTCCAAGAAGTGGAAATGAAAGTAAACACTATCAAACCCAATTTCATGATCTTTTCTCTACAGAAAAAAGAAACAAAATGACTTCCTTTTCAAAGGAATCCCATTGGAAATAGTGGATGAATACAAGTATGTTGGGAATGAATTTCACAACAAGATTATTTGGGAGACTTACAGAACCAACAGATTTTAAGGGGGTGGAAATCCTTATACTCACTACAAAACAAGTGCACGAATGTAGAACTATGGGATTGGAAAACCAAGAGAACTTTATTTTGTCTTCTTGTCATGCCAATGGTCCTATATGGCTATGAAGTTTGGGGCAGCAATGTTTCTTACCTAAATTTGAGATAGATAAAGAGAATAAAAAAAACATTTAATCAAAAGTGTCTTAAAAGTTAAAGCTTCAGTTCTATATAAAATCCTATTAGTTGAAATAGGGACTTTTTCATTGGAAGCATCAACAATGATTCAAACATTAAATTACTTTAAAAAGACACAAGGTATGGAGAATTACCAATGGCCCAAAGTGGTAATAGAAGAAGAGATGAAAATAAGAAACAACATATGAATGAAACCAAATAAAAAATGCGTAAGTAAATGGGACATCAACATACAAGATTTTCCAAACACCAAGGAAGAAATTAAAAAGCATGTGAGTGAGAAATTTAGGGCAGCCATGTGGACAAAACAAATAAGACGAAAGAAAGCATATTACATCAAAGAGTTTAACCCCATGTGCGACCACGATGAAAAGGAATACATAGGGGTAGAAATTTATTATAAATAAAATATGTTGATATCTCATCTAAGGACCAGCTTACACCATCTTTAGTGTGAAACTGGTAGATGGATAGTGCCTAAGGAGGCATGGGAAACAAGAACATGATCATTTTTTGATGAGGGATTAGTAGAGACATAATGACATTACATCATGGAGTGTGTAGTGTAAAGTGGCACTCTTATAAAATACAAAGATAACATGCATATCAACAACCTAGCCAACTTGTTTGAGGAGGAAAGGTTAAGCAAAAAAAAACAAGCTTCCTATTCAAGATCCATAGCATAATACTTAGCATCGAGAAGGGGCTAGAAAATTTAGCAAGACTATTAAGGCAACCACCTATGTTAGTTTTTGTGTTGGATTGGTTAGGTATTACTTCTGCTCTTGATCCCATAGATGATTTGGTCTTGTGGATGTTATTAAAATCTTTCATTTCATTTCATTTCCCTCATGGAAGTTATGGCAGTGGCGGTGGATGTTTTTTCCAAAAAAAAATGTAGGGTTTAATTTTTTTTGTTTTTTTTTGTTATCCCATGGTTTTCAAATTTTATTAGTGGTTTTAGTTATTTTAATCAATGTTTTTTAAAGTTTTTTATTTTCTAAAATGGTATTAGGTTTTATAAAATATTTGCATTTTAATTTTTTATAAGTAGTTTTTATTTATAATGTTGTTTAGTATTCGTTTAAGCGGTTTTAATTTATTTTGTTTTTAAACATTCATGGTATTTTATATTTATATGAGAGTTTAATTTATTTCTTTTTTATTAGTGAAGTATTTACTTTTGTATAAATTTCAAGTTTTTTATTTTTATCTTAATATTTTTAATTTTATGTTTAGTTTTTAATTGTTTAAATCTTTAATATTTAGATTTTATATTGGGTTTTATTAATTTTTTATTATAAGATTTACATTTATTTTCATATTATTTTTTATAAAGTCAATAAAAGATTTTCTTTCTAAGTCTATAGTGTTTTCGTCTAGAGTCAAGTCCTTCTGGTTGTAAGTTACAAATAAGCTTATCAAACGCATTTTTTTATAAAACAAGATTTTCAAGTATCTTCATTGTAATATCTTTCATTTTGTAATGGACGCATTCTCGGGAAAACCCAATGTCCATCCTGTGGGGGGTAATATTGAGTTGTTTAATTCACAAGGTTCCGCTCTCCATGTTCACACTAAGGGGGAATGTTGGGAAAAACATGTTAGTGCTCACATTATAGAATGAATGGGTTAGTATATATAGGTGAACATAAAATATTATAATTTATGTGAGCGATTTGTAAGAACAAATCATGTAGATTATATCTAGAGAGATATTAGGAGTGTTTTGAGAGAATAATGGTCTTGTGAGTGATTTAGGAAGAAGCTGAGAGATTGTAGGAGATATGAGATGAGATTTGACTCCTTAATTTTAAGAGAACATTTCTCTATATAATGTACTCTCTCATTGAATAAGATATGTTTTTGTGACTGACCCAAATCTAAAATTTAGTTATCAAAGTATTTTCTTACTACCTCAGTCTTTTCCATCATTTTGGGAATGATATGATGAACTACGAGCCAATTGAGTACCTAAACATGAGAATAAATCAGTTCAAAAATTATTAGTAAATATAGGATCACAATCAGTGATTATAATATTGGGTGTACCATGTGCTTTTGAACTATATGGCAATTGTACTTGTTGTAAATGGATGTGGAGAAGAACAAAAATGAGAAAAAATTGTGAGTCTATCCACCACCACCATAATTACACTTTTCCCTTCATACTTTTTCAATCCTATGATGAAATCAATGGAAACCTCTTCCCACCACTCACTAGGAATCAAAAGAGGATGCAAAAGTATTGGAGACTTAATAGTTTCACTGACATTACACTGACACCAAACATTCGGCCACAAATTTTTGTACATCTTCTTTCAAAACTTCCCAAACTAAATCTTGCTTAACTCTATAATAATTTTTTAGGAATCCAAAATGGCCACCCACTAGAGAAGCATGAAGCTCTGAGAGAGTCTGATTGTTAAGGATAGATTTTTTGCATGCGTACAACCAGTCTTAATACCATAATGCATTCCCCCCTCCACATAATTTTTTGGTTTCTGTTTCATTATTCCATTTTCAATAATGCCTTTGTGGACTCATCCCTCTTGGATAGTGTATTGAATAGCACATTTAATTTTCCTTTTTTTTTGTAAATGATCTCAAATTCATATACCAACATCTTAGTGACCCATTTTTTTCTCCAAATCAGATTCTTTTATATAAGAAGTATTTCAATTTTTCATGATATTTCTTCACTTTGAAGTGATGACCCATGATATTTGGTCTTCGTTATTTGACCGCATGAAAATAGCCATCATTTCCTTCTCATAAGTTGGTTTTGAGAGGTTATTATATTTTAGTTGATGACTCTCAAATGAAATGGGACACCCCTCTTGCATAAGTATTATTCCTATCACACACCTTGAAGCATCACATTCAATAATGAAGATTTTGGAGAATTTTGGAATAAACAAAATGAGAGTGGTACACATGGAATTCTTCAGTGATTCAAATTCCTGGGTTGCTACCTCATTCCAATACAATGACTATTTATTCATAAGGATGTGAGTGGTGTTATGATTCCACCATAATTCTTCATAAATCTGTGATAATAACTCGTAATCCCTAATAATCTCATAAGGATTTTAAGGATTCTAGAAATGGGATAATCCACAATATCTTGGATCTTATGAGGATCCACTTTTAAACCTTTATAAGACACAATATGACTCAATTATTCTACCTCTCTTACCCCAAAAGCACATTTGGAGGGCTTGGCATAAAGTTGGTAATGTTTAAGAGTGTCAAATACTTTATTGACATGTTATAAATGTTTCTCGCAAGTGTTATTATCTTTCAGTGTATATTTGACCTCCCTATAGTCTGGACACACGTTCTAACCTTCATCCTTATTTCGACCAATACTAATGGATAAGAGTAAGCACTTGACTATGGTGAATAATATATGTTTCCAACATCTCTTTTACCATCTTCTAAATATCATTCTTTTGGAGATAAGTATACCTATAAGATTGAATGTTGGGTGATAGGATTCCTGGTACTAGATGAATAACATGATCATGATCTATTTTAGGTGGTAACCCTTTTAGTATATCCCTAAACATAAATTAGTGCTCATTAATAACAATTGGTAGATATAATGGTACAAGGCCTTTTTATAGTAAATATTTTATTGAGAATAATTGTGCCACGAACCCATTTGTACCCTTCCTAAGGATTTTTTTAATTTGATGAGAACTTACCAAATGTGGATGTTTATCTTTCATCCCATGCATCTCAAAATTTCTCCCTTCAGGATGGAACTGCATGAGATAATTATGAAATTTTATCTCCACCATTCCCAAGGTAGTAATCCATTAGACCCCGAATATAATGTATTCTCCTCCCGTTAAAATGGAATACATAAGGACCTCTAGAAGGTAATATCCCATAGATAGCTTAATCTTATGTAATTTTCCTAAACATCTAAATTTACCTCCATCTGTAACAATGAATTGAAATTTTGGTGTTGGATAAAAAAATAATTTAAGCATTTGGTCAACTTATGATTAGTGAAATTATTATTACTTTATGATTCAATTGATATTTTCTCCCTTTGCTTCTTCACAAACCCAATCACCTTAAGTGTTTATGGGATGTTTATTCTTGAAATAGAATGTTGAAAAATAGTTGGCTAAGAATATTCATCCTTGGTCCCGACAACCTCTACATCAGTTGCTTCCTCCTCATCTTGTTCATCATTAGGACCCTCAATGTACAATAATTTTTCTCAAGAAAATTATGTCCTTTTCTCCCCTTTCTATCACAATATTAACATTGGCATTTTACTTGTTTATTTACAATTTTTGAGAAGTAAATCATGTCAGTTGGGTAAAATATGGTGTTAGATTCATGTGTTCCTTGTGATTAGTGAAGCTCCATCCTTTTACCATATCTATTTCCTCTACATGTCGAGCGCTAATCATGGATTCTAATATTGAAATTGGATTTAAAAGGTGCAAACCATGTTGGATTTTATCCTTGAGTCCATCACATAAGATATCATTTAGATAATCCTTTGACATTTCATTCACTCGCAAGGATAGATTTTCAAACTATTGGATATAAAACTTGATTGAAATTTTTTGTTATAGCTTGGTGATTTATATAAAATAGTTCTAGGTAACACTATTAATGTAGTGTGTTTGGAGCTCACTAGTGAACATAGAATAGGTAAAAAAGACACCCTTCTATTTATTTTTCTCACACATCTATCTATACCAAATGATTTTTTTTGGTTTAAGGGACAAGGATGCCATTACAACCTTCTGTCCATTTGAGACTTGATGCAAATCAAATAAACTTTCCATTTGGTTGATATAATTGATTAGATAATTCCCATTAAACTTGTGCATCTCCACATTAGGAATAATGTTATGCCATTGGTTAGAAGATCCAGTGGTGTGTGCAAAGGATCCACTCTAGTTGGTGTGGTTTGAAACAAAGTGTACATTTCTTGAAGGAACCCATGTAACTCAAACAAAAATTATTTCTAGACTTTAGGCATGGGATAACCTATAGAGACTCCTTATTTAATGACTCAAATTCCATTTTCATGTCATCCTTCACTATTTTCAATCCATTGTCTAATTTTGATATCAATTCACCCTTCATTGCAATAAATTTATGACCAAACTCTACTTGGACATTGTTCATCTGGTTGTTTACCATGTCATCAAGTTGGGATACTATATCTAATGCCCCCGTAGATGAAGATTCAAAATCAACATATTATTTACTAGTATTTTAACCCTTCCTTTGGCCTCTATTTGATCTCCCTGTCATGATGTAGGATTTGTGTCTTGGGATACCAGGGTTAGGGTAGAAATTTAGGGATTAGGGTTTTATGAGTTTATTAGATGAATAGATAAAAACATAGAGAAAAAACCATAGATAATTTTTGGCAAGATTTCCAAAAATATAGAAAAATTATAAAATTTCCAAAATTGTAAGATAGGTAATGAATTTATAAAACACCCTAAAACTTATATAAATTATATAAAACAATTCCAAAAAACTTGGAATTTAGATATGATCTTACTTGATTTATTTTACAACAAAAAGAAAAATTTACAAAAGACTTCTCTAATATTTTTTAAGATATTTCTTAATCTTCAAAATTAGGTTTTTGACACATTTTTTTCCAAAATCAAGCTCTGATACTACTTGTAATGAAATTACTTAGATAGATCTAAATATCAGCAGTAATAGAACACCAAAGAACACTAAAATATAGAGAAATGATCATAATATGTAATTATAATGACTTAACCACTTCGAGGGGGAAACCTCCAAACCATAAAATAATACTCAAGTGATCAATATGATGATAATATCCTCTCCTCTAACTCATATATATGCCCTACTATACTATCCAAATCCCTAAAGCACTCCCACTAAGAATATGAAAACATAAGTAACTATGATATGACATGATAAGAGATTATGTTATCCATAGGTCATCTACCCATATCATGATATGTGAATTAGGGTTAAAGACATAGAAATAATGTTGTTTGTGAGGTGACTAGTCGAAGGAGTAAGATGCCACCAAGAAGAGTTATTAATGGGGTGTAGTAAATATAGAAAAATTTAATATTATGGATGGATTGAAATGAGTTATGACTTGTTCGAGGGGTGTAAGGGATAACCTTGAGGTCATTGAGGAGGATTAATGGATATGGTTCATGGTTTAAGCCACTTAAAGAGATGACAAAGGAGAAACATGAGGTTAACAAAATGAGAGGGTTGTTGGAGGTGAAGCATAAGAAGAAGAATCCATAGATGTTTGAGAGATGTTACTCTTGATATATATCTCAAGAATAGCTCAAGGACTGCGAATAAATTTCCCATTGTTATCTTGAATATTAGAGTTAGAAGAATATGTTGATTAGCTCACAAGTATAGAAGTGTTTGAAGAGATAATAGACCTAAAACATGTTAAGGTGGCATAGACTAAGCTAAAAGAGAACCTAACACTATGGTGGAAGGATATTAAAAATTATCACCAATGAAGAGGAATGGATAAGATAGTGCACTCAAATCAAAAGGCCATAAAGATGAAAAGTAAGTTTTTGACTTCTTATTATATGTGTTTATTTAAGAAATTGTAAAATTTGAAGAAAAATGAGAAGTCAATTAGAGAATACACTAAGGAGTTTCAACAGATCATGATTAAATATGGGAATACTAAATTCAACTAGGAGAAGGTCATAAGATATATCAATGGATTATTATTTGGGATTCAAGAGGAGTTAGGTTTAAAGGGAAAAAAACTTTGGAGGATGTTTATCAACTAGCCTTAAAGCTAAAGGAAACATTGATGCACAAAATTTAAAGTGTATCCCAAAGAGGAAGCTATAATGTGTGTGGTAGAGGTGAAAGTAGTTGTGGATGTGGAAAGCGATAAGAAGTTGAGTACAACTACGCACAAATGCACACATAGAATAGTGTTTAGGATGATGGAGAATCTTATTCATTGAGGAGGAATGGAATATTTGGATGAGGCATAGGAAGAGGATTCTTAATAAAAAATTAAGTGTGGAACCATTAGGCATCATGAATTTGAATTTCCAAATGTGCAAAGTTAAGTCATAAGAATATGCATGGAAGTTGGAACACATGTAGTGTATGGAGAGGTGAAATCAATAAGATCTGTAGAACATTATAAAGTTTTGTAATGTGGGGAATATCAAATAATGAGAAAAGTGTTGTTGAAGATAGCATAAAAGGAGAATGAGCTTGTGCAGAGGAAAAAAAAAATTCAAATGTTATGCAATTCAGGAGGAAAGTGTTGTAAGATGATTATTTATAATGGAAGCATGGACAACCTTGTTTTGAGTGAAATGGTAGAGAATATAGGGATGAATATGATTGCACATCCCAAACCTTGCAAGGTTTTATTGTTGTAGAAGGGTAACCAACTCTTAGTAAATGAGAAAATTCATTTTAAGTTTTATATTAGGAACTATTATGATGGGGTGTTGTATGATGTGATACAAATGGATGATTCTCAGATGTTGTTAGGAAGGTCATGGAAATATAACTGAAGGGTTTTCCATGATTGACATGTAAATGTAATTCCTATTGAAAAGTATGGAAGGAAATTTAACTTATCACATTTGAAGGACAAATATGAAGGTGAAGTGCATAATGGAGTTTACACAAGATTTTTGATCGTGTCAAGTAAGGAATTTCTATGAGAAGTGGAAGAGGGGAAAGTATGTTACACACTTATACCAAATGAAGTGTGAAATTATTACACATAAAATAAGGAAGTCCCAAGTGAGGTGAATTTTGAAGTATTTTTCATACATAGTCATAGAATACTTACTGCAAGGGTTGGTGCTGGTGTGCAGTGTCAATCATCAAATTGAATTAATATCGGGATCGATTTTTTATGAACAAGCCACCATACAAGATGAATCTATAGGATAATGTAGAGGTATAGATGAAATTGCAAGTGTATCAAACATATTTAAACTAGTTAGTTATTTTGATTTGATAATATAGAAACTAATATTACAAATGGATTCAAAATAATATTTCAAATCAGATACAAGGCACATACAATATAATAATCATTCTAAGTAGGATATATAAATAATATCAAGTGTAGATAGGATAGAAAGAGTCATTTATATTATTCAAATGACATCTAGGATTTGTCAAGGGGAAATCAATAACTAGAGCAGACCTCAGAAATTATACTAATCAAGTCATATACATATGTGCCTTTCTAGTTAGGATCGTATAATTGGGGAAGGACCGTACAACATAAACCTAACCTTACTATATGATTTTGACCACGAGATTTTGGTAACTTTAATGTTGCTTTTTTTCATTTTTTATCACCATTTGTAATTTTCTATGTCACATCAAACCCTAGGATTCACACCTATACCTAAAAAAAACCCTATCTATCATGGAAGTCACTCAAGAAAAAATTAGATAAAATAAATGCAAATTATTGAGTCTAACTAACCTCGTCATTCACTCCTTTGTGATTTCACTAACCAGTACAATACATTTCAAACTCCACAAAGTTATCTTAGTGATTTATGTTGGTTTGCATGTAACTATCCCTTTTCTTATCTTTTCGCTTATGTTTCCACGCTGATATTAAGCTAAACTACTTCATCCCAATCAAACCCTTGTGTGATGATGATAAAAACTAGATCGATGTTATGTTGTGTATGTGATATGTATAAGTGTTCCTTACTTTCCCAACTCATGATCTAATAGATAGGTAGGTGATTTATAAATAATAAATGCTTACATTATACTTGTAAGATATATGAATTCTTACTAAAAATTAGGACCTTATTAATAAGAAAGGCCAACCCAAAAGATATAAACTATATATTAAATGAGTAATGGGCCCATGTGGATAAAACAAGTAGAAAAAAAAAGGGGTCAAGACCATATACTTTGTTCAAGACTGTATGTATGGTTTTAACCCTATCTTATGATCTTGAACCAAGCTTAAATAACAAAAAACAATAAAAGTAGGGTGATAGAGATATTTGTATAAAGGATCAAAATCTAATCAAAGAAGAAAAATAGCAATAATTTGAGTTCAAACAAGTAATAAAGAGCAAATCATTGAAGGGTTGATGCCGTTAATACATTGTTTCATTGTTGAAAAATCGTGTATATATATAATTATGAAAAAACAATAATGTAATAGTGAATTTGTGCAATTTTTAGTGTCTACATTTTCTCCCTTTATGCTAGTGAATGAAATTCACCAGTGTAAAGAAGGATCGTACCTGTGAGAGTGTTGAAGTAAGAAGCATATAATCATCATGAGATAAGTTAACAAATTATGGTGAATAATGTGGGTCATTGGTTGACCCATATGGAGATAAGGGAGAATTGTGGCATAGGTTCCAAAGTGGGATATCACAATCATAGAGAGAAGTGTTTGTAAACATGAAAATTAAGACTTGTTGGGTTTGTAGAGTTGGGGGGATTAAATCTCAAATATAGTATTTGTTTTTATAATAATGTGGGACTTGGGTGTTCCTAACACTGAGGGAAGAGTGTCATAGGTCCTTCTTTCTTTCCCCCAATAATGCTTCCCAATAATGGGACACCACTTTTTTAGATGGATCTAGGTCCTATAAATTTCTGGAAACCCCTATAAGGTGAAAGAGAAATTATGTCTCATTTCCCCCACCATACATTATACGAGTTTACTAATAGAATATGTAATTCACTTGCTTATTGCTGTATTCAAATATTTGTAATTTTCCCCCTGTATTCACAATGAATACAGTGGCATTTATTTCTTAGTATGTTTAGATAATCATGAGTGACCATTTTAGGTGTTGATATCACGTTATCTTGAATAGGGGATATTAGTCTTGTATAACCAACTTGTTAGATTTATATATGATTTTTTGTAGGGGAGGATAGCTTTACATATTTATCCAATTGTATTTTCTTAGTGACTTATAGATAAGAGGGGAAAAGATGGTGACTTTGTATAATCTACCCTGTATGATTTTTCCCTTTCCTCAAAAGGGAGAGTGTAAGACATAATTATTTGAGGCAAAATTTAAGAGTTAGGAAAAATTCAAAGAGATAACAGTGTAGCAGAGAATGAATGAGATATATGAAATGGTAGTTGATATATTGAGTGAGATATCAATAATAGGTATTAGCTACAAACTTTTCCAATTGAAAGAAAGATTGAGTCATTGATAAGAATTGAGTACACAAATTCATAATGAATGTGAGATTGAGTAATGACATATTAACATAGAGGGGAGGAGAAATATAATAGCAATGTCATAAATGACATGAAAAATGGAGTAATATGCCCCAAAATATGAGTCATACAGTCACAAAGGGATTAGTGAATGAGTATGATAGGTAATATCTAAGTGGATCAATTCCACCATTGGTTTTTACTATATAAAGTAAACATAAAAAGTGAAAGATAACTTTTATTTACAATTTTTAATGAGTGAAAATGAGAACTCTAAGAGTATGATGATGTCATAATTTAGGGAGGTGATTCAATCGTGATTTAAGCATGTAGCAGAGGTGCTCTACACCCAGACCATAGAGGAATTGGTGAGTTTCATTAATGCTATATTTTTGTATGAGATTAGTACATTTTTTGAAAAAAATTACAAATTTTTATTTTTTTGTAGTTTTTGGTAGAAAAGCCAAAAACAGACCAATTGATCCAATTTTGCACCTAGGGAAAGATTGTAATTCCCCATTATTTCTCACCCAAAACTAGGATTTTTTTTTTTGTTTTTACATGCCATGATACAATGTTGGGTTAATTGTTTATAGATTGCATGTCGACCTTGCATAAGGACCATGTTAATATTCACTGTGTCGTTCCAATTTTATCATCTCTCTGAAGATACAATTAATCGTGTTATAATGTTTGTGCTATTTACATGGTTATAAAATAATCTTATAGGATTTAACATTATTTAGTACCTATAATTCATGTGGTATATTTCACGCTAGGTTTTGTCCCATATTTGGGATGAATTGAAGGTATGACTGTTTTATTATCATGGTTTCAACCTTGGAGTTCATTATAAGAATTATACTAATTTTTTACTAAGCTGACATTATAACAATTTATACTATTGTGATTTATGATCCTAATATTATATTGCTTTCTAATTATCGCAATAGATCAAGATAATTTTACAATAATAATATTATATAGATATAGTATTAAGACTATATATACATTCTATATATATTAATATTCCAAATATTATTTATAAACTTTTTAATGCCATCTTAATGACCATGATACAACTATACCCGATTTCCAACCATAATATTACAATAAGACCCTATTTTAACTAGTACCCATGTTGCAATATATAACTATTATTATATATGTTATTTATAAAATATTTATCATAACAAGGTTATCTTGAATATTATGATAGATTTATGATATAACCCTATAAGTGTATTTAAATGGAACCCTTATAGACATTGTGACTATTAAATAATTTATATCAAGCTGGCATTATAATTGGGTATTATTATCTGACATATAACAACAAAATCCTGTATATTGTTATAATGTACCTTTATCTTCATATGAACACTTCATAATGAATATAACAATAATATTGAAGTTAATATACCTATAATATAAATATATAGCTACTAAAATTATTGTTTTTTAGATAAGATAAAAAAGAGTTTGGTTTTAAGGGGACCAAAAAACCCCGTACATAGAAAGAAGCCAGTTTAAACAGAAAAACCCATCAAAATGCCATGGAGGCAAAGTCAAAAAATCTTGACAGTATACTGCCATAGAACAGAGCCAGACTACACAAAGTTTGCATATTAAACATTACATTTTTTTACAAGACAGAGCCTAAAAATCAACCAACAGAACAAAGGAACAAGACCAACAAAAGGGCATACAAAGGCTAGCCATTATTTCTCCATAGCATTGTTTCGGGATCTGGTGTTCGGCCCACTATCCTTCCTGCATGTAACTTTAATGATCACCAATTTAGGTATTTTCTCCTCCTTTTCCATAGTCTGGGTGTTCACACTCGCGGGGTTCTTTCAATATTTTATCCTCTTTGTCATCAATCGGGGTGTTCACGACCTTCGTTTTAGAATTCCCGTCAGTCTCAGAATCTTGACTGTCAGAACTACTAAGAACCAACTTCATATTAGGCTTATTTTCCACCTTGGCCATTTGATCCTGAAGGATAGAGAATCATCTATTCTTGCATGAAAAAATTAGTGAATTTCCCAAATTCTCTTGTTTAAGACCTCAATTTTATGGTGGCACTCCTTCAGTTCTTGTATCAAATTCTTATTGATAGTGAGAATAGTATCAACTGTATACTCAACATACATCAGCCTAGCCTCCCAATTACCATAACTCTCATCCACATTCTAAACCCCACATTTCAAGTAGCATAGAACATCAGCAATCCCCCCAAAAGTGTCTTTCCCTTTAATTTTATTGATATTTTTGAGGGCCCACACTAGGGTTTCATGGTGAGACTCAGGATCACTATTATTCATAGGTTGGGCTGGGATAATGGGTTTTCTCTTTTGGACTAACAGGAGAATTAAACCTTGATGAATAGGGAAATAAATTTTCTTATTTTTGAAGTAAGCAATGGTGGAAAGTAGGGACATGTAGAGGAATAAATTTATACTTATGGCTTGGATTATACATAAGAGATTTAAAATGGAGAGGTGATGAGAGAAAATCTTCTGAAATTTTCCTTCAAAAGTCAGGTATTTCATGACAACAAGGCAGATGTCAACCCAACGCTCAGGAAGGAAAGTACGAGCTATACCATCATCATAAGAAACTATATGCTTATCATCCTAAAAAAAGTGGCAATCTCATGTTTTTTGCAAGTTTTATCTTTATAGATTTTGATTCCATCCATTGTAAGTCCAATTCTCTCAACTATGGAATCCTCAGAGACCCTAATTTGAACCCCTCTAAAATTAAATCCCCCTTCAACCCAAGCATTGTTGAAATCAACAGAGAGTGTAGGATCATTACCTTTAAGGCACTGAATATACCTAGTGAAGCCCCATCTGCGCAATAGTTTACAAAAAACATATCCATTTTTCAAGTGAAGGAAGGAAGTAGGCTCGTTTCAAACCCTGTGGCCTCTCATTGTTTTCCCAACTCTTTTTCTTTCTTCGAAGACCAAAAAAATGAATATAAAAAAAAATCAAATAAATGCAAAAGAAAATGAATTTTAACCTTTTCCAAAAATAAGAATATCTTTTCAAAATCCCAAGCATGTGAGTCTTGGTCGCCATCATTACACAACCTCCTAAGATGTGTCATCATTTATAATTTTTTATAATATTTTCCCAAGGAATACGTGTCCCTGTCCACGTCATCAGATCCATCATGTCATTTCCTTGATTATCAAGTGTATCCATAGGTTTATTACCTGCTCTGACTGTGTGTTAGATATCCACCTTATAAAATGATTCTAAAATCCCACGAGCTTCCTTGATAATGTCGATGAGTTTCCACCTACACTTACTTTGATCCTTTAGAGAATTAATTACACATAAGGAATCACCTTCTATAATGATGGATTTTAAACTCATACCTTTACACATCATGATGTTTCATAGCATAGCCTTGTCTTCTGCATAATTTTTAGTATAGTTACCAATGGGACCCACATAGGCTCTGATACATCTACCCAGGTGATCATGAATTAGACCTCCCCCTCCAACAACATTCTCCTTTTGTTTGGCTGAGCCATCAAAACTCCTAAAATTATTGTTGTAACGACATTATATTATCAAATTCTCATACTAACTCATCCAAACATCTTATAACTATGTTATAATATACACATTATAAATTATTCTATAAACTTGTAATATAAGTATTATTTAAGTTTGATATTAAACATTGTTTGTTTTATTTCTTTTTTGGCTCTACAGGTGGGCGCAATGGGGAAGAACGAATCGAGGAAGAAATAACAGGGAAGGGAGCGGTTGATTGGGAGAAGGGAGGAGAGAATGAAGGGAGGTATGGAGAGGGATGAAAACAATAGTCCTAGTGTGGAGCATGCTTGTGGAGTTGTGGCAGAAGGTTCCCTGGGGGGACTGTGGGTACTGACATTAGCTAGCAAGGTCATGACAGGGTCGTAAAATGTACAGGAGGATTTTGGTGGTTAGGGGGTTCAAAGGCAGTCTGGGAGAGATTTGAATAGATGCTAGGGGAGGTGAATTCAGTCATAATCAACCCCACATTATTTAAAAACCCTAGGGGCTCGGCCATTATAAAAAACAGTGAAACGTTAAGCACCATCTCGGACCCAACTCATCCCTCCCCACAATTTCTCCTTTCTTTTTTTATTTACAATTATATATATATAATTCCATAAATCTATTTATGTGTATGTGTGTGTGTGTGTATTAATAAAGGTTTTGTTGCAAGAAGTATAACCAGTTTGCTAAATAGGAAGATGGAAATTTGTTAGTTTAATAATTACCAAAATTGTATTATAACAAAAAGAAATTTCTTCTATTTTGGAAGTTTGAGATTATAAACTAGCATGATTCTAATATATCATGATACTAAAATAAATATTGAAATTTTCCATACATCAAATAGCAATATTTCCCTATATGATCAGTGGCTTCTAACTTGAGAAATATCTGGTTTGCTAATTTGTGTTGTTCCCCAGTAGAGTCACCGAAAACTGTTACCTAGATTTTCTGCACAATTGAAAACCTAAGCAGTCATGAGATAAATCTCCCTCATTTACCGGTGAGGATCTCGTGTAAGATTTTTTCAATTATATTTTCTAGTATCTATTTGTTGGTAGTACTTAACTATGTAGTTCATGAACCATAGCTAGAAAGTTTTGCACCAAGTAAGCAGCTATAAAAGACATGAAATATCTGTAGAAGAGGAAAATAATAGACAACAGGAAGAAAGGAGAGAAGATTTGCAACCCAATCAATAGTTCACAGAGTTGATTGCATGCACATAGATAAAACAAATATATCTTGAAATACAAAATTTAAAGGAAATGATAGTTTCAGATCCAGATCTAGAATAACAAAAAAGTTTATGAATAGATCTAGAAAGAAATAAAATGCACCGTTGACACAAATTTCTCCAGAAATCTTCCTCCTCTCTATTCCTTAGCTTGCAGAAAGATATCAATGGTTTCAGCTCAAATTATGGAACACAAGAATGATGATTACAAATTTTGATCCTTTAACCTGTAGGTTCTTCCTCTATTTATAGTGTATAAAGGGAAATTATAAATAGGAAGCTTTAAATGAATTCCCGCATGCAAAAACTATAGAAAAGGGTAGCATTTGGAAATATTCTTGCTAGAATTCTTCTTTGCATGACATTCATGATTTATAACTGAAAAATAGAACCTTCTATTTTGCATGTCTGCCACCTATTTCCAAGTAATTGACTTCTTCAAGTAACGACCTTTAAAGCAATCACTTAAATTTTATAATTTAATTGATTGCTCAATTAATTTTCTGGAGAAAATAAAAGAAAGAGGAAAAGAAATAAGAAGAAAGCTGCAACCCTCCCATCTTGTTCTTCTTCTTTTGTTGCATGTGGTTGACTCTTTTTCCTTTGATTCTCACCACACTGGATTTGGAAGCAGTTGACTGTGATTTTCTTGCAGGCATTGCCTTTGACATGTCTTCCCTTCTATCTTTGAATCTTTTGCAATTCTTCTTTAGTACATATAAATTAAATTCAATGAAGGCTTCAACTAGAAGATTATGAGCACATGCACAAGATCCTGGAAGGAATTTTCCATGCACTGACTTCTACACAGGCTACGTTAGAAACAAGAGGATGAATTATTTTCCAGAAGCCTTTACAATTATGAGAGTTGAATCTATCAATCAAATTGGTGATAGGCTCAGAGCCTATGTCTGTATCATTGAATTCAGCAAATCTAGAAGCTATGCATGATTCTGTTGATCTTTCTCTTTCATCACGCTTCATTATAGCTGGAACAATCTTTGTCTGAGCTCTTTTCCTTTTAATTCTATCAGAATCCCTTGCAATTGGATCCATTTGTGCAGATCTGGAAACTTCTTTAGATTTGGAAGATATTTTCAATGTACCTGACATTGATTTTAGCACTTGTGATGAATACCTACAATTTATTCAGACAAAGATGGAGTCCATGGCATGAATACTTGATTTTTATCACCAAAATCTGCATATAAAGTTTTTTGCCCTAAAATTTGAGGTTTTGCATGCATGCAAAGCAAGAAAAAATATTATTTAATTCACCCGGGCACTTATACCAACATGCAAATAATTATCATAGCAAGAATCAAGCTCCCCCAACCCTAGGCGCCAAACTTTGAAGTTTTCCGGCAATGAAAAACACTTTTTGATGCAAAAATCCTCCTTCCTTGGGCGCCAAAACTATCTGGGCTACAATCCTTTGCAAAAATAATTAATTACATATTTATTATGATAGCCCATGCTTATATAACCCTTAGCATTCTATTTCTAATAATTTTCCACCCTATTCCTAGCAATTAATTAATAAACAATGATGTTTATTCACTCAAATTGGGCGCCTATTTTTGCATGCTGCTGGCTGCCATTAAATAAATTCAATTTATTTATTTTTAGCATGTTACCTTCAATTCTCTTTGACTAGCCTTCATGCATTCAATTTCTATTCATCCATGGCGCCAAAATTAGGCAGAAAAACTATTAATAAATATCATTAATATCATTGTTTAATCACCAAATGGGTCGCACTTTTTGACATGGGTGAATTCTAAATTTAAGAAGTCAACTTCTGATGGGAATTTTCACCCTGCATCGTAGCTCTAAAAATACCTTCTTCCACTTAAGTGATTTGACTTTCATCATGGGAATTTTTACCATGCAAGGTAGGTAATAAATTCCTTCCTTCCTACCACTGCCAAAATTCCCACTAGCAGTTTAAAGTCTTCCTTCTAAAAAGTATGATTTGCATTAAAATTGGCCTCTTTTGATAAAGTGTGACTTGCATGGGTGAATAAATATCATTTGTGGGAAAATTTAGCCTGCCAGGCAGGAAAAAAATTCCCATCAGTGCTTTAAGTGAATTTTTCTTTATTTTATCATGGGAATTTTCAACTTGCAAGGAAGGTAAGAAATTCCCGCCTGCATGCGGCCTCTAATTTTCCTATTGCAGCTTAAGTGGCTTTGAATTCATGGGAAACATTATCCTGCAAGGCAGGTAAGAAATTCCTTCCTACCTACTGCCTCTAATTTTCCCATCGCAGCTTAAGTGACTTTGACTTCATGGGAAAAAATACCTTGCAAGGCAGGTAAAAATTCCCGCCTGCCTGCCGCCTCTAATTTTCCCATCATAGCTTAAATGAATTTGACTTCATGGGAAAAATTACCCTATAAGGCAGGTAAGAAATTTTTTCCTTCCTGCCACTACCAAAAATCTCATTGCAGCTTACACTCATTAATTCCAAAAAAATGCGACTTGCCTGGAAGAGGTTTTTTGTGCATGAATTCATCTTTTTTGGTCAAAAGCTTGCATTTTGAGGTTGATTCCTTCTGGTTCCGTGTCGGTATATTATCTCTAGATGCTTTAGAGAATTAAACAGACTATACTGGCGAAGGAATTGACCTAGGATAATTTCACAGAGAAACTACGTCGAAAATTGGAGAAAAATGCAAAAGAAATAAATAAAAGTGAAAAATGTTGCCAGAAATCACAGAAAATGCCCTAAATTCATTCCTAGTGAAAAACCTAATGAGACAAGTGAATACTTGCATGCAAAATTTTAACAAGATTCAACCGGAGCACAATTTACTTCAAATGGGACATTATTTATTCAATAAATAATTAAATAAAAATTTCCTGCAAACAAAACTTGGTGGAGGGATAAAATGAGTTTGGGCATCTAAGTATTTTTCGAAATTTTCTCATATGATTCATTGGGATTATCATAACATAATACAACCATCTTATGGCAATAAAAAACATGAAAAGACCCGTTATTTTAAAAAGAATGAAATTTTTTCAAATGGGTAGTCCCAGATTTTAGGGTGAAATCTAGGGACACCAGTCGGCTCCGTCTGTGGACATCTTTGCCTTCGTCAGAATGATAGGAGTAAATATGAGATCCGAGCATATCTGGTTTCGTATCTTTCCCATTGGGTTCAGGGTCAGGCCACAAAAAAAAAACAAAAAAAATAAAAGGAAAGAAAACAACAAAAGTTTTATTTATATACAAACATGTTTTACCCTGTATCTCAATTTCTAAACAGCTTTAGATGTTTCTCATTGAAAGGCAGTGGAAACTCAATTCCATCCTGAGAGGAAAGGAAGAAAGTGTCCATTCTGGCAGATCTTTTGATTATAAAGGGCCCTTTCTAGAGTGAATCAAATTTGTCGTGCATGCCCTTCGGTTCATGTCTCTTGTCCCACCAGAGCACCCAGTCTCCGATCTCAAACTCCCTTTCTTTGGCCTTCTTATCAAACACCTTGGGCAAGTCCTTATCAACTTCATCTTGTGGTGGCTCATCCTTTCTTATCTCTATGGTGGGTAATTCTACATCAAATTGCTCCGTACCCAGCTTTACCGACTGCATTTTTGAGGAAGAACAATCACCATATTCTTTATTTTTATTTAGGTACCAATCATGTTTGTCAAAGTTTTCCATTAAGGAAACTAAACCCTTGGGTATTTTGTTACCTTTTGGTTGGATTATTCCACTATTGTTATCATAACCCATATCAGTTTTTCCTATGATTGTTCGTCATGGTGGTGATTTATTCCCTTCAACATGCAGACATGAAGACATTTCTTTTTCATTAATGAAAGTATGCCATTGTTCAACACTATCAGGGACTTTAGGGTGGTAGACCATCTCCACTTTATAGTTTCCTTTTCTAAATATGGATGGTGGTCTATCCAAATTCAATAGTGTAGCCGTGACTACCAAAGAATCTGCCTTAGAATTCTGATTTTTTGATATGAAGTCAATAGAGAAGGCTGCAGAATCTAATGTGGCAGAAATTACTCTATATCTATAATGCTCTAGCTTATCTCTTTTGACTTGAATTTTCCCTCGAACTTTCTTTACTAGAAGTTCAACATCTCCTTGGTATTTGAGGAGTTTTACTCCTTTCTTTTTAGGTTGCTCCATTCCTAACAACAATGCTTCATACTCCACCGTATTTTTGGTTTTCTCGAACATCAGCTTGTGGGAGTGTGGGAATATCTCATGATCTGGAGATATTAGTATAATGATGGCTCCTGATCCAAAAGAACAACATGTGCCTTTAAACTCCAGAGTCTAAACTTTTCCTTCACTAGCTCTAGCTCTGGTCAAAGTTCTAGTTCTGGTACATCTTTATCCTTTTCCAAGAAATAGACCTCGTAGTTAGATTCCTAAAAAAGAATATGAGATCTAGGATCCTCAGATTTGGTAACCGTGTACTTGGACTTTTTTTCTAGCTCCAACTTCTGATTTGTTCCTTCGAAAGGAATATGAGCACAAGACCAATCCATCTTTACTTCTCCTCCCAACTCTTTGCAAAAGTTTCTGCTCACCAACATCCCGTAAGAGACTGGAATATCTTCAACTAAGATTGTCATCTTTAATATTTTCTTAGGAAAAGCCTCTAGAATAGCTTGTGCATCTTTGATTTTTCTGATTAAAGGGACTTGTCTTTCCATGGAGTAGCACCTTCCTATGGTCTTCGTCAAGGTAAGACCAAGAGCATCTGCAACTTTAGCTTGCATGATGTTGTCAGAAGCACCTGAATATAAAATGCAGTTGTTTAACTTGAAACCATTAAGCAATAGGGAAACATAGAATAGTTCCACTCTTTTAGAAGATGGTGAGGATTTAACAACCACAATGTTATTCTGGGGAGGAGTAACTTTGGGCTTAGGAAAAAGGATATTTGATGAATTAGATTTTCCTGTATATTGTATATATTTGACTAGCCTATTTAACTTCTCAAGAAAGGATCTCAAGTATTCAGCTTCTGACATTTGAATCTTAGTTTTCTTCACATGATCAACAATTTCAAAGGAAGGTATAGATTCAAATACCTGAGCTATTTTCTGTGGTTGAGATGAAGAACTCACATTCTTATCTCTAGGAGATAAAGAAGAAGGTAAAGGGTTGCCCCTTATTTTTTTGTCACCTAATGCCTTAGGTTGGCGAGTTTGTGGTTTTGTAAATACTGCATATGTATGACCATGATTATCTTCATGAAGCTTCTCATCATCATGTTTCAGATTTGTAGTTTAGGTAATTAATGTTGGAGTCACCAATAGGACCTAGCCAAAATCATCATTCTCAAAGTTGATTAGTGTCAACTTCCTGGTCTTCTTCATTCATCTCCGCATTGTTTCTAGGAGTAAGCTTCAATTGCTAATCTTTAGGAACCAGCAATGTGGTTCCAGTTGTTGTTTTTGTTGAAATTCTGAGTAGGGGCAGTGTTGTTGCCTTGAGCCATTTGAGCCATTCATTTCTTCATTTGCGACATCTCATTTGCTAAATTTTGCAATAGTGAATCGGAGGTAGTAGCAGAGGATGAACTTTCAACTCTAGAATTGATGCTCTTTATCTTTCCGGCCATGATGAGGTCGTCTTCTATTTCAACCTCCATGTTTTGGGTTGTTAACAAGTCAGCAGGATGTGTTCTTCACAATTGATAGCTTACTTTAGGAAGTAAAGCATTGATGAAGAATACCTTTTGATAGAGAAGCAGATGCCAAAATTTTGTACAGTAATCTTTGGAATTTTGTAATAAAATCTTGCATGTGCTCATGTGGATCCTTCTTCAACTGAGTGAGATGAGTTATCAAGGGACTAGAATCTTTGGCTGCCTTGAATATTTTCAGGAATGCATCTCATATAGTGGCCTAGTCGGTTATGGTTTCAGGAGCTATCCAATAGATCCATTCTCCATCCAAGTCATGGAGAGTCTCTATGAAAAGACGGACATACACATCTTCATGTTCCACTGCAAGAACTCCACAGGATATAAATAACGCAGCCAAGTAGTCATCTGGATTTTTCTTTCCATCTCTAAAGAATTTTGTAAAATTATTTCTTGTTCCTTTAGGTAGATCATGCATAGGAGGATTCAGATTCAAAGGTCCAAAGGATGCACCCCATGGAACAGGTGTTACAGTGGCAAGTGGTTGATTCTACATCATGAAAGGAGCACGTCTTCTTTGAGAATAGACTTGGTGAATAATCCTAGCTTCTGGATTGTGCTGGACATGATCCGGATCTGGAGGATTTTGCACTCTTCTTCCTGGCGAAAGATTGGAATTTTGGCTTCTAACTTGAGAAAGCTCAGGTCTGCTAATTTGTGTTGTTCTCCAGCGGAGTCGCCGAAAACTATTGGCTAGATTTTCTGCATAGCTGGCTAGAAAACCTAGACCTAGTCATGAGATAAATCTCCCTCATTTACCAGTGAGGCTCCCATGTAAGATTTTGTCAGTTATATTTTCTAGTATCTATTTGTGGGTATTACTTTAACTATGTAGCTCATGAACCATAGCTAGTATAGTTTTGCAGCAAGTAAGTAGCTGTTAAAGAAAGGAAATATCTAATAGAAGAGGAAAATAATAGAAAACAAGAAAAAAGGAGAGAAGATGTGCAACCCAATCAATATTTCACAGAGTTGATCACATGCACATAGATAAAACAAATAGATCTTGAAATACAGAATTTAAGCAAAGTGAAGTTTCAGATCTAGATCTAGAATAACACAAAGTTTATGAATAGATCTAGAAATAAATAAGAAACAAAATGCACCATTGACACAAAGTTCTCTGAAAATCTGCCTCCTCTCTATTCCTTAGCTTGCAGAAAGATATCAAAGGTTTCAGCTCAAAGTCTGGAACACAAGAATGCTGATTACAAATTCTGATCCTTTAACCCATAGGTTCTTCCTCTATTTATAGTGTATGAAGGGAAATTACAAATAGGAAGCTTTAAATGAATTCTCGCATGCAAAATCTATAGAAAAGGGTAACAGTTGGCAATATTCCTCCTAGAATTCCTCTTTACATGACATGCATGATTTATAACTGAAAAATAGAACCTTCTATTTTGCATGTCTGCCACCTATTTCCAAGTAATTGACTTCTTCAAGTAATGACTTTTAAACCAATCACTTAAGTTTTATAATTTAATTGATTGCTCAATTACTTTTTTGGAGAAAATAAGAGAAAGAAGAAGAAAGAGGAAAAGAAATTAGAAGAAAGCTGCAACACTTCATAGTCTTGTTCTTTTTCATTTTCTGCATGCAGTTGACTCTTTTTCCTTTGATTCTCACCACACTAGATCTGGAAGCAGCTGACTGTGATTTTCTTGCGGGTATTTCCTTTGACATATCTTCCCTTCTATCTTTGAATCTTTTGCAATTCTGCTTCAGTACATGAAAATTAAATTCAATTAATGCTTCAATTGGAAGATTGGGAGCATATGCGCAAGATCCTGGAAGGAATTTTTCTTGCACTAACTTCTACACGGGCTACGTTAGAAACAAGAGGATGAATTTTTTACCGGAAGCCTTTGCAATTATGAGAGTTGAATCTGTCAATAAAATTGGTGATAGGTTCAGGGCCTATGTCTATATCATTGACTTAAGTAAATCTAGAAGCTATGCATGATTCTGCTGATCTTTCTCTTTCATCATGCTTCAACATGGCTGGAATAATCTTTGTCTGAGCTCTTTTTCTTTTAATTCTATTAGAATCCCTTGAACTTGGATCCATTTGTGCAGATCTGGAAACTTCTTCATATTCGGAAGATATATTCAATGTACCTGACATTGATTTGAGAACATGTGATGAATACCTGTAATTTATTCAGACAAAGATGGAGTCCATGGCATGAATACTTGATTTTTATCACCAAAATCTGCATATAAAGTCTGCTGCCCTAAAATTTGAGGTTTTGCATGCATGCAAAGCAAGAAAACATATTATTTAATTCACCTAGTGCACTTATACCAACATGTAGATAATCATCAAGGCAAAATCAAGCTCCTCCAACCCTAGGCGCCAAACTTTGAAGCTTTCCGGCAATGAAAAACACTTTTTGATGCAAAAATCCTCCTTCCTTGGGTGCCAAAACTGTCCAGGCTGCAATCCTTTGCAAAATAATTATATACATCTTTATTATGGCAGCCCATGCTTATATAACCCTCAACATTCTATTTCTAATAATTTTCCACCATATTCCTGGAAATTAATTAATAAACAATAATGTTTATTCACCCAAATTGGGCACCTATTTTTGCATGTTGTTGGCTGCCATTAAATAAATTTTATTTATTTATTTTTAGCATGCTACCTTCAGTTCTCTTTGACTTATCCTTCATGCATTGACTTTCTATTCATCCATGGTGCCAAAATTAGGTAGAAAAGCTATTAATAAATATCATTAATATCATTGTTTAATCACCAAATGGGTCACACTTTTTGACATGGGTGAATTCTAAATTTAAGAAGTCAACTTCTGATGGGAATTTTCACCCTGCACCGCAGCTCTAAAAATCCCTTCTTCCACTTAAGTGATTTGACTTTCATCATGGGAATTTTTACCCTACAAGGCAGGTAAGAAATTCCCACCTTCCTACCACCTCCAATTTTCCCATTGACAGCTTAAATGACTTTTCTAAAAAGTGTGACTTGTATTAAAAATAGCTTCTTTTGGAAAAGTGTGAATTACATGGGTGAATAAATATTTTTGGTGGGAAAATTTAGCGTGCTAGGCAGGCAGAAAATTCCCATCGATGCTTTAAGTGATTTTTTCTTTATTTTATCATGGGAATTTTCACCCTGCAAGGCAGGTAAGAAATTATCTCCTGCCTGCCACCTCTAATTTTCCCATCGTAGCTTAAGTGACTTTGACTTCATGGGAAAAAGTACCCTGCAAGGCAAGTAAGAAATTCCCGCCTACCTGCTGCCTCTAATTTTCCCATTATAGCTTAAGTGACTTTGAATTCATGGGAAAAAGTACCCTGTAAGGTAGGTAATAAATTCCTACCTGCCTACCACCTCTAATTTTCCCATTGTTGCTACTTCATGGGAAAAAATCTCACTGCCAACTTAAACTTATTCATTAATTCCAAAAAATGTGACCTACCTGAGAGAGGATTTTTGTGCATGACTTCATCATTTTTGGTTAGAAGCTTGCATTTTGAGGCTGATTCCTTCTGGCGTTGTGTTGGTAGATGATCTCCAAATGCTTTGGGTAATTAAACAGACTATACTGGCGAAGGAATTGAGCTAGGGGAATTTCACAAAGAAACTGTGGAGAAAATTGAAGAAAAATGCAAAAGAAATAAATAAAAGTGAAAAACGTTGCCAGAAGTTGCAGACAATGCCCTGAATTCATTCCTGGTGAAAACCCTAATGAGATGAGTGAATACTGGCATGCAAAACGTCAACAGGATTCAACCAGAGCACAATTTACTTCAAATGGGACATTATTTATTCAATAAATAATTAAATTAAAATTTCCCGTAGACAAAACTTGGCAGAGGGATAAAATGAGTTTGGGCATCTGGGTATTTGTCGAAATTGGCTCATATGATTCACTGGGAATATCCTAACATAATACAGACATCTTCTGGCAATAAAAATACGAAAAAAACCCGTTATTTAAAAAAGAATGAAATTTTTTCAAATGGGTAGTCCCAGATTTTGAGGTGAAATTTGGGGACACCAAGAGGCCTAATTCTTATCTACCCCAAAATCCCTCCAATAAGTCACAATAAGAAATTATAATTATAGAAATAAACCTAGTTCATTTAACCTCCACCAAAACCAACTCATCAGCCTCCCCTCGAACACCCAACCTAGGGGTCTCTACCCTTCCCAAAACATTCCAATACAACCATAAAACACACCAAAGAAATGAATTAAGAAATCCATCGATGAAATTTCAAGGAAAATAAAACACCAAAAATAAGAATTAGCAAGCAAGAATAATATCATCAATATTGAAATACTATTGGGATCAAGTCCCTACCTTGAATCCATATCTAATATCTCTACTTTCTCTAAGCCTCAATCCAATTCCCCAGCTCCTTCAAGCACAAGAATTTTCAAAAATAGAATAAGGGAATGTAACTATCCAACCTCTTTTCAAAGTAATGGGACATATTTATATATTTTGCAAGGGGAGTGGGTGAGTTGGCTCCACATGGATGGCAACTAAGTGTACTCATTCCAACTCACCCAAAGTACATACCATTCTCCAAAGCAAAATATTTTTTTCTCTCAAAAACTAGTCAAATAACATTTACTCCTAAATCAAGAGTACATCCCCAACATCCAAAGAAAATAATGATTACAAAATAAAATCCAAAAATAAAGCTTTTATCACATCCAAAATTCCAAAATTCCCATAAATATTAAAAGCAAACATACACCAACAATCAAAATTCCATCCATGAAATTTAAGTGCAATTAAAAATCAATGACAAATGTCACTAAAAAGGGGTTAAAATTCATAAATAAACCTTCAAAAATACTCCACCTATGATAGGTTATGGGTAATGGTTCATTTAAAGTTGTTAGGATAAGGTTAGGTGCATTAAAGGATATCCAAAAATCCACTCAAAGCTAAAATGCACCCCCCCATTATTTCATTGGGTTTAGGGACTCATTAAATTGGTTTTTACCTATTAAGAGGGTCATTACATATGTCGCATTAACCCATAGGAGAGGGAAAATTATACAAATTTCAAATTATAAAATATAAGGGTGAAATTCCAATAATGGGTCATCAACAAAAGGGTAAGCAAAATAATTTAAAACAACCATAAGAAACAAAGGGTCTTAGCCACTTCTTCTAAACCCATGACCAACTTTCTCAAGGTGGCTAAGGGGTCTTGGCCCAAACATCCTTCATTGGTTGGTCCCTTAGTCCCTATGTGTGTTTTTATATAAAATTGTAAATCGCTACACACTACATGCACACATCAAATCCATCCAAAATATTTCAAAAAAACATATATTTGTATATATCATGATCATCAAAACCAAAATTACATCAATATCAATACCAATAGTTTTTGTCAGCAGAATTATGCCCAAAGCATGAAATTTGAGCACAATTATGTTAGTATAGCCATTCCATCATTATAAACCTTCCACAAGATATGAATGTTATAACATCATCACAATCATCAAATAATCGTATGCAAGATCAATATAAGCATGGTAATACTACAAATCTTGTATCATAAAAGTTGGCATAATCCATGTGTACAATATATAAGTATCAAAACCATCAGAATGAGTTTGTCATTAATTAATATAATTAATGTCTCAATGTCAATATATCAAATATAATAATCCCCTATCAGTATGCCCCATGAAATAGATAACATGTCTAGAGCAGCTAATCTAATATCATAAAAAGGGTCTAAGGGAAGTGGGCATCACAAATATGGTACATGTTTATATGGTTCTTTCCCAAACAAATATTTTGTTGATTTATTTGGTTTAGAATATGTTTGTCCTAAATTTAATACGTATTTGATGGGTTTGAATTTTTTAGAGATATTAATATGTTGATTTTATGTGCTTTGTTTGTGGTGGGATGGTCACCCACAAGAGTTCCACTTTGGAAGACACGTGTATACTTTATTTTCATTGGGTTTATATGATGTAGAGTGGGATTTACTGGATAGATTCATGCTACCTCATGTATCAATATCAAGGGACCTACCCCAAAACATGCATCTGATCATAACACTATGTGAGCAGTAGAATACAGATAATTGTACATTTTGGCTCCCCATAGGGGAGATGACACTGACTTTGGAGGATGTATACTATAGACTAAGATTTTTTACTGTTGCAATGAGGGTACAAGTATTACCGCAAGATATGCCATTCCATATGTGACAGGCCCATAGGTATTTATTGCGATAGAGTGGTGTAGGAGAGTCATATAACATGCTCAATATGATTGTGACATATCCTATTCTGCGATTGTGGAAGTATATTGTCATATTGTTATCATATTATGTACCAGTCGATGGTAGTGGTGTCTCAATATCTTACTAGATGTGGTAGATATTTCAGTCTATTGAGTATTGGTGTCCCCAGATTTCACCCTAAAATCTAAGACTACCCCCTGTAACAATTTTCATACTTTTAAAATAATGGGTCGTTTTGTGTTTTAATTGCCAGAAAGTGTCTATATTGTGTCAAGATATTCCCAGAGAGTCATATAAGCCAATTTTTCCAAACACCCAGATTCCCAAAATCATTATATTCTGTCACTGAGGTTTGCCTGCGGAATTTTTTTATTTAATTATTCTGAGCTTTGTTTGAGGCAAATTGTACTCCGGTTTAACCCTGTTGTGGTCTTACATGTCAATATTCCCATATACCAGTAGGTTTTCCACCAGGAATGAATTCTGGGCTTTATCTGTGACTTCTGGCAATGTTTTGCATTTTTGGTGTTTTCCCATTTTGTTTTCTGTGAAATTTCTCTGGGTCAATTCCTTTGCCGGTTTAATCTGTTTTCTTTCCTGGAGTATTTGGAGATCATCTATGGACATTATTCTAGAAGGAATTTTCCACATGAGGTTTGGTTCTCTCTAAAAATATGAAGTCGTGCATAGAAAAGGCCTCTTCTGGGTAGGTCACATTTTTTGGGAAAGGAAGGTTTTAAGCTACAATGGGATTTTTGGAAGTAGTAGGCAGGTGGGAATTTTGTACCTACTTGGCAGGGTACTTTTTCCCATGGGGGCAAAGCCACTTAAGTCACAATGGAAAAATTAGAGGCAGTAGGTAGGCGGGAATTTCTTACCTTCCTTGCAGGGTGAAAATTTCCATTGTGAAATTGTTATCCAAAATGAGCCCCTAGTTATTTTGGCTAACTTTCCTTCATTCTTTCCTTCCTTTCACTTCAAATTCAATTTTCACACATTGTAAGAACTCAAAATATTCTAGAAATGGCTTCAACAGATAGATAATTTCTTCCCCTTTCCAGAAAGGTAAAGAAGTCCTCCTAACTCCTTGTATTTTTTGAGTTATGGCTCGACATGGAGTTTGGAGGGAAAATTTGGCAAGGCGGACCCGTGGGAATTTTTTTGGCACTTAGCTCTTTTGGGAAAAAAAATCAAAGGGAAAAATTTGTCCCACAAGCCCACAAAGGAAAATGGAGAAAAATTGGTTAAGGCCTCTACACCAATCATAATGTGGCACCATGTGTCCAAGTCAGGAGTGAGAGTCGGGGGATCGGAATGATTTTTGGTTTTTTTCCAAAACCATAAAAGTCGCAAAGGTGAAAAGTTGGACCGCATCCCCACGACCAATTAGAAGGTTCCACATGTCCACGTCAGTAGCGGAGGTCAGGTCAGCGTAGGGGACCTTGGGAAAAATTTTCCTTTGCAGGAAAAAGGGACAAAATGTTATTTTGAAGGCCACAGACTAATTAGGAAGCACCATGTGTCATCAGAGTGAGCGGGGCCATGGAGAATTTTTTGGAAAAATTTCCCAATTTTGCAAAAGAGGGAAAAAGTTCAAGATTTTGGCTCTGCCGAACCCGATTTTTGCCCTAATTTTTCCCTGTTTTGCCCTAAATCTTCAAAAGGCCATATCTTTCGCATCTAGAGCTCATATTTTCATGATTTTGGTATCAATGGAAAGATGTTGAAATCCTCTACATGATGGACACTTTACATTTTAAATTTTGATGGAGTTTTTTGAAAGAGATAAATGGGAAAACGTCTGTGGTATGGAAAAATTGTAGAAAATGACCCCAACCACCAAAATTAATGAAGTATGGGCCTCTTTCTTTCTCTACGAAGAAATATATGATGAAATATGGGATTTTTCATGGAAACCCATCATTTTATAGGATAGTTAAATGGATCTTATTAGTGGTTGGAGTTTTAAAATTGATTTTCCCACGTTTTCTCATTTCCTTCATTCTGTTTGAGTGATAAAAGCCATTTTTGGCTCATTTGTGAAAAGGGTTGTTCATCCTTCTTCTCTGCCTCTCCCTTATTTTCTTCCCCAGGGTTAAAAATGGAATTTAAACCTCCTCCCCTACTCTGTAATGGAATTTTTTCCTCTTACCCGTGAAGTGATGCATTGTGTAAATTTTGAGCAATATAAAAAGTGTGTTTTGTGATGCATTTTTCCAACCTTGGCTCATTTTATTTGTTGTTTTCCTTACCTCTCTTCATTATAGGGTATTTTTTCATGTTTGGATGTTCATTACAGGTTTTAGAGCTATGTTCATGGAGTTTTAGAACATTTTCTGTGTGAAATCCATCTTTGGTCTATGATGCACTTGTCCATCCTTTCCATTGCTCACCTTTTCTTATTTCATGGCATTTTTGATAGATAATCAACACTTTCCTTCTCTGGTGTATCGCCGTTTTAGTGTAGGCTTTGTTTTTCCTTGTTTTCTTCCTCTCCTTATCTCCTTGGAAGTTAGATTAGGTTAGATTATCTTGCCTGCACTGGAATAGCTTGTGGCAAGTAGTTTAGGAAGAGGAACCAACCTTCTCTGGAGAGCTTTCCCCATTTACAAAGGTCCCACACTTTGGGAAATCTCAATGTTGTGCAATCACACCAAATGAATTTTCCTTAGAAAAGAAGATCCATAACTCATTTGGGGGTGTTGTGAATTTGCACCAACATTTTTGGCATGCCCAGTGGGACCAAGAGGTCTCCCATTTCATTTTTTATAGGTTGGTGTGTTCCTGTGAGGATTTCAACCTTTGGAGGAAATTGCAAACACATCTGTCGACTCCATATGGTCAACAATCCATCTCTAAAGTTGTAGACCTTCCTTTTCATTTGTTTCCATTCCTTTTTCATTCATTATTATTTCCATCCCTTTCACTCTTTTCCATTCCATGAAGTTGTGCAATCATGAGTTCATTTCCATCATGGAATTCACATTTGCAACACCAATGTCATTCAAATTCGTCTCAAATAATTTTTACAACTCCTCCAAATCAGCATTTTGAGCAGATTCAAGATCAGCATGTTTACTCCTATGAGTAGCATTGCCAAAATCAATTTGGATATGAAGCTTTCCAAGAGCAGGGGTATGCATACAATAAAGAAAATCAAATGCAAGATGCTGGTCTGCTGGAGAATATCCAAAAAATGGAGATTGGCATGGTGCAATCAATAGACAACAACTCAAATGAAGGCTTTCAGAATTGGTTACAGGGCACCATTGTCCATGGGTTGGCAATTTTCCAAGACACTTCAGCCCTCAGGAGAAGTTGGAATTCATGGTGGAGATGTTGCCCTAACTTACACAATGGGCATTGAAGAGATAAGAGGCCTATGAATTTGGTGTTAAGCAACCTTGTCAATGGGTAAACCCTACACCATTATCTAGTAATTTTCTCTCTACTCCTCAAGCAAGCACCATCTCAATTTAGGCTTCAATTTCTAAGCTTCCCATTGAATGCTTGCCCCAAGTGTTGATTTAATTTCTCCATTCCCTAGTCTTCCACCTCATCTTAGTTCTTCTATCCTTTTCCCTTCCAAATAGTCATCCCCTCCAAACAAACAAGAAGTTCCACCTCCCTCCCCACCACAAACAATTACAAAGCTAGTTGAATCCCAACCTGCCACTCCTCTTGCTTTCCCAAGCCCATGTTGGGAAGAGAATTAAGAATCTAGTTAAGGAGAACAACAAGAAGAGGAGCCCAACAGAAGTTCCACCTCCCTCCCCACCATAAACAATTACAAAGCTAGTTGAATCCCAACCTACCACTCTTCTTGCTTTCCCAAGCCCATGTTGGGAAGAGAATCAAGAATCTAGTTAAGGAGAACAACAAGAAGAGGAGCCCAATAGAAAAGAAATGATAGACCAATCTGAATAGTTGGGCTACCAAATTTGGGTTTACATAGATCCCCTTGATGGTCAAACCAATGGAGGAGGTTAGAGATTAAAGAAATAGTGGTGGTTGAGGCTAGGTTTGCAGCAGAAGAAGAACAAGAACAAAAGTCATCAAGTTAATCAACAGTGTAGTGTCGATTTTATGCACTCTACTTGAAGAAGATACTGATCTAACCCAAGCTGCACAACTAGTCAATGAAGGAGGAGGGACAATCAGCTCCAAGTCCCATTGAAGAGGAGCAAGATAGGAAGAGATCAAATCAGAGTTGAAGCCACTCAGATGAAGGAAAGCATCATTGAAGATTCCTTGCTTTCATTTGAAGGTCATGTTTTGGTTAATGAATCTATAATGGAGGAGGACTAATATAGTTTTAGAGGATCTGAAGTGAGGAGCAGGTTACACGTAGTGGAACCTTGTAGATTCTATCCTCCCACTTCAGCTCCTTCAAAAATCTCTAATGTTGAGGAGGAGTTTGATCTGTCAA
This sequence comes from Taxus chinensis, assembly GCA_019776745.2. Lineage (NCBI taxonomy): Eukaryota > Viridiplantae > Streptophyta > Pinopsida > Cupressales > Taxaceae > Taxus > Taxus chinensis. The sequence continues at coordinate 58,734,268 of CM034155.1, forward strand.
AATTCATGTTTGAGGATGAGGAGCTCCACATGGTGATCAAATTACAAATGCAGATTTGAAGGACATCATGGAAGAGGTTGATACATTTGCAACAGGACAGGACAGTGAGGCAATGTGATTTGTCTGATCAAACTCAGAGGACTGTTTTGATGGAGAAAGAACCGGTATAGAAGTTTCTATTGTTTTCTCCTTCATCATCCATTCTTCCAAGCATATGAGCCTACTTCCATGGAAGAGAACATGCAAGCACCACCTGTAGTTTTCAACATGCCTCTTGAATCAAAGTTGGAAGAATTTGATCTTCCAAAAGCTATAATGGAGGAACTCCATAGCCAACAATGTATTATAGTAGGTTACAATAATGCAAACGCAACTTAATTGGATGTTGCAATCAATAATGATGAGCTACATATTATAGAAGAGTTCCATACTGCCATGGAATAAGAGAAAGAGCAAGATATTTTCACCACTCCTTCCACACCATTCACCCAAGGAGGTCTGCAAGAAGACTCCATTTTTGGAGGATGAATTTCAGAGCTATGGGCATATAAAATGGATCAGAACTTTCCCAATCAGGTATATAGCTTCATTGGATCCAAAGGAGGAGTTTCAAAACAAGTCATGCTTACTTCTAAGCATGAGTATGAGCATCAAAGTACCAAGGATTAGCTACAATACCTCTACAATCTAAATGCATAGAAAATAAAAGAGGTATCTAATTTGTTTTTCAGTTGACACCTTGCTAATTTGGGTAGAATAACAACTTCTTGTTGATTTTTCTCTCATCCAACCAGCCATGTTCAGCTGTCAAATCAATTGCATGGTTTACCATTTTTGAAGGAAGGGAAGCTATTTCTGCCCTGTCAGTTATAGGGTTTGTTTAGCTTACCTTTCCTCTTGGTTAGAGTAGTGTAGGTATGTTTGTTTTCAGCAGAAGAAGTGCTTTTGCACACTCTACATTTTCCATTTGGAGCATGTATGATTTTCATTTTGTACATAGTTTTTTGGTGTTGTTTTGGTTGTTTTTGCACAATGCATTCAGTGGCTTTTGGTGAAGATCAACTCTAAGTTGCAGTGGGTTTCCAAGTGGCTCAGAGGTCAGATTTTCATAGTTCAGATCAGGGTTTGTTATCAAGATTGATTCCATGCCCAATGGATGTAATTCAAAGGCCACTGATCTTTCATCTAGCAAGCAGATGACCCCTCTGAGTCACCAAAAAATGTTATCCAAAATGAGCCCCTACTTATTTTGGCTAATTTTCCTTCATTATTTCCTTCCTTGTGCTTCAACTTCAATTTTCACACATTTCAAGCACTCAAAAGATTCTAGAAATGGCTTCAATATATAGATAATTTCTTTCCCTTTCTAGAAAGGTAAAGAAGTCCTCCTAACTCCTTGTATTTTTTGAGTTATGGCTTGACAAAGTTTGGAGGGAAAATATGCCAAGGCGGACCTGCAGGAATTTTTTTGGCACTTAGCCATTTTGGGCTAAAAAAATCAAAGGGAAAAATTTCACGTGTGAGCTTGTAAAGGAGAATGGAGAAAAATTGGTTAAGGCCCCACACCAATCATAATTTGCACCATGTGTCCAAGTTAGTAGTGGGAGTCAAGGGGTCAAAAGGATTTTGGGTTTTATTGCCAAAACCATAAAAGTGCAAAGGTGAAAATGTTGGACCGCATCCCCATGACCAATCAGAAGGTGCCACGTGTCCACATCAGCAGTAAAGTTTGGGCCTGCGGGGGACCTTGGGAAAATTTTCCCTTTGCGGGAAAAAGGGGCAAAATGTTATTTTGAAGGCCACAGACTAATTAGGAAGCACCATGTGTCATCGCAAGTTGTGGGACCATGGAGGAATTTTGGAAAAATTTCTCAATTTTGTGAAAAGAGAAAAAAGTTTAAGATTTTGGGTCGTGAACCTGAATTTTGCCCGATTTTTTTCCTGTTTTGCCCTAAATCTTCAGAAGGCCATATCTTTTGCATCTATAGCTCGTATTTTCATGATTTTGGTATTAATGGAAAGATGTTGAAATCAATCTACATGATGGACACTTAAATTTTAAATTTTGATAGATTTTTGTGGGAGAAAAATTGGGAAAATGTCTTTGGCATTGAAAAATTATAGAAAATGACACCAACCACCAAAATTAATGAAGTATGGGCCTCTTTCTTTCTCTGTGGAGAAATGTACGATGAAGTATGGGATTTTTCATGGAAACTCATCATTTTGTCAGGCTAATTAAATAGATATTATTCGGTGGTTGGAGTTTTAAAATCAATTTTCCCAGCGTTTTCTCATTTCCTTCATTCTATTCGAGTGATAAAAGACTAGTTTTGGCTCATTTGTGAAAAGGGTTGTTCATCTTTATTCTCTGCCTCTCCCTTCTTCTCTTCCCTAGGGTCAAAAATGAAGTTTGAACCTCCTCCCCTACTCTGTAATGGAATATTTTACCTCTTACCTATGAAATTATGCACTGTGTAAATTTTAGAGCAATAAAAAAACATGTTTTTGTGATGCATTTGTCCATCCTTGGATCATTTTCTTTGTTGTTTTCCTTACCTCTCTTTGTTACAAGGTATTTGTGCATGTTTGGATGTTCATTTCAGGTTTTTGAGCTGTGTTCATGGATTTTTGGAACAATTTCTTTGTGAAATCCATCTTTGGTCTGTGATGCACTTGTCCATCCTTTCCATTGCTCACCTCTTCTTGTTCCATGGCAATTTTGATAGATAATCAACAATTTCCTTCTCTGGTGTATCATCAATTTAGTGTAGGCTCTATTTTTTCCTTGTTTTCTTCCTCTCCTTATATCCTTGGAAGTTATACTAGGTTAGATTAGCTTGCCTACACTAGAATAGCTTGTGGCAGGTAGTTTAGGAAGAGGAACCAACCTTCTCTGGAGAGCTTTCCCCATTTGCAAAGGTCCCACACTTTGGGAAAGCTCAATGTTGTGCAATCACACCAAATGAATTTGCCTTAAAAAAATAGATTCGTAACTCATTTGAGGGTGTTGTGAATTTGCACTAATAGAAATAAAAGAAAATCACTTAAGGCATTGATGGGAATTTCTTACTTGCCTTGCAGGGTAAAAAATCCCATTATGAAAGTCAAATAACTTAAGTGGATCATGGGATTTTTGGAGCTGCGGTGCAGGGTGAATAATCCCATTGAAAATTGGCTTTTAAAAATAGAAATGGGTTATGTCAAAAAGTGCGACCCCTTTTGGGAATAGAAAGGACAGCCTTGAATGCATTAATTAATTAATTCTATTTCCAATTTTGGCGCCCAGGCTTGTGGAAAAGTCAACAAGGAAGAAAGTAGGACAAAAAGGAAGTTGAGAAATAGACTGTTCTAAAATTAAATAAATATTATTTATTTAATGCAGCCCCCTCTCATGTCAAAAAAGTGTGCCCCATATTGGGAGAGAAATAATACCTTTTCTAAACATTAAATGATTTAATTAATTCCTATTTTCAGTGGCATAAAGTCAAAGCATACTATGAGGCTTGATGTTAACTGGAAGCAGAAAGTCTAAAATTAAATAAATTTAATTTATTTAATGGCAGCCATGAGCATGCGCAAAATAGGCGCCTCAATTTAAAGAGATAAAGCTTATTAAACAATTAATTAATTGCCAAGAATAGCAAAGGCAATTAATTAATTATAGAATTGATGAAGGATTGTATAAGCATGGGCTGCCATAAAGATGAAATTAATTAATTCTTTAGGCAGAGGAAGTGCAGCCCAGACAAAAAGTGTGCACCCATTTGGAGAGGATTTTTGCTCAGAAGAAGGTGAAATTAATGCTGTAAGCTTCCAATTTTGGTGCATAGGTTGAAGGAGGTTGATTTATGTCTGAATAATCGTTTGCATAAGTGATACAGGTGCTCAGGTTAAGTTGGTAAAATTCATGTTTGTTTTGCATGCAAATAAACATCAAATTTTCGGGTGGCAGACTTGAATTATGCAGATTTTTATGATTAAAACCCATTGTTCATGTTCCGGTTGCCATCTTTGTCTGAATTAATTGCAAGAATTCATTACAGGGGCTTATATAAGAGAAAGAGAGCTTAAATCAATGTCCAATACATTGAATATATCCTCCGAATCTGAAGAGATTATCCAGATCTACACCAGTTTTGAAGAATTCCGACCGAATAAGGAGAAAAATAATTGTCTCAGACAAAGACACATATGGTCGTGGCAAAGAGGGATGAAAAAGAAAGCACAACAGAGTCAAGCATCACTTCCAAATTCACAGACATTGGAGACACAAATCTAGGTCCGGAACCTCTTTTCTGAATTGATTGACAGATCCAGCGCAGGGAAGACTTCCCTCATGCGTGCAGTTAATAGCAATGGAATTATTCGAGCTGCAGCTTTCCACATCCACAGCCTCAGTTGCCAAGAGTTCGTTATGGAGTGTGCCAGGTCTTATCATCCATCTATCCAGGTCAGTGCGAGATGCTACGGGGAAAAAAATAATTCGGTTGGACGCAGAGTTCATCAATTATTGTTTGAAGATTCCGGCACGAAAGGTGGTGACTTCTATTAGCATACTAGGATGCTGGCAATAGATGGGAGAAGCATAGAGTTGACTGCGTGAACATAATGAACAACAGATACATGAAGAAGCCCAAGATCTCCTTCCAAGTTTCCTGATAACTCTTCTGCGTTCCAATCTGGTACAAGGGGTAGATGATATTGCCAAATTGTTATGCAGGATAAATGGCGAAGCGAACACTCACAACTTTCCGTACATGGATGTATGCTTTCATCAGGGCCATTGAAATCAACAACGCTAGATTCAATAATCAATTGGTCAGAAATCATTAGCGACAACATTGTGTGAGCATAGCTCCGGAACGTGAAGCATACTTTCAGACTTCAAAATGACGTTCGTATTTGGTATACCCAACAGCTTCACAAGGCATCTTCTCCAACCTGGATAGATGTGGTGTTCTTTCCAAGGACTCCTATTTTCGAGTGCTACCCACAGCTTACTGTACCTGCATGCAGGGAAGATTTCAAAGTGGTCAACAATGGATTCTTCTACAAATTCATTTGCAGGCTGGACAGGTGACCTGAAGGCCAACAAGGTGAGCAAGGAAGCGTGGGAAGTTGTATCTAAAATTGGCAGTCTCTTCATTCTAGTTTACGTGGAATTTCACATACCACAGGGGTTACCTGACTTTTTTGGAGAATCGGTTAAGATGTCCTAGATATCCGAATGATAGATTGGTCACCATGGAGCTGAGCAGACAACTTGTGGAGATACACAACCTTCAGTCGAAACGGCACAAGTCTACGGGCTTCTTCCCCGATCACTGCGGGACTATTATAGCTGCCAAAACATTCATAAAGCCCGAGGAATTAGAAGCGGAAATGTTATCTGAGTACGAGGAAGCAGTTCTTCCCATTGCACGGCTGAACTTCGATCCATTTGGAGTAGCCACGAAGACGATCTCCCAAGAGTACGCACATGTGCCTTCATTAGAGGATTTCTGGATGAAGTGCAAAAGTGAGTACGAGGTTAGAAAGAAAGATTTCAGCAGGCTGTCAGCATGCGGCAAGTGGTTCGACTTTGGATTAGCACGAATACCTGTAGATCTTAAAGATGATGGGACTGTGTTACTTAACACATACCATCGGATGGGAGGAGATAAAACCGTACTTCAGGATAATGCATAGAGTGGTTGCCATACGACTCAAGAAAAGGTTTGGCGTTGTTCTGGTGAATACTTCAAACTGGTTGCTAACGAATGGATACTGCCTTGATGAAGCATTGATGAATCGATATCACGGGCAACTTCAGCACAAGAGATTCTCTCAAGAGGAAGCACGGAGGAGAAAGCAGCAGAAGGCCTGAGAAGATTAAAGTGCACAGAAGGTCTCAATCAAAGAAGAAGATCACTTCCACAGTTATGACATTAGTTCCGAGCTTCTCCAGCATCCAAGTACTTCACCGACTATTGCACCTCAGCAGAGTTACTTCCATTCCTCCACTAGAATCCGGCAACATTCATCTTCTCTCCTCAGGCACTCCGTTTAGCACCTGTTCCTGAAGAAACGTTGAAGCTGCAGATGGTAGAGTTTGAAAGAGTTTTGTCCTTGGATGATTTTGAAGGATGGCAGCCATAACACCGTAGCAAGTTTCTGATGGAGAGGAATCAGAGCGGTGAGATAGTAGTACACTCAGTACAACTTCTCATTCTCCGAGAAGTAATTTCTAAGAATGGTTGACTTCGCAGTTGGTTCCAAAAGCTAGAGTGGAAATGAACTTGGAGAAACACGACTTGCAACTGCTCCTGAGTCTAGACAGAAAAAGACAGAAAACCTATAGTTGGTAAGATAACTTCAAAGTTGATCATCGAGGAGTCGAGGGCAAAAGTTTGTTGAGATGTCAATTCCGGTGGAAGGAAAAAAAGAAGGATGAGCTCGCGGCAGAAGACGTAACAGTAACCAGAGTACCCATCGGTCAAGCCACCACAGAAGGATTGAAGCAGGACATGCAGACATTGATAGATGCTCTATTCCTTAGGCTTGACAAAGAAAAGGCGGAGAAAGTTGAACTTCAGAAGCAGGTATCTCAGTTGTGCGAAATCATTGCCAAGGTTGCTAAATCTTCCACTCAACCCATTTCAGCTCAAGAGCAGGTGAGTGATCATCTGATGCAGGAGATGGAAGATGCAAGCAATCAGGTGAAAGTTATTGACAAATGGAAGAATCTGATTATTCGTCAAGCTTTTGTACAACTCGAAAGAGGTGCCCGCCCGCCTGAAGGTTATGAAAGATGCAGCAGATCAGTTGAAGCAACTGGTGACAAGCATAGTAGATATGAACACAGTTGTTGAGAGTAACCTGAGTACTTTGGCCCAAATCAATAAGCTGCTGAGAGAAGTGTTGGTTGCGGAACAAATTGTACACGGACGCATCAATTGAGAAGGGGAAGCAGCTAGAGTTTGCAGTATCATTTCCGTTTGGAGATTTGCAGAATTATGCTGACAGAGGATGCAGGCACTTGAGAGTATGGCATCGTCTTTACCAGACAATATCATTGCTTTCACTCAATGAGGAAGTGGTCAGAAATGTTACTTCATACACATGGATCATTCCTAGTAGAGTGCTTAATTCCCTGGAAGAGATCTCTTCTGATGGTACAAGGGAGAATTGATGAAGCTACTAAGACCTTTCACGATGAATTCCATCAGTAGAGTTGGTGGCATTGCAATTGGATATTGCGAAGTTCGGGCCGAGCTTGGAGAATGTGGAAGCATGTATCAAGGTTGTTGAACGAAAGATTGTTGCAGTTCAGGACAGAAAAGGAAGCTGTGGCTAAGACAAATGGGAAGATGTTGAATTACATGTTTGACAAGTATATTCAGTATCAAAACAAAAAGAAGATATAAATGTTACAGTTGGCTTGAATCTTTCTTCTTCTAATCTTTCTTCTTCTATTTTCACGTTCCCGGATGATAATTGTAAAACTTTTAAAATTATTGGTTTTGAAACCATTGCTTTAGGTTATGTGGAACAATTCTATAAGTTAAGTGATAGATGTGTATAAGTTTGACTATGGATCCAGATGTATGTCACTTGAAGAGGAATTAGTGGAGGATGATTGTCCAAATGTCATCTTTACTTCTTGTTTATGTTTCTAGTTCAATTGAGTTTCTTATTTGTACTTTCCCTTCTACATTCTATAAGTAGAAGAAGAACCTCCGGGTTAATGATCAAAATTTGTAAGCAGCATTCTTATGTTCCAGACTTTGTGTTGAAACCCCTGAGAGCCACTTGAAGCAAAGGAATATAAAGGAGCAGATTTCTGGAGAACTTTGTGTCACGATGCATTTTGTTTCTAGCTTTCTATCTTAGATCTTCTAATAAACTGTGTTATTTTAAATTTAGATCTAGAGTTGCCTTTGCTTATAATTTTGTGTGTTGATATCTATTGGTTTCTGTCTATGTGCATGCAATCAACTCTGTTATCTATTGATTAGGATGCACATCCTTCCTCATTTCTTCCCTGTGATTATATTAATTCCTTCTTCTTTAAGATTTTTCCTTTCTTAAACAGCGGCTTACTTGCTGCAGAACTATACATCTATGAGTTCATGGGATGCATAGTTAAAGTAAAACCCCCTATATAAATACTAGACATATTTTAATTGACAAATCTGACACGGGAGCCTCACCGGTAAACGAGGGAGATTTATCTCATGACTGCCTAGGTTTTCATGCTATACAAAAAATCTAGCCAACAAGTAACGAAAAGGACCTGATAGGAAAAAAGTGTTGAAGAATGCCTAGACAGAGATGTACGTGGACAACGTATGCCATTCATGGTACAAGTAAGAAAAAGTTGAGTTGGAGCATGATTATAAATATGGAGAATATGAGAATTCATTACTTTCAAATGGCTATGCCTTTGAAATTGCATAAATAGATTAGATCAACACAAAAGGATATCACATGCAACATGAAGGATTGGAAATTCTATGCAAGTAGTGCGACGGAAGTAGAGGTACGATGACTTACACCAGTGTCATGAAAAGGATAGGCTAGACACGTCTACAGATATCATGACCAGAGTTTCCAGATACGAGAGGACTAGTGTGGCATCATAATATCGCATGAAAAGAGGATCTACACATTTTCCCAAGAATGTAGAACTATTCAGTTTGAGATGCGGCCTAGGCGATGCACAAACATGGGCAACCAACAATGAGGACACAAATCTTCATTAAGGACATAACACGCTGGAGTTATGGCTCGGTTGTGCTATAACACATTAATTTGGCACATTAAATGCTAGAAAACCAATATAACACATATGGGGGGGTGGACAACTCATGTTTACCAAGGTGAAACACTCTCGTGTTGCTAACAGAATCAAGCCATTGGAGATGGACTTGTGTCATCCAACTTCTAAACAAAGAAGAAAGGCGACTAGTTATCCCTCACAAAAGCAAGACATAATGCCGCAAGGGAAAGGAAGAACGCAAATGCATTATCAATGAGAAGTACGCAGGAGAACATGCTCATGTTTAGTGATGATGAGCCCAAGGTGGAGGAGATAAACACTGATAAAGGATTGGATTTCCAAACCAGAGGTTTGGACCACTGTATGTGCCTGATTAAAACTGGGTTGAGGTCAACAAGGAACATGCAAAATTTCAACCTAGGGTACTCAAATATTGATCAATGCATTTTAACCATCACCATCCCAAATACTAGAAAATTTTATGGACAAGGCAATGGCTGGAAGCCCAATGTTAGGGATGAAGATGGTCAACATGTGATCGGATAAAGAGTTCTAAGAATGGGGGTTTATGCATTCTGAATGAGCTCCCTTGCTTCAACATAATTTCTTTTACAAAAGGTGGTAAAAATTTTGCTATTGCAAAATTCATGGCAGTACACTATACTTCACAATGTCAACAATTGACAATATCATACAAATAGAATTAACAAAGTCATTGGGTTGCTAAGACTCAAGGGGCAGACACGCACATAGCAATGCAAAACACCAAAGGTGGAGAATGACTTTTTTTCACAAAGTTGACTCGAGCTGCACACAGTAAGACGTAATACATATTCGGGATATGTGCTCTGATTCCATACCAAGTTATTACACCTCATTGTGCATTTAATTATTGCAAAGATGACGATGACTAGTAAGAGAGTTTTGTGGAACCACGTAAAGAGGTCTTATCCAACTGTTGCACAACAAATTGATGTGAAACAAAACCAAGTATACATTTTTCATAGTATGGGGGTAGTACATATATAATTATGTGCTTATGTCAATGAGGCACACTTGCACAGGACATAAGTTCAAATGTGGGAACAATTTTACATGTTGATGGCATCCGTAATCTCAATCGGGTATACCAAAGAAGCCAAAGAAATACTCTTATGTGGCTTGGCAACCTTCTCCAGCTCGATGAGATACTTATCATGCATCAATGTGTCAAATTTTGAGCACAGATCATGCACCTACCTATAAGGCAAAGATGAAGTTCATGGTAAAACTGATTATGGCAGGCAAACTTTGTCACTTTTTTAGGACATATTGTTGAGCTTGCCACGTGTATAGAGGTGACTTGCATTATTTACGACTTACGCAACAGGTATACCTTTGGCAAAAGTAAGATTAATCAATGGAGGGTGGTTGAATAGAAATAGTTATCAGTTTAATATATAGAAAGCCGTATCTTGGGCCTAATCTAGCTTAGGGAGTTCACTCTACCCTCATGTGAAATATTTTATTGTGGTGCATACTAGATCCAATCAAGATGATGCTAGGCTTTTGTGCAACATCCTGGATATAGAATGTTGCTTCAAGCACCTGATTGAGAAAGTTCTGATTAGTCCCTAGGAGCATTGAGTAATGGAATAAATGGGGGTAACGTGGCACATAAAGGTGGTAAAAGAGCATCCACATGTTCCTCCAGCACAAACGTGCAATGGGTAAGGAAAATGGCATTAAAACAAGATGAATAGAGGGCTATCGTAATATCAAAGGCATAAGCCATTATTGAGTTATTCAGTGCAAAAGTTTGAAAAGAAACTGGTTGTAAGAATAATATGCAAAGGAGTGAGTGTTAAGGCATAGAGGAGGATACAGTGCAAGATGATATCAATTGGAGTACTATTTTTGCACGCAATAGTGTGCACAATGAAAAGAAGCGGAGGCAGCGAGAGACCTAGGGAAAGAAAGGGTTACAATGTGAAGGCTAAGCCACATGAGCATCGCAAAAGAGAAAAGCATAACTATTTTATCCAGTTATGAAGAAAAAGTTGTCACGAGTGTAAAGGAGGAAAGTTACCCAGAGGGGTTCAATCATGAATCTTGTTAGATATATTGAGGCTATTCCTATGAAAAGAAGTAGAGCATATAGTCATTTGATCCTGAGCATTCGAATTGATACTCATGCTCTGCAACTATGTTCTGACATGAATATATAGCGGTTACATGCCACCATTAAATGAGAGATTCTCACAGCTATCAGGTGAGGTCATAGTCTAGGTATCGTGGGAATGCTAAGCGAGTTCATCGATTTCATGGCAAGCACTACTTTTTCAGATTTAATGTATGATTTCCTGTATGCATGAATGGTTATAACCTCTACATATTTGATTATCATTGTTGTATCAAATGTTGATATATATATATATATATATATATATATATATATGAATTTTGGATTGTGTATAACTTGTGTTGGTGTGAGTATGGCATATAGAAATTTGAAGTAAAGTTAGGTGAATATAAATGAAATTGACATAGATATTTTATGTATGTATGTTTGATATGATTTGATTTATGTGCTATGTAGGTTTTGGATGATGTGTTGTGTTTTGATGATTAGGGAAATATATGTGATGTAATATAGAATATAGACATGATTATGATACAAGTGAATTGAATGTATGTTCTTAAGTATTTATTTGTGACTTATTAGTGATGTTTTTATAGTCATAGGAGGAGAGGACATGTTTCATAGATTACACATAACCATTATATAATTCCTCAGGAGAATATAGGATGAGGAAACCTATTCCTAAGAAATAAGGAAGGGTGATCCTCAATTATGCCCATAAGAAACTTAGGTGAAAGAGTAGTGAACATGAGAATTTTGGACAAGTGATATAATGATTAAAGCATTGGATGTCAAAATACTATATGTGTTTTATTTTGAGTAGTCATATAAGGTACTTATAATGCACTAAGACATTTAAAAATGAAGATTTAGATTGACGAGACACACAATGGATCTATCCAAAGGATTTGTTGAAGATACATTTGCAAATTTTGAGACAATCCCTTGGCCCTTATTGATCCATTTTTAGATGGGCTTATATTTCCCTTAGGTAGGAATAAATTTGGTGTGAGAAATATCACTAGATGTAACAGTATAAGAATTCTCATCAAATGTAACAATTTCTGAAGTTTTATGTCATGGAGGAGGTGAAGTAGATCTATCTGTGTTTCATATCTCACAAGTTATAATGTTTTTTTATCTTATAATAGCTTAATATTTTTTTATCTAATGCATAAAAATATTTTTCATACTATCCATTAACATGATTAAAATTACAAAATGGATGTTCCTTTTCTCTCTCAAACTGATGAGGGGGTGGTGATAATTTTGTGGTAAACTAAATTAACCTATTTTCTATTATTGTTAACAAAATTTTATGAGGTCGATCAATAGCTTTGTCAAAATGGACATGTTTCCTTTTTGGATGGGGTGGTGGCTTAAATTTTGTTTGAGTACCAGGATGGTTAAAATTACTACCATTATGCAATACTTTGAATATGTGGTCATTAGGTATAGACATTGTCTAATAGGAGGGGTGATAATAATTCTATCCAAATATTGAGGATTTTGTGGGTTCCACATGTATTATTATAAACCAAGGACATTTAAGAAAATCTCATTAAATGATTCATGTGTATCATAGAGTACTTTATCTTTGAGGGGATGTTTGAGATTGTTGCAGAATATAAATTGCATTTTTAAATCAATTTCTTGATATAAAATTAAGTGCATATTCAATCTTAAAATATAATCGATGATAGGATTAGTCTCACTTTGATGTAAAAAAATAGACACTCATATGTATCCCTAGGGCCTCTATTGCAACTAAAGTGTGCTAGAAAAACATCGTCAAGGTCGACAAAAGTGCCTAAGGAACCACTATGTAGATGGGTAAACTAATAAATAGAATCACTTATAAGGCTTTTGGAGAATGATTTTAGGATTCTATCATTATCATATGAAGCCATAAGTGTCCTATAATGCATAATATGTCTATATGGATATGAAGTTCCATTGAACAATTGGAATGTGGGCATGATAAAATTTCTAAAGAAAGGAGTTTGAAATATTTTTCATGGGATATGATTACCTTATATGGTATTAGCATCAATACTATCATAATATTTTTTTCTTTTTAGAGTCAATGTATGAACCTTGCATTGTAAATCACCAACTGCATGTATAATAGAAAGTACCTCTTGAGGGTTATCGCATAGACATTTAGAGGCTCATTGAAAGGTTGGAATTTTCCATTAAGAGTAGCCATAGAAACCCTTGTTGGTCTAGAAGCCATAGTGGAAAATGTGTCATGTGAAACAAAATTTGGTAAAACTTAAGGCTCTAAGGTCTTAATTTCAGGAGGAGGTTCTAAAGGAATAATACAATTATTAAAGGAAAATTATTCACACTAGGAGATGTATCAGCAACATGTGTATTAGGTGCAACCAAAGAAGAAGCAACATGTATAATTTTTCCAACATTGTCATTATGCACATTTTCATTTATAATTGGAATGGAAGAATTAATAATATAATCATTAATTTTTATTTCAAGAGGGAGAGTAGAAACACAAGTGTATCAATCATAACATGTACAAGAGGAAGAGAAGAACTTATATCATTATTACACCTAAATGTGTTATTACAAGCATTATCATTCTATTGGAATTCATATGAGATATGAGAAGAATAATATTCAAGAGAGGTAGACCTGTTACAATCAAGCTGACCATTTTTGCATTCAAGAGTAGGAGAAACACATGTATGTTCATTTAATTTATTTGCACTATATATGTCATCATAATTATTATGACTATGAATTTATTATAGCTCATTATTTGAATCATAAGGAACAACATCAAGCAATGTATAAATTGAAGGAATATCATCCATATGTAAGCTAGAAGCATTTTCATTGTCACTAGAATCTAAAACATGTATGACATCATCATCTACTAGTGGTAAAAATTGTGCTTGTTCATTATCACTATTCCAACCATCTACATGACCTACAAATAAAGTACCAATATCCTGGTGATGAGTAGAAAGAGGATGTAGAAACTCATTTTTTTCCTTCATATTAAAGTTTCCTGAGGAAACCCATGTGATATGGGTAGGTCCATATCAAGGAGGATGGTCTGTAAATACTAGAGAATTGGGATCTATATCATAATTAAATACTATTTCATCTTGATGGGTGTATGAGAATGGAGTAACATTCCTTGCAAAATCATACGTCATATGGACCCGATTATATGGATAATAACCACCATGATTCTACAAGGAACAAAAACAATATATTGTCACATAAAAAACCCTAAATGCATAGAAACGAACCACACATGTACCTTAAGGTAGATCTAGGGTTTTGAAATTATAAGGCATAACCTATAGAAACTTGGAAAAATCTTATATTAGGTGAAATATTTGATCAAACCGGTTCACCGAAATGTATCAACCCTAATTAAACTAACTAGCTATTTTGAGTTGATAATATATAAACTAATATTACAAATGCATTTAAAATGATAATTCAGATCATATACTATTAATATTACATATAGCAATCATTCTAAGTAGGAGATACAAGAAATCACAAGTGTAGATGAGATAGAAAGAGTCACTTAGCTGATTTAGATTATATTCAGGATGTGTCAGGGGGAGATATGGAACTAGAACAAAACTTGAAAACTATGCAAATCAATTCCTATACATTTGTACATTTTTTTCAAGACCATAAAACTAGGGAAGGACCATAATAATCAACATGACGTTAGTGTACATTTTTGACTCTATAGAAAATGGGTTTTGTAAACTTTAGTGTTACTTTGTGTCACTGTTTACCACCTTCTAAAATATTCATTGTCACATCAAATCATAGGATTCACACCTAGACCTATGACCCTATATATCATACAACACACTTAAGAAAACATTAATTTAAAAAAAATGTAAATTATTGAGTCAAATTGACCTCAGCACTTACCCATTTGTGATTTCACTGAGTGGTGCACTACATTTTAAACTCCATGAAATTATCCTAGTGTTTTATGCCTATTTGCATGAAACTATCCCTTGTTTTATCTTTTCCCTTATATTTACACATCAATAACATGCTATACTACTTCATCCCAATCAAACCTATGTGTGATGATGAGAAAATCCAAATCTATGCCATCCTGTGTGGTGTATGTAAAATGCGCAAGTGTTATTTACTTTCCTAACTAAGTATGTGAAGGATAGATAGGTGATTTTCAGATAATAAATGCTTAGGTTAGACTCACACACACACACACACACACACACACACACACACACACACACACACACACACACAGAGATGAGTTCTTAATTTAAAATTAGGACCTTAGTGGTGGGAAAGGCTAACCCAAAAGATATAAATTGAAAATTAAAAGAGTGATAAATGGGTCCATGTGGATAAAACAAATAGAAAATAAAAGGGGTCAAGATTGTACACTATGGTCAATATCGTATGTACATTCTTGACCTTATTGTACAATCTTGACCCAATATTAAATAACAAAAAACAATAAAAACATGGTGTCAAAGATCTTTTTATAAAGGCTCAAAATCCAATCAAAGAATAAAAATTGCGATAGTTTGAGTTTAATAAGTAAAAAAGAGAAAATAAATGGAGGACTGATGTGACTAAGATATTTTTTCATTGTTCAAAACTCATGTACATATAATTCTAACAAAATTATAATGCAATAGTGATTTTGTGAAAGTTTTAGTGTCTACAAAAAGTGTTTTTAGATAGAGGACTAGTTCACAAAATTTTGCATCCATGTGCATTACCCTTAGTACTAGCACCAAAGAAAGCATGAGAATGTTGCATGTGGATAGATTCAAGGGACATCAACAAGATCACAATCAAGTATATAATTTTATTTCCAAGGATGGGTTATCTGATGGATTTCCTTATTGGTGCACATTATTTTTCAAAGATTGATTTGAAGAGTGGCTATCATCATATCTAAATTAGAGAAGGAGATGAAAGGAAGATATCATTCAAAAAGAATAAATGTTTGTATGAATGGTTGGTTATGACATTTTGGTTAAACATTTACCTAATAAAATTTGTAAGGTTAATGAATGAATTTCTAAATTAATTCTTAGGAATGTTCATCATTCCGTACTTGGATGACATATTGGTGTTTAGAAAAATAAGGGAAGATCACTTGAATCATTTATATAAGGTAATGAAGTTCTTTCAGAAGGATTAATTATTGGTAACCATGAATAAGTCCATATTTATGCATAATTATCTAGTGTATCTGGGTTTCACATTATCCCACAAAGGATTACACATGGAACCATAAATGGTATGTGCAATAGTGGAATGGTTGTCACCAAATAATTTTATTGAGGCACAAAGCTTTCATGTATTTTAAAGATTATATAGTAAATTCATAAGGAACTTTAGTCGAGTGTGTGTGGTGATCACCAACATGATGAAGGGGGATCACAAAAAGAGAGTATGTGTGTATGGATGGTAGAAGTGGAGTGTACATTCTAGGAATTTAAGTACAGGATTATGTAATGTCCCCTTTTCCTATGCCTAAGGCCTAAGGGCCAATTTGAATCCAGGCCTTGGTCATGCCCAAGGGGCTAGGGATGCTAGGAGCTATTGGGAAGGGGCCACGTGGTTATAATATTCAAGTTTTGTGTTTGGGCGTCACTTTTGGACCATGGCAACTTAAAAAGGAAAAAGTAACTTTAGTTACTTTTATTTTATTGGCCCCTCCATGGAATAAAATGCATCTAGGGTTATTGGGTCTCTTTTGCCTTGGAGAAGTATATAAGGAGCTAGGAGAGAAAGCAAAAGTAATTTTTCATACATTATTGACCTTCACGTGCAACTGTTGTTTACGCATCTACAGCTTGTGGAGTGAAATCCCACAGGGACCCTAGCTTCGGTGGCCAGAGATCCATCCCTAGTTAGCAGGGCATTCTTCGGTAGTGAGAGATCTACCCTAGCTGTCATTTTGAAGCCACTTTCTGGGCTATATTACAGAGATATTATCAAAGGTTTTAGAGGAAGGATTTTGAGGGTTTTGGGGGCATTTGGGGAAGATAACCAGAGGCTTTCAGATCAGATTTATGATAGCCGTTTGGGCAGGGATCAACATCATTTTGAAGGCATCTTCATCAATTTCCAACCCTTTTCCAAGCTAGGTGACTTATAACATTTATTTAGAGGGTTTCCAGTTGGCCCCTTTCATATCTAAAGGTTGAAATATCATTTCCTATATTTGTTAATGTTATTTCCAAGAACTCATAATTTGCTATTGTATTTGGTGAGTTATGAATTTTAGAAGTTTTCCAGCTGTCTACAGCACGTTGTAATTTTCTGGCAGCATTTTAATTTCTGTAAAATTCCAACAACATTTTTCTTATGTCCTTTATAATAATATCAGGCTCTCTTTAAATTTTCAAGTAATTCAGGTGGATCTTTTGGGAGATATTAAGTTTCTTTAGTTCTCTGCCCTATCTGTAAAAGTCTGCAAAAATTAGTATTTTATGTGGCTGTAAATTTTCAATATTTTGTGCATTTGTTAAGTGGTATCTCACAAGGGATATTTCAGTGGTATCAGAGTTGTTGTTCCTCCAACCTGTGTGGGTTAAATATGGTAGTTTGTAAAGATCTCAATGTGGGTTTTATGAAGGAAATGTTCACCAACATGGTGAAACAATAGGGAGCCACTAACTTTTATTTGAGCTAGCTCACTCAAAAATTGAATCAAAGAAAATCTTGGGAAAATAAGGAAAAAGGTGAGAACAATAATAAAGGGCACCCAATAGAGGTGATTGATGAGGATTCTTGTTGGAGGAAATACCAATCTTTGAGTAAGGGTTTCAGAGATAATATGCCATTTCTAGATTATTACATGATGAAGATTGGTAGCAAGCCCAAGCGAGGTCATCATATGTTGGTACCTGAATTACAAAATAAATCATTTGAAGAAGAAGCTTCTAGACAAAAAGGTATGATTTCCATTGAGCAAAATAATTGCATTAGTGAAACTTTTCTTGTTAGAGAAATTATTCCAACTCAGGAGAATAAATTTGTATATGCAAGCAAGGGGGATGTAATGGAAACTCTTAAAAAGTGTGAGGAATGGAATAGTAGAGCTAGAGTTGCTAGGTTGATAGCGACTCAAGCAAGACAACACTTACAAGAGTTAAAGGAAACTATGAGGGAAATTGATGCAAGGAAGTCTACACCCATGGAAGAAGACTATATGGAGTAGCTGGCACATGAGGAGGAGCCTCACATGGACACTTGTGTGGAATTGCATGTTGTTGCAATTTCTAAAATAACAACTCATGATAAGCTGAATTTATGAAGAATTTTAGCCCATTGTAGACTAGAATGCTCAGCATTTGTGGCAGAAAAGTCAAGTCATTTTGGAGACCAAGCTTGACAAGGATACTCCAAGGGATGGTTTTTTGGAGGTTTCTAAATCAGCAATAGAAGGTGAACCTTTTGATGGTATTCTTTATAAGGTGGTTAGTAGTAGCATGGATTTATTTCATCATCTTCATCCTATATCATTACAACAGTTTTATCATGATGGTATTCAGCCTATTTTTGATAAGAATGATAAGAATTTGGTACATCAAATTCAATTCATCATGAAGATAAAGAGTGATGATCTTATTTATGAGGAGATAAAATAGAAGCAAAGATGGAAGACCTTACATTATACAAGGTTTCATGGACATTATAAGGTATGGGATCTTAGTAATATGTGGCAATTATCCAAAACTATCAATTCTGATTTTGAATACTTTATGACTAGTTTCATAAGCAAAAGAAGGAATTCAAATGTGTCTTTTGGGATTACAAGTGTTGGCAACCATTATTTCTTCATTGGAGACTTTGGTGCAAGAACGGAGAGTACCTCTCAAGGTACTAACATTGGTTTTATGATTGCTAAAAAGGGTAAGAGAATAATTTTTAATCATCTTCAGCCTGCTGGACTGTGTATAACAATAATCATAATGAGAGGAGAAAATAACAATATGGGACAACATGGTCAAAGAGGTGAGAGTGGAAATTCAAGGTAGTAGCCTCCCCATTCTTCTGTCTGGCCTTTGGGGCTTCATGAACCTTCTTTCTTGAAGGATCTGAAAGTTTCACAAGTATAGCAGCTAGTAGATATTTTGGATTAGGAGTCTTGTTGAGAGAGGTACCAAACCTTGAGTGAGGGATTTTGTAACAACATGCCATTCCAGGAATATTTCAAAATGAAGATTTGTAGTAGACCCAAGAGAGATCATCAAATATAGGTACCATAGTTACAAAGGAGATTGGGATAGATTTCCATTCCACACTTCAATGGTTCTAAGTAGTGTACTGCACAGTCTTGGGTCCAGAAGTTGATGACATACTCCAAATTGAATCCTATGTGAGAGGAAGATGTAATTAAGTTTGCAATCTTACATCTTGAGGGAGATGCTCATGATTGGTGGCATCATGGGTTGATTACACAGGGACACATACACATTACTACTTATGTTGAGTTCGTGTAAAGGCTGGTGAGAATATTCGATAGGATGTACCTTGACAGGTATTTTAGGGAGTTGATTCATTTGAGACAAACTGGTCCCCTAGATCAGTATATCGCAGATTTTCAGGGATTATCAGTCATGGTACCTAATGTCACAGAGATGAGGTTGATTTCACTATTCATAGCGGGTTTGACAGATGATCTCTCTAGGTTTTTGAAGGCATTCAAACCTTCTTCTTTACACGAGGATGTTAGGAGAGCTCGGGACTTGAAGTTATCCACTCCAAAATCAAGGGTTGCACCTCGCATTCAGCAAAGTGAACCTCCATCTAGATCAGACGAACTTCAGTAGAGGGATCCTCCACTGAGGCAGGAGGTTGCTAAGAATCCAATCATTTCCCGAGAGAACAAAGATGAGATGAGGGGAAAGAAACTATGTTTCGATTATCACACACCTTGGGTTCCAGGACATGATTGCAGAGGTAGAGGGAAGGCCCAATTCATTGAGGTATTTGAGGAGAGTGAGGGTGATAGATGTGAGGAGTTATAGACTTGCGAGATGGATGATGGAGATGGGGTTGCATTGGATAGTGCTGATGTGAGGCAAGAGGAGGAGACTTTTCCTGGAGAGATTACAGCCACATTTTCTAGTACTCTGATGTACAAGGCATTTAGGATTATAGGATTTATCTAGGGTTAATGATTTGGGGTACTCATTGATAGTGGGTTGACCCATAATTGTATTGATGCCTCATTGGTTGAGAGGAATGGATTACAGACAGAGGATTTTGAGGGATTCAATGGGGTTGTAGCTAATGGAGAGTCTATAATGTGTACACGGCGGGTTCCCCAAGTGAGCATCATGATCAGTAACTATATAGTTATTGATGATTTCCACATTTTTGGTATGGGAGTGACCAACATAGTGCTAGGAGTGTAGTGGCTTCACTCTCTTGGTGAGTTTCAAACTAAATTTCAAATGATATAGTTGAAGTTTAAGTCTGAGGGCAGGAATGTGATTTTGAGGGGATTATCTACAGGAGCACCTAAGGTGGTCACAGCTGAGGGGATGGAGAGGATGTTCTGGTATGGTGAGGATTTTTACTATTGTGGATCGATGCGGAGTATGATGTATGTGGATGTGACCAGCAATGTTGCACATGAGACAGTTACAGAGATTGCGATTACAGGTTCAGATCATCGGAGTTTATCATTATGTTGGTTATTTGAGGTTTTGGTAGACTGGAGATCTCATTTGCTTGTTGAGTACTCCAAGAACCAACACACTTGTGAGATTCTAGATGGTCACATACAGGAGGATAGCTACAGATTGGAGGATGATATGATCTTCTATCAGGGAAGATTGTACCTTGTATCAGATTCATGGTTGAGGATGGAGATATTACGACATGAGCATTGTTCTTATGTGACTAGGCACTTAAGCTTCGATGAGACCTACAGGTTCATGTCAGAGAGGTTCATATGGCATAGGTTGAGGGAGGATATCCTAAACTTTATACAAGCATATACAGTTTGTCACTATGAAAATTCAGAGCTTACGTGTTCATCATTATTTAAATCGACATGGGATAACACTCTTATGTATTATACTACTTCTATGCCCGGTGAGCACTTCACCTACGTGTTAGTCAATGGAGAGATGAAATTGACTCATGGTTAATTTGTAGGTTCACATTCAGTGTAGGAGGTGGACTATGTGGAGATGATATTGTTGGTTGATTGTCTACTGGAGTCTTGGGAATTTTCTTCCACGGGACACATTGAGATACATTATGAGGAGTCTTGCTCTCACATGAGTGTAGGTCATGTGGGAGAGTTAGCACCATTTGTGCATATATATGTTGTTTCATAGGTTGATTCAAGGGATTCTATAGCATTCATAGTGAACTTTCATACCCAGGAGTTGATTGGAGAGGTCATGAGTGATCACATGATGATAGCCTTGCATTGGCAGGGATTAGATGGATTGGAAATTTCAGTGTGGGTACCAGTGGAGAGTCAGTGTGGGCATCATACTACTTTAGGAGCAACATTGTTCTCTACATGGCATGGAGAGAATGATCACTACATGGGGTGTCTTGGTTACTTCGCATCACACCGATCATTAGTTGACTTCAGGGTGAGGTGGAGAAACTTACGGCGTGGTATTCAGTTTCTGTAGGATGATAGGATAATATTTGGGGTCAAGCATTTCTCGGTAAGGGAGGATTGTAATGTCCCATTTTCCTATGCCTAAGGCCTAAGGGCCAATTTGAGTCTAGGCCTTGGTCATACCCAAGGGGCTAGGGACATTGGGAGCTATTAGGAAGGGGCCACGTGGTTCTAATATTCAAGTTTTGCGTTTGGGCGTCACTTTTGGACCATGGTGACTTAAAAAGGAAAAATTCACTTTAGTTACTTTTATTTTATTGGCTCCTTCATGGAATGAAATGCGTCTAGGGTTATTGGGGATATTTTTCCTTCGAGAATTATATAAGGAGCTGGGAGAGAAAGGAAAATGAATTTTTCATACATTTTATTTACCTTCACGTGTAACTGTTGTTTGCACATCTACATCTTGTGGAGTGAAATCCCACAGGGACCCTAGCTTTGGTGGTGAGAGATCCATCCCTTGCTAGCAGGGCAATATTTGGTAGTGAGAGATCTACCCTAGCTGTCATTTTGGAGCCACTTTTTGGGTTGTGTTACAGAGATATTATTAGAGGTTTCAGAGGAAGGATTTTGAGGGTTTTGGGGGCATTTGGGGAAGATAACCAGAGGGATTTCAGATCAGATTTATGACAGTAGTTTGGGCAGGGATCAACATCATTTTGAAGGCATCTTCATCAATTTCCAACCCTTTTCCAAGCTAGGTGACTTGCAACATTTATTTGGAAGGTTTCCAGTTGGCCCCTTTCAGATATAAAGGTTGAAATATCATTTCCTATATTTGTTAATGTTATTTCCAGGGACCATAATTTTTGCTCTTGTATTTGGTGAGTTACGAATTTTAGAAGTTTTCCAGCTATCTAAGGCATGGTGTAATTTTATGGTAGCATTTTAATTTCTGTAAAATTCCAACAACAATTTTCTTATTTCCTTTATAATAATATCAAGCTCCCTTTAAATTTTCAAGTAATTAGAGTGGATATTTTGGGAGATATTAAGTTTCTTTAGTTCGCTGCCCTATCTGTAAAAGTCTGCAAAAATCAGTATTTTATGTGGCTGCAAATTTTCAATATTTTGTGCATTTGTTAAGTGGTATCCCACAAGGGATATTTCAGTGGTATCAGAGTTGTTGTTCCTCTAACCTGTGTGGGTTAAATATGGTAGTTTGTAAATATCTCAATGTGGATTTTATGAAGGAAATGTTCACCAACATGGTGAAATAAGGCCAAGTGGATTCACATAATTATGTGAATTTGTGGATAACATAAGCATATATGTAGTGGGATATATAGAGTATATGTTTATGATACATGAAGAAGTGTGTAAAATATTGGAGAAGAGTAATGAAATTTATAAGGAGAACATGAATGAGTAGTCATGAGAAAAGTAATTTTATGTTATACATCAAGTTTAAGTGCATTTACATAAGGAGATATTTCCTAGAGGGAACTATAACAAGATGAAGCTTAAAAATATTGGACCAATCAAGGTGTTGCACAAAATGGGACCAAACACATGTAAGATATGATTACCTAAAGACTTGGATATCTCACCGATATTCAATGTTATAGATTTATTTGAGTTCTAAGAGGAAGGGGTGAGTTCACAAAGGAATTAGATGAAAATGAATGATAACTAGAGTGAACCTTAGATAGGGGAAGATAGATACTAGACAAAGAAATAGAAACATTTGAGGCCATATTGGACTCCAAGGTGGTCAAGAAGATGCATGGGAAAGACTATAAGGAATACTTGGTGAAGAGGAAAAATCACACAGAAGAGGATGATACTTGGATAAGTTTAAAGGATATTTTTTATCTTAGCCACACTCCATAAGAATTAACTCATGAGACATATCTCATTTTTTTAAACCTGTGGTGTATGATTTAGGAGCATCATAGGAGAATAAACACTAAAAAATTTCAATTTTTGACTATGTTAGATTTTGTGAAAGGTTTACAGTGGTTAGAAAGGTAAAATAGTTACAATAGAATGTGTGGGTTATTGCATGAGCATGTGTGTAAGTTCTTCCCAATGTTATGGATAGTGATGTGTGTTGTAGAAATGGTGCATGATAATATTTTGAGAAAAGGTTATGCATAATGTTTTTTTGGAAGTATGGGTGTGTAGGAGTTTTGTGGGGGCATAGAGATGGTGCAAAAATATTATGAAATGGATAAAATAGGGAATTACATGGATCTTATTAAGAGGGTAGTACACATTTGTTAAGGAATGAAGGTATTAAGGAATATAGCCAAAAATGAAAAAATAAATAAGTGGAGAGTTACAAGAAGCATACATAGGATACAACAAGAACAAACCACTTATTGATAAGGTGACATGGATATTATTAAAGATACTCTAAACTACTATATTAATGTGTTTTGAAATCATTGATAAACAATTTAAACAGGAAGATTCCAGATGGAATTTCAAAATGGGGATAAAATGGTAACACGTTCCTATAAGAGGTAGATCAAACATGACATTCAAGGGTGTTGAAGTCTACTAATAAAAAGCTTGTGAAGGATACAAATTAAGCTAAAGGAATTAAAGAGTTGAGTGCTAATCTTGAGTAAAATCTAGAGTGAGACAAAGAGGATCCCTTTGCATATATAAACACCACCACTTTAGTAGGTTAAACTTGTTGAGATATTGTAACAAATCCATCAGCAAGAAATTATCGTAGATTTCATTAAGGATTTATGAGTTAATAGAATTTAGTGTTCTTTTATGCTATCTATTGTGTGACATTGTAGCAAAGGTTTAACTTCCCTTGCATCATGACCCTGACCCTAAGATATTTATAGGTTTAGAAGGATTATATCTAATATAAAGATAGATATCCTACTATGATTCTAAATAAGAGTGAGTCAAGAGATGGATAAATCAAAGGCACATAACATAATAAGAAAAGAAAATATATATCTACCCTAATATATAATATTTAATGACCATCCACACAATAATAATATAAAATAAATAAAGGAAAAATAAGGGTTAGAGATACTTACGTATAGTCTGGCTATTGATAAATGATCATCCCCAGAGAAAAAAAACATTTAAAGAGAATCGATATGGGTGGAGAAGGGGAAATATCAAGTAGAATACCTCCAATCCTAGCTCACAATGGTGACCCATATGTAAAATTGAAAGATCGGAAACCCCAAGTCTACCAATTAGGTGCAAAAATATGTGTAAATGTCTGAAGTGCAAGAAAGTGAACTCTTTCGAAAGATGAATTAGTGATTGATAAAAATGAAAAAAGTGGATGGTTACATATACCTAACACCATTTCCCTTTGGTGATGGCATCAGAATTGGGGAACCCTAAGGTCATGATGTGTAAAATAATAATAAATGGAATCTAACAAGTAAATGGATGAAATGAATAAGGCTCATGATGACCAAAAGTAGGGATAATAACATGTATGAATGTAAACAAGTGAACATATTGAGGATAAGTATACATGATGTGTACAATTTGTGAACAAAAGGAAGAAACAAAGAAAGGGTAATTGAATTATGGTATAATAGTTACATATCTCAAATGTTGTAGTCTATCCCACATGACCAAGTTTGATTGCACCTCAAACCTGGAAGGTCCCTTTAGGTTCTTTATCTAGAGGAAATTCATCATCAACCCTTACACAAGAGAAACTACTAGAAAGCGTAAAAATGAGGTCTATACATTAACATAAACCATGGTTGATGTTGTCTAGTATAACCCTAAATCTATTCAAATACAATGACTATATTCAATGTTTTTAGATCAGAGAGATCATGAGTTTAGGCTATGTTCCCCTATGCATAGATGTCATTGTTGTTATTTCTTGATATCATAACATATTCCACTCTATTTTAAAATGTAAATGTTCCTTTCAAGGTTTAATAAGTTTAGGGTTTGATGTAGCTTATACATGGAGGTATATTTTGGGTCATTAGGTTACTATGAGAACAAAAACTATGAATTGTACCAACAAGTTCTACCAATACTTTGGAGTCCCCAAAATTGATCTTCTTATGTCTTTTACATATCCCTCTTGTCATCCACAAAAAATGAATCCCTTGCAAGGTGTTAGTAACCTTTGAGGAGGTTAATACACCACCTTCTTCATAAATTTATCCTTAATCTTTCTCTTTCCTTTATGTTTATATGATTGTTTATGCTTGATGAATCATGTATTAGACTAGGCTAATGTAGAGTATATCTTTCCATTGTATTATCTCATACAATCTATGCTTAACATTTGAATATAATTACAACCATTAGTATAGATGTATTTCTTTATTAGTACCTTACACTTACCACCCTATGATTTTAAAGAAGGTTTGAAACCTGAAAGTGAGGATCACGAGGGATGACATGCACATCAACGGACGTGCGAGTGGTTGTGCGAAGAGATCTCGGGAGGAGAAAGCATCAACCAAATGTGCATGCAAAGATTTGAAACATGAACAAAACCTCATTACAATCCACAAACTCTCTCTCAATCTCATATATCCAAAGGGGTGTACATATAGGAGGTGTTGAGTAACCCCAAGTGCTGCAATCGTGACAACTCAAGTGGAGAGGGGGAGTTACATTCCAAGAATAGAAGTGTAACTCCCAATGATGCATATGACGCACTGACATGTAAGATAATCTAATAATTAACCCTAAATGACACATGGACCTACGATCTCACCTAAGTGAGATGACTCACCTAATGATGTGGAAAATAACACACACCAACAAGATTCTAGTAATAGTCATCACTATATCTATGACATAGGCTTAAGAACCATGTTCCATTGGTTGGAATATGGATTAATATCTTCTACATACATGATTATTATGCCATTGTAAATTTTTGGCTTATGTGTTGGCCTTAGAACGGTTCTATACTTATATCGTAATTTATAATATTGAGAAAATTGAGAGGATAATCATATTGACCATCCTAGCTAACATACACTCTTGTGAACCCGTCATGAATATAAATCCATTGAATGAGTCTTATTCAATTTCCCTTTTACATAGTGTAATGATTTTCTTAAACATCATTACATTCTAATGAACTTGACATGAATCTTACTCCACCTTGATCAAGTATTATTCATGTTTACTTTTAACTTTGATTTGGAATGAGCTACAACCAAGTGGGCAACACAATAACAATGGTTCTTAATGTGTTATAGAAATCAATTCATAATGAAATAGTTATTTAAACAAAATAATTTTATTATAATTTTAAATGTATATAAATTGGAAAAATCCTTAAAAGAGACGTATGCCCATAGATCTATCTCTTTATTAAAAAAATTTACTTTATAGCTATAAAATGGAGAATATGAAAAACTAATAAAATTAGAATATGTAAGGGTTCTAAATGGTAACAAAAATGTCATATCCACATTAGGGATGGATTAAAAAGATAGAATTTGGAAAAATATGAAATATATCCTATTATTACTATTATTATTTTTAGTGCTCCTTGTTGGTGTCATATATCCTAGTCTGTTGACTTGATTTTCTAATCACGAGATCCCTTGGAAAGATAACAAAAAAATTCAAAAAAAATTGTTTATCACCAAATCACAACACCCTTTGATTGCTTAGCATTTGATTGTGTTAAAGAAAGCAGTGTGACTGGGTAACATGGGTACCATCTCTCAAGATGTGTGACTTTCTACTTGAGATTGACCTCTAGAGAAGGTTGGTTCCTCTTCCTAAACTAGTGTAACATCTAACTCTAATGGAAGAAAATATACTGACTACTCCTAATCTATGGCTTCCAAGGGACATGTTATCTCCAAATCACTGTACCCCCCAAATGGCCTGAAGATGAACATGACATTCAGTCTGATTGGGTAATATGGGATCACCTCTCAAGCCATGGGACTTGTGGGCTTTAGGTGAACCTATGGATAAGGTCAGCTTCCTCTTCCTAAACTAAGCACTACACTACTCCTAATGCAATGATAAAGCTACCTAGACCTATACTAACATTTCAAGGGGATTAGGGAGAGAGATTTACAAGAAATAAAACCTAAATTAGAAGTGGCGATGCACCAAGAAATGGTTTTTCCAGATAAAATTTCAGCTTTCCAATGAAGAGAGATGATCATGAGGAGGATGAAGATACATCACATACTCAATTTACATACAGTACGTCATTCCTTGATAAGTACAATGACCTCCAAAACTTGTAAAAGAAACAATGATTACATAGTTCATAGGTTGCAAACATGAGAAAGATAACAGAATTAGAAAAATGATGTAAGGACATATAATTGATCACAAAACATGATTTCCATTAATTCAAGCACTTGTACAGTACATCATTACAACAAGGAAAGGCATAGGCTACCATTAGAATTTTTAGAAGAAAGGCTTGAGAGCCTACAAATTCACAACTTAGCTTGTGAACAGAGGGGAAACTTGGAAAATGTCTAACCATTTTTTGAAATAAGCACCAGTTTACAATTTATAACATCTGTTGAGTGGTGAGAGAAAGAAGGAGAAACCCTATAATCTAGGCTAGAATGTAGTAGAACATGTCAACCATGCTTTCCTCATTAATTGTAACTCTAATTTTCAAGGCACTATCTATAGAATGAGGAAAAAATGCAATTTTTTAATGCAAAAAATTCTGAAAATCCATCTTCTTATGATTCCATTGTGTAGCTCTCGTTCTCCCAATTCCAATGACTATATGTTTTTGAAAAATGGACAACCAGGGAAGAAGTTATGGTTTGTTGAGAAAAATTCACTTTTTTGGGTATCCCGGGCATTGTACTCCATTAGCTTGCCGAGTCAAAAAATGGCTCGATGAGTTACCTTCTTACTCGGAGAAATTCATGTTTATACTGCTACACCACCAATTTATATTGAATTTTTTACTTCATATTTTTCTTGGTGGCCCAATTCACATTTCATTGGTTTCAACGTCCCCGACATTCTCATAACAACTTCTGATGCTTCTTACTTCTCTGCCACATTATTTGGGGAGCTCCACATTTGAATTGGCAGTTTATGGTTGGGCTTACCAAAAATTTCTCCACCTTCACACATTCATTCTATTTATCAGTTTATATTCCAATGACCACCACATATATTTCCATTGATGGCTTCGTGTTACACGGTGACTTTCTTGTTTTTTTTTATCTCCATTTAACACAATGGGTTATTTGTTGTCACATGTATGAGCTAAATGGAAAACATCCCACCACATCGCTACTTCCAATTCAAAATTTGGATTCCATTAGAGCCCACCTCTTTAGGTTCCGTAAACCAAAAGATTCCCTGATCAAGTAGAGCGCCAACCGCCTAAAAACCTCTAAACCCCGAAAATCCAAAACTCCTAATTTCGAGTTTTAGGTTTTTAGGCTTTAGGATTTTCATTGAGTTTTCACCAACTTGGTGTAGAAAATATTTGAACCCAAAAATCTTTTAGCTCCAAAACCCAAAATCCTCCAAGCTCCAAAATTTAGAACTGGATCCGATTATATAACTTTGCCGCCAATCTTCCTAGGTGTTACGCTCGAAGCTTCTGGAAAAACTTGTTTCTTTGTACTATGGTTTAGGATCATTTCTTAAACTGATGCAAAACCACCCCATCTAGGTTCAAGATCTAAATTTTACATGCCAAGATATCTTTTGTGAATGATGTGACTCAAACACAAAACTCAATTATACACCGCCAAATTGGCTCGGCCCACACATCGGATATCCTTTTACCCAACCCAATTTTTGTGAAACATCTCCAACATTACTCTTGAGCTTTCCCTGGTGAGCTCCCAACTAAGCCAATGCTAAGACTTGACACCATTACATCTCGAGACGACTCATGAAGAGCTTATAGAACTCAATCCTACCTTTGTACTGCTAAGCTACTCATTGAATTGTTTCCAACTTGGTATTCCTGGCTTCACCCATATTTACAAGAACTGACTCGACTCGGCTCGAGCTCTTAAATCCTCATCATCCCAACACTTTCCTCCATGACCAGCTCTTCATGGCTTACTTAGTGTTCCCAAGTCCTTTGCTGAACATTATCATCACGAGATCCTGGCATTTGTGGCTTGCCTTAGCTCTTTGTCAAGCTATTACTTTACTCCGCGGTCCACAGATCTTATCCCAACCATGTGATAATCCTCAAATCTTGAAATGAGCCATCTTCTTACAGCGTAAGCTAGATATTATCCTTATCTCAGAGACCTGATCTCATTTCCTTACAATGTCACCCTGTGAGCTCACAAAAATAATTCTACTTTGAGCTCACCATCTATTCATTATGATATATCTCTGACGAGTTCCACTACCACCATTTTTTGTGTGCTATGAAAATTCTTGGGCAACTTCATATGTTCAAATCTATCTAATCAAGACATCCTTGGATTTGTGCCACCAAAACTCACAACACTATCAAGTTTGAAGTCAAGCTTTTTCCCATGCTTCTAGATCGACACCGAGTTGTTTCATTGGTTGATCTTTATGCTTAATCTATTGGGCAGCGAGCTAAAAATCAAACCAAACTATGTGCTCCCATATCAAGTCATTCCCTGACTCAACATTTTGAGCTAAGTTCCTCAATACATTGAATTCCCTCCTATTTCGTTCATACCAACCGAGATCTGAGATGCGAACTTTGAGCTTATTATATGACTCAACAACCTGAACATGTGAGTTATATCACTCATTGAATACCTCCTTGATCGTGAGCTCACTTAAACTATTGATCTCAGAAATCTATACATTGAATAAGCCATTTATCACCAAGCTCACCTGATTTTCCCATTGAGCTCTTACAACAAGTGACTTGCCCACACCCACATTAACTCAGTTGCTTACTCATGCATTGAAAATAACTCCACAGAGCCTTGAGCCGGCCTCTAGAAAACCTCCACGATAGGGCTCACCGTAAATTTTGAAAATTATTTTCAATGGGAAGGTTATGCACATAACCTCACTTTCTACTTGAAACTGAAAAGTAATTCAAATCCACAAACTAAGGCTCAATATCATAAAGTTTACCATCATTGTCCATTTTTTCCCAACCGGGAAAAAATGGATAACATTTTTGGCGACCTCTGGGGGATGCTTTATCCTGCTAAGCATGATTCCAGTACCCTTCAGCACATTCATTGGGCATAGAGTCACTTGTTAATCCCAAAATTAATCACGAACCATGAGATTCCTATCTCTGAGTCACCTGAATTTTTCTGCATCCTGGACTCGGAATAGATCGCTTCTCGTAACTTGCAATTGTCCCTAGAATCTGAAGCACATTGGATTCAACGACTTCCTGAAATACACGACACACTACAAAAATTTAAGTAAAACATTTATCGAGTTCGGGTACATCATGGAACTCTATTAAATCCTAGATTTCTCTCTTTCTTCTAAAAATTTCACCTTCTGAAACACGTATGTGCAAGAGAAATGAAAAAACACAACACACACAACAATTGAAAAATCATATATGCTTCAAATGAAACATGCAGAGTGTGTCAGGAACTTATTCTGTTGAAAGCAAACCTATTCCTACTCTATACTAACTAGGAGGCACAAGTGAGCTAAATGAACCCTGACAACTATTTATGAAAAATAGTTTCCACTTCCTCATAATGGGAAGCCATGCAGATGATATGACAATGGACATGGCAGAAACTAAAAGTGAAAAAATTGAAACAAGCCCAATTCTCCACTTTGGTTTACCAAGGCATCAGCTACGAAAGAGAAAGTATGGCTCTTTTAGTTTCTTCTGCATTTGTTTTTGTAGAGGCATTGCAACAAATCCTTGGGATTGTGAAAACTTATCCTCACATTCCGAAGTCAATGTGATTGGTTCTGACTTCTCCTTTAGCTCCAACGAAGCCAAATACCTTATGGGACAGGGTCTAACTCTATTGAATATTCCCATGTTACTCATGAGATTTAAATTTAAAAACTAAGTTTCCTTAAATACATCCATATATGAAATTATATCTGAAGTGACGTCCTTTCCCTCTTGTTTCCCATTTACAAACAAATCATCTTCCATATGAATGAATGGTAGTGAAGTGATGTTCCCTTCATTTTATTTTCCTTCCTCAACAATGAGGATTTCCTCTGCAATATGCAAATCTTTTGGATTGTTTGCATTCTCTAATATTGAACTACTGCAAATACTAAAAAATGTGTTGCTCATCTAATAATTTCTCCTCCTTTAATTGAATTGCATTATTAATCTCCTCATTCAACATGAAACTTGCAAGGTAAATCTCACCCATTTGCAGCTCTTGAAAATTGTTCGGGACAAAAATACCTCCTTGATTTTCTTCCACCATTACTTGTTCATCAACTAAGTAAAATTCCATAATCAAGAGCAAGAAACTCTCAATAATGTCATCTTCATTCAAAGCTTTCGAATCTGACTTAGCTTCTCCCAACTATTCATCTAATTATTTGTTCAATGAGATGCATAGAAGATTCAATTCCTCTAAATTTGTCTCATTCAATTGCATTATTAATCTCCTCATTCAACATGAAACTTGTAAGGTAAATCTCACCCATTTGCAACTCTTGAAAAAAATTTAGGACAACAAGACCTCCTTGATTTTCTTCCACCATTAATTGTTCATCAACTAAGTCAAATTCCATAATCGATAGAAAGAAACTCTCAATAATGTCATCTTCATTAAAAGCTTTTGAATTTGACTTAGCTTCTCCCAACTAATCATCTACTTCTTTGTTCAATGAGATGCGTAGAAGATTCAATTCCTCCAAATTTGTCTCAAGAGGGTGACTTGAAACTGTAAGCACTTCTTGAATGCTTCCTTCCAAGGAAAAAGGCACTTTATGTTGAATGTCAGATGATGAAATAGTAGAAAGGACAAATTCCATAGGATCATGTGCATTGAAATACTCCTCCAAATCTGACAAATAATCCTATGCTTCTCTAATGTATAGTTGTTGCAAGTTTTCTTCTTTAAACATGGTGTCCTCTGAACTAGTAACTTGTTCACACTGACATTTTTCATTCTCAAACATGAAATTAGAAGGATCAAATTCATCTGAGAAATCAAATTTTTTACATAAAGAAGAAGGAGAAGGATTTGAAAACCTCTCGTGTATTCCTTGATCCCATATTCAAAACCCCTTAAATCCACCTTACTTTCCTTTTTGGAAAAAGGATCTTTATAGCTGATTGTGATACTTGATAATACTTTTGGTGAACTCACACAACCTTCTAAAAGAATAGAAATCTCTTGACAAGCTAGGCAATAAGGATCATTGCACTCATTAGAATCTTCTGGTAAACTTGTGATTCTTCCTTCTTCAACTTGCACATGCTCCTTTCCTAGAAACTTATGAGCTAACCTCCTGCACTTCTACAATTGGTTTTTCCACTTGTGGTGAATCCAACGGTCCTCTGATTAACATAGTGGAACCAATATAGATGCTACATTCTAAACAGATAGACTATTATGTTCATCATCCTACTTGTAGCTTGTCTCTTGTGTACATTCATTTTTTGCCACCTATCTTCTCTTGAGCTCTCAACCTTGGATAGAGGTTGAATTATGAGGGGAACTTGTCCTAACGTTCGATCTTATGGCAAACCACTCCTTTAGATTCTTCGCAAGCTCATCCTTACTAAGTTCCATAACACTTCTCCTCTTCCTTTTCACTATAACCATATTCTTGGTCTTCCCAAAATGGGTTCAAAATTATAAGTGGAGGGGTGAGTTGGAGATTTAATAGCTTCCCTCACTGACTTGAGGAGGTAGAAGGAGGTGTAACTTCTTGTCTTGATGACCTTTGTAGAAAAGAAGGAATTTTATAAGGCAGAGGAATAGGCAGATTCATGGTGGGATGGGAAGATAGGAGATGAAGAAATAGAATTCTCAATATGGGCAGCTAGGTGAAAAGCTTGGGATTTGAGGTTTAGACTTAGAATGATATTGACTGGAGAAACAGAAAGAGCACTTCGAAGGTGGTGGCATAGGACTTACCCATTGACAAGGCTTGTCTTGCATCAAATTCATAGGCCTCTATCTCTTTGATCCAAGTTTCAATTTGAGGTAGCAACATTTCAGTCATAAAAGAAATATTTTCTTGCAGGTTGTAGTCAAACTTGGGCATGAGGACCAACCCATGAGAAAAGGTACCCTGATAGTCTACTTCTGAATGCCTCCATCTGTAAGTGTATTGCTCTGGAATGAACTATACCTATCCTCCATTGTTTGACACCTTAAACAACAAACTCAACATCTTTGTATGTGT
This sequence comes from Taxus chinensis, assembly GCA_019776745.2. Taxonomy (NCBI): domain Eukaryota; kingdom Viridiplantae; phylum Streptophyta; class Pinopsida; order Cupressales; family Taxaceae; genus Taxus; species Taxus chinensis. Next base: position 58,768,054 of record CM034155.1, read on the forward strand.
GAAAAGCTTCCATCATCTCCATATTCCTTTCTCTTGAGAAAGATGCATAGTTAGTTGATAATAACCAAATTGGCCATGACTCTGTTCATAGGGATATACATGATGCAAATGGTTCTCATCATAGTATTGAACTAGAGGTGAACTATAATAGTTTGAAGATGTATTTTCCACGCTTAAAGGAATGTTGAACTGGTATTACTTGCTGCAAGTGGGAATTCCACTGTACGAATGAAGCCATAATTGCACAACTTCATGAATGGGAGAGAAAATGGAAAGATGTGGAAGGAAAACTGAGATGGAAACGGGTGGAAAAAAATACAATCTGCAACTCAAAGAGTGGGTTACATATACCAATGGAGTCGCCAATTGTGATTGGGTATACCTCCTAAGGTTGTACACTATCACTAAGAGCACAACAACTTAATAAAAATAAAGTGAACATAAATACAAACACTTATGAAAGATGTGACTCTTTATGGTCCCCATCGGGCGTGCTAAAAATTATTAGTGTTGGTTGCATGGTGGCTAAAATATTACAATGGGATACCTATGAAATATAGAGCTTTCAACTACTCTCCCACGGGGCGTGCCAAAAAAATTTAGTGTTAGTAGTATGGTGGATAAGATATTACAATGGGATACTTGTGAAATATAGAGCTTTCACCTAATGTCCCACCGGGCATGCCAAAAATTTTTATCACCAAATCATTGCACCCACCGAATGGCCTAAAGATGAACATGACATTCGGTGTGATTGTGTAACATGGGATCACCTCTCAAGCTGTGAGACTTGCGGGCTTGAGGTGAACCTCCGGAGAATGTCGGCTTCCTCTTCCTAAACTAAGAACTACACTACTCATATTGTAATAAGATACAATCTACCTAGACCTATATTAATATTTCAAGGGGATTATGGAGAGATATTTTCAAGAAATCAAACCTAAATTAGAAGTGGTGATGCACCAAGAAAGGGTTTTTGGGCGTGCCAAAAACTATTATCGTCAAATCACTGCACCCACCGAATGGCCTGAAGATGAACATGACATTCGATGTGATTGTGTAACATGGGATCACCTCTCACGCTGTGAGACTTGCGGGCTTGAGGTGAACCTCCGGAGAAGGTCGAATTCCTCTTTCTAAACTAAGAACTACACTACTCCTAATGCAATGACAAAGCTACCTAGACATATGCTAATATTTCAAGGGGATTATGGAGAGATATTTGCAAGAAATCAAACCTAAATTAGAAGTGGTGATGCACCAAGAAAGTGGTGATGATCATGAGGAGGATGAAGATACATCACATACTCAATTTACATACAATACTTCATTCCTTAATAAGTACAATGACCTCCAAAACTTGTAAAAGAAACACTGGTTGCACAGTTCACCTGCAAACATGAGAAAGGAAATAGAAGCAGTAAAATGATGTAAGGACATATAATTGATCACAAAACATGATTTCCATTACTTCAAACACTTGCACAGTGCATCATTACAACAGGGAAAGGCATAGGCTGTCATGACAATTTTTAGAAGAAAGGCTTGAGAGCCTGCAAATTCACAACAACTTATCTTGTGAACAGAGGGGAAGCTTGGAAAATCTCTAACCCTTTTTTGAAATAATCAACCCTTTATAATTTATAGCATTTGCTAAGTGGTGAGAGAAAAAAGGAGAAACCCTATAATCTAGGCCAAAATGTGGCAAAACATGTCAACCATGCTTGCCTCATTAATTGCAACTCCACCTTTCAAGGCACTATCCATGGAATGAGGAAAACCTACAATTTTGGAATGAAAAAACTTCTGAAAATCCATCTTCTAATGATTTCATTGCGTAGCTCTCATTCTCTTGATCCCAATGATTATACTTTTTTCAAAAAATGGACAATCGGGGAAGAAGTTATGGTTTATGGAGAAAAAGTCACTTTTTTGGGTATCCCAAGCATTTTACTCCATCATCTCGCCGAGTCAAAAAATGACTCGGTGAATTACCTTCTTACTGTGAATGTTTTGTGTTTATACCACCACACCACCAATTTTATATTGCATTGTTTGCTTCATATTTTTCTTGGTGGCCCAGTTCACATTTCATTGGTTTCAACATCCCCGACATTATCATAATAACTTCCGATGCTTCTTAACTTCTCTACCACGTTATTTGGGGAGCTCCACATTTGAATTAGTAGTTTATGGTTGGGCTTACCACAAACTGCTCTACCTTCACACATTCATTCTATTTGTCGGTTTATATTCAAATGACCATCACCTATATTTCCGCCGAGTGTTTTGTGTTACACAACGACTTTCTTGTTTTTGTTGAACTCCATTTAACACAATGGGTTATTCGCAGTCACATGTCCGAGCTAAACAGAAAGCATCCCGCCACATCACTACTTTTAATTCATACTTTAGAGTCCATTAGATCCCACCTCTTCAAGTTTCAGAAACCAAAAACTCCCCGATCACGTAGAGCTCCAACCGCCTAAAAACCTCCGAACCCCGAAAAATTTGAAACTCTGAATTTCAGAGTTTTGGGTTTTTGGGCTTCGGGATTTTTGTTAAATTTTCACCAACTTGGTGCAAAAAATATCCAAACTCCAAAAATATTTTAGCTCCGAAACCCAAAATCCTCCAAGCTCCGAAAATCGAAACTTATTCCGATTATACAACTCGGCCGCCAATCTTCTTAGGTGTTACACTCAAAGCTTCTGGAAAACTTGTTTCTTTGCATTATGGCTTGGGATCATTTCTTGATCCGATTCAAAAACTACCCCATCCAGTTTCGAGCTCTAAATTCGACACGTCAAGCTACCTTTTGCGAACGATGCGACTGAAATGACCAACTCGATTGTACACCACCGAATTAGCTCAGCCCACACATCAAATCTCCTTTTTCCCAACCTGATTATTGTGAAACATCTCTGACATTACTCCTGAGCCTTCCCGAGTGAGATCCCAACTGCGTTAATGCAAAGACTCGAAACCATGACATCCTGGGATGACTCACGAAAAGCCTGTAGAAATCAATCCTTCCTTCGAGCGGCTGAGCTGCTCATTGAACTATTTCCAACTTTGTATTCCGAGCTTCACTCATCTGTGCAAGCATTGACTCGGCTCGGCCCAGAATCTTAATACTTTTCATCCTTCCGGCACTGTCTGCCATGACCGGCTCTTTATGGCTTACTTGGTGTTCCCAAGTCCTTCACTGAACATTATCATCGCAACCTCCTGGCATTTGTAACTTACCTTGGCTCCTTCATCAAGCTATTAATTTTCTCCACAATCCCCAAATCTTATCCCGACCATGTGATAATCCTTGAAGCTCGAAATGAACCATGTCCTTGCAACTTAAGCTTGTTATTATCCTTATCTTTGAAACCTGATATCCTTTCCTTGAAACATCACCCTGCGAGCACACGAGAACAATTCAAATTCAATCTCACCATCCATTCATTCTAAGATATCTCTGATGAGTTCCACTGCCACCATTTTGTGTGTGCTGCGAGCATTCTCGGGCGACGCCAAATGCTCAACTCTATCTAATCGAGCCTTTCTTAGATTTACGTCACCAAAACTCACTGCACTATCAAGTTCGATCTCGAGATTGTTCCTATGCTTCTAGATTGACACCGAGATGTTTCATTGGTTTATCTATACACTTAATCCATTGGGAACTGGTGAGCTCAAAATCAAACCGAATAGTGTGCTCTCGTATCGGACCATTCCCTGACTCAACATTTTAAGCTGAGTTCCTCAATACATTAACTTCCCTCCTATTTTGTTTATACCAATTGATGAGTACATTATTTGTCTTATTTATATCATTCATATGATTGATAATTTGTCATTTAAACATGATTTGATAATGCACGGGGATGTTTTTTCTATAGGTATATCTTAGTGAGTTTAATGCATTTTCCTTTCTTTTACTCATGTAACCTGATTAACCGTATAACTTCTCACAAATTTCCTTCATAAGATAAATGTGGTGATGTGTGTAGGAAAATAATGAACATTTATTGCCAATGCAATTAAGGAGCCTCGAGTTTGGATTTGGAGTGCAGAAGCGGAAGACTTTTTCCATCTATCGGCCTATAACTATGGGTCTTGTTTTTATCAGTCCCATAGGAATTTATGAGTCTTGATCAATACTGCTAATGGAAGACATTAGTACCAGTAATTTTGGTGTATTCTATAACCACCTGTGTCTATATAAAGACACCTCCTTGAAGAACAATGTAGTAGTTGATAATATTTATAATCTATGATATAGCTCGTTGCATATAGCAATTTTACTTTCCGCACTGAATATTTCATGAAACTTATTTGAATTAATATAAGGAGATATCATTTTGAGAATCTTGAGCTGTTAATATTTCATTTATCCCAAGGAAGAGCAAGGGCCTACTTGACAAATGAGACAAGAGGTTGTTTACGTTTATGTACGCATATGATTTTCTGATAATTCATAATCACTCAGTTCCTTTATTACGATTTCTATTTCAGTGTGTTTCATGTAATTCCTATTCAAGTGTGTTTATTTTCCTTATTGAAATTTCCATTTAGAATGTGTGTTTTCCCTTATGCGAATTCTAGTTAGCATGCACTTTTACTTTTACTGTAAGTTTTGATTATGAGTGTGCAATTTCAATTTTGTTCTTTCAATTCTATGTGCACATTTACATTTGAGTTAGAAGTACAACTTTACTTCTACTGTAACTTAATTCCATAAATTTACCTTTTTTTTCCGTAGATTAGTAGAAATTCAAAAAGATCTAACAGAAACCCCCAAATAGAGACCCAATAGTATAACTGGCTACATAAGAATCCATTGCATACATCCTAGGACACAACCCTAGTTTGATAATGAAACTAGTAGATTAATCTATTAGTTAAATGATTAGAAGAATACAAAGACCCATCATTTTTTGCGTTGTTTTTAGTGATCCCATAAGTCCAACCCCGCCAATTTTTTCACTTTATATGTTATGGGTGTTAATGGAGTTCATCTATACAACCATTATAAGTCCTCAACCTTGTTTACATAACCAACCTTGATGCATAGGCAACGAGACGATCAAGGGAGATTTATACCATGCAACATCCAACAAATATCTCCAAATAGACTACACATAGGGAACATTGAGAGTGACATTAAATCCAATCCAACACCTAGAATCCCTTCTAAACATTCTACATCATCCTATTTCGAACCAAACTAACATTCCAAAATGGGAGACAACATGAATAATGAGAACTGGCCCTTGGGTAGAACCTTTACTTATCACATTGTCTTGGATGAAGACGAGGATGCACCTATGAAAAATATCTCACCATCTATCCTCCCTATCTTCCGAGGAATATATATAGAAAACCACAATCAATTCTTGTTTGAATTCAAAGTTCTTTGCTAGACATATTATTACAGAACAAACAATCAAAAAATCAAATTATTTCCTTCCACTCTCAAAAACTCTGTTATGAGATGGTTCATGGGATTGTCCTCTAACTCCATTCATTCTTGGGAGGCCATGGAGACAACCTTTTTGGATAAATATCAAGAATACTGCATGGGAAGGGATATGAAAGAAGATTTTTTCAAGATAAAGAAAAAATAAGATGAAAATCTAGAGAATTATCTGGATAGATTTATCTTTCTCCATCGTAGGAGTGGTTATGAGTTACATGCAGAAATTACTAAGATAGTTTTACTTAAAGTACTTTATGAGAAAACCAAGTATTCCCTCCATCTTATGGGAGGTGGGGATGTGCACAAACTTAGTATGGAAAAAATCACGGAGCTATGCCGAAGTTACTCTAGAACACGAGGAGGTATACAAAAAATAAAAACATCCAAGCTTTCCCTACGAACCTTTGAACTTCTTGAGAAAATGGCCAACATGAAATCAAACATCTTGTTATAATTGACATGAACCGTTGATGGGATAAAATCTAAAACCATTGCTACAAAATAACCATTGGACATATATTACCCTAAATGCAGGAAGAGACAACCTCTGAGATAATTTCCTTTAGAGGTTACAGACATGTGTTTGATCTATGACATTTTTGATCATGATACTAAGCATTGCACTTTCTTGCCTTGGTTGAAAGGAGGATTAAATGTTGTCTCTCAAGATGAGGCAGAGGTAAACATTTTTCAAAGGCCAACTAATCAGGCTATGTATGTTCCTTGTTCTGCTCAGAACCCCTGGAGGATGTCATGGCCCAATCAGCCTCCTCAACCTACTCAGGGACAGCATGAGTGGGCACCACCAAATTGGATGACTTACCCACATCCACCACCATAAATGAGTCCCTAAAATTAGCAAGGTTCGGCATCACCAGTCCCTGCAAATCCATGGAAAAACCAATAGTGGGTACCTCAACATAATCCTAACCAAACCCAACAATGGACACCACAACATAATACTAATCAACAGAGGAGGTTCCAGAAACCACAACAGGCTTTAATTCCCCCACCGCAAAACTATCAACAACATGGAAAAGTAGCAAAAACACAACTTCCAGTCGAGCATGTAGTGAACCCTAAAAATCAGCAGACAACTTCACTTGATGAAGCGAGATAGAGTGATATAATGCAGGTTAATATTATTGGTAATTTGCAACTAAGGTTTGAGAAAACATTGAATCTTCCTATTGTTATCATGGAAATGCCTGTAGAAAATGAGAAAGAAGAGATACTAGAGGAAAATTAAGAACTTGTGTATGCTCAACCAACACAAAATACTAGGAATGGTCAAGGAAAGAATAATAATGTTCATACAGCTCCTTTTCTTGAATGATTACAGGAAACTCAAACTATAGAGGAAACACTGCTAGTTCAAGAGTTGAAAAAGGTGAACATTAAGGTCCCAATTCTAAGAAAAATAAGGGATATTCTTGAACTAAACCAGACCATTAGAAATGAATGTATTAAGACACTAGGAAGGAAGAAGAAATACCCAAAAATAGTCAAGGTGGAAGGAAATTTAGCTGATCTTATTGCTGGAAAACTTATTTCACCAAAGTATGGGGATCCTAGGATTCCATTCATTAATATTTTTATAAATGATCAGTCAATAGCTAACATTTTGGTGGATCTTGGTGCTGCCATCAATGTTATAACAACAGATATGTTCAATCTGTTGTCTTTAATAGGATTGTAGCCTACCAATACCGTTCTACAATTAAAATATCAATCCATTGTTGTACCAGATGATGTGATTGAGGCTATAATGGTCATGGTTTAATCTTGGGAGTGCCTTATTAATTTCATGGTCTTATAGCCTAAAGCTTGGAAGTTGGGATATCCAGTCATCTTAGGAAGACCTTGGTTGGCTATTATTGCTGCATATATTGATTGTAGGTTAGGAAAAATGACCATTTTAAACGGGAAAAAATCTAGGCATATTTCATTATATCCTCTTGCCCATCCCTATGTGTATGATTGTGAACATGTATGGGTAGATTCTTCAGATACTAACTCTCTAAGTTCTTCTTATCTAGCCACCATTCAATGAAAAATCACATGACAAAAATTGTTGAGTTATATATGTTTTCTGATGAAGAGGATATTTTGGCTATGGAAATAGGAACTGAGGCTAGGGAAATTGGAACTAAGGCTATAGAACCATTTTTTCTGAAAAACATCTGATACTATTACCTTGGTAAGTGATATTTCTAATGAAGATGGTAAGGAAATCTATGATTATAATGCAAAATGTACAGTCACTAATTTCTATTATCCTTTAACCAAGATTATGTCTCTTGACAATGTAACTATTTTCCACATGCTTCAGCCTCATGTTTTTCCTTTGAATTATTTAATCACTGATGTAGAGCTCGCTATTTTGAAAGATACCAAGAAGTGACTATTCACATAGGAAAAGAACTGACCATTAGTAATAATTTAGAGGCCATCCAAGAGGCTAGGGTTTTTGAAATTTTGAGGAAACATTCCCAAGATTTTTCTTAGGATTATAATTATATCAAGGGAATCCATCCAAGCATCTGCACTCACCATATCTACACTAAGGATGTTAAACCCATAAGACAGCCGCAATGAAGCATTAATCCAACACTTAAGGCCATAGTCAAAATGAGATAGAACAATTACTGAAGGTGGGATTCATCTATCCTATATCTGATAGTTAGTGGGTATCACCATTAGTTATAGTTTCAAAAAAATGGTAAATGAAGGATCTATGTAGACCATAGGGAACTTAATAAAGCCACCAAGAAATACTACTTTTCCCTTCCTTTTATTGATCAGGTTATGGACAATCTCATAGGTAAGAAATATGTTTCCTTCTTGGATGGGTTTAGTAAGTATAACCAAATAATTATTACACTTGCTGACCAGGATAAAAACACCTTCACTTGCCCTTGGGGGACATTTGCATACCAGGTTTTACCATTTGGGATTTGTAATGCACCTACTACTTTTTAGAGAATAGTTTTAGAAATTTTTGTAGATCTCACAAATGATTATCTTTAAGTTTACATGGATGACTTCACTGTCTATGGATCCACTTTTGATGAATCTTTGAATAACCTTGAAAAAGTATTAAGTAGATGTGAGCACCACCAACTTTCCATAAGTTATGAAAAATTTATTATTATTGTTGTTCAGGGAATTGTATTAGGCCATCATGTTTCTGCCGAATGAATACATGTCAACCCCAATAATATTGCAATCATTGCTCAGCTATCTACACCAACAACTCAGACTGACATCAAGAGTTTCCTTGGTCATGCAAGATATTATAGGTGATTCATCAAATAATTTAGTAAAATTTTGCACCTATTTTTTCTTTGCTAACAAAACATTGTGTTTTTGAATGGTCCCCTCAGTGTCAGCAGGCATTCGATATTATCAAGGAGAAAATAACCACCACTCCAGTCTTGAGAGGACCCAATTGGGAGAAACCTTTCCATATTCACATTGATGCCTCTAATACAGCCATAGGAGTTGTTCTTGGATAGAAAGATGAAGAAGATCAGATGTATGCCATTTACTTTATCAGCAAGAATCTGACCCCTACAGAGAGAAACTAAAACACTATGGAAAAGGAATTTTTAGTTGTTGTTTACTCCCTAAATAAATTCAGACATTACATTACTGGGTAAAAAATATTTGTTTACACTAACCACTTGTCCATAGTATATTTGATGAATAAACTAGTATTCAGAGGTTGGATTATTATATGGTTACTCTTGTTACAGGAATTCAATCTGACCATTATTGATAAGCTAGGGATATCTAATGTTGTTGCTGATTTTCTTTCTAGATTATATGTTTTTGGTGATGACGAAGAAGTCCAGGATCATTTTTCGGATGAACATTTGTTTGCTATATCTACTCAACCTCCATGGTTTTCCAATCTCCAAATTATTTGACTACAGGGAAGTTTCCTACCTATTTTACTTATAAAGAGAGATGAAGATTAGTCAAAAATAGTGCAACATATAAGTAGTGTAATAGAATGTTATTCAAATGTTGTCCTGATATGGTTCTTTGCAGGTGTGTTCAGGAAGATGAAGTATATGACATACTGTGATCTTGTCATGATGAACCTAGAGGAGGACATTACTCAGTGAAGTGGAAAATTCACAAGGTCCTTAGAGTGGGGTATTATTGGCCTTCCCTCCACAAATCTGTAAAGAATTATGTGTGGTAGTGTGATGCATGTCAAATAATTGGGAATCCTACACTATCCGTGGAAATTCCTCTCAATCCTCAACTAGTCTTAGGACCATTTGAGAAACGGGGAATTGATTTCATTGGAACTTTTGATCCCCCATATTTTGGGAAAGCATAGATTTTGGTGTGCACTGACTACGTCATGAAATGGGCTGAGGTTCAAGAATTGAAATCTTCCACTGAGGACATTGTTGTTGAATTTCTGTACAATCACATAATGCTACGATTTGGTTCCCCTCGAGAACTTGTATTTGATCAGGGACATCAATTTTTTTCTAACATGATTGAGGATTTTCTGTAAATCTACCAAATCAAGCACTGTAAATAGTCACCATACCACTCCCAATCCAATGGGTAGGTGAAATTTATTAATAGAGAAATTGAGAACATTTTGACGAAAGTGGTCAACTCAGACAAGAAAAACTAGGTGCCAAAAATGCCTGAGACAGTTTTTTCCTATAACACGACTTAGAAAACCACTACTGGTTTTGCCCATTATGAGTTGTTCTATGGAAATAATCCACTATTACTTGTAGAGTTTGAGTTACACACATGGAGAACAACACTAAAAATCAGCATCAATTTAAACAAAGCACAATTAGAATGAGTGATGCAGTTGAATGAATTGGATGAAATGAGGATGGAAGCACAACAACAAATGGAAATTATCCAACATCAAAGGAAGACATGACATGATGTTCATATCAAATTCAGGAAGTTTAATGAGGGAGAATGGGTCTTACTCTTTGATTCCAAATATCAACAATTTAAAGGTAAGCTACAGACATGCTAGTTGGGGCCATATCAGATCAACAAAGTGTTTGATAACGGCTCTGTAAGACTATTACCAATCGATGGAAATATAAGGACTCTTCTTGTGAATGGACATAGACTTGGGATGTATTAGTATCCTCTGGACAAGGAAACCTTCACCAATGACATCATGCTAAGTGAGAAAATGGATGTAGAGGAGGTGCTTAGCCCCTCCTATCAGGAGTAATTTTTGTTTTTTAATTGAAATAAATGAGGAGGATCATGAATTTGATCTTCTTCCCTTAGTTAGTTGTCTTGTTTTCAATAAAATTAGAAATCTTCATTTTTGAAAAGGCCACTAATCACATCATATCTCAGACTGCAAGATGTGGAAATCTACGGATATCGGAAGCTGAACTGGCATGGGTAAGTACATTCTAATTCAATACAAATATTTCCTTATGAAGCAATTCCCCATTGCATGTACTTATCATAATTGCATCCCTACACAATTTTTGATGCATTTATTGGAAATATCATTCCAAATCTTATGACACGAGGTGGGATATAATAATTTTTAATTATAGAGGGTATCATTGGTATCGTGATTCCAAGAAAAGGATGCATATATTTCTAGGAGAGATAGTTGTCAATATTATTTTAAATGAGGGGTTATGTGTGGTACCACATAATAAACCTTCCCACACATGCCCGGTCCTGTCAATTTTTCACGCCACCAAATTTGTGCCAACTCCAGGAAATTTGAGGATGTGGGTACTTTTCAAATGGATCATTATTAACTACTTCCTATCATTGCTTGGTGAATTTGAACACACCATTATCACTGCTATTATATTGTGGGTTCAAGCACACCCTTGTTCTTGTTTCTCTACTATTTGGATTCACCTTCACCATGGGACAAAAGAAAAATTTAGAGCCAGATTCTCTGGACCCATTACTCATGAGCGTGACGATTTTACAGGTATTTTATGATTCTAACTGGCTAGAATTCATACGGAAATTTGAAGGTTTTGATGAAAGTGTAGTGGATGAATTCCTGGTAAATTTTGAAGCTACTTTCTCATGCATTGGAGGTAAGAGAGTGGAAATTACTAGCCAAGTTGTTTCTGGACTATTTGGTTTACCATATTTTTTTTCTGAAAGTGATAACAAATTCTTCCTTCAAGGACTTGCTTGCTCTGTTTCATGTGGATAGTGAATCATTTCACGAGGTAATCCTTACCTCCCAAGGTTCTCTAAAAGGAGTTAGTGGGATAGTCTGCCCAACATTTGGAGAGAGGTGGCCAAATGGGTTAATAGGTATTTTATATGTGACAGCCAGCCATTTGTGCTAGGTGGAGATTCACTCAAAATTATCATTCATTTAAAGAAGGTTACACTGACCTTGCACTTAGGTTGAATTTACTAGAATATTTGGCTGATGCAGTTATCAAAGTAGGCCAAAAATACAAGAATGGGGGAGGAAAGGAATCACTAAAGCACCTCAGGCTCATTCAGTTACTCTTCTCGCATCAAGTTTTTTACAGGTTGAAGAGAAGACTCGAGCGTATGAGTGTGGGGGAGGGTTCTAGGCCAAAGTAACTCAAAATTTGGTCATCTTCCATACCTCGACCCACTATCGAGTCGGCCTCTCACCTTCTACTAGAGAATGTGGAGGAACCTGATGGTCATCGGTAGGTGGAGGAACTTGGTACTCAGGAGAATGTGGAAAAATCTAGTTCTAAGGGTAAGAATACCTTGCCTCTCTATTCTTCTATTTCACTATAACCACGATGGTCCTATATGTTGCATAAACCTATAAGTTCTCACATGGAGGGTTTTGATGTTGATTTTTCTCCTATTTGGGAAGAGAAGGGTGAGGAAGAAACCCTAGATGTCCTTGCTGATAAATCATCAGATGTTATATTCAATACACCTATCCCTACCCTGCAGAGCTTGAATATGCCCACACCTTCAGATATCAACTAAGTATCTCCATAAACATATTTTGTACCTAAAGCACAGATTCCCACTCTAGAATCAGTTGCAATGGAGATTGGTAGCCACGGGCTATGTGAATTTGAGGTGCCATGAGGTTATTTGGAATATATTGCATTAAAGAGTAGTTGAGAGGTATGAAAGAAACAAATCTTTCTTTGCAAACTGAATTTACCCAACGAATAATAGAAAAGGTTAGAGACATCACAACTTTACAAGTAGAAGTTAGCAGCTTAAAGTGACAAAGAGATATAGGTCTTAACATTTTGAATGATATTAATCAATTATCTCTTCAGAATTTGGAACTAAAGAAAGAAAGAAAAATTAAAGGGAGAGATAGAAATCACCAAAAATGAAAAACAAAAATTGCAATCTCTTTTGGACTATGTTTTTCCTTTAGCCTGTAAGCTCATGTATTGTCAGAAACCATCTTCTACCTACAACATGTTTTTTCAGGAACAATTTTACTCTTGGCAGTTATTGAGGTTATGTTTTCAGGAGCCTTACGAAGCTCCTGATCATAATACTTTTCTATCCATTTACAAAACTAGTACCCCTGATATTTAGAATCTTCTCTGTGATTTCTACCTCCATAACATGTTAGTCTCTAAAGTCCCTGACTTCTTCATTAACTTTTTTGTGGGGTATTTTCAATTAAAATATTTTTAGTCCTTACTTCATGATCAGATTTTGTGGGGTGAGCATATGGATATCTTCAATCAAACAACTCTCAGTATAGGATCCTATATTCGACCTACACATCACAATGATATGGATATGTGAAAGAACTTCAGATCTCTTTACTACCAACTTGGTATTAGAGAGAATACTTCAAGATACTACTGAAATGTGTGGATGACTTTGAAACTTATAGTCAGCAACACTTTGGGGTAGCATGGAAAACCTATGATAAGAGGTGGGACACATTGAGTTTACCATTAAAGAGACGAGAGGTTATTTCACCTCAAAATTTGAGTTGGAGTATCAGACGAGGATATTCACTTTATACCATGATTCGTCAATTATAAAAAAAATGATAAATAGTACAATGAAGAATGAGTGGGACTATAGGTAAGGCCACCTCTTCTCCTTATCCCAACTACAACTTGGTAGAATAATGTTTCCCAATCCAATGAGATTTTCACATCTTGGGTCGAAGTAATTTCAAATACTCAGGGATGTAAAGGTACCCAGAAGTAATATGTTGAGTAATTTGAGGAGTATGACATGGCCCAACATTTTGGTCAAAGGGCAGGGCATAGGTGAGTTGCATTGGGACATGCAACAGGTAAAGTGTAGGGGAAATGATGAGTACATTATTTGGATTAGTTATATCATTCATATGATTGATAATTTTTCATTTAAACATGATTTGATAATGCATGGGATGTTTTGTATAGGTATATCTTAGTGAGTTTAATGCAGTTTCCAACTTCCTACTAACTGCCTTTGTGAGATAAATATGGTGATGTATGTAGGAAAATAATGAATTTTTATTTCCAATACAATTAAGGATCCCCAAGTTTGGATTTGGATTGCAGAAGTGGAAGACTTTTTCCATCTATCGGCCTATAAGTATGGGTCTTATTTTTAGTAGTCCCATAGGTATTTATGAGTCTTGATCAATATTGTTAATGGAAGACATTAGTGCTAGTAATTTTGGTGTAATCTATAACCACTTGTGTCTATATAAAGACACCTCCTTGAAGAACAATGTAGTAGTTGATAATATTTATAATCTGCATTATAGCTTGTTACATTTATCACTTTTACTTTCCACACTAAATATATCACGGAACTTATTTGAATTAATATAAGGACATATCATTTTGAGAATATTGAGCTGTTAATATTTCCTTTGTCCCAAGGAAGAGCAAGGGCCCACTCGACCAAGGAGATAGGAGGTTGTTTACATTTACATACGCATATGATTCTCTGATAAGTCATAATCACTCATTTCCTTTACTACAATTTCTATTTCAGTGTGTTTCATGCAATTCCTATTCAAGTGTGTTTATTTTCCTTATTGAAATTTCCATTCAGAATGTGTGTTTTCTCTTATGCAAATTCTAGTTAGCATGTGCTTTTACTTTTACTGCGAGTTTGATTATGAGTGTGCAATTTTAATTATGTTATTTCAACTCTGCTTGCATATTTCCATTTGAGTTAGAAGAATAGCTTTACTTTTATTGTAACTTAATTTTGTAGATTTACATTGAGTTTCCATAGATTAGTAGCAATTCAGAAAGATCTAACATAAACCCCCCAATAAAGACCCAATAGTATAACTAGCTACATAGGACTCCATTGCATATAGTATATTTTGAGGATGCATGGGAAGCAAAGGTTAAGTCCCCACCCCTATATATGTTAGTTGATTTGCATAGTTTTGAGGACCATGTATCAAATTTTTAATGTAACAAATTTATGTCACTCTAATGTTCTATCGCGCATGAATCTCTGGTGACTATTGTGATGTATTTAGCTTCTCTTATGTAATATTTTGGTTATTAATGGATAATTATGGTTGGATCCTGGTAATTGATCTCATGGATCATGGTACTTGTATGGTGAATCTGATCTAAATGTTTCCTTATTATGTGTGTTTCCAATTTGAGCTCATGGATCTAATGATTATAATGAGATTTATGTTTTGATAATGGTTACTATGAACATTCATGCTAACATCTTGATAATATTTCACAAAGGAGGGACATATTAGCTTCGCGTGCTTCGGATGAGTGTTTAGATCTATTTGGATGAAGTTCCAGTGTGCCTAGGAATTCAAGTGGAAATAAAATACTAAATTTTGGTTATGTTACTGGGACCTATTTTCAAACTGTCTACCAAGATGTTGCATGCAAATAGTGTACTAATTGAATTTGGAAAGTATTGAAAGTTGGGTTGATGATGGACATGATCAGTTTGCACAGAGGTATGGCTCTAGACCTGATTTCAATGCACGTAAGTGGGTGGAAGAAAACCTATATCATGAGCTATATGAGATGTTTTTCAGCCTTTTTCCAATAGAATTGTAAATTGTTGTTAGCATACACATCAAAGAAAAGCTGTAGGTACAGGTCGAGGGTTTGGACACAAGAAAATTATCATACTTTGTTTGATGCAGATGAAGCTTGGACTAATGTTGTAGATCGCTGGTGGGCTGGTGTATTGCGAAGTTATACGTTGGAATATGCTATCTCTACGTATTAATTTCCGGAAGTTGTTAAGTTTGAATTCTTGTGTGGGCCCAGAGGGTCTTACTTACATGTTATTCATTTGGAAATTAAGATTGTGATGGTGCTACTCAGTCTGGAGAAACTACCTATTACTATCTAAACCCCTCCACCAGGTGTAGGGGTAGGATCAGTTGTGGTGAACGATGACGAACCTAGTGGAAAAAATGGAGAGAGAAGAAAGAAAACTCGGATATAATGAAGCGTGGGAAAGGGAGATAGAAAGAGGATTTGTAGAGTCAATAGCATTGAGGGAAGAGATGGCTTGCGAAGGATTTGGAGCTCTTGTGGAAAATGAGGAGATGTAACATCTGGTTCTCTTGACATTGGGTAAGTGTAGCAGAGAATCCCCTCTAGCTTTATATGAGAGCATGTCAAAGAAGAGAACAAGAACCGCAGATGTGCATTTGATCCCACCTAGCCACCTATCCCTTTTGCATGGTGTTCCTATTCTAGAAGTAATCATTCAGAAGCGGGTGAGTGTATCTAATCTAATAGTTACATGTTGTTGGCTAGATTTTCTGCATAGCATCAAACCTAGGCAGTCATGAGATAAATCTCCCTCATTTAACCGGTGAGGCTCCCATGTCAGATTTGTCAAAAAAAATGTGTTATTATCTATCAGGGGTTTTACTTTAACCACTTAATTCATGAACCATAACTAAGAAGTTCTGCAGCAAGTAAGCAGCTGTTTAAGAAAGGAAAGTTATAGAAGAAAGAAGTAAAGGAAATACAAAGAATAAATGGGGAAGATGTGCATCCCAATTAGTAGATAGCAGAGCTAATTGCATGCACATAGAAGAAACTTAATAGATATGAACACACAAAATTATGAAATGAAGGCAGCTCTAGATCCAGATCTAAAATAACACAAAGTTTACTTAAGAGATCTAAGATTTAAAAGTAAGAAACATAGTACACCGTGACACAAAGTTCTCCGGAAACCTGCTCCTTTGTACTCATTTGCTCCAAGTTGCTCTCAAGGGTTCAACACAAAGTCTAGAACTCAGGATTTATGCTTACAAATTCTGATCGATCTTTAACCTGGAGGTTCTTCTCCTACTTATAGAATGTAGGAGGGAAAGTACAAATAGAAGACTCAAACTGAACTAAAGTATGAACAACAAGTAAAGATGACATTTGGCAATCATCCTCAACTAAATTTTTCTTAAGTGACACATGTATCACTTAACTAATAGAATGGTTCCACATGACTTCAAGTAATGGTTGTAAAACCAATAACTTAGAAGTTTTATAATTTCATCCGGGAACATGGAAAATAGAAGAAGAAAGAATAGAAGAAGTCATGCCAGCTGTAACATTTATGTCTTCTTCTTGTTCTGATATCATATATACTTTTCGAACATGTAATTCAGCATCTTTCCATCTGTTTTAGCCACTGCTTCCTTCTCTGTCCTGAATTGCAGCAACCCTTCATTCAACACTTTGCTGCATGCTTCCACCTCTTCCAAACTCGGCCCAAACCTCGCAATGTCTGCCTGCAGAGCCACCAGTCTACTGATAGAATTCATCGTGAAAGGATTGGTAGCTTTATCAATTCTCTTTTGTACCATTAGAAGAGAACCTTCCAAGGAATCAGGCACTTCGTTAGAAACAATCCGCACGTATGAAGTAACACCTCCATCCACTCTTTCCTCGGTGAAGATGTGCATCCCAATTAGTAGATAACAGAGCTAATTGCATGCACATAGAAGAAACTTAATAGATATGAACACACAGAATTAAGAAACGAAGGCAGCTCTAGATCCAGATCTAAAATAACACAAAGTTTACTTAAGAGATCTAAGCTTTAAAAGCAAGAAACACAGTACACCGTGACAAAAAGTTCTCCGGAAACCTACTCCTTTGTACTCCTTTGCTCCAAGTTGCTCTCAAGGGTTCAGCACAAAGTCTAGAACTCAGGATTTCTGCTTACAAATTCTGATCGATCTTTAACTCGAAGGTTCTTCTCCTACTTATAGAATGTAGGAGGGAAAGTACAAATAGAAGACTCAAACTGAACTAAAGTATGAACAACAAGTAAAGATGACATTTGGAAATCATCCTCAATTAACTTCTTCTTAAGTGACACATGTATCACTTAACTAATAGAATGGTTCCACATGACTTCAAGTAATGGTTGTAAAACCAATAACTTAGAAGTTTTACAATTAGTCCAGGAACATAGAAAATAGAAGAAGAAAGACTAGAAGAAGTCATGCCAGCTATAACATTTATGTCTTCTTCTTGTTCTGATATCAGATATACTTGTCGAACATGTAATTCAACATCTTTCCATCTGTTTTAGCCACTGCTTCCTTCTCTGTCCTGAATTGTAGCAACCCTTCATTCAACACTTTGCTGCATGCTTCCACCTCTTCCAAACTTGGCCCAAACCTCGCAATGTCTGCCTGCAGAGCCACCAGTTTACTGATAGAATTCATCGTGAAAGGCTTGGTAACTTTATCAATTCTCTTTTGTACCATCAGAAGAGAACTTTCCAGGGAATCAGGCACTTCGTTAGAAACAATCCGCACGTATGAAGTAACACCTCCATCCACTCTTTCCTCGGTGAAAGAAATGATACTGTCTGGTAAATTTGATGTTCTACTCTTAAGTGCCTGCATCCTTTTTAGCAAAACTCTGCAGATTTCCAAACAGAAAGATATTGTAAACTCTAGCTGCTTCCCATTCTCGACTGATCCGTCTGGTACAATCTGTTCCAAAATCAATACATCTCTCGGCAGCTTGTTGATCTCGGCCAAAATACTCAGGTTACTCTCTGCAACTGTATTCATGCCTTCTATGCTTTCCATCAGTTGCTTTAGTTGATTTGCTGCATCGTTCATAACCTTTAGACGGGCTGGCACTTCCCCAAGTTGTACAGAAGCTTGACGAATAATTAGATCCTTCCATTCGTCAATAGCCTTTACTTGATTGCTTGCGTCCTCCATTTCCTGCATAAGATGATAACTCACTTGGTCTGAAATGGGCTGAATGGAAGGTTTAGCGACCTTGGCTATGATCTCAAATAATTGAGATACTTACTTCTGTAGCTCTTCTTTCTCCTCCTTTTCACTGTCAAGCCTAAGGAATAAAGCGTCTATCAATTTCTGCGTGTCCTACTTCAATCCTTCAGTGGTGGCTTAACCGAGTGGTACTTTGGTCACTGTCACATCTTCCTTTGTGAACTCCTCCTCTATCTTTCCTTCTGCCGGAATTGATATCTCAACAAACTTCTCTCCCGAATTCTCAATGATCAACCTAGAAGTTGCTTGAGCAACTTTAGGCCTTCTATCTCTTCTGCTCAGATCCTGGAGTAGCTGCAAGTCGTGCTCCTCTAAGTTCATCTCCATTCTCACTTCTGGAACCAACTGCAAAGCCAACCATTCCAAGAAATTACTTCTCGGAGAGTGAGAAGTCGCTGAGTGCACTACCATCTCCCGCTCTGCATCCTCTCCGTCAGAAAGTGCCACAGTGTCATGGCTGCCATCCTCTGAATCATCCAAGGACAAAGCTCTTTCGAACTCTACCATCTGCAGCTTCAACATCTCCTCTAGAACAGGTGATGAACGAAGTGACTGAGGAGAGAAGATGAACGTCACTAGATTCAATAAAGGCATGGAAACGTCCTGCTGCTGCAGTGCAATAGTTGGTGAAGTACTGGGTACTGGAGAAGCCGAAGTCAAAGCTATGGTCGTAGAAGTGATCTTCTCTTTCTCTTGAGATCTTCTGTGTACTTTCAACTTCTTAGATTTTTTGCTGCTTTCTCCTTCATGATTTCACTTGACGGAATCTCCTGCGCCGAAGTTGCCCATGATTTGATTCATCAATGCTTCATCAAGGCAATATCCCTTCGTCAGCAACCAGTTTGAAGTATTCACCAACACAGCTCTCGATCTTTCTTCAATTGTGTTGCAACCTCCCATGTTATTCTGCAGTATGGCTTTATCTCCTCCCATTTGATGGTAAGTGTCAAGTATTACATTCCCATCTTCTTTAAGATCCGTAGGTATCCGCGCTATTCCAAAGTTGAATACTTGCTTTGCTGACAGCCTGCTGAAATCTCTCTTTCTAACCTCGTACTCACTTCTGCACTTCATCTAGAAATCTTCTAACGAAGGCACATGTGTATACTGCTGGGAGATTGTCCTCCTGGCTACTCCAAATGGATCGAAGTTCAGCCGTGCAGGGAAGAACTCTTGCTCATACTCGGATAACATTTGCGCTTCCATCCCTCGAGCTCTGTGAATGCTAATGCAGTTGTAATATCCCACGGTGATTGGGAAGAAGCCCATAGACTTGTGCTGCTTTGACTGAAGGTCATGTAACTCCAAAAGTTGCCTACTCAGCTCTATGGCGATCAATCTATCATTCGGGTACCTGGGCATCTTTATTGGTTCTCCAGAAAATCCCGTAACCCTGAGGTATTTGAAATCTACAAATTGAATGAATAGACTGCCAATCTTGGACATGTCTTCCCACACTTCCTTGCTTACCCTGTTGGCCTTCAAGTCTTTGTCTAGCCTGCAGATGAAATCGTAGAAGAAGTCATCGTTGATCACTTTGAAGTCTTTCTCGCCTATAGGTGCAGTAAGCTACAGGTAGCACTTGAAAATGGGGTCTTTGGAAAGAACACCACATCTATCTAGCTTGGAAAAGACACCTTGTGAAGCTGCAGCATACACCAAGTATGAAGTCATTTTGAATCTGAAAGTACGCTTCACGTTCCACAGTTGCTCACCAATGTTGCTGCTAATAATTTCCAACCAATTGATTATAGAATCAACCTTGTTGATTTCAATGGTCCCGATGAAAGCATACATCCATATACGGAAAGTGTAGGCATTCACTTCGCCATTCATTCTGCATAGCAATTTGACGACATCATCTGCCTCCTGCACCAAATTGGACTGTGGACGAGTTCTTGGGAACTTTGAAGGGGATCTAGGCTTCTTCATGAACCGGTTATTCATGATGCTCACACAATCAGCTCTATGCTTCTCCCACCTACTGTCAGCATCCTGAATGCTAATAGAAGTCACCACTTTTCGCACTCGAATCTTTAAACAATAATTGATGAACTCTGCATCCAAATGAATTATTGTCTTTCCCAAAGCATCACGCACTGATCTAGATGAAGGATGATAAGATCTAGCACACTCCATCACAAACTCTGGCAATTGGGCTGTACATGGGAAAGCTGCAGCTAGGATAATTCCACTGCTTTTGACTGCACGCATGAGTGAAGTCTTTCCCGCTCTGGATCTATCAATCAAATCAGCAAGAGGTTCTGGGCCCAAATCTGTGTCTCCTATGTCTGCAAGTTTGGAAGCAATGCATGACTCCATCATTCTTTATTTTTCATCTCCCTTCGCCATAGCTTTGTCTATCTTCATCTGAATAATTCTTTTTTTCCTTACTTGGCCAGATTTCTTCAATACTTGCGCAAATCTGGACAATTCTTCAGATTCGGAGGATATTTACAATGTATATGACATTGATAAAAACATCTTTTCTTTTGTAAAGCACCTGTAATGAATTCTTGCAATTTATTCAGACAAAAATAGCCACCGGAGCATGAATAGTGAATTTAAATTATAAAAATATTCACTTTTCAAGCCTACTGCCCCAAAAATTGGTGTTTAATTTACACGTAAAGAGAGCATAAATCCTTTCAATCAACACCTGAGCTCCTGTAACACCTGTGAAAACAATTATGCAGACAAAGATCAACCTCCTCTAATGCATCCGCCAAATCTGGAAGCTTTTAGCCTTGTTAGCACTCTGTCTTAACAAAATCCTTCCTTTAATGGGGGTGCACTTTTCCTCTTGGCTGCAATTCTTTACCTGTGAATTAAATAATTCACCCATATGGCTGCCCATGCTTATATAACCTTCATAATTCTATAATTAATAATTGCCCTAACAATTAAAGGCAATTAATTAATTAAAAATCATGTTTTTCTCTTTTAAAAATAGCATGTTTAAGGACAGCCATCCAATAAATTAAATTAATCCAATTTAATCCTTCACACAACACTTCACTTAAGCTTCACAGTGTGCTTTGACCATAGCCACTGAAAATAGGAATTAATTTAATGTTTTAATGCTTTAAAAAACATTAAATAATACCCAAATGGGGCGCACTTTTTGAGAGGAAAGATTAATTAAAATAATCAATTTAATCCTTTTATTCTTTCACCAAAGGGGGCACACTTTTTTGCACATGTAATTCTATTTTTAAGAATTTTTTCATAATAGGATTCTTTACCCTGCAAGGCAGGCACCAAAATCCCATGATCCACTTAAGTGATTTGACTTTGACAATGGGATTATTTACCCTGCAACGTAGGCACTAAAATCCCATGATTTCACTTAAGTCACTTTCTTTTTATTATATCATAGGAATTTTTACCCTGCAAGGCAGGGAATAAATTCCCACCTGCCTGCAGCCTCTATTTTTCCCACTGCAGCTTAAGTGGCTTTTATAACACGGGAAAAAGTACCCTGCCAGGCAAGTATAAAATTCCCACCCTGCCTGCGGCTTATATTTTTCCCATCGCAACTTAAATCCTTTGTTTTCCAAAAATGCGCCCATCCCCGCAGGGGCTTTTCTGTACACGACTTCACTTTTTCCCAGTGATCCAGACCTCCGATGACGACTTCCTCCAGGCATAATGTGTGTATATGTTTTCCAGCTGCTCCAGGCCTAAAATCGAGCTTACCCGGTAAAGGAATTGTTCCAGAGAAATTTCACAGAAAACGAAACGAAACACCACAAAAAACATGAAAAATTGCCAAAAGTTATAAATAAAGCCCAAAACTTAAAATAAGTTAAAACCCTTCTGGCACATAGGAATAACAACATATTCGCTCATAATAGAGTTAAAACAGAGCGCAAATAGCCTCATACGGGGCTCAAAAAAATTAAATACAAATTTCCCGCAGACAAATCCTGACGACAGAATAAAACAATTTTGGGCATCTGGGTATTTGGCGAAAAAGGCTAATATGGCTCTTTGGGATTATCTCGACACAATACAGGAACTTTTAGGCAATAAAAACACAAAATGACCCATTATTTTAAAAGTATGAATTTTTTTTGGATAGGGTAGTCACAGATTTTAGGGTGAAATCTGAGTGACACCAGTCGGCTCTGTCTGTGGACATCTTTTTCTCTTGTCAGAATGACAAAGGGAAAAGATGAGATCCCAGCATCTTTGGTTTCGTATCTTGTCTTTTAGGCACAGGGTCAGGCAAACGAAAACAACACAACACAACACCAAAACAAGGAAAAAAAAACAAACAAAAGATTTATTTATGTACATACAAGTTTTACCCTGCTTCTCATGTCTGAAAAGACTTCAAGTGTTGCCCATTGAAAGGCAACGGCAATTCAACTCCATCCTGATGAGCAAGAAGGAAGCTATCTGCTCCGGCGATCCTTTTAATCACAAAAGGCCCTTTCCATAGTGAATCGAACTTTCCATGCATGCCTTTTGTTTCTCTTCTTTTGTCCCATAAGAGGACCTAGTCATTAACTTCAAACTTTCTTTCCCTGGCATTTTTGTTGAAGATGAATTTCACCTTCCTTTGATGCTCTGTCAACCTATCTGCAACTTGAGTTTGTACTTCCCTCAATTCAGTCAAGTACATAATTCTTTTATCAATAGCATCTGTGAATGTGGAATCCTCCAGGGCCTTAGAAAGTCATAGGGCAGGCAATTCCAAGGTAAGAGGCAGCTTTGTGTCTCTACCATATAGCAGCTGAAATGGGGACATGCCTATCACCCTCTTTGGTGTGATCCTATCGGCCCATAATGCATCAAACAAATTTTTATGCCAAGTCCTTTGATTTTTCGTTACAAGCTTGCGCACGATAGTTACCAAGTTTTTATTACTAGATTCAGCTTGACCATTCCCTTGTGGATAGTAGTTTGAAGAATGAACCAGCTGAATCCCATAAGTGTAGCAGAATTCCACCAGATCCTCAGAAGAAAGATTCGGAGCGTTGTCTGGTACAATTTTGCTGGGCACGCCAAACCTAACAATAATATTTTCTTTTATAAAATTACACACTTCAGCGGAAGTGGCAGCCTTCACAGGGATAGCTTCTACCCACTTACTGAAATAATCAGTAGCTATTAGAATGTAATGATGACCGGCACTGGAAGTCAGGTTAAGCATTCCAATAAAATCCATTCCCCACTATTGGAAAGGTTCTTCAATCACAATGGGTTTTAGAGGTAATGCAGGTAATTTCACACGTCCAACAAAATGTTGGCATGCTTGACACTTAGCTACCCATTCTGTAGTATCTTGAAAAAGGGTGGGCCAGTAATACCTTGCTCTGAGGATCTTGTATTCAGTGACTCGGGCTGAGAAATGACCACCGCAAGCCATGTCATGAAACTGTTGTAGTAGTTGATCCTGTTGAGCCTTGTCCACGCATCTGAGAAATACACCATCAATTCCCCTTTTGTACAAACCATTATCCCAAAGAACAAAATATTTGGATTTAAGTTTGATTGTTCATTTCTCTTTTCTGGAAATTTGATCTGGGCATTCTCCATACGTCAGAAAGTAAGCAATGTTACTGTACCACTCTCTACCAGATCTATAAAAAGTACTGCAGGAAAATCTCCATCTATCTCATCCTGATTTTCTTTTGTCTTTGATGTCTTCATCTCCATCATTAATTCACACAGACCTCTTCCTCGAACCAGCTTTGTTGGTTTAATATCCAGGTCGTATTCTTGAACTTTTGTCACCCATGTGCCTCTCAATAATCCTAACTCTTGCTGAGTAAGAATGGATTTAACTGCAGTATCTGGAACCAAAACCATAGTGTGTGAGGAAAGAATATTATACCTGAATGCTTTGCACGCCTTCACCACTGCGTATGCGTGCTTTTCCATGGGAGTGTATTTCAACTCATAGGCTTTAAGAGGCATACTCATGAAAGCAATAGGAGCTTCTGCGTCCTCTTGATTTTTCTACATCAGTATTGCTGACATGGTGTGTTCAGAGGAGTAACAGTAAAGAATAAATTCTTTACTGAAGTTGGGTGAAACCAAGACTGGAGCTTTCGACAGAGCCTCTTTAATTTTCTCGAAAGCTTCTTTCCCTTCGCTGCTCCATTTAAAATCTTGTGTCTTCTTCATCATATTTGAAATATGATGGGTTAGCTCAGCAAAGTCAGGAATGAATCTCCTAAGAAAATTAACTTTTCCAAAGAAAGAGTGAACTCCTTTATTGGATGTGGGCAAAGGCAATGTCTAAATGGATTTGACATGCTCTGGATCTATCTTTGTTCCTTCCTTGGAAACAATGTGCCCTAGTAGTTTCCCTTCCATTACAGCAAATATGGATTTCTTGGGATTCAAAGAAATACCATGCTTGCGGCACTGTATGAAAACCTCTTCCAAGTTTAAAATGTGTGCACTTCTATCTTTGGAAAAGACTGTCAGATCATCCAGGTACACAACTATGCTTATATCTTTGAGGTGAGCAAAGGCTAGATCCATAGCTCTTTGAAATGTAGCACCAGCATTAATCAGGTCGAACGGCATTTTTTGGTATGCGAAGGTTCCCCAAGGTGTGATGAACGTCGTTTTGTATTGATCTTCCTCGGCCACCTTGACTTGATTATAGCCTGAGAAGCCATCAAGCATGGAAAGCATCTCAGATCCAGTGACCACCTGCAGAGTGTGATCCATGATGGGGATGGGGTAGTTGTCTTTCAATGAAGCTTGATTAAGGTTGCAAAAATCCACGCATAGCCTAATCTCACCTCTCTTCTTTCTTACAGGGACTATGTTGGCCAACCACTCCGAATGATGTATGGGATATATAATCTTTGCATCTAACAACTTCCGGATTTCTGCAAAGATGGTTCTTGAAATGGTAGGGTTATGCCACCACAGCTTCTGCTTGAAAGGCTTCTGTTCTGGTTTAAGTGGGATGTAGTGTTGAACTTCTGCAGGCTGATATGTTTTTAGATCCTAGTAAGACCAGGCAAAAACGTCCATGTATTTCCTAAGAAGCTCAGTAAAAGCTTCTCTTTCAGCCTCTGAGCAACACTTACCCAGATTTACTAATTTGGGATCATTGCTAGCTCCCAAATTTAGTAGTTGTGTGTCGGAGGAATAATTTTCCTCATTTTCTTCATTTTTCTTAAGCATCTGATCATTCTTATCAAAAATTTCCTCAAGAGATACCAAGCCTTTGGGAATTTTATTTCCCTTTAGCTGGATAATCTCCTGACGTCCTGAGACGTCCACATCTATTTCTCCAACAGTAGTCTACCTAGGAGGTGAATTGCTTCCCTCATAGTAGATTCCTTCAAAGTTGTCTTTCTGTTGGAGAAACGCAGCAATCTGCGTGTCATCATTGGAAACCTGCCATTGTTGGATGTTGTCAGGAACCTTTGGGAAAAAGGCCACCTCCACCTTGTAGTCCCCTATCCAAAGAACGCAGGAGGCTGATCCGGATTCAACAAGGCTGCAATTACTACAAGCGAATCAGCTCTTGAATTTTGTTCTCTCGGAATGTAAGATACCGAGAAAGCTGAAAAATCCATGATAGCAGAGTAGACCCGATCTCTATAGTGCCGCAGTTTGTCTTTTTTGACTTAGTAGAGGCCTCTTATCTGCTTCACAATTAGCTCAGCATCTCCTCTTGCATGTAATAATTTGATCCCCATTGTTCTTCCCTGCTCCATACCTAACAACAAGGCTTCATACTCATCTGTATTGTTAGTATTTTCGAACATCAATTTGAAGGAGTGTGCATGCACCTTCCCTTCAGGAGAGACAAGAACAACACCTGCGCCAGATCTAAATGAACAACAGCTACCATCAAATTCCAGAGTCCAAATCTTGTTATCAATTTGATGTGATTCTCGAATCATCGGTTGAATTTCTTCTTTATCCATTTCTAGATAATAGACTCTGTGATCCGATTCCTGAAACAAGATCTGAGATCTAGGATCCTCAGATTTTGATACTGTGTATTTAGATTTCTTCTTAGGTTCCAGCTTCTAATTTACTCCTTTGATTGGTATGTGCACACAAGACCAATCCATCTTGACTTCTCCACCCAGCTCTTTACAGAAATTTCTACTCAACAGCATGCCATAAGAGACTGGAATGTCTACTACAAGGATAGTCATTTTCAATCTTTTATCTGGAAAAGAAACAAGTACTACCTGCGCATCTTTTATTTGCCCCACAAGAGGGACTTTCCTTTCTATTGAATAACATCTTCCGATGGTTTTTGTCAACGTGAGACCCAAGGCATCAGCAACTTTGGCAAGCATTACATTATCAGAGGCTCCAGAATATAAAATGTAATTTCTCAGTTTGTATCCGTTGATAAGCAAAGATACATAGAATGGATCGATCCTTTCAGATGTAGTAGGAGAAGGGGTTGAAGGAGAAGAACTTGTCGTTGCATTATTTGTAGGAGGAGTATTCTTTGGATTTGACAAGATACCCCGTGAAGTATTGTTTGTTGGGCTGGGACCATTACTTTGCACATATTTGACCAATCTATTCAGCTGATCAGGAAATGCCCTCAAATACTCAGCTTCTAACATTTGGACCTTGTTCCTCTTGATGTGATCAATTATGTCAAAATCCTGACTTGCTTCAGCAGGATGTGCGTTGGATCTTTGCTGCGAATTGAAAGAATTTGAATATTTATCCTTAGGTGCTAAAGAAGGAGAGTGCTACCTCTTTTCAAGATAGTAACATCTGGGCCAAGATCTTCTCTCTCTTTCCGGCTGCTTGTGGATGCTTCGGCATTCTGGCGCGTCTGAGACCTTGTAAACACCGCAAAAGTGTGACCATCAGAATCTTCAAAAGATTCATAATAGCCATCATCAGATTCGTAGTCCAGGTAACCAATATTGGAGTCGCCAACAGGATCTATAAAGTCTTCATCATCGAATGATTCATCAATGCCGAGATCCTCTTCATTAGTTTCCAAGTTATTCCTTGGAGCAGCTTCTATTGCCAACCGTTGTGGTGCAACAGCAAGTCTGTTTCGATTTTGATTTTGATTTTGACCATTGAAGGTCCAGGTAGGAGCTATTCTTGAGGGGGTTACATTCCCAGCTTGAGAGATCTACTTCTTGATCTGCAACATGTCATTTGCCAATTTCTGCAACAAAGGATCTGAAGTGCTAGAAGAAGCACCATCACCTTTGTGAGATGGTTGTTTGAGTTTTCCAACCATGATCAAGTCATCCTCAACCTCCATGGCAGCATTTTGTGCTTCCAGCAGATTTACCGGTCTTGCCCTTCTTAGCTGATATCTAACTTCAGGCAATAGAGCGTTTATAAAAAACATCTTTTGATTTTCATCGCTCAATGTGGCAGAAGTGGGGATTTTATACCAAATCCTTTGGAACCTTGCAATAAAGTCCTACATGTTCTCATTTGGCTCTTTCTTCAACTACGTTAGCTGGGTGATCAACGTGCTAGCATCCTCTGCAGGCTTGAATCTTTTTAGAAATTGCTCACGCATAGTCACCCAGTTGGTTATGGTGCCAGGAGCTAGCCGATAGAACCATTCTCTAGCCAAGTCGTGTAGAGTCTCAATAAAGAGCCTGAATGAGACATCTTCATGCTCTACTGCAAGCACACCACAAGATATGAAGAAGGCCGCCAAATGATCATCCGGGTTTTGCTTTCCATCTCCAAAGAATTTTGGAAAATTCTTTCTGGATCCCTTGGGCAGCTCGTGCATAGGTGGAGCCAAGTTCAGAGGTCCAAAAGCTGCTCCCCATGGAACAGGTACAATTTGGTGCGCCATGTCAGCTTGAGCACGTCTCCTCCTTGTGTAGACTTGATAGACTTGATGGATAATTCCAACCGCCGGATTATGCTGAATACGATCCGGATCTGGATGGGTGTGTACTCTCCTTCCTGGTGAGAGACTAAATCTGCGACTTCTAACTTGAGGAGGATGATTGAAATTGAATTGCTCCTGCAGTCGGAAGAAATGATCAGTCCTTCCTTGCGCCTTCATGGATCGGGTGAATGGACGTTCAGCTAGGTTGAGATTTGTATGGAAAACACTCTGATATTCAATAGAAAAGCTTTGATCTGCAAAGATAGTTGTTCCCCAGTAGAGTCGCCGAAAACTATTGGCTAGATTTTCTGCATAGCATCAAACCTAGGTAGTCATGAGATAAATCTCCCTCATTTAACCGGTGAGGCTCCCGTGTCAGATTTGTCAAAAAAAATGTGTTATTATCTATCAGGGGTTTTACTTTAACCACTTAGTTCATGAACTATAACTAAGAAGTTCTGCAACAAGTAAGCAGCTGTTTAAGAAAGGAAAGTTATAGAAGAAAGAAGTAAAGGAAATACAGAGAAGAAATGGGGAAGATGTGCATCCCAATTAGTATATAGCAGAGCTAATTGCATGCACATAGAAGAAACTTAATAGATATGAACACATAGAATTATGAAACGAAGGAAGCTCTAGATCCATATCTAAAATAACACAAAGTTTACTTAAGATATCTAATATTTAAAAGCAAGAAACATAGTACACCGTGACACAAAGTTCTCTGGAAACCTGCTCCTTTATACTCCTTTGCTCCAAGTTACTCTCAAGGGTTCAGCACAAAGTCTAGAACTCAGGATTTCTGCTTACAAATTCTGATCGATCTTTAACCCAGAGGTTCTTCTCCTACTTATAGAATGTAGGAGGGAAAGTACAAATAGAAGACTCAAACTGAACTAAAGTATGAACAACAAGTAAAGATGAAATTTGGCAATCATCCTCAAATAACTTCTTAAGTGACACATGTATCACTTAACTAATAGAATGGTTCCACATGACTTCAAGTAATGGTTGTAAAACCAATAACTTAGAAGTTTTACAATTTCATCCAGGAACATAGAAAATAGAAGAAGAAAGAATAGAAGAAGTCATGCCAGCTGTAACATTTATGTCTTCTTCTTGTTCTGATATCAGATATACTTGTCAAACATGTAATTCAGTATCTTTCCATCTGTTTTAGCCACTGCTTCCTTCTCTGTCCTAAATTGTAGCAACCCTTCATTCAACACTTTGCTGCATGCTTCCACCTCTTCCAAACTCGGCCCAAACCTCGCAATCTCTGCCTGCAGAGCCACCAGTCTACTTATAGAATTCATCGTGAAAGGCTTGGTAGCTTTATCAATTCTCTTTTGTACCATCATAAGAGAACCTTCCAGGGAATCAGGAACTTCGTTAGAAACAATCCGCATGTATGAAGTAACACCTCCGTCCACTCTTTCCTCAGTGAAAGAAATGATACTATCTGGTAAATATGATGTTCTACTCTCAAGTGCCTGCATCCTTTTCAGAAAAACTCTGTAGATTTCCAAACGGAAAGATACTGTAAACTCTAGCTGCTTCCCCTTCTCGACTGATCCGTCTGGTACAATCTGTTCCAAAATCAATACATCTCTCGGCAGCTTGTTGATCTCGGCCAAAATACTCAGGTTACTCTCTGCAACTGTATTCATGCCTTCTATGCTTTCCACCAGTTACTTTAGTTGATTTGCTGCATCGTTCATAACCTTTAGGTGAGCTAGCACTTCCCCAAGTTGTACAGAATCTTGACGAATAATTAGATCCTTCCATTCGTCAATAGCCTTTACTTGATTGCTTGCGTCCTCCATTTCCTGCATAAGATGATCACTCACCTGCTCTGAAATGGGCTGAATGGAAGGTTTAGCGACCTTGGCTATGATCTCAAATAATTGAGATACTTACTTCTGCAGCTCTTCTTTCTCCGCCTTTTCACTGTCAAGCCTAAGGAATAAAGCGTCTATCAATTTCTGCGTGTCCTACTTCAATCCTTCAATGGTGGCTTGACCGAGTGGTACTTTGGTCACTGTCACATCTTCCTCCATGAGCTCCTCCTCTATCTTTCCTTCTGCCGGAATTGATATCTCAGCAAACTTCTCTCCCGAATTCTCAATGATCAACCTAGAATTTGCTTTAGCAACTTTAGGCCTTCTATCTCTTCTGCTCAGATCCTGGAGTAGCTGCAAGTCGTGCTCCTCTAAGTTCATCTCAATTCTCGCTTCTAGAACCAACTGCAAAGCTAACCATTCTGAGAAATTACTTCTCGGAGAGTGAGAAGTCGCTGAGTGCACTACCATCTCCCGCTCTGCATCCTCTCCGTCAGAAAGTGCCACAGTGTCATGGCTGTCATCCTCTAAATCATCCAAGGAGAAAGCTCTTTCGAACTCTACCATCTGCAGCTTCAACATCTACTCTAGAACAGGTGATGAACGAAGTGACTGAGGAGAGAAGACGAATGTCGCTAGATTCAATGAAGGCATGGAAACGTCTTGCTGCTGCGGTGCAATAGTTGGTGAAGTACTGGGTACTGGAGAAGCCGAAGTCAAAGCTATGGTCGTAGAAGTGATCTTCTCTTTCTCTTGAGATCTTCTGTGTACTTTCAACTTCTCAGACCTTCTGCTACTTTCTCCTTCATGCTTTCGCTTGAGGGAATCTCCTACGCCGAAGTTTCCCATGATTTGATTCATCAATGCTTCATCAAGGCAATATCCCTTCGTCAGCAACTAGTTTGAAGTATTCACCAACAAAGCTCTCGAT
Source organism: Taxus chinensis (assembly GCA_019776745.2). Classification (NCBI taxonomy): domain Eukaryota; kingdom Viridiplantae; phylum Streptophyta; class Pinopsida; order Cupressales; family Taxaceae; genus Taxus; species Taxus chinensis. The sequence goes on from CM034155.1 coordinate 58,799,383, forward strand.
CTTTCTTCAATTGTCTTGTAGCCTCCCATGTTATTCTGTAGTATGGCTTTATCTCCTCCCATTTGATGGTAAGTGTCAAGTATTACATTCCCATCATCTTTAAGATCCGTAGGTATCCGCGCTAGTCCAAAGTCAAATACTTTCTTTGCTGACAGCCTACTGAAATCTCTCTTTCTAACCTCATACTCACTTCCACACTTCGTCCAGAAATCTTCTAATGAAGGCACATGTGCGTACTGCTGGGAGATTGTCTTCCTGGCTACTCCAAATGGATCAAAGTTCAGCCGTGTAGGGAAGAACTCTTGCTCATACTCGGATAACATTTGTGCTTCCATCCCTCGAGCTCTGTGAATGCTAATGCAGTTGTAATATCCCACGGTGATTGTGAAGAAGCCTGTAGACTTGTGCCGCTTTGACTGAAGGTCGTGTAACTCCACAAGTTGCCTACTTAGCTCTATGGTGATCAATCTATCATTCGGGTACCTGGGCATATTTATTGGTTCTCCAGAAAATCCCGTAACCCTGAGGTATGTGAAATCTACAAATTGAATGAATAGACTACCAATCTTGGACACGTCTTCCCACGCTTCCTTGCTTACCCTGTTGGCCTTCAAGTCTTTGTCTATCCTGCAGATGAAATCGTAGAAGAAGTCATCATTGATCACTTTGAATTCTTTCTCGCCTATAGGTGCAGTAAGCTACGGGTAGCACTTGAAAATGGGGTCTTTGGAAAGAACACCACATCTATCCAACTTGGAAAAGACACCTTGTGAAGCTGCAACATACACCAAGTATGAAGTCATCTTGAAGCTGAAAGTACGCTTCACGTTCCGCAGTTGCTCACCGATGTTGCTGCTAATAATTTCCGACCAATTGATTATAGAATCAACCTTGTTGATTTCAATGGTCCCAATGAAAGCATACATCCATGTACGGAAAGTGTAGGCATTCGCTTCGCCATTCATCCTGCATAGCAATTTGACGACATCATCTGCCTCCTGCACCAAATTAGACTGTGGAAGAGTTCTCGGGAACTTTGAAGGGGATCTAGGCTTCTTCATGAACCGGTTATTCATGATGCTCACACAATTAGCTCTATGCTTCTCCCACCTACTGTCAGCATCCTGAATGCTAATAGAAGTCACCACCTTTCGCACTAGAATCTTCAAACAATAATTGATGAACTCTGCATCCAAACGAATTATTGTCTTTCTCGAAGCATCACGCACTGATCTGGATAAAGGATGATAAGATTTAGTACACTCCATCACAAACTCTGGCAATTGGGCTATACATGGGAAAGCTGCAGCTCGGATAATTCCACTACTTTTGACTGCACGCATGAGTGAAGTCTTTCCCGCTCTGGATCTATCAATCAAATCAGCAAGAGGTTCTGGGCCTAGATCTGTGTCTCCTATGTCTGCATGTTTGGAAGCAATGCATGACTCCATCGTGCTTTCTTTTTCATCTCCCTTCGCCATAGCTTTGTCTATCTTCGTCTGAAAAATTGTTTCTTTCCTTACTTGGCCGGATTTCTTCAATACTGGTGCAGATCTGGACAATTCTTCAGATTTGGAGGATATTTGCAATGTATTTGACATTGTTAAAAACTCCTTTTCTTTTGTAAAGCACCTGTAATTATTTCCTGCAATTTATTCAGACAAAAATGGCCACCGGAGCATGAATAGTGAATTTAAATTATAAAAATCTGTAATTTTCAAGCCTGCTGCCCCAAAAATTGGTGTTTAATTTACACATAAAGAGAGCATAAATCCTTTCAATCAACACCTGAGCTCCTGTAACACCTGTGAAAACAATTATGCAGACAAAGATCAACCTCCTCTAATGCATGCGCCAAATCTGGAAGCTTTTAGCCTTGTTAGCACTTTGTCTGAACAAAATCCTTTCTTTAATGGGGGTGCACTTTTCCTCTTGGCTGTAATTCTTTACCTATGAATTAAATAATTCACCCATATGGCTGCCCATGCTTATATAACTTCATAATTCTATAATTAATAATTGCCCTAACAATTAAAGGCAATTAATTAATTAAAAATCATGCTTTTCTCTTTTAAAAGTAGCATGTTTAAGGACAACGATCCAATAAATTAAATTAATCCAATTTAATCCTTCACACAGCACTTCACTTAAGCTTCACAGTGTGCTTTGGCCATAGCCATTGAAAATAGGAATTAATTTAATGTTTTAATGCTTTAAAAAACATTAAATAATACCCAAATGGGGCGCACTTTTTGAGAGGAAGAGGGCAGCCACTAAATAAATTAAATTTAATGAATTTAATTCCTTTCTTTTATTTCATCTTTGACTTGTTGACCTCCTCCAAGCTTGGGCGCATTTTTTGAGAGGAAAGATTAATTAAAATAATCAATTTAATCCTTTTATTCTCTCACCAAAGGGGGCACACTTTTTTGCACATGTAATTCTATTTTTAAGAATTTTTTCATAATGGGATTCTTTACCCTGCAAGGCATGCACCAAAATCCCGTGATCCACTTAAGTGATTTGAATTTGACAATGGGATTATTTACCCTGCAAGGCAGGCACTAAAATCCCATGATTTCACTTAAGTCACTTTCCTTTTATTATATCATGGGAATTTTTACCCTGCAAGGCAGGCAATAAATTCCCACCTGCCTGCAGCCTCTATTTTTCCCACTGCAGCTTAAGTGGCTTTTATAACACGGGAAAAAGTACCCTACCAGGCAGGTATAAAATTCCCACCCTACCTGTGGCTTATATTTTTTCCATCGCAGCTTAAATCCTTTGTTTTCCAAAAATGCACCCATCCTCGCAGGGGCTTTTCTGTGCACGACTTCGCTTTTTCCCAGTGATCCAGACCTTCGATGACGACTTCCTCCAGGCATAATGTGTGTATATGTTTTCCAGCTGCTCTAGGCCAAAAATTGGGCTTACTCGGCAAAGGAATTGTTCCAGAGAAATTTCACAGAAAATGAAACGGAACACCACAAAAACACGAAAAATTGCCAAAAGTTACAAATAAAGCCCAAAACTTAAAATAAGTTAAAACCCTTCTGACACATAGGAATAATAACATATTCACTCATAATAGAGTTAAAACAGAGTGCAAATAGCCTCATACAGGGCTCAAAATAATTAAATACAAATTTCCTGCAGACAAATCCTGACGACAGAATAAAACAATTTTGGGCATCTGGGTATTTGGCGAAAAAGGCTGATATGGCTCTTTGGGATTAGCTTGACACAATACAAGAATTTTCAGGCAATAAAAACACAAAACAACCCATTATTTAAAAAGTACGAAAAACTTTCGGATAGGGTAGTCACAGATTTCAAGGTGAAATATGAGTGACACCACATATAGATATCATTTTCCTTTGAATATAGAAGTACATAAAACAACACATACACCTATGGAAATGTAGACACCATCATTCTTTGGAGGACCAATTAGGGAAATATTTTATGGCACATCATCAGGACAAAGTGTGGGTGCATAGAATATTGGGAATATGTCTGTAAGCACTATAACTTCCTAGACTGTGGGAGTTCAGTTTAGCACTACACTTGGGACTCAAGGAATTAAATCCACTGGTATGGTGCCCACTATAGGAGGATCTGGAGGGTTAGGAGGATCGGATCAAGTGGATCAGATGATTCTAGAGGTGGAGGAAATACTAGTGGCGGTTCTAGTTCTGGATTTGGTGGAAAAGGATGACATCCCTAACAACCCCCATAGCAATTACAGTAGGCACAACAAGTTTTCTATGAGATGTATCTCTACTTGTCAAAGTATAGGGTTATTGAAGATGCAACAGAGCATGTGTACAAGTGTGAGTTTCTTTGGCATGCTAAAGGAATTACAGCCGTAGATAGAAGAGAAATTCAGATTGCTACTACTCTTTAGGGACACGTGCATATCTGGTATAATAAGTATGACCCGCATTAGATTGTAGTAGACTATGATATTATGCGCTCTACATTTCTAGTTAAGTTCCATATTCAAGAGTTTGATAAAAAGAGTATCAATACGCTTAAGGACATTAAGAAGGGCTTATCAGAGAGCATAAGGGAATATGACACACATTTTAAAACTTTGTTATCAAAGTTGTCTTACGATATACACCCTAGTCAACATGCACAGTGGTTTGTTGATGGATTGATTACTCATTTTAGAAATGCACTATCTCATAAGACCTTTGTATATCTACGTAATGACTTGGAAGAAGCTCTATGCACTGAGGCCGTTGGAAGTGTGGACACTGGAGTAAGTTCATTTTTATAAGCGCGCATTGCAGTCATGGTGAAGCATTTGGAAAATATCTTTGCTAATTCATCTCATGAGATGCATAGTGGAATATGGTGTATAGATTGTGAGATTGAAGGACATACTAAGGATATCTAACCTTGCAATTCGGTGCACCATGTTGTTGGATTGTGATATTTTTCATTTAGACCATGATGTGAGTGGATAACCTCTTTTGTAGCCCACGGTTCAGAAGAATGTGTCTATTTATTATAATATTTACAAAACTTATACTCGTGACATTTTTGACTGTAAACGGATTGATCATATTCATGAGGCCATTGAAATTGTTATGTGTCAGACTATTGTAGCAAGTGGATCTAAGGAATAGGAAGGATAATCTAATGAAGGATTCGTTAATGGGGATAACAAGAATTAAGGATTTCATTGAGGATATATAGGTCAAGATTGCAGTGGTGGAAGAGGAGGATTTCCTTGAGGAAATTGCTATACTTGTGGGTATCCTAATCATTATTAGTGTGAGTGCCCTCATAATGTGGATTTCTCATGGTGTGGGAAACAACACAAGTTTGAAGAATGTCTTGACTTATATGAGCACATGATCAAGCATCACAAGTAAGACAAGGGTACAGGAATGATTAAGGTACAACACACAATTGAAGATCAATGGATGCTGAGGGTAGCACATAGTCCTAAGATACAACATGTTTTAGTTACAACATGTGTTGAGGCTACGAGCACATGTGAACCTCCAAAGTATAAGCCAAATATAACAAAGCAAGAAGTGATAAATTCCAAGTATCCAGATGTTGCACATCAGAAAGAGGTTTACCAAGAGACTATGGATGTTATCAGGGATCTGCAAGGAGAGATTCAGATCCTAAAGGAATAGGTGTGTGCTATGGAATCAGAAAAGAAGGTTGAACTCTTGCAGAAGTATGTAGATGACTGAAAGAAGGTATGTATAATGTTACATCAGGAGAACATGATCCCTTTTTTAGGAGAATGGATGCAAGAAAAGGTATCGCGCACTGGTTCTAATTGCAAGAGGTAGATACTCCATGCAAATATGCCCCCACATAATCATGAATTTGACAAGTAGATCACACTTAATGTAGTCATATATGGATGGCTTATGAGCAACATTCTGATAGATACATGTGTGGAGGTTAATGTACTCACATTGGATGCACGGAATCAGATGGGGAGACCAACATTACATCCTTCTTCGAATGTGATGTATATGGAAAACAGAACTAAGGCTACACCTATTGGAGTATTGAAGGATGCATCTATTACAATTGAGGGAGCCATGTTTACTAGGGAATTTTTAATTATTAGAGATTGTTGAAGCAGATAACTTCTCAACACTATTTGGGTGACCCTGGTTCTATGTCAATAATAGATATTTGCACTTTAACAAGGGGTACATTAGCTTTGAGGAAAAGGAAGAGCATGTCATTATGCCTTTGATAGATGAAAAGGATGCTCCATATGTCTAGCCTTTGACCAAAGAGGACTTGAACAAGATATATGTGTGCACTATTAGAGTCCCTGAGGGAACTAAGCCATCTAAGGAAGGAGTAATACAGTGGGATGATGATTAGTATGTTAGTGATACCATTAGTATTTCTTGTGAAAATTGGGTGTATGGAATGTATGACAGTAGTCTGAAGGAAAAATCCATGTCTCTACCCAGAATATAGATTATCTCAGTCTTAAGATCATGTATTGTTTCTTTTCATGATTAGGTTATTTGGTTGTATACCAGTATACTAATGTCCAATTAGTGAGAGGATTGCCTTGAATGTATTGTGTAACATTCCCATTTTAAGCCCACTGGAAGAATACAAGGAGATATAAGAAATTATCGTGCATAATGTTTTCTATTACGTAAATTGGAAGCATAATTGGTAGAACTACACATTCCAATGTTAATCCATCTCACTAAAATAAAACCATAGTGCAGAATCGTGTAAATCTACTCGGTTCGATAGGGACTGATCTATCATGTTAGATATCAATAATGTGTATGGGAAGTCCCCTACATCACGTCACATCTAGAATTTTTTTAGACTTTGGACGGAGGGGTCACCCAAGTGTTGCTTTCTAAGAGGCTCTAGGTGCATGAATATCTGTCTACACCTTAAGTGGTCATATGAAATCATGCATCTTATGTCTAGGTAGACATAGGATAACACAACCAACTAACTTGCGAAATACTTTGGCCATAGTGTTTTAAACATGCTTATCATGTTTACATTCCTACTAATGACATCACTGGATCAAGCACGGAATACGTGCCTCACCACACTTGTTCTACTTATCTAGAGATAGTGTGATTTCCTAACTTATGTCAGTCTCATATTTGATTCGAGGTTTCACACTAGATCTAGAGGTGTAACAACATGCACTAATGTGGAAGACTACTAATAGGTAGAATAAATGGTCTACATCTGGGACATACTCAATTGAATTAGGGTCAATTGGTGTGTGTGATAGATTATGAGGAGGAGGATAATAACATAGGGTTGAACTCAACACTATAGGTCATGTGTTGAGGTGATCCCTACAATAGGGTAGAACCGTGATCTAATCTACACTTATGTCAATTAAGTTAAACAAACTAAGTGGGGTGTTGAGACATTGGAATAGATGTACATCATAACGTATCCTCATTAATGAATGATTATTCATTAGAGCAGGAAGTTACTACAGATGTAGTCAACTGTGTACCATGACATTCCAACTGACTTTTTCTCAACATGGACTAACATACTTATGAATTACTAGCATTATTAACCCATTTAATTATTATCTTAAATGAATTAATGATAAAAACTCTTAAACATTCACATTAGCATCATTTAGGACCTATTAGGCCTTACAAGTTGAATCCTACATGTGAGGTAGTGTAGGTCAGGTATAAGACTACTTCCTAACCATTCTCAATTACATGGTTTAAGTTTAGTCTATTAAATGAAACTAAATGGGTTAGCCCCATGGTCATAATCATTACGACATGATGGGATCTTAAGGATCTATGTGAAAGAGTAGTTAATTAAATCCTTCTCATGTATATTCATCCTTAGCCTACCCAAGCTTATATGAGGAGATCCTTTATTTTAGAATTGCATGAATATGAAGTCTAAATAGAATTTATGGATTACTTTTAAAGCTTATCCATCAATTTTGCATTAGCAAGAGAATATCACCTAAGGAGGAACATGTTCACTACTAAGTGGGGAAGTTTTGTATACATAGTAATTATCTTTGGACTAAAGAATGTGTCAGAAGTGTTCTCATGCATTATTGTGCAAGCCTTTCATGACTTTATTCATAAGTTCTTGTAGGTATATCTAGATGATTGTACCAATATATGAAAATAGATGAAGGATCATGTTTTAACACAACCAAGAATTCATGTTTGACATATATAGATAATTCAATCATAATTCTCTTAACTATTGTTTTAAGTGCGTATATTGCAAGACCCATGTGCAACTTTACTTAGTTGCATCTCTTTTATGTGAAAATAAACCAACTAATATTCAGATCGTCAATCCAAATCCCATAACACTTACATATATAAACTTCCCCCTTCATTTAGGATACCTAATTAATCAAAGTGACAGTGTCCAAATTTATAGCCAATATAAGGTATTACAATAAATTCATTAAAAGCTATGAAAATATTATCAGGCCCTTGGAGGAATTATTGAAGGCTAAAGGAAAATTCTATTGGTATGACATGTAATAGTATTCATTTGAAACATTGAATGAAAAGATTACTACTACATGTTCTCATGAAATTACAACAACCCTGAATTGTCTTGTATGAAAAATGGGGCATTCGATGTAATTCAGTAACATGGGGTTATCCCTCAAGTTGTGGGACTTGTGAGCTTGAGATAATTATTTGGAGAAGGATGAATCCTATCCTAATCCTACCTACCATGAATACTCCTAATGAAATCAAAGAAAATAACTACACCTATTCTATCATTCCAAAGATACATGAAGAGAGATGCATGAAATGAAATCTACACTAGAAGTGGCGAAACAACAAGAAAAGGAGTGTTAGTCACTTCCCCAACCTGCAAAACAATGAAGGAATGAACCTAGAAAGGATAGACAACTATATCACAAACCACACTGCAAACATTCACCATTCATGAGTAAGCACAAAACACCAAATCCTACAATGAAACAAAGGATATGCATAGATCCTGCAAGTACAATGAGAGGTAAGAAGCAAACAATAAACCATGAGATTCTATAAAGATCAACTAAGACATATCTTTATTACTCCATAATAATTTACATAGTCCATTGTTATAACTAAAGGAGGCATGAAGCCATAAAAAATATTTGGAGGAATTCTTGGAGCACTAGAAGAGGGGAGTGTTGGGGAGAAGCTTGACTAACAACTTTTACAATGCATCCCTTTTACAATTTATAACAATTTGGAGAGAAGAGAGAGAGAAAATTGAAGTTCCCATATGCATGCCTCAATTCCCAAAAATTTGCAACAACTGACTTGAAAGAAACATGTGGCACTTGATAAGCCTATCCCTTATATACCAATACTTTTTGGAGAAGAAAGAGCCCCATACTACATCATTAATGATGGTGGTTAACTGTAACTGTGTAATGAAGTGAAGAATAAGTAATGATATTTTGGGCCACCTTCCCTTCACCAAATTTTAAATTTTAAGATTCTATTATGTATAACTCTCTGAGACCTTTCCAAAAAGTCCAAGAACACATGAAACAAATCTTAAAGTAGAAAGTTATGGCTATTTGAAGTTCTGTAAATTTCTCCCATTCATTGCGGTGATTCGACCCCCTACTACTGCCTTTACCATCACACTTTTCCAACTGCTTTAATTTTTTCATTTTTTGGGGAAGTAAACTAGTTTGTGTTTTCTGAATTGATTTAATTTTCCATTTCCTTCTCTTTGTGTTGATTTGAAAGTGCTTTACTACCTTTTGAAATTCCTTTGTATTGTGATGATTTCAATGTGCTTTACTGCTTCACTTAAAAATAAGTGAAGTAGTTTTAATTTTCCACATTACTTTACTTCTCTCCTCCTTACATGTGGTGATTTCACTTTACTTTACTATTTTACTCAAATAAGTAAAACAATTTCAATTCAACACTTTGATTTACTTTTCTCCCAAACCTATGGTGAATTTAATTTACTTTACTACTTTACTCAAAATAAGTAAATTAGTTTCAATTCACCAATTTGCTTTACTTTTCTCCCAGACCTGTGGTGATTTCACTTTACTTTACTACTTTACAAAATAAGTTAAGTAGTTTCAATTCACCCCTTTGATTTACTTTTATCCTAGACTTGTGGTGATTTCACTTTACTTTACTACTATTCTAAAAACAAGTAAATTAGTTCAGAGTCACCAGTTTAATCTAATTTTCTCCCCACACTTGCATTGATTTCCTACTGCTTTACTTAAAATAAGGAAAGCAATTCCAATTCACCACTTACAAAGGAAAACAATATTGGACCATAACTTTTGACCAAATGCTCTATTTTTTGAGATCTTGGACTTTCTGGAAATCTCTCAACCTCCTCTTTGCATTAGAATCATAAAAATAAGATTTTGAGTGGGATAAGTGGGAGAAAAATGACAAAAAAACTTACAAGCACAAAGACTTAGAAAAATTGCAGTAAAGTGCCCTCAAGCCAGTTTTACCATTTTAAATCATTTTTGTATTTCCTTGGTTGAATGCTAGATCCCGAGTCCTAGGGAGAAGATGTGAAGTGCTTGAAATAATTCAAAGTGCCCAAGATCATGAAAGTTACATGTTTTCTTTGGATTCATTTTCTAAAGGTCTATCAGTTTCCCAAGTCAATTTTCTCAAGTTGTCCATTTTTACCAGGGGTAAAAATGGATAACAGTTTGGTGACTCACGGGAACATCTTCCTACTAAATGGGGTAGACCAGCTGCCTTGAAGAATCCATTTGGGCATGGAGTCCTCTGAAACAAATTTTAACTGATCTGAACCTGTAAAACTACATGCCAGAGCTTGCTTGAAACACTGCCATGACGCTCCCACCTATTGCTCATTGGGACACTACTGGAAGTAGGGACTACTGTAACTGACATTACGAAAGCTGCCATTACACTACTATTTTTATGACTACTTGTAAAGCATTGGAAGCTTAGCTACAATTGATCTTGAGGGAAAAAGAATTGAAAACACTGAAATTTCCCGCTAACTGATTTTAGTTGCTCTACATTTTCTTGTTCTTGAGGATTACAAATTCTTCATGCAACTATGATCCATTTTCTGTAACTACTTACAAGGGTATGATGCGCTATACTACTTGGAGCAACAAAGAACAAAAGCTATATAAAAAGAGAAAAATCATACATGCCTCAAGTAAGACATGCAAAGTATGCACAAACACTTCTTTTGCTGAAAACAAACCTACTCCTACACTACACTAACCAGAGAAATGAGTAACTCACACAAAACCTGATACTTACAATGCAAAGTAGCTTCCCTTTCTCACAATTTGCAGCCATGTAGATGATTTGGCATTAGACACATGTGTGGTTAAGAGTGAAAAACTGATGGCCAACTGATTTTCCACTCTACTCATCAAGGTATCAACTAAAAATAGGACAAATACCTCTTCCATCTGCTCTTCATTTGACTCCGAGAGGCATTGTAGCTGATCCTTGGCACTATATGGCTCATCCTCATGCTTAGAAGTAAGCATGACTAGTTATGGCTCTTCCTTCAGCTTCAATGAAGCCAAATACCTTATGGGGAAAGGTATGATCCTCTGAAATTTCCCAATGCTTTGAGTTCCAACTTCAATAAGGAAGTCTTCTTGCAAACCTTCCTAGAAAAGGTGACTGTCTATGAGCTGATTTTCTTTTTGTTCCTCATCTACAAACAACTTATCTTCTTCCTTGATGACTTATATGAAATTATTATTATCCTTACTTTCTCCTTCCTCCTCCTCTGGTGTGAAACTTGGAAGATTGGATTTCTCCAATCTTGATTCAAGAGGACTATTATGAGATGTAGGTTGTTATTGAATGCTCTCTTCCACAGAAGCAAACTCTTGTTATTGAAGGATGAATGATGGAGAAGAAAATGTTGTGATCTCCATAGGCTCTCCTTTGTCAATACATTCTTCCAATTCTGAAAAACATTCAAGCTCTTTATTGTCCTGTTGTGCCAAGGGTTCTCCTTCATCCATGATGACCTTCATATCTGTAACTTTTTCATCATGGTCCTCCTCATCATTAAACATGAAGCTTGTGAGCTAAACTCATCCTCAAAATTATAATTTTGAAAGGATGGAGGGGAAGAAGGGACTGAAACCTCTCGTATGACCTGATCTACACTAAAGACCTCTAAATCTGCATGATTTTCCTCCATATCATGGAGCTCCTTGTGATTGGTTACATTAGTTGATGATGACTTTGGTGGGCTACTGCAACCTCCTAGAAGTAGTGCAAGTTCTTGGAATGCAATGCAATGAGGATAATTGCATTCAATTAAAACACCTTACACACTTGGGAGCCTTTCTTCATTTACTTGTACATGCCTCTCTTCTTTCTGATTCAAAGATGATTTACCCTTTTCCTCTAATGATTTTGCAGTTGGTGGATGATCAAAAAATTATGCAAAGATGGTGCCATCATGCACACTGCACTCTAAGAAAATTTATTATTGGTCTTAAATTTTTCTTCCTTCTCCTTTTTACTACATCAGTTCAAAAATAAGCCTTAACCACCACTGGTTTCTTTTAACCTTGATCGCCTCTAAATTTTAACCATCAAGGGGATTTTGTTTATTCCAAATCTTAAATCCCAGTTCCTCAGTTTCTAATCATGTCTTCTCTATTGGGCTCTTTATCCTATTTCCCTTGGCTGGTTTTTTTATTTTCATCTTTACAAGATGAGTTTGTGATTACAAGAGGAGGGGTGGGTTGGGGTTCAACTAGTTTTAATTTTTATTAAGGTGGTGGAAGAGTCATAACATCTTGATTATTAGGTAGGGATGGTTTCCTGGAAGGGAAAAGGGAAGAAAATTCAAGATGACATGGGAGATTAGAATACGGATAACTTGATTCCATATTAGGGGAAGCATGTAGTAAGTTTGAATCATGACACTTCTGAAATGATGTAGATTGAGGAAGGAAAAAAAAGAACTAGAAGCTAGTGATGGACTTACCCATAGACAAAAGGTTTCTTATCTCAAGCTCATAAGCGTCCTAATCTCCTCGGTCCATTTTGCAAGTTGGGGCAGTCATTTCAACTATGAAAGTCAAGTTTGTTGTTGAAGGTTTAAGTGTCTTGGAAAAGGGCCCACCCATGGACAAGGGTGTCCCCAAAAACCAAATCCTGAATGCTTTTATTTGATTTGTATCCCTTGACTGCACGATACCTGTCATCATGCTTAGAGTTTTATCCTGTAAATCAGTGTTCTCCACATAACTATTATCACCATATGCATATCCCTCTTCTTAATAGGCTACATAGCCAAACTAATGTTGATATTGCTCATGAGGATAGGTATTGTGATCCTATATTTGATCATAAAACTGATTTTGATGAGTTGATAAATGCATTGGAGGTGGATTATATTGTTGTTGTAAGTGTGAATTCCATCCAGGGAATGAAGTCATGAATGCACAACTTCATGGAATGGAATAAGTGAAATTACAATGGAAAGAGAAAATTGGATGGAAGGGAGGGCAGCATAAAAAATGTCCAACCTTTACAAAATGTGTCCCCCTTACAATTTATAGCAATTTGGAGAGAAGAGAGAGAGAAAACTGAAGTTCTTAGATACATGCCTCCATTCCCCAAAATTTGCAACAACTGACTTGAAAGCAGCATGGGGTACCTGACAAGCCCAACCCTCATGTACCATGCCTTGCTGGAGAAGAAAGAGAGCCATACTGCATCATTAATGGTGATGGTTGACTATAGCTATGAAATGAAGTGCAGAAGAAGTAATGAAAATTTTGGATACTTTCCCTTCACCAAATTTGAAATTTGAATATTCTAGTGCATAGAAGGCCCCGAGACCTTTCCGTAAATTCCAAGAATGCATGAAACAGAGCTCCGAGCAGAATGTTATGGCCGTTTAAAGTTCTATAATTTTTTCCAATTATTTATAGCGATTCGACCCCTTACTATTGCCTTTGCCATCACACTTTTCCAACTGCTTTACTTTTCTTATTTTTCAAAGAAGTAGTTTTTCTTTTCCGAATTACTTTACTTTTCATTTTCCTTTCATTGTGTTGATTTGAAAGTGCTTTACTACTTTTTCCCTTCTGTTTTTGTGGTGATTTCAATGTGCTTTATCATCTTACTAAAGATAAGTAAAGTAGTTTCAATTAACCACATTACTTTACTTCTCTTTTCTACTAGCTCTCCTTATAGTTCTATGGTGATTTTAATGTACTTTACTTCTTCACTTAAAAATAAGTAAAGTAGATTCAATTTGTTGCATTACTTTACTTCTTCATTTCCTTTGTTAAGTGGTGATTTCAATGTGATTTACTGCTTTTACAAAAGACTTAAGTGAAGAAGTTCCAATTCACCACTTTACTCTATTTTCCATTTCCATTGTTAAGTTTGGATCTCAATGTGCTTTATTGTTTTACTCAAAATATGTAAAACAGTTTCAATTCACCACTTTGCTTTACTTTTCTCCCAGACCTATGGTGATTTCACTTTACTTTACTGCTTTACTCAAAATAAGTGAAGCAGTTTCAATTCACCACTTTTCTCTACTTTGCTCCCCAAACATGTGTTGATTTCATACTACTTTACTTAAAATAAGTAAAGCAGTTCTAATTCACCACTTACAAAGGAAAGTAGTAATGGACCACAACGTTTGACTAGATGCTCTGTTTTTCAAGATCTTGAAATTTTTAGAAAGATCTCGACCTCCTCTTCATGTTGGAATCATGAAAGTCATATTTTTAGGGGGTTAAGTGGGATAAAAATGGAAGAAATACTTCCAAAAATAGGGAGTTAAAAACTTTGCAATAAAGTGCCTCTAAGCCATTTTTACCATTTTTAACCACTTTTGCAATTCTTTGGCTAAAGGTTGGATCCTGGAGCCTAGGGAGGATATGTGAAGTGATTCAAATAATTCCAAGTACCCAAGATCACGAAAGTTACCTATTTTCTTTGGATTCATCTATTAAATCTCTATCAGCTGCCCAAGTCCATTTTCTCAAGTTTTCCATTTTTAGCAGGGGGTAAAAATGGATAACAATTTGGCGACTCGTGGGGACATATGCCTACTAGATGGGGTATAACAGCTACCTTGAAGCATATATTGGGCATGGAATCCTCTAAAGCTACTTAGAACTGATCTATACTTTAAAATTTGCACCCTGAAACCTACTTGAAACACTTCCATTAAGTTTTAACCTATTGCTCATTCTTGGGACACTGCTGAAAGGAGTTCCTCTGAAATGGCTTTAGGAAGGTTGCCCACTACTAATTTTTCACTTTCTACAAGGGCACTAGAATCTAGTTACAGTTTTTCTTGAAGGGACAAGTAGAATGAAAACACTAAAAATTGTCCTTTAACTGATTTTAGTTGCTCTGTATTTGAATATTTTGATTATTGCAACTTCTTCAGGAAACTGTGATCTGTTTACTGCAACTACTTACGGGGACATGATGCATTACACTGCTTGGAGTAATATATATATATATATATATATATATATACAAAATTAAAAATCATACATGCCTCAAGTAAGACATGCATAGAGTGTATAATCACTTCTTATGCTGAAAGAAAACCTACTCCTACCCTACTCTAACAAGAGAAATGAGAAACTTCACACAAAACCTGTAACCAGAAATACAAAGTAGTTGCCCTTTCTCACAACTTGCAACCAATAAAATTATTTGGCATTAGACACAACTATTATTAGGAGTGAAAAACTAACTGCAAGTTGATTTTCCACTCTACTCATTAAGGTATCAACTAAGAACAAGACAAATACCTCCTCTAGTTGTTCTCCCTTTGATTATAGGAGGTATTGCAGTTGATCCTCAGCACTCTGAAACTCATCCTCATGCTTGGAAGTAAGCATGACTGGTTGTGTATCCTCCTTTTTCTCCAATGAAGCCAAGTACCTGATGGGACAAGGTCTGATCTGTTGGATTCGACTACTACTCTAAATTTCAAATCCAAGAAGGAAGTCTTATTGCAAGCCTTCTTAGAAAAGGTGACTGTCTATGAGCTGATTTTCTTTTTGTTCCTCATCTACAAACAACTTATCTTCTTCCTTGATGACTTATATGAAATTATTATTATCCTTACTTTCTCCTTCCTCCTCATTTGGTCTGAAACTTGGGAGCTTCAATTCCTTCAATTTTGATTCAAGAGGACTATTATGAGTTGTAGGTTGTTCCTGAATGCTCTCCTCCACAGAAGCAAACTCATTGTTATTGAAGGATGAATGATGGAGAAGAAAATGTTGTGATCTCTATAGGCTCTCCTTCATCAATACATTCTTCTAAGTCTGAAAAACATTCAAGCTCTTTATTGTCCTGTTGTGCCAAGGGTTCTCCTTCATCCATGATGACCTTCATATCTGTAACTTTTTCATCATGGTCCTCCTCATCATTAAACATGAAGCTTGTGAGCTAAACTCATCCTCAAAATTATAATTTTGAAAGGATGGAGGGGAAGAAGGGACTGAAACCTCTCGTATGACCTGATCTACACTAAAGACCTCTAAATCTGCATGATTTTCCTCCATATCATGGAGCTCCTTGTGATTGGTTACATTAGTTGATGATGACTTTGGTGGGCTACTGCAACCTCCTAGAAGTAGTGCAAGTTCTTGGAATGCAATGCAATGAGGATAATTGCATTCACTTGAAACACCTTACACACTTGGGAGCCTTTCTTCATTTACTTGTACATGCCTCTCTTCTTTCTGATTCAAAGATGATTTACCCTCTTCCTCTACTGATTTTGCAGCTGGTGGATGATCAAAAAATTATGCAAAGATGGTGCCATCATGCACACTGCACTCTAAGAAAATTTATTATTGGTCTTAAATTTATTCTTCCTTCTCCTTTTTTACTACATCAGTTTCAAAATAAGCCTTAACCACCACTGGTTCTTTAACCTTGATCTCCTCTAAATTTTTAACCATCAAGGGGATTTTGTTTATTCCAAATCTTAAATCCCAGTTCCTCAAGTTTCTAATCATGTCTTCTCTATTGGGCTCTTTATCTTATTTCCCTTGGCTAGTTTTTTTATTTTCATCTTTACAAGATGAGTTTGTGATTACAAGAGGAGGGGTGGGTTGGGGTTCAACTAGTTTTAATTTTTATTAAGGTGGTGGAAGAGTCATAACATCTTGATTATTAGGTAGGGATGGTTTCCTGGAAGGGAAAAGGGAAGAAAATTCAAGATGACATGGGAGATTAGAATACGGATAACTTGATTCCATATTAGGGGAAGCATGTAGTAAGTTTGAATCATGACACTTCTGAAATGATGTAGATTGAGGAAGGAAAAAAAAGAACTAGAAGCTAGTGATGGACTTACCCATAGACAAGGTTGTCTTATCTCAAGCTCATAAGCTTCTATCTCCTCGGTCCATTTTGCAAGTTGGGGCATCATTTCAACTATGAAGTCAAGTTGTTGTTGAAGGTTTAAGTGTCTTGGAAAAGGGCCCACCCATGGACAAGGTGTCCCAAAACCAATCCTGAATGCTTTTATTTGATTTGTATCCCTTGACTGCACGATACCTGTCATCATGCTTAGAGTTTTATCCTGTAAATCAGTGTTCTCCACATAACTATTATCACCATATGCATATCCCTCTTCTTAATAGGCTCCATAGCCAAACTGATGTCTGATATTGCTCACAAGGATAGGTATAGTGATCCTATATTTGATCATAAAACTGATTTTGATGAGTTGATAAATGCATTGGAGGTGGATTATATTGTTGTTGTAAGTGTGAATTCCATCCAGGGAATGAAGTCATGAATGCACAACTTCATGGAATGGAATAAAGTGAAATACATGGAAAGAAAATGGATGGAAGGAAGGTCTGCAACTCAGAGAATGGGTTGCTTAGATCAATGGAGTCACCAAATGTGTTTGGGTTTTATAACCTTGATTGTTTAAGATTTTCAATTGTAGCATATTGAAGTAACCAACTTTACTTGAAGTAAGTAGCTTGTTTGAAGTCATAGAACAACTTGAAGTAATACAACTTCTTCTACTTCTCTTATTGGAGTTCTCATCTTGCTTTACTTCCCCTTGTTAATCGGTCTTTTGAGGCTGATTACTTAAAATTCTTTCTGCTTTGTTCAATGATTATTTGGACTTGTTTTACTTCCCTTTGTTGCATTGATTCAAACCTGCTTTATTTTTCTTTGTTGCGGTGATTTGAACCTACTCTACTTCACTTTATTTCTTCTTCTTTAGTTCATTGTGGTGTTCTCAACATGCATTACTTAAGTAATAGTACCATAGACTAACACAACTTGAAACAAAGTAAATTCTTTCACCCAGGAGTAATGACTTTACGTAATTAATGTAACTTGCAGGTGTAATTACTTAAGTATTTCACTTTGAAGTAATTGACTTAATTTTTTCACACCACTTGGAGTAAAGGAAAGTCTTTTGCTTGGAGAAATCATTTTTACTTAAAGTAGTGCAACTTGGATGTGAAAATACTTAAGTCTTCCAATTTAAGTGAAGTAAAGTCTTTTCTTTTTACAACTTAAAGTAAGTCTTTTTCACTATTGACTTGATTTAAAGTAATGTAACTCAACAGTGCACTTACTTAAGTCTTTCACTTTGAAGTAATTGACTTACTTTTTACCTTAAAAAATTTCAATCAGGAGTAATAAAACAACTCAAAATCACAAAACTTACTTTCCCTTTCTTTGTAGTGATTGAGGATGCAATTACTTCATCAAAGCAAGGTGAAATCACTGATTGCTTCTCCTTTGTTGCAGAGCTTCCAAAACTGTAAATTCTTGCCAAGAACACATCAACTCAGCCATAATGAATATTTTACCATGAAACACTTGAAAAGCACTTGATATTTAACCTCTTGTCCCACCGATCGTGAAAGAACTATTTTCATGAAATTACAACACCCCCGAATTGTCCTACATGTGAAATGGGGCATTCGTTGTAATTCAGCAACATGGGGTTATCCCTCAAGATGTGGGACTTGCAGACTTGAGATAACCCTATGGTGAAGGTTGGTTCCTCTTCCTAATCTTACCTGCCACAACTACTCCTAATGAAATTAAAGCAAGTAAATACACCTATTCTAGCAAGCCAAGGAGACAGAGAAAGAGATGCATGAAAATGAAACCTACACTAAGTGTGGTGATACACCAAGAAAAGGAGGTTTTTGGAAAAGATTGATGCATGAAAATAGAGGAAGGTGAGCATGGAGAGGATGGACATGCATCATAGACCAATATAATACACACAACACACCATTTTTCATCTAAGCATGTAATGAGAACAAAATATGCATAGTCACCTACAAGCATGAAGAAATACAAGTAAAGACAATAAAAACAATGCAAGGACAGAGAAGTAGTCATAAACACATATTTTTATTGCTCCAAAGTATGCACAATACAAAATTATAGTAGAGAGAGGAAAGATCCTGCATTACAAATCTCAAACATGGGAGCTCAAGTCTCCACAACATCCCTGCAGAGAAGAAGAAGGAAGGGCAGCACCAAAAATGTCTAGCCTTTATAAAATGTGCCCCCTTATAATTGTTAGCAAGAGAGAGAAAACTGACGTTCTTTAATGTGTGCCTCAATTCCCCAAAATTTTCAACAACTGACTTGAAAGCAGCATGGAGCACCTAACAAGCCCATCCCTCATGTACCATGTCTTGCTAGAGAAGAAAGAGAGCCATACTGGATCATTAATGGTGGTGGTTGACTGTAGCTATGAAATGAAGTAAAAATAATTAATGTAATTTTTTCCTACTTTCCCTTCACCATATTTTAAATTTTAATATTTTGGTGAGTAGAGGGCTCTAATACATTTCCAACAAGTCCAATAGCATGTGAAACGGAGCTCCGAGAAGAAAGTTATGGCCATTTGAAGTTCTGCAATTCATTGTGGCAATACGACCCCTTACTACTGCCTTTGGCATCAAACTTTTCCAACTGTTTTACTTTTCTTATTTTTTAGAGAATTAAAGTAGTTTGTCTTTGCAGCATTACATTACTTTTCATTTTCCTTTCATTGTGTTGGTTTGAAATTTATTTACTACTTTTTCCCTTCTAGTTCTGTGGTGATTTTAATGTGCTTTATTGCCTTACTTAAAATAAGTAAAAAAGTTTCAATTTGTCGCATTACTTTACTTCTCTTTTCTACTAGCTCTCCCTTTAGTTTTGTGTCAATTTCAATGTGCTTTACTGTTTTACTCAAAATAAGTAAAGTTGTTTCAATTCACCACTTTGCTTTACTTTTCTCCCAGACCTGTGGTGATTTCACTTTATTTTACTGATTTACTCAAAATAAGTAAAGCAGTTTCAATTCACCACTTTTCTCTACTTTTCTCCCCATACCTGTGTTGATTTCATACTACTTTACTTAAAATAAGTAAAGCAATTCTAATTCACCACTTACCAAGGAAAGCAGTAATGGACCATAACTTTTGACCAGATGCTTTGTTTTTCAACATTTTAGACTTTCTAGAAAGCTCTCAACCTCCTCTTCATGTTGGAATCATGAAAATAAGATTTTGAGGGGGTTAAGTGGGATAAAAATTAAAGAAAAACTTCCAAGAATATGGAGTTAGAAACTTTGCAGTAAAGTTCCTCTAAACCAGTTTTACCATTTTTTAACCAATTTTGTAATTATTTGGTTGAATGTTGGATCATGAAGCCTAGGGAGAATATGTGAAGTGCTTGAAATAATTTCAAGTGCCAAAGATCACAAAATTTACATGTTTTATTTGGATTCAGTTGTTAAATCTCTATCAGCTTCTCAAGTCTATTTTCTCAAGTTGTCCATTTTTACTAGGGAGTAAAAATGGATAACACTACACCTATTATTCACTTTCCTTCATGGGAAAAACCCTTTTATGTTCATGTTCATGTGTTTCACATGGAAATTTGCATAGTATTGGCATAACCATGATAAGGAATTATAGACCGCCCTATTTGTTTTGCAAGTAGGAAGTTGACACATGTGGAGAAGAATTATACAACTAATGAGCACAAGGCTTTGTCTATGATTTATGCGTTGCACAAGTTCAAACAATAGTTTTTGGAAACACAATTTATTTTCTTTATAGATCATATGGTGCTTAAGTGTTTATTCAATAATCTTGTTTTGCAAGGGCACATTTGCAGGTTAATACTACTATTTCAGGAGTTTGAGTTTAAAGTTTTTGTAAAACTAGTAAAATGTAATTAAGGGCCTAACCATTTGTCAAGGATTAATTTTGGTAAGGACGTTCAGATCATTAAGGAAACAATTCCATATGCACAACATTTCAGGTTAAACCATGTGCCCGCGGACTTAGAGGATATCACAGTATTTTTGTGCACTAGAGGGGCGCCTGAGGGAATGAAAACTCTAAAAAAGAAGCAACTTACAATAAGTGCAGCACCTTACCAGTTGATAGGTGTTGATTTGTACAAGCTAGGTCATGATGAATTTTTACGCCGATGTGTTCTAGAGCATTAGCGCAAGGCTATTATGGAATAATCTCATGGTGGAATAGTGGGAGGTCATTACATTGGGGGATGCTACTGTGCACAAGATTCTGATGGCTAGACTTTGGTGGGAAAATTTGTACAACAATATTAAATAATATGTCAAGGTGTGTGATCATTTTCAGCATCTTGGGAAACCTGGAAACAGAGATGAGATGTTGTTAAGGCCTATTGCAAGCATTGAACCCTTTGAGAAGTGGGTTATTTACTTTGTAGGCCCTATTTCCCCACCTGCACATAGGACTAATGTGTGCTACATTATAACTTGTATAGATTATCTGAAAAGGTGGGCAAAAGAAACACCTACAAAAGATTATACAGCAGCCACAATAGAAATATTTTTATGGGAAAACATTATTAGCATGTATGGTTGTCCATTAAGCTTAACAACTGATAGAAGAACTCATTTATTGAATGAGACGATTAGAATAATTTTGGCAAAGTTTATGGTGGCACACCATAAGACTAATCCTTATCACCCACATGTTAATGACACTATTAAAGCTTTTAACAAAATTCTGGGACAAAATTGACAAAAAATTGTGATTTTGGAAGAAAATATTGGGATGATAAAGTATCTGTTGTACTTTTGGCATATAGGATAACTTATAAAAGGTTTAATAAGGCCACACCTTTTCAGTTGGTGTTTGACATGGAGACTGTATTGCTGGTTGAATTTATGTTGACATCCCTACGTATTTTGTATACAGGAGGACTCAATGATGGACAAGTTGTAAAGGAACACATTGAAAAATCGATCCAATTAGATGAGCGACACATAATTACCCGTTGGATCCAGAGGAATAAGAAGGAAAGGCATAAAGCATGGCATGAAATGCATATCAAGAATAAGATCTTTGAAGTTGGAAAGATGGTTCTTTTGTATGATTCCAAATTTGCATGCCACCCAGGGAAATTAAAAGTGCATTGGTTAGGACCTTTTTTGTAATAAAGATACTTAAATCAGGCACTTTTCAGTTGAAGGTGTTGGATGGCACTCTATTTTCTAGTTACTTCAATGCGAGTAGGTTAAAGCCCTACTATAAATAAGTCTTCTTGGTATTTGTAATAAGGTAGTATTATCACTTAGATTAGATTTCCCTTTTGTGTGTTTCATTTCATTGTTTTTATGCTTTATCAATTTAGTTTAGTATTTTTTGTGTTTACGTGTTGAAAGCTTATTACTATCTTTTGAGTTCATGCGCAGAGGATTGCACATATTTTTAGTATGGGGTGGAGAAAATACAACGAAAAGGGATCTATTTGAAATAAGATTCAAAGTGTACATTGTCATATACGAACATATATGGGCTGGAATATGAATCTCATATGAAGGATCGGTGTGCGTAGAATGAAATTATTACAGGCGCTCACGGTGAAGGTTTCTTTAAGAATTTTTTTCTTAGGATTAAGACCATACATAAGGAAATTTTACACAGTGTAACACGATGTAGGCAGCAGTATGGGAAACTACTTGGTGTGAGGTGTAGAGGATTAGGTACTTTGGCACATGGATGCATGTGGAAGGAGGTATGTAGCTGAGAAGTAGTTGGTGTGCCAGAAGGTTACAACTGGAGTGAAAAAGAAAGCAACAAAAAGTGCAGAAAAATAAGAAAAGTGTCATTAACGCTGGAGTACGATGGTAGGTGAGGAGAAATTAATGTGGGAAATTTTGTAAAATCTATAAAAGGGGTGCAAATGAGTTCATTTTTACCTTGCATATTTTGAGTTTTCAAGTTGTGAACTATGATTTAAAGTGTGAATAAGTGTGAAGTGTGAGTGTAAATGATTAAAATAGTGAACCAGTTGATTCTTGGAGAAAACCATGGTAAAGTTCCATCAAGAAGGTGTTTGAGCTAGTTAGAGGCATGTGAGAAGAGAGTTCAAAGGGTTAGGATTTGAGAAACCAACACCACAGCTAAGGCACATGAATTTGGAGTTACATAGGTTGAAAAATGAAAGGATAATTTTACAGAAATAAAATGGCACCCAACAGAGCACCTGGAGAATCCACTAGAGGAAATAAGAAGAATGAAGTAGAAATGTAGGTTGAAGAAGCACCCTAAAGAAGGTTTTCAAAGATGTAATACCCTGAAGCAGTCATCATGGGACAATATTAGGAATCCCATAACAGGAAAAATAAGGTGAGAAACTATAATCACTGCAACCAAGAGAACAAATATGAAATCAAGAAGAAGTTCATGAAGAAAACTTATTTACACGCAAAGGATGACATGCCAATATATGATGATGCTAGGCACAAGACCTTGGAAAAATATAGTGTTTTAAAAATTTATGATCTGCCTTATTTTGGAAAACTAGAGGGGCTTTACCAATGGTTAATGTCAATGGTCCATGAGGACTTATTTTATTTTTCTGGAAGACGGGTGTGACTCGTCATGCCTTTCATTGGGAGGCTTACTAGATTAAGAAGCGCAGGCACGAAGGTTATCAGTGATCTGGAGGATGACGTAAGTATATAAGCCACTGCTGAGGAGTTGGCATACTAGATATAAGGGTGTGTGATGCCCATATCCAAGGTAAATAACCCTATGATAAAAATTTCCACTCATTTATCAATAAAATTTAATGGCCAGGAAAGAATGACCGCAGTGAATAAGAAGTGGTTGTATATTATGAATAAGATGGTACATGGAATTGTTTACAATATTACATCCTTTATAGCAGAGAGTGTTATTGAGGAAGCAAAAAAGGGAGATAAAATCATTTGGGGTGCTATCCTTCTGTCCATTTTGTTCACAAAAAATAGGTTTCTAGATGGCCCAAGGGATAAGATTTGGCAGTACCTAGGGGAGAAGAATTCACTCGTTGAAATATATTTCAAGTATACGTTTGATGGGTTCACAGGAATCACATACAATAATAGGTTGGAGATGTGGTATATAAGGATGTGTGAAGCCTTTAAACATGAGTGGTGCATACCTAAGGACCTACCTACAATGGTTGATAGAGGGGAAAAATTTGTGGTGTTTCAACACTATTATGTTGGCGATTCAGAATGAAGGATGGTTAGTGGAGCCCCTAGTGCAAGCTCCCTTATACATTCACTACATGTTATTTTCAGGATTCTATTAAAACATTCTCAGATGCACACAAACTGAGATTTGATGCAAACAAGGTTAACTACAAATACCACACCCTTTGGAATACCTATATATATCTAGGTAAGTCTGTGTACATTGAAACCATGATATCATATGATATCATTAATAATTCAATTACTTTGGCAATTGGGAAAGTGGATGTGGCTAATGTATACATCAACCTTAAGCCTAAATTGGTTAATGGAAAATATATTGAGAATGAATTTAAGCTTCCAGAGATTCCCATGGGAAATCATACAGTCGGAACAAGGTAAGAGTGCGAACCTACTCCTCCCAGTACAAATGATGAATAACTTAATGAGGAGGATATGGAAGACATAAATGCATTGGATCATAAAAAAAGAAGGCAACCGACTATTGGCACAAAGAGGTCATGTGAAAGTAATCCTCCCAGATAGGAAGAAGAAGAGGGAGTAAGAATTAAAACTGATACAAAGGAGGAAGGGAAAGAATAAGGTGGTATGGAGGACCAAGGATTCAGAAGAGTGTTAAGAATAACTAGGACACAAGTCACTGGTGCCAGACCCTCTCAGCCATTAATAAGATCACCAAGGCTATCCCGTGTCAAGACAATCCCAGTGAAGACAATAAAGAGAAGGCTCAAGTATGTTCCTAGGAAAAATAGTAAGGAATAAGTATCAGATGAGACCGTGCGTGATAATAATACCACACCAATTATTTATGTGAAAGGATAAGAAGAGATTCAGCATGATATAATGACACATAATGAGTGCGATGAATAAAAAGGCCCCACATGACAAGAGGAGGAAAAAGAGAAGAGTATCGATGAACCATCGAGAGAGCATGGGGGTGGGTCAGGTGAGGGTCCAATTTTGGGCACAAAAACACATAAAGGAGAACAAATTTTGAAGACTCTTTACTTGGGATTTTTCAATGATACCTCGAAGATTATTTTTGTTAGATTTAAGTGCACTCTCACCCCTGAAAAATTATATGGTTGGGATTTGATAGAT
Source organism: Taxus chinensis (assembly GCA_019776745.2). Lineage (NCBI taxonomy): Eukaryota > Viridiplantae > Streptophyta > Pinopsida > Cupressales > Taxaceae > Taxus > Taxus chinensis. The sequence continues at coordinate 58,824,514 of CM034155.1, forward strand.
CCTAAGGATGTGAATATGTGCACAAGGAAAAAATATCTTGGAGTATGTAGATGCATATGGAAAAGCCATAATTTGATGTTAAGGAAGAAGCATGCGTCAGGAGGAAGATATTAAAGGCATCCCATGCTATGTACATGATAGTGAAGCCAACCAAATTTACTGATGAATAGACGAGTAATGCCTTGACTAAGATGGTGGATGAGTTGGTGTGGAGGAACCTAGACAAGGTGGCTACGCTCAGGATGGTGCTAGAGGATAATAAGAATATGAAGGAACAAATTTAGTAATTAATTTAGGCATATAGGAGGGATAAGGAATGAAAACATGAGCTTCTGAAATTTTCCACGGAGATTGGAGGTGAAATTTTGGAGGCACATCCAGAATTTGATGAAAGGATGAATAATACCTACTATAACACCTCTATTTTATTATCAGTCTTGCTTTGAATTATGTGTTGGAATGACATGCATTTACATTGGAATCGTATTCTACTTGGAGTTCTTTGCGGGGACTGCATGTGTGTGCATTGCAGAAGCATGTCGACACATTGGGACTGAACTCTATGTATATAGCAAACTTGCATATATTGGTTATTAAGATTCAGTACTTTATGATATGTTGATAGACTTTGATCATATTTATGTTATTGCTTACATTGGTTTGTTGATCTTTTTGATAAGTTTAGTGACTCCAAGTACTTGGTCATTATGATCCAGACTTAGGAGAAAGACAATATTGACATTGATAATGTAAGCGATAATGTGTTACCATTACCATTTTATGGAACAAAGTTTGGCCTATGTAAAATAGGGGCGAGGTCTAATTTACTTTGAGACCTATTGGTATACTAAGCAAAGGTGATGCTTCAAAATAATACTCGGGTTCAGTTTAACAAGGAATAGGATATTATCCTAAATCATCATGATAATGTGGATTGTAATGATCAAGGATTACTTAATTTTAAAGGATCTCTAAGGTTATTATATTAAAAAGGACATATGTTGATAGGGAATCTAGCCTTAGTCTGAGCTAAAGTTTATAACAGGCTTATGTCTACATTATTTTGGCCCTGGCATAAATACTAAAGGACCTGGTAATATGATTAAAATTCATAAGAACCTAAACTTAAAACCAGGGACAATTTATTGCTGGGGACTTATGTGTGAGCACCTATGTTTGTGTTCGAATTATTAAATCCCAACCTAAGTTTGGGGAGGAGGTTCACTCAAGCCATATGGACATAGCCTAGGTTTATGATCTCAAAGGGCTCTAACCCCTACATACCATATTCCCACTGTTAGTCATTGAATTGCATTTAATGACTCATCACTGACTTTATAATGGAAAAAGGAAAAGGTTGGCTAAGTTGGAAAACTCTATGGTTCATTTGGTAGAAATAGTTGAAGAGTTAGTGGGTGTGCTAAATTTCGGTGGAAAATTGATAACCATGCATTCAATACATGTACTAATCCTCGATAAATGCAACTCCTTTGGGAAGTTACCGAGTTGTTTAGTTGTTCATTCTTTCATTGATGGTTTTGTGCTATGAAGCTCTTCATGATGGAGCCATTGCTATTTTTGTGAACTCTGCATGTAAAGAAATATGGGACTGTTTTTTTTGAGTTGTTACATATTTTAAGAAAATGTGAGTTGAAGGGAAACAATGACTCCCAAATTCAATAAATATTATGAATAATGTTAGGTTTTGTTTTAACGGTGGAATCGAATTCAAGATTTGGGACTTGCAAAAGAAGCCTTGGAGCTTAACAAGGAAAGAAAGGAGAGGAACCACCAGGCATGATAAACTCTATCCCTTCCATAATTTGTTGCTCCATCTGTTATTTTCGTATATCAAATCTTGTATTGAGTTTGATATCACCATGTGATTTTGGGTTTTTGTTATTTAAGCTTAAATCTGGAAAATGTATCATTATTATTTGTATGTGAATGATTTGGGAAAAAAAAATATGGTTACAGTGAATCTGAATGGTATGGACTTAGTGGGGTTTCTTGTAAATGTGCTCCTGTGATATTTATATTTGAAGTCGTTAGTTATTACAAACAGTCTGTATTTGTATGAACTTAGGGTTTATTGTATTGAAGTTTATATATATGGGTATATCAAATCCTTTCATCATTAAAGGTTCTATGTATACGAACGCTATGTTTATATATTCAGAGTTACATGTAAACTCTACATATGTGCTTGTAGGTATTTGATTCATTTGTTGATGTTTATAGTCCTCTATGTTACCATGGTGTAATATCAGTTATATATGGGTATACCTTTGATCTTCTTAGGTGTTGTCAGATTAGGACTGAATGGTAACACCAAGTATGAAAACCCTTTGTCTTTGACCTGGGTACTATTGTGACATTGGGACCGGATATTTTTCACATGCCTCTATAACATCTGTGCTTTATGAATATATTTTGAAATTATTTTATTTACGGATGAAGCTATGAAACCCTTCACAAGCCATATGAGTTGAGGTGTTATCCTTTCAAATGAAAATCATGCCAGATGTGTGACATTGTTAGAGAAAAATCTAATTGATTTCATGGACTTAAACACTACTCTTTGTTTCTTGAAATATTGTGTGTTACCTTGTTGGTTTTCATTGCTTATGTAGGAGGATTTACAGATTTTTTTAATCGATCTGTGTTTTTATCGATTGGTTTAATATGAACAGTGACGTTGTCACTTTGCCCTTCTGTAATTTTTAAGGTAAATAAAACACCTCGGTTTCCTCAAACTATGGATTTTTTACTTTAGTATTATTCATTAACTATTACATGTAATTACGAGGTATTGAGGTCTATATGCATAGGCAAGCCAAGTCTAGTGTTCCGTGAATGGCTGTGGAACCAGTGATAAGAGTTAAGGAATGGTATATCAGGACGTTAAGTACTCTTGTAACTATTTATATAGTTGTGATTGGAGGATAATCATTGTCAACATAAACAATGATATCCTAATTTCTGAGAAGAAAGTTTATTATTTCATACCCTTGAAAGGTAAACAAATGATAATGATACTTTTCTGATATTTTAATGATTGGTTGGGCATGGAACCAGTGATACGAGTTAAGGAATGGTATGTCATTATAATACCAGGAAGTTAAGTACTCTTGTAACTATTTATATAGTTTGATTGGAGAATAATCACTGTCAACACAAACAGTGATATCCCAATGTTTGAGAAGAGATTATATTATTTGACACCCTTGAAAGCTAAACAAATGATAATGATACTTGTGTAGTATTTTAGTGATTGAATATTATTCAAAACTAGTAAGCTATTGAATGGAACGGGGACTGTTTGAATTATAAGGATTATAATGATTTCAAGTATTATTATAACTAGTATCTATTGAATGAGATATGGACTGTTTGACTTATATGAAAGATATCAATTGAGTATTATTGTGAACTAAAAGTGATTAAGTGAAACACATACTATTTGAATGGAATAATGATAATGGCCGAATACTGGAAATACTAGTATCTATTTAATTAGTTAAGATTGTTGAATCTTGTGTAAGGTATGTGTGAGTGTATAGTGTATCATAAACTGGACATTATTAAGTCATAAAAGTTACGATATTAAACACATACTCCAATCGGTATCATTTAATTATGGTTAGACCTTAGTTGTCATGTTACTTATACATGAGTTCATCATGTAAGTATTTACATCTAATTACAGTAATCATCATTATGCATGCATGCAATTTCAAAAATGTTGTGACTAGGATCTGTGTCCTTCTTGGTTAGCTAAGTGATTTTAACTTATTGCAGTATTTTCTATATGCAAATACTAGGAGTAAGTTATTATAGAAGATATAGATCTTATCATGCCATTTCTTATGAACTGACAATTGCTAGAAAATTTTGTAGATGGACTTCATGAAAGGTGAAAGATGGATGTAATTAAAAGGATTGCATTAGTTTAATTTGTTGAAGAAAACTGAATTATATTACTTGTTGTATTTATCATTAAATACAGTACCATTATATTGTTTGACAAATGATAGGCCAAGTAGCGTAGTTGTTGTATCAATTTCAAGAAGGGAAATTATAAGACTTATTTTGTCTTAGGGAAATTCTGTTGTATCTGATTCCAAGAAATGAATAAGTGGATGTTTGTATATTCATTGTGACATGAATTTCTTGGATGTGAAAAAGATGTTTATTAAAATTTGTTCATGTATGACTTGTATTCAAGATACAATATTATATTATATAATAAAAATGTGAATGTATTTTCTAATTGATCTAATATAAGCTTACTGTATTAATGTTATTATGTTTTTTTAAACTTTCTATAAGGTTGTTTAGTTAAGCATCATATAGAAGTCATTCAAGAAAAGTAGTGTATCACTAATATGAGAAATCTACGAGGAGGTATATATGTATGCATGTATGATAGCTTCTGATTGACATAAAGGTGTAAGATTACACCTGGTAAACATAACTCAATAAAATAGAATCTATGTTGATTAATATGGTTTAATGACAGTGATAAAAATGTATAACTAATGAATAATATGTAAGCTGTACATGATGATATATGAGTCAAGTAAAACATTGATTAATGTTTAATTAATAAATATTCAATCATTTATACAGTTTAGGAATGATTCATTATTTGTGTAATAATCAAGATTGGGAATGCAAATCTAAGGCAGGGAGCTAAAGTTAAATCTGCAATTGAGAGGTAAAATGGAATGTAAAGTACAACAAGGAAATACATTCAACCTACTGGGAAATTGTGAGATAGGACCTTAGGTAGGATTCATTCGTGGTGAAAGCATCATGAGATCTAGGGTAACTTGTCATGAATTGACTAATTACTTGAAACAATTAAGTTACAATGCTCCAATTTAAGGTACTCGGTGGGCCAACTCACCATGGTCGCTACACAGTCGTATCCATTTAATGACAATGGTCGTTAATTGGATACTACTTGCTTAACACTATGATGAGTTTCCTTGTCAAGTCCCTCAAATTATGACAGTCGTAATGCATTAAGAACAAGATTCGTTAGAGTTACAAAAGTGGTTAGTACCACATGGATATGGACCCCGATGCCAACTAAGGATGGCTACAGGAAGGTAAGTGGTCTAGTAATGATGCAGATCATTACAAAGACACTTAATTTACCATAGATATCCTAATTTGTCATAGTGGCACTTCTCCATGCGAGTTAATCTAGGTTTTTACCTTGTATGAGAATTGTAACTAATTAGAACACTACTCTATGATCCTAATCTAGATAACAATAATTAAGTGTTAGTGGAAGACAAGTTCCAACTGACGAGTGTGTCGTCAATGAACTAAGCATGGAAAACATGAATTAAAACTCTTTCTAGAGTAGTGTAAGATTGTTGAACACACTGTCACAATTTCACTAGCATCGAAGATATAGGATGTCAGGATGGGATTCCATGACGGATTCCTAGGTACACACTTAGATTAAGACACTTGATTATCCTTGATATATGAAAAAAAACCATAGTATATTATGTATACACACTCATAAAGAGTAAACACAATCACAAAGAGTGTTTGAGGGGGATCAAGTAGGATCTGTATACTCTCATGCATCTGCACATGGTTTATGAATTTTATAGGATGGATTGATCTAGATGGATGCTGGTTCTAAATTAAGTGAATTTAGAACAAGGAACCATGATATATGAACTTAAGATTTATTCTAGATTTAAAAATATGGGCTTTTAAATCAATGAAGCATGAAGTTAAATTAAAGAGAAATTAAAAAAAATCCTAGTTAAGAAGCATATTAAAGTGGATGTTACATTTTGGTATCAGAGCTGAAGGTTGTAGCTCTTGGACCTATTGATTCTTTACTCTTACTAAATTCTGATTTATTAACAAAATAAATTGAATATGAGAAGGATTTACCATGTATAACGAACTAGACCAAATTATGCTTCACGTTTGGAGGTAAATAAGTTAGATAACACAATCTAATAGTCCTTCATGACACATGAAACTACAAGGATTCATGGAGTAGCTAGTTGAGTGTGAAAATGATCATTTTTTTTTAGAGAAACTTTAACTGTATGATGACAATCAACAAGGGAGTTGCTTGATTGATTGAACTATCCTTATGGCAGATTTGGATCTTGAATCCAACATGATATAAAAACCCGCAAAGGGTAGATGAAGTGGATAGGAGTGGACTATCTGTTGTATCATAAATGATTCAAAAGTCCAATTAGGATAGAATGATACTTGTATTAAATTATGACTTAAAAAGAGAAAAGTTATATAGGAGCGTTAGCTCCTTTCCACCTGCAACTTTGGAAAAAGTGGTGGAAACAATGTGGTAGAAAATGTAGACTACCAGAATGATTTCAACAAGAAAGACTTGTTGCTATTTCCAGCAAGCAACAGAATAACACTGTGGTGATTAATAAGCTAAGATGAAGGAACAAGATTTCCTAACAACACATTGGGTAGGTTATGTAGAAATTCATGTTTCTGATTTTATTTGGCACTAGTACAGTTGGGTTCTTGGTGTCTAGTGATTATCTTAAATAGAATTAGAAATATGATTTATACTTCACATATGGAGAAAAAATCGTAAATCTTTGACTGACAATGCAACACTGACATTGACATGTTTGATCCTCCTCATGGAATTTGGATTTAATGAGTTCTTAAAGGACTTAAGACATAATGATTAACTTTGATTGTTTCAACATAAATCAATGTTTTTATTGTTATGGAAGATAAAAAAATATCTGGAAGCAAGCGAAAACAATAATCCTAAGGAAAAGAAAGGAACAATCTGGATTATTTAAGTAATCATTGGCCATGAATTTAGGTGAAAGATATCCGAAAGGTGAAAACCATGAAATTATTTGGATAAAAACAGCCAAAAAAGGAAAAACGTTGTGTAAATTTCAAAGAAAAATTAGGATTGCACAAGGCAAAGGTCCGGAAAAGCAAGTGAGTAACGAAATAAACATATTAGGAAGACTTTTGGGGAAATTGGAAACAATTTTTTCCTTATTTGTAGATGTGTTATATAACTTGTTATTTACTATTTGTATTATATATTAAATAATATTGCAAGTTATGACTGGTTGTTATGACAAAAATGTGATCATATTTTTGATTGTGTGACAATTTTTGTTGGTTAAAAAGTTGTTACAGTAGATAAATCTGAATTTCAGATCTGAAAATGACAAATTTTTATGGAAAAACAATTATTATTCTTCCAATATTAGTGGGTATAACATTGTTATGAAGTCTTGAAAACTTGATTCTTGCTAGTTTCATTCTTTACTGTTAGGGTATTTGATGATTGAATAAGTGGCTTATTATTTCTTACTTAAAATTCCGTTATGAGTAGAGTGAATCATCGATACGATGATGATTTTAAGGGGGGAGGTATGTAACATCCCTGTTGTCTTATTAGTCTTGCTTTGAATTATGTGTTGGGATGACATGCTTTTACAATGGAATGGTATTCTGCTTGGTGTTCTTTATTGGGACTGCATGTGTGTGCATTGCAGAAACATGTCAACACATTGGGACTGAACTCTATGTATATAACACATTTGCATATCTTGGTTATTAAGATTCAGTACTTTATGATATACTGATAGACTATGATCCTACTGTTTTTGTTATTTACCTTGGTTTGCTGATATTTTTGATAAGTTTAATGACTCTAAGTACTTGGTAATTATGATCCAGACTTAGGAGCGAGAAAATATTGACATTGATAAGGTAAGTTATAATGTGTTACTATTATCATTTGATGGAACAAAGTTTGGACTTAGTAAAATAAGGGACAAGTCTAATTTACTTTGAGACCTATTATTATACTAAGAAAAGATGATGCTTCAAAATAATACCCGGGTTCAGTTTAACAAAGATTAGGCTATTATCCTAAATCATCATGATAATTTAGATTGTAATGATAAAGCATTACTTGATTTTAAAGGAGCTCTAAGGTTACTATATTAAAAAGGACCTAAGTTGATATGGAATCTAACCTTAGTCTGAGCTAAGGTTTATAGCAAGCTTATGTCTATGTTATTTTGGCCTTGTCATAAATACTAAAGGACTTGGTAATATGATTAAAATTCATAAGAACCTACACTTAAACCTAGGGGAAATATATTGATGGGGACTTATGTGTGAACACCTATGTTTTTGTTTGAGTTATTAAATCCCAACCTAAGTTTGGGGGGAGGTTGACTCAAGCGATATGAACATAGCCTAGTTTTATGATCTAAAAGGGCTCTAACCCCTACGTACCATGTACCCACTGTTAAGCATTGAATTGCATTTAAGGACTCATCACCAACCTTATAATGGAAAAATGAAAAGGTGGGCTAAGTTGGAAAACTCTATAGTTCATTTGGAAGAGATATTTTAAGAGTTAGTCAGTGTGTTAAATTTAGGTAGAAAAATTGATAACCATGCATTGAATGCATGTATTGATCCTCAAGAAATGTGAATCCTTAGGGAATTTACTGAGTTTTTTGGTTGTTCATTATTTCATTAATGGTTTTGTGCTATGAATCTCTTCATGATGGAGCCATTGCTATTTTTTGTGAACTCTGCATGCAAGGAAATATGGGACTAGTTGTTTTGAGTTGTTGCATGTTTCAAGAAACTATGAGTTGATGGGAAGAAAAATAAAAGCTTGAGTTACATATTTATCCATCACTATAAAAATAATGGAGATTCCTTGATGGTTTTGGTTGACTATGGAATCGACCTTCTGGGATGTAAGAAAAATATTGGGAAGAAAAGGAAGAAGCACTACCAGGCATGATAGGCTCTATCCCTTCCTTAATATTTTGTTCCATCTGTTATTTCCATTTATGGAATTCTATATCTAGATTCTATCACCATGTGGTTTTTGGTTTTTGTTATTTTTCTTAAATCTGGAAAAGATATCATTTAATCTTTGTATATGAATGATTTGGAAAAAAGAAATATTATTATTACAGTGACTATGTGTGGTATGGACTTATAGTTATAGCTGGAAATGTGTTTCTCTATGCATTGTTATGTGAATCTATTATTCTTATAGAGGTATTGTATTTGTGTAAACTTTCAATCTAGATAGTATGACTCAGGTTTATTTCTAGAAAAATGGAACCCTTCCTTCATTTACAGTTCTAGGTATGTATGATCGATATGTTTATATGGTTCAAATTTTTATGGAAACTCTGCTTATATATATGCATGTATTCAAGTTCTTATGTGTATATTTGATTGATTTGAAATACCAACATGGGATGGGCTTTTCAATGGAGAGAGGTATGCATTCATGAGTTAAAACTTGAAGGTTTGAGAAGGATAACCTCTACCCACATTCTAGGTATGGCCATAGTAGGTTAACCTATTGGAATACACGGGTTGTTACAACAGTTCAGTCTATGGTGATATTGTGAAGTTATTTGCCTTCTATTAAACTATGAAATTTTCCAATGATTATGACTTGGGTGTTACCCCTTTTAATATTAAATCGTGTCAGGATCAAAGCATTGTTGGAACGAAATCATATCGATTTTGTGGGCTTAAACTTACCCTTTGTTTCTTAAATAGTTTGTGTTCATCATAATGGTTGTAAGTTTCTCTCCTTGGTATATTACTATTCACCTTTTCGAGTTGTTTGTGATATTCCATATTTGAATATGATAGGCCAAGGTGAAAGGACTTTATGGTTAGTCTGTGTGCATTATTTTGGTTTAGTATGGCAATGACCTTGCAATTTTTCCCCTTCATGGAAATTAAGGTATATAAATTACCTGTTTTTTATTGATCTGGGAACCTATAAGTTGGTGTTAATAGTGTCTTGGAAATATTCCTACCATGATCTTAATGGTCGATTGGAATGGAAAATTCAAGATCAGATATCCTTGGTTAAACAAGTAAACCACTATGAGGTTATGGGCTTATGTATATTGATGTATCAAGATACTAAATATAACTATAACTAAAATAAACCTTGTGTTATTTAGTTATTCACTTTTAGTATAAACAGTGATATTAATGATGGAAAAAAGTATATCATTTGATATGCTAAAATGAAAGGTATGAGATTAATATACATATATAACTTACAATCTTTAAGTATAAATCCCTACTAACGCAATCTACTTGGTCATGCATGGTTGAATTGTATTATTCTATAATAATTGAGAAGTTATTGAATGGTATACATGTTGTTTGACTTATTTGGATTATAATGATTGATTATTATGAATAACTAGTGCCTAATAAAATAAATATGGACTGTTGAATCTTGAAGCAAGAAATATGGGATTGTATAGTGTAACAGTAACTTTGTATTATGAAGTTATAAATGTTATGTTGTTGCAAGTATACTCAAGTATAGAGTGAATGATAACTTTACATTATGAAGTTAGTAATGTAATGATGTTACAAGAATACTTGATTGTTTAGATTCAAGTTGTTATACTTTAGTGAAGTATACATCAGTGTAATGTAAAGTGGTTTTTGGAATGTTTATGGTTATGATTTATGCTCTTTTTTATCAATAAAGTGATTCTAACTTAATACAACATTTCTTATATGAAAATACTAGATGGCGTAAGTTATTATGGAAGATATAGATCTTATCATGCTAGTTCTTATGAACTGACAGTTTCTAACAAAATTTACAGATGGACTTCACGAAAGGTGAAAGATGGATGCAATTAAAATGATTGCATTAGTTCCATTTTTTGAAGAAAACTGAATTATATTACTTGTTGTATATATCATTAAATGTAGTACCATTGTATTGTTTGATAAAGGATAGGCCAAGTAGCCTAGTTGTTGTATCAATTCTAAAAAGAGAAATTGTAAGACTTATTCTATCTTAGGGAAATTATGTTGTATCTAATTTCAAGAAATGAATAAGAGGTTGTTTTATATTCATTGTGACATGTATTTCTTGGATGTGAAAAGGATGTTTATTAAAATTTGTTCATGTATGGCTTATATTTAAGATACCATATTATATTATATAATACAAATGTTAATGTATTATGTACTTGATCTAATATAAGCTTACTGTATTAATGTTATTATTTTACTAAACAGTCTATAAGGCTGTTTGGTTAAGTATAATACATAATTCATTCAAGAAAAGTAGTGTATCACTAATTTAAGACATCTACAAGGAGGTAGATATATATGCATGTATGATATCTATTGATTGACATAAAGGTGTAAGAGTACAACATTGATTAATGAAAGTGATAAAATATATCATAACTAATGAATAGTTTGTAAGCTTTACATGATGATATATGGGTCAAGTACAACATTGATTAATGTTTAGTCAATAAATATTCAATCATTTGTATAGTTTGGGAATGATTCATTATTTGTGTAATAGTCAAGATTGGGAATGCAGATCTAAGGTAGGAAGCTAAATTTAAATCTTCTTTTGATACATAAAATAGAATGTAAAGTATAAAAAGGAATTAGATTCCACCTGCTGGGAAATTATGAGAAAAAACCTTAGGCATGATTCATTCGTGATGAAAGTATCGTGAGATCTATGGTAACTTGTTGTGAATTGAATAATTACTTGAAATAATCAAGTTATGATGTTCCAATTTAAGGCACTTGGTAGGCCAACTCACTATGGTCACTATGCGGTCATATCCATTTAATGATGATGGTCGTTAATTGGATATTGTTACTTAGCAGCTATGTTGAGTTGCCTCATCAAGTACCTCAAATTGTGACAGTTGTAATGCATTAAGAACAAGATTTATGAGAGTTACAAAAGTGGATAGTACCACATGGATAAGAACCCCAATACCAGCTAAGGATGGCTACAGGAAGGTAAGTGGTCTAGCAATGATGCAGATCATTACAGAGACACTTACTTTCCCATAGGTATCCTAAGCTGTCATAGTGGCACTTCTCCATGGGAGTTAATTTGGGTTTCTACCTTGTATGAGAATTGTAACTATTTATAACACTACTCTATGATCCTAATCTAGATAACAATAATTAATTGATGGTGAAAGACAATTTACAACTGACGAGTGTGTCATCAAGGAACTAAGCATGGAAAACATGACTTAAAAATCTGGCCGGAGTAGTATAAGTTTGTTGAACACATTGTCACGATTTCACTAGGATCTAAGATGTAGTATGTCAGGATGGTATTTCGTGATGGATTCCCAGGTAGACACTTAGAATAAGAAACTTGATTATCCTTGATATATGAAAGAAACCATATTATACTCTGTATATACACTCGTAAAGTGTAAACACGCTCACAAATAATGTTTGAGGGGGGTCAAGTAGGATTTGTATACTCTCACGCAGCTGCACATGGTTTATGATTGTTATAGTATGGATTGATCTAGATGAATGCTGGTTCTAAATTAGGTGAATTTAGAACAATGAATCATGAGGTATGGACTTAAGATTTATGTTGGATTTTAAAATATAGGTGTTTAAATAAATGAAGCATGAAGTTACATTAAAGAGAAATTAAAAAAATCCCATTTGAGAAGCATAATAAAGTGGATGTTACACCTACAACTCAACATTGTAATTTCTATAGGATTACATCCACCTTTTTCTTAAGAAGAATCCATCTACGCGAGAGGAGACATAGGAAAAAGTTTGTATCCATGAAGGAAAGGACCAAGAAGTTGATTGTGTGCCGAATTACAGAGTATGATGCCATACTCCAGACCTTAAAGGATGACTTGAAGAAATAAGGATGGGCACTAGGAAACTGTGAGGATCCTCAACATATCCTTAAGATAAGGACACTATAGGAAGAGAATTAATTCCTTGGAGCTAATAAATATGAGACAATGGGAAAAGAGGATAAATTAGTTGCAGTAGTAAGAAAGTGCAACACGCTTAAGGAATTCAGGGACCCCCACAAATAAATAATCAAGGAGTTGGGATGTTAGTCGCATGAAATATGGACTTCATGGAGGGCATGATTTCAGGTTTGGTTGGAGTGATAAGGGAATTGAAGAATAAGGGTGAAGATATGACCTTGGAAGAGATGAGTGAAGTGATTGGAGATGTCCTTGATAGAGCCAAGAAAGGAATAGGATAATGGAACAAATTAGAGGTTTATATAAATAATGATCACCCTGAACTTTTGCAACCAGCTGAACAGTAAAGTGTGTTGGTTATTCTTCTCTTCCTTCTATTATTTCATTCTTTCATATTCATTCTTTATTCTTATAATTTGATGGAGGGATAAGTCGAGAAACCCCATTGTCGAGAACTGAAATGTAATTAGTGTGGGTTAATGTTGGGTTGGAAAAATTATCTAAGTATTTGAAGTACGCATGGAAAGGTAAGGCATGCAAAGGTTGTGCATGTGTGCGTGCAAGAGTAGGTTAAAGAGGCATGCACCCAAAAGGAAAAATATCTAGAATTAGCTGATTTTTCATGGCACAAGCTAAAAATAGGAGAAGCGGTTAGAGTGTGACCCAAGTAAAGATAGAAACAAGAATACTTTGCAGCTAAGTAAGATCTATTTTGGGACTTAAGTGGGAGATCAAAGATCATGGATAGACCATGATAATAATAGGATTAAAGTATAGTTTATTTATAAAAGAATCTATTATTAGCCTTTTTGTAAAAGCATGCAGCTATTGGTGCATGGCTATTTTGAGCATGCAGTCGATTTTGAGGATGCATGGGCAGTGAAGGGAAAGTACCCACCCATATATATGTTAGTTGATCTACATAGTTTTGAGGACCATGTATCAAATCTGTATTGTAACATAGTTATGTTGCTTTGATGTTCTAGCATGTATGACTCTCTTGTGACTATTGTGATGTATTCATCTTATGTTAATGTAATCTTTTGGTTATTAATGGATAATTGTGGTTGGATCCTAGTAATTGATGTTTTTGATCATGGTACTTGTATGGTGAATTTGATCTCATGGATTTGTGATGTTTATACTGGAATGTATGCTTTGATAATGGTTACTATGAACATGTATGCCAACATTTTGGCAAGCTTTCACAAAGGAGGGACCTAGTATCTTCGCGTGGTTTGGGTGAGCATTCAAATCTATCTAGATTAATTTTCGGCATGCCTAGGCATTCAAGTGGAAATAAAAGACTACACATATTCATCCATATAGCTCTTATATTATAAATATATTTTGAACTATCACTTTTTATACCTAGATAGATAGATATATAGCACAATTTTATACATACATATCTATATTATGATTTTATGTACTAATATGGTACTAACATAGTTTGTTTCCTCTAATTTCCTTTCCTGTATAGTTTATATGCTTTATACCATTGACATGCCTTAATTACTACCTATATATTGGTTTTATACTATTAACATATTTTTGTTCCTTTTATTGTCTTTACTACATAGTTTTATATGATGAACACCTTTAAAACACTTTTATAACTAACTACATCTTGGTTTTCTACTACTAACATATTTATAATGCATACCTTTGGCATAATTTAATCACTACCTACATTGGTTTTACGCGCTTCATAGATTTCAAAAACTATTTTACATGCTTCACAACTTTGATAAACTATTCCTATTTTCACCTGCTTTCTTTTTTGACACTTCCTAGTGTTTACACCCTATTTTACCTATTGAATATTAGCTCTTATCATATGTTTATAGACTCTTATTTTGTGCAATGCATTGTAATACCTTGGAAAATCAACCGGGATTTCTTCACAAAAAACCATCTCTTATGATTACTAACTTGTTACCTTAGCCTCCCACATGTAGCACTAGGAATTTTCTTTGTCTCTTAGAGTTAGTGTGCTTCTTGTATCTCAACTTCTAAAATTTATCTACATGTCTTTCATCCATAGTTTACCCTCTCTTATGATGAATGTTTCAAATTTGTTTGTTATTATATTGCTCATTTATACATAATGATTAGGGAAATGCAATCATAGCTCATTATCTACCTTATTATACATTCCCATTGGGCTCACCAAGGTTACTCTCAAGATAACGTTCTTATTAAATGAGAAATTCTAGGATTATCTAAGTGTTAAGGTTTTTAGGTTCTCTTATATTACATTTAGGTGTAATTTGTATAGTCTTACTCATCTTCCATTCCAATTTTATCTTCTAAATATACATAGATAAGGAATAGAAAAAATAAAATCCATACAAAAAAAAAATCAAAGGCAACATTAAAAACCAAAAAAAAAATGAAAATCCATAAAAGATAAAAGAAATTTGAGAAAAATGCAATACATAAGGGTAAGATGATAATCTAAAATTCAATCACAAAAAAAAATGAAAATGTGGTATCATTGGCATGATTTGTATCTTGGTTAAAAGCTCAAGGTCCATAGTTATGCTCATTATATGGCCTAAGGTCTTTTCAAGTGTGATAAGATTTTCAAATTAAGGTAGGAGGCTACATATTTATGACTAGTTCCCCTATCTTTTCAAAAAAAAATACCTAATCCTCACAAGAACCTATGAATCCTTAATTAAGGGGTTGATAAATAAGGAACACTTCATGGTAAGGTAGGAGAATTTACTTTTCTTGCATCTCATAGACTTACATTGGATATATTTATATTTCACTATTTTCCCAAGCCAAAATTTGCACATTTGGGCTCCCTCACTCCTTGATGTTGATAATTCTTAGTATCACTGATCTATATTTAAGTCTCTTGATTCTATGAAGAAATTGTTTGTGCCTTTATGGTGCCCATTTAGCCCTCCCTTTTCATTATCTCCATTTGTTTCAAAAACTAGTTTCTATATCCTTCACATATTTGTATCATTTTCTTCATCTTTTTCAAGACATAGAATTACGAAAAGTACTGGGGTTTGAGGGCATTCCCTTAAACCATCTTGAGATGGCATATTTATTTTCCATATATTTAATTGAGATTTATAAATCAATAAATAGATTGAACATGAAATATTTACATTAAAATATACGTTATAAACACATCAATAAACAATGAATTTGCTAACATAGATTAACATCATAACTTATCATTAATGAGTTTAAGTTCAAAATACATATCTTTGAGGGAAATTTAGAATGGCAACCCGACTCTCATAATGGAAGCAACAGGCACATTCACATCTTGAACAATGAGGAATATTTATCATGAGCACATGTACATATAATTCACTAACCCTTATCAGGGACATCTAGACTGTCCTTTGCACCCCTGGTCTGATGCACTATGTAGACCCTGTCTCAATCGCAAGGCACTTGTCTTCTATTTCCCACTAGAATTTATTATTTGATAAATACTTTATCAAATTCTATATCTAAGTCATATATTTGATAGCCATATATTTTATTCATCATATTTTCTCATATCTTCGTATCCAAATATTAATTCATCATTTTTTCATGCCATCCACCGAAGGTCCCTTTACTTATTTGTTACATTTGAAAGGGTCCCGCACTTTTGGACACATCCTTTTATTACATAATTACATTAATTGCATACCCGTCTTATTGGGTTTCCATGTTTATTTATTTCACCCATACTATGGGATTTCTGTAAACATTCTATTTACTATCATTCTTTATATAAACCATTATCCTTTTATCCATTTATTTTCACAAGGGTGACATATTATTTTAATATTTCACCGCTTCAATATTTGGGGTAACTATACAAGGATTTGATCACGTAACATTCTCCACATGTTAATCTATTTGTTATCCTCAGTAGCACAAGTTTTATCTAAAACACATGTCACAACAATACTCACTTAGTTAAGGACATAATCAGTTTTATACATATAGTATTATCATCATAAAAAAAATTCATTCCAATTTAATTTTGTAGTATCTTATTTCATTTATCCATTTTCCCTCTTTTCCATTAAACATATATAGAGGATCAAGAAAACATCACACAATAAGTCATAAATTTCCCAATACATTCGAATAACACAAAAATTTGTTTTTTTTATTAAGGGCAAATAGTTTTGAAGGGACTATACCCTGTATACAAAAGGGCTCAAAAGCCAGATAGTCAAGATGAGAGATACATCCCAGAGAAGGGAAAAATGTCCAACCAGAGAGGGCTCAACAGCCAAGTAATACAATACAAGTGAAGAAAGGATCCAAATGAACGATGATCCCAAAAGAAGCCAAAGAGAACAAAAAGCAACAAAAAGAGAAGCATCATAAAAAACTCCGCCAAAAAATAGCTCCTGAACCGCCAGATAACAGCAACATCGCAGCCAAAAATCAGCCACACAGCAACCCGTTACTTTATAACACAAAAATTTATTACTATCAACTTCTAGATAGTATTAAATACATGACATTAAACACCTAAATAAGATTTGCCATTTTATTTTGGATATAACAAATCATCAAATCAAGATAAGGTGTTTCGATTAGAAAACGATTTAAGTAATGTACTTTAACATGGATTGAATATAATCAACAAAATAAATTACTAGATCTAAGGGTCGTCTCTCCCCCTATGGGATTTAAATATCATCTATTAGACTATATATTATAAAGAAAATATTGTACACAATTCAATATTTGACATCTCCAATATGTTCAAGATGGGTATCCCCAAATGTCCTATGTTGCGGATAAAACAATTTAATCAGGAAATTATTCACTCACTCATAGGAAAACTTTATAAGGAAATACCTACCCAAATGTACCTAACTACGACATTTTTGTAGGATTCAGTGCAAAAATGCTAGTATGATAACACCAAAAATAATTCTTATATCACCCTAGTTAACTTCAAATCATCTTATACTATATTTCCACTAAGAAATTTGCATTATGCGGTAGGATCTAGAGTTAATAAAAATGCTTTTTTCTTTCCATGCCTTAATTATGATCACTAACTGTCAATGTTTCTAGCAGGGTAGAACAATAAACTTTTCAAAATAACATGAAATGCTACTTACCATGACCTTTAAAATATAGGGCTCTATATTATCCTCATGCTTAGTATAAATAATATTTTTTTATGATCCTAGTGTGAAAATTAATTAATACATCAAGGTTTTAGTGTAACAGTTTGTTACATTTGGTATCAGAGCGACCACCCAGGTTCGAGTCTTGACACAGGTGGCTATGCTAGTATTGCAGTGTTTTCTCGAGGCTTGTATAAGGTTGTGTGTGGTCCCGCTATATAGGCAAAATTCTAGCCTGGGGTTCAGGCTACAAAATGTGGTGGGATGTTATGATCCTAGTGTGTGAATTCAATAATGCCTCAAAGTTTTGGTGTAACACTTTGTCACATATTCTCGAAACATAAGCTCATCTCTCTCAACTCTTAAGGGTTTTCCCTTAAAGAGCTCGAATGATTCATAATGCCATAATAAGCACATTGCACTTTATGTATGATAGTCAATCTGAACATATGTGATTATAATGTATAAACATAGACACCTTCTAATATGATACTTTATCAACAAAATGGATAGGCATTAACAGGAAAAAATGTTATCAACAATTTCATTTCACAATAGTAAAAAATTAAATAACACACTATGTTAAACTTTTTGAGTTTTAATCATGTTTACTAGACAACTCATAATTATGTGTATGCACAAGGATAGAGACTATTGTACCACAGTCATAGATAAGGGTACTAGGAAATATTTTCTTGATCAACACAGTCTAACATCATATCCATACACACAACCCTTATCTTATTTTATCATATATAGATAAATTCATTATGATATCCACAAAGTTAATCACATATATTACCTAACCTCCCAATATAATCTAGAGTTCATAGAGGATTTACCTGAGTAGAGGTTAGGTAATTGAGTATGTAGGAAAACCAAGTTTTAAAGTACTTTAAATGCTTGCATTCATACCATTTCTCTATTTTAAGGTGTTTCTAGGATATTTTCCTTGTATTTATTCACAAACATTGTTAAAATTAATTGTGGAATTAAGTTGTTATTTCCTCTTGGAAAATAGTCTTTGTATAGAATATACATGGTTGACATTTCTTTTCTCGCCTTTGATTATCAATCTCTAATTCTTTAAGTTTTATTTAAAACTATTTTTTAATTGTGTTGATTCCTACATTAAGTTGGGACATTTTTCACACATGTTGGTTTTCCATCCATCCTTCCATAATTATATATTTCCAATTTATCAACAAATAAGGGAATTAACCATAATGTACCTTGATACATTGAACCTAGTGGTGAATTTAAAATCAAATATTTTGCAGTTGATATAATTTTATATCCCATTCTTATAAGATCAGTATGCCAATATACAATAATATTTTGAATGGGCACTCATCAATGCTAAATAGTTTTATTCTAAAATTGTTAGGATGAGACATGGAAAGTTATCAGTATGTGGATAAGTGTCCCAGCAAACCAATGAAAAATGGAATTATACACCGTATACTATATCAAAATTCCCTTTTATAATAATTCAATGATGGATGTTCATGCCCAGTTTTAAAGCTCCTATTTTGGTATATCTAAGAATTGTTTGAAAAGGTTGTGAATTTTGGTGTTACAACTTTAAATGAGTTTTCTTAGAATTTTATAATTCCTTTTTAATAAACCCCTTATGTGCATACCTTGATATCATTATATTTCATGAGATGAATTCTCTTTGAGGCATTTTGGTCAAACAATTCATATGCCTTATATACACTTTCATATTTTTTAGTCATTTTAACTAAGACCAAAATTATTTTCCATGAGAAACATCATGGTGGAAAATGAGAGACGAGAAGGTTAGACATTTGTTCATTATGTTTGGTGAAATAATATCAATACCTCTTTAGGATAACCATGTCTTCTGTAAGCAACAATTATGACACTCCCTGAAAAGATATCCAATTCTACCATTTTTTCAAACACTTGGAAATTTTCATACATTTATAAGGGTGTATTACAAAATCTTGTGGCCAATGTACTTAATTCCCCTCTCATTTATGTGTGACCAAACTTCTCTGACTACACTTCCACTTGAGACCATAATCTTCAATACTTCCATATCTCTCAATATTAGCACTTGTCAAAATCATATTTGATTGATATATTAGCCTTTTATTTGCTCATCATTAAATTTCCTTCATATAATGTATGGGGCATATATAGAGGAATCCCATGAAATTGTCTTAGCAGAGAAAATCTAACAGGAACAATTAATTTTTTCTGCATTTGATTTATTTTCTTAGTGTAATCTTGAACAACCTTCCACTGTGAATTTTCCCAAGTCTTTCGACATGGACATGTGGCCAAATAATAGGTTCCCAATTGTTATCCAACCACGTATTAGGTCACCAGCCAATCGCGAGGTTTCAAAATAGAACATGTTTCAACTTAGTGTCTCAAATGATGAACCATGAGACATAAGGACTTGGACAAGTCAATATACCCAAGATTGTGACATGTGGCTGAATCTTAGACACTCATGGGGTTTTCACAGGACATAGGATTTTGGTGACTAGGGTGAAGTATATATAGCATGCCCGAGATTGATACGTGGCAGAATTCCAAAGACAATGGTCTGAGGTTTTGAGAAATGCACAATAATAATGTGATTTGATAAGTGTTTAGATCACAATAATATTAAACATGTAACCAAACACAATATATCATTTTATCAAGTAGGTGATTGTACACACCCAAAAAATACATCGTACAACATTGAAATGCAACACATCTTCAATGATGGCAAAAAAAAATTACAAGATGAGAATGAGATCAAGATCTATCAATCTCTTCTTTGCATCCCTTGTTTTACTCAAGTCAACCCTTATGTTTTGTTCCCAGACTTCAATCCTCCCCGCAAGACCATTTTTTAGCTTTTAACATTGTTGTTTTAGTGGCGGTTGTACAATCACCCCTTGTTGAAAGAGCGGCAGTTACATAACCGCCCCTCTGGTAATAGTGCATTTTTTTCACTATGTAAACTGAGATTAAAATACACATTTTTGAACACGTGTTTTGATTTCCACTTGATTTTCTCTTGCATTTCTTGGTCAAATTGACTAATTTTAGGATTTTTAGATTTGTCTCGAGTTCCTCTTTCTCTTTTATTAAATATAGTATGTTGATTTATCCTCCTCAAGCCGAGTCACCATTTCTTGATCAACATGTTTTCTTAACATCTTTTCCTCCAACAACTTATAAAAATGATATTTTTATTCGTATCATGGGTTGGGCATTTGATAATTTTTGTGAAGTGTCATGCTACCGAAGTTTGGAGAGATATTACACAAACACCCATTTCAATACTTTGTTCTTCCTTACTACTCACATTCCACTCATCCTCTTTACACAAAGTCAGTCACATTCAATTTCTTGATTTCTTTGTTGTCATTCATTATCTTGCCTACCTGGATCAATTGGAACTCACACATTGGAAGGGGATTTGAAGCTGATGATACATTAGTTGCACCACATCTCTGGAAGAAGCTACCACAACACTTTCGTAACCATGTTGGAGTTGTATTCAATAATTTAAATTTTTAGTGTAGTCATTGTTTGTTATATGTAGAAAAAATAATTTGTTTATTTTGTTAAAAGTTTGAATATTTCATCGTTTACCATACAATTTTAATTCTAGTATTTACTTTGAAAATATCTCTTACATAAATCTTCTTCCCTTGATAATTTCTTCCTGGCTTATCCCTATAGATCTACTTGGGAAGTTATTTAGAGGAAGAAATGAGGAAATCCTCATATTCCCTTATTTCTTTCAATTAAATCATGTTGCGGAAAGTTTTTTCGGTAAATAGGAAATTTCTTTGAGAACCTTTCCTTCCCAATAGACCTGCAGTAGGATATTCATTACAGGAAGCTACATAGAACCAAAGTAATAACATTTGAGTAATTCCTCATTAGATTATCCTTACAAAGCTTCCCTGCAACAGAGGAATAACCACTTCTGTTTATTATCTATTTTCTACTTTATTTTAACTAGAAGAAGCATTGGTTTTATTTTAAATCATTTCCCTATGTCTATAGAAGTAATTTTAATTTATTTTTAATAATCTCAAAAATACAAAATCAATAGTTTTTTAATTAGTTTTTAAAATCTTGTTAAAATACAAATAGATAAAATATATAGTCACATTTGTTTTATTTAATTAACTGGGAAGGAATTTATTTAATTAAATTATTAAATTCACTTTTATTTTATTTAAATTATATGTATTTCCATTATTTATTTAAAACAAGAGTTTAGAGTAGTTCAAAAACTAAAATTGAAACAAAAATTCTAGTCATTAGGAATTGACGCTACTTGTTCATATCCTTCTTTGACCAACTTAGTTATTAGAAATTCACACTACCACTTCATAGCATCTAGTTATCTTTCAACTACCTATCCATACCCATCTCGTCTTCCACACTTCATTTGTCTCGGCATGACCTTAGGAAGTCGAATACATAGGGAATCCCATGTGATTTTTCCTATATACAAATTCTAGAGAACCTGACGTGAAGGACTAATTTCTTCTAGATTCTATTTTTAGTATATTTTTTTAGTTCCACCTTCCCCCTCTTCCATTATTATGTGGGTATTTTATACCCTAAAAATATTTCTAGTAGAGTGTTTTGTGTGTCTTTTTTCCTTGATATATATTCTTCTCAGGTTCAATCTCAACGGTCATCTTCCTTTCCAGGATGGGTTGACAACTACACCAATAATGTGAAATTGTCTCCTATATATATATATATATCAAAGCCTACCAATCATGTGAGGATAGAGGAGGTTGACTAGTCCCTAAATATTTAAGATGGTCAATCCAATTGGAATAATATGACTTTTGTGGGTAAAATCGATCCCCACAATAGGGTCTTATCAAGACCCCACATTAGCATGCAAATGACATACGATGATATTTTTACATGAATCATTGATCCACTTTGCACGCTAGATGATTCTTTAGAAAGGATAAAGACTAAATCCTATGATATGTTAAATTTATATGTTATGGCTAGAAACCTTGAAGCTCCCTCTTTTAGGGAAAATAAGAATACCCATGTCAAACAATTTATAAGAGGGTATCATTCATCCTTTCCAGAGAATCTTGTGGATCACATGCCCAAACAAAGGGATCAAATTTCACATAATGATGTTATTTCCACATTAGTAGGAAGGATTATAAGAATTGGAGAGTTCCCAAACCCTGCAACTAAATCATGTAATAAGGAAAAACACCAATTATCATATCAATAATTAAAGTTACACCCCTGACACCAACACACAACAAATGAAACAACCATCGTAGTCTAGCCAATTCTAACCCGATTGACCTTCTCACATGATCTGGCACACTAGGGATGGGCCCTCACCCATCCTATACACTACCCTACACAAGGATTATTAGTCACAAATGCTTTCCCATACACTACTCCCAACAATGTGAGTTTCCATAACACAACGCCCGTGAATGCATTCTCTAATGTTACTCCTCCTTACATGCATATGTAATTCAAAGTCCCCAACATTCATACATGTATTAGTTCCCTGGTCCATTTACACCATTCCAAGGAAACCTCATATGCCCCAACTAATACCTATGGTGTAGATTATTAAACACCTCCTCCTCTACCTTTTCATTAAGTAACCTCAATGGTAGAATCATATGTAATGGGAACTTATGTTGAATATTTGAAAGAACCTCTCGAATTTACTATACAGGGTGTCATGTTTCCACACCCATTTCTATATATTCCTAAATTCAAAGGAGAAGGAGATCCGTAACACTCATATCAAGTCTTACACCACTGTTATTAGGGAGTTGCTTCCTTGGGATGCAGTAGTGGCTAAGATATTCCCAAAGACTATTGAAGGGGTTGCCTTAGACTAGTATTATTGAAACCTTAAAGCTTCTATAAATTCCTTTAATCATCTTGTTTTCAAATTCATAAAATCCTTAGACATGAACAAGCTCTTACGTACATGGATTGGGGAGTTCTTCATATCAAAAAGGAATAAGACGAATCTGCCACTCATTTCATACTAAGATGACATTAGGTTCTTTATTCCTTCATGCAAGAACACCTAACATGGACCAAAAATAACTTTGTGACCTCTTCCTCCATTCACTCAATAGAGAAAACAATGAGGAAGTGAAAATTTTTCCTTTCTGTAACTAAGAGGAAGTATTAGAAATCGTGCTTCACATTGATAAAGCAACTGTAAATAGTGGGTGTAAAACTTATGGTCCTAATGGGAAGTTAGTAACTTCTAGCCATAACAACATTAATTATTAAAACAATATGAATAATAATCAAGGGCCTAAGGTCTTAAATAAAAATCATGGTGTTACTACAGATGGTTTTACCGACCAACAAAAAACCCTAATGTTATAAACACTAATAACTTAAATAACTATAACAATAACATGGGGAGCCAAATAAATCCTAATGTTATCCTATCTATCAATGAAATTGATTTCAACCATCCTCCCCATGCTAAAACAAATCCCAAGGTCAAAATTAATACCAAAATCTTAGTTAGGGGGAAACAAACTACAACTATAACAACCAATTCCAAAATAATAACCGAGGTTTTAATCAATAACAAAATTTAAACCAAAGGTTGGGGGATTACAATCTCAATTTATACTGTGGATTTTAATGTGTTATTGGTCATGATTCATGACACTCGTATAGAGATTACAATAAATTCATTCAAATATTCTTGTAGAGGATAAAGGACAACTCTTCATAGACATGTTTCTTGGAAACCTTAGAGGGATCCCCACAATCCGGTTATATAAGGACCGGTTGCACCTCAAAATGTAAATTTTAGAATCTATCAAGATTCATTCCCTAAGCATCCAGAAGAGGAGAATTTACATCCTAAAAATTTAAAAAATGGTATTCCTATTGGGACCCATGACCATGAAGCCTTAACTTCTAAAAATTCTTGGGTTACCCCTAATCTAGACCAAAGAAACAAGACAGATTTTGGGACTAGTCAAATTAGAAATTGAGCCAGAAATCAATGTGATGACTCAGACAAGGGAGTACACTTCACATCCTCTCCCCACTCACTCCATTTTGTAGGATGACACTCATATAGTCCCAAAACTTGTAGGATCATATGACTTGATTACAGACTTAAATAAGACCTTCTCTCACATTTCTTTTCTAGATTTGTTGAAGAATTATCTAGTGCACTGTTTTGCTCTACTAGATGCATTAGGGCTTGGTCATCTAATCCATGTTATTCCTCCACTTGAGGCTCAAATCAATCATATTGAATTTTACATACATCCTCTAGGACAGAACAATAGGGACATTGGGTATGTATTTCAACATAAGAAAGATGCTCATTTGGATGTTGAAATATCCCGAAAAGGAGATCCTACATTATACTTTCAAGTGTGGAGATATAACAATTATATTAAGAGAGAAATTATTGATGATGGGGATGTTGTGAATGTAGTCCCATTCTCTTTCTTGCAGAAGTTAGGATATGGGGAGACCAATTTCTCCTCTACTATAAACACATTATGAGGATATGATAGTCTCAAAGATACTTCAATTGAGACCATAGTCCTTACAGTTTCCCTCGAACCAAAAACCATTTTAACCAAATTATACATCATAGATAAGGAAATGAAGTATAACATGATCTTAGGAAGAGGCCATTTCTTCCACTTTATTCCAAGAGATTAGATTCCTCCATTTGGGTAAGGTCTTCATTGCTCAAGGGGATGCTAAACCCTTCGACATATATCTAAAAAACCTCAAAAATAAACCCATAGTTCATTCTAAATTTGAACTCCCCGCAAACCAATTAAACAAACCACCTCCTTCAAAGGAATTGGTTGTGACCACAAAATGGGTTCCAAAAGACGTGAAGTAGATAAACCAAAAGTAATTGAAGTTGCAAAAAATAAGTGAGAATAAGATCTTTTATAGTAAAAATTGTGGCCACAAAAACCATGACAGAAATTATAAAATTCTTAGAAATTGACTCACCTATCACTCTCCCCTTTGACCTCCACAAGGAATTGGAAATATTATCTTGAATCTAGACCTCTCTTCATGTTGATGATCTTATAGATATATGCATGGTAGAAGTATCAAGGTGTGAGAGGAAACCTTACCAAAGATAATATGAGCTCATTTTCCCACTATTACTATTGGAAACTCCATTACGATGGAGCCAAATTCCAATATGGTGCAGGTGTAGGGGTGATCTTAAATTCTCTAGAAGTAAGATCATCCCCTTTGATTTCAAATTAGACTTAAAATGCACCAATGATAGGGAAAATTATGAATCTTTTCTTGTTGGTCTCATTATCACCAAGAGGATGGGAGTTAAAAATATTAAAGTCATAGAGGATTCACAATTTGTAGCCAATCAAGTTTTTAAAGTTTACAAAACCAGGTTGGAGCACTTATAACTTTACAAGGATTTTTGCATGAGATGAGAAAAATTTCCAATTTTATCTCTATTGAATTTTTCCTTAGGGAGGGAAACTAATTAGCTGACTTTATGGATTCCTCTTCTTCCTACTTTTACCTGGATGCAAACTTAACAGAGACCAAGTTTGTTGTATCCATTAGATTTTAACTCTTGGTGTGCAAAATTCCAAATGTAACCATACTCATCTACATGGAGAACAAAGGTGAGCTCGTTACCATGGACTATCTATAGAATGACAAGGTATCTGACATGTGTGAAAAATTTAAGATATCTCATCACACTTCCTCTCTCTACTACCCTCAATCCAATGGTTAAGCTGAGGCTACAAATAAAACTCAAAAGTTTGTTTTCCTCAAAACAGTCAAGGAGAACAAGAGGGATTGGCATCTCAAGTTGTTCCCAACCTTATGGGAACACATGAATTCCATTCATACA
This sequence comes from Taxus chinensis, assembly GCA_019776745.2. Lineage (NCBI taxonomy): Eukaryota > Viridiplantae > Streptophyta > Pinopsida > Cupressales > Taxaceae > Taxus > Taxus chinensis. Next base: position 58,851,363 of record CM034155.1, read on the forward strand.
CTGATAGGGGTAACACCATTTTTCTAAGTTTTTGGTTCAAAAGTTATACCTTTATAGGTGCAACTCCTTAGTCTTTATGTGTCGCTACAAAGCATATTAGATGAAGACAAGTATATAAATGCACGGTTACAATAGAATTAGAAAACATGGATGATAAAAGGCTCAGATATGAGAAACATGATCAATTTTATGCAAAAAAAATTTGTCGATAGTATAACAAAGGTTCATGAATGTACCATTCATGCAGGTGATCTTGTGCTAATTTTAGATGGTGGGATAGATAAGAAAGTGGGAAAAGGTTGTAATTTTATACCTAAATGGATAGGACTTTACCAAATAACTTAAATATTTCAAGAGTGGAACTTACCATTTGTGCAATTTAGAGGGTAATGATTTTGGTAAAATCCTTCAACTCACTTCACCTAAAATGTTTCTATATATAAGTATTACATCACCACATTTATCTCATTACACTTTCACCCTTTGTTTCGGTTGCATTGTCATCTTGTTTAGATTGTATAATGAATCTAATTATTTCTCAAATAACTTTAAAATTTAAAACTTTGGAAAATGTTTCTATCAAGATATCTCTACAAATTCTTTACACTCTTTAATTATATAATTCACATCATCATTTTCAATCATGAGATAAGATTTAATATTGATCTTGTTTGCTAGATTTTCTGCACAACTAAATACCTAGGCAGTCATGAGATAAATCTCCCTCATTTACCGGTGAGGCTCCCGTGTAATATTTTGTTAGTTTAAATGTCTTAATATCTATCTATTAGTATTACTTTAACCGTGTATCTCATGAACCATAGCTATACGGTTCTGCGGAAAGTAAGCAGCTGTAAAAGAAAGGAAAAATCTACAGAAGAGGAAAATAATAGGAAACAGAAGAAAGTAGAGAGGATGTGCAACCCAAGCAATAGTTTACAGAGTTGATTGCATGCACATAGATTAAAACAAATAGATCATTAAGCACAAAATTCAAATAATAGGAAACTTTCAAATCCAGATCTATAATAACACAAAGTTTATGAACATATCTAGAAAGAAAGTAAGAAGCAAAATGCACCATTGACACAATGTTCTCCAAAAATCTCTTCTATATTCCTTTGCTTGCAAAAATCAGGGGTTTCAGCTCAAAGTCTGGAACACAAGAATGCTGATTACAAATTCTCGTCCTTTAACCTGTAGGTTCTTCCTCTACTTATATCACATATAGGTGAAATTACAAATGGGAGACTATAACTGAACTAGATCATAAATAAGAAGTAAAGAGAACATCTAGAAATCATCTTCCTTTAATTTCTCTTTTAGTGACATGCATTAGGATTTCAAGCCAAAATTGTGCACATCTGTCACTTAACTCAAAGAGTCATTCCAAATAACTTAAAGTAATGGTTTTTAAACCAATAAATTTTAAGTTTACAATTACATCCGGGGACATAAGAAATAAGATAAGAAAGAAAAGAAGAAGGAAGATCTGCCAGCTGTAAGTCCTACACTTTCTTTTTGTTTTGATACTGAATATACTTTTCAAACATATAGTTCAACAATTTCCCATCCGCTTTAGCCACAACTTCTTTCTATGTCTTGAATTGCAGCAATCCTTCATTCAAAACTTTGATACTCGCTTCCACCTCCTTCAATCTACGCCTAAACTTCTTAATGTCTGATTGTAGTAGTACCAGCTTACTAATTGAATTCATTGTAAAAGGCCTAACAGCTTCATCAATCCTCTCCTGAATCATCAGAAGAGATCCTTCTAGGGAATCAGATACTTTTTTGGGAATGGTCCTTTTGTATGAAGAAACGTTCCTAACCACTTCCTCATTGGTGAAAGAAACTACATTGCTTGACAGTGACAATGCCATACCCTCGAGCACCTACATTCTTTTCAGCATAATTTTGAAGATCTCCAAGTGGAAAGAGACTGTGAATTCAAGTTGCTTCCCCTTTTCAACCGATCCATCAGGCACAATTCGTTCTGCAATCAAAACCTCCTTTGGCAGCTTATTTATCTCGACCAAAGTGCCCAGGTTACTTTCAGCCACTGTATTCATATCTACCATGCTTGTCACTAGTTGCTTCAGCTGAAATAATGCATCCTTCATAACCTTTAGATGAGATGGCACCTTCCCTAAGCTGTATAGAAGCTTGGCGAATGATTAGGCTCTTCCATTCATCGATAGATTTAACTTGGTTACCTACATTTTCCACTTCCTACATCAGATGATCACTCACTTGCTCATGTGTTGAAATTGGCTGAGAGAAAGGTTTGAAAACCTTAGCAATGATCTCACACAACTGGGAAACCTACTTTTGAAGTTTATATTTTTTTACCTTCTCTTTCTCAAGCTTAAGGAATAAAGAATTTATTAGTGTCTTATGTGTCTTGCTTTAATCCTTCGGTAGTAGTTTGACCTATTGGCACCTTAGTTACTGATATATCTGTTGTCTGTAAGCTTGCCTTTCTCCTTTTCCCTCTACTGGAACTGATACCTCAGTGAAATTTTGCCTTGATTCTTTTAATAATCAACCTAGAAGTCACCTTAGCAACTTTAGGTCTTCTATCATTTCCGTCCAAACTCAGGAGCAGCTGCAAGTCATGTTCCTCCAGGTTGATCTCCTCTCTAGCTTCTGGGATTGACTACAAAGCAAACCACTTTGAGAAATTTATTTTCAGAGAATGAGAAGTTGTTGAATGCACCACCATCTCATTCTCTGGTTCCTCTCCATCCGAGTTTGCTACAGTGTCGTGACTGCCATCTTCTGAATTGTCCAAAGACAATGCCCTTTCAAACTCTGCCATCTACAACTTTAGCTTTTCTTCATGAAGAGGTGAAGATCGGAGTGGTTGAGGAGAAAACAAAAATGTTGTTGGATTCAATGGAGGAATGACAAGATATCCTTGAGGTTCAAAGGTAGGTGAAGTACCGTGAGTTTACGCTGGAGATGTTGGAACTAGCACCATAGTTGTAGAAGTGACTTTTTCATGTGTCTGAGACTTCTTATGCACTTTAAGCTTTTCAGGCCTTCTACTGCTTTCACCTTTGTGCTTTATTTTGATGGAGTCTCTTGTGCTAAGGTTTCATGTGATCTAATTCATCAAAGCTTCATCAAGGCAATACCCCTTTGTCAGAAACCAGTTCGAGGTATTGACCAGAACTGCGGCAGATCTTTCCTCGATCAGTGTGGCAGCCACCAATGTTTTCCTGAAGAGCAAGATCTATCCCCTCCCATTTGATAATAAGTGTCAAACAACACAGGCCCATCATCTATGAGATCTATAGGTATCTGAACCAATCCATAATCAAACACTTGTTATGCCGATAACCTGTTGTATTCTTTATTTCTAACTTCGTACTCATTTCTGCACTTCATCCAAAAGTCTTCCAATGAAGGCACATGTGAGTATTCTTGGGAGTTTTTATTATTTGCTACCCCATATGGATCAAAGTTTAGCCGTGCTAGGAATAACTCATGCTCATACTCAGAAAACATTTCATCTTCAATTCCTCTAGCCTTGTGGATGCTCTGACAGTTGTAATAGCCTACTGTGATCGGAAAGGAACCTGTAGACTTGTGCCACTTTGATTGTAGGTCATGCATCTCCACGAGATACTTGCACAACTCCATGATGACCCACTTGTCGCTTTGATATCTTGGCAACTTGACTGGTTCCCCCAAAAATCTGGTTACCCTGAGGTATGTGAAGTTTGCAAACTGGATGAAAATATAGCCATGCTGGGATACAACTTCCCAAGCTTCTTTTCTCACCCTGTTGGTCTTCAGATCATTGTTCAATTTGCAAATGAATCCATAAAAGAATCCATCGTTGACCAACTTATAATATTTATGGCATTCAAGAACTGTTGTCAACTACGGGTAGCACTAAAAAATGGGATCCTTCGAGAGTATGCCCCGTCTATCCAGCTTGGAAAATATACCCTGCGAAGTTATTGCGTATACCAGGTATGAAGTCATCTTGAAGTTGTATGTCTGCCTCACACTTTGGAGCTGCTCACGAATTTTATCACTAATGATCTCCGCCCAATTGATTATTGAATCAGCTTTGTTGATCTCAATGGTTCTAATGAAGGCATACATCCATGAGCGGAAGTTGTGAGTGTTGGCTTCTCCATTTATCCTACATAGCAATTTAGTAATATCATCCACTTCCTGCACCAAATTGGATCGTGGAAGAGTCCTCGGGAACTTTGATGGAGACCTGGGCTTCTTCATATATTTATTATTCATTATGCCCATAGAGTCTATTTTGTGCTTCTCCCATCTGTTGCCAGTGTCCAGCATGTTAATTGTAGTCACCACCGGTCCCGTTGGAATCTTATAGACAATAATTGATAAATTGTGCATCCAACCTGATTATCGTCTTTCCCGTAGCATCCGGATTGTTCTGGATAGGAGATGGTATGACCGTGCACACTCCATGACAAATTCAAGAAACTGAGTTGTGACTGGGAATGTTGAAGCTCGAATAATTCCACTACTTTTTATTGCCCGTATAAGAGACGTCTTTCCAGCCCTGGATCTGTCAATCAATTCGTAGAGGGGTTCAGGGCCTCAATCCGTGTCATTGATATCAGCAAATCTGGAAGTAATGCATGATTCCATTGATCCTTCTCTTTCATTATGCTTCATCATGGTTGAAGTAATCTTTATCTGAGAAACCTTTGTCTGAAGTCTTTTTCTTTTAATCTTGTCGGAATTCTTTGCAATTGGTGCAAATCTAGTAATTTCTTTAGATTCGGAAGATATATTCAATGTACCTGACATTGATTTGAACTTCCTTTCACTTATATAAGCACTTGTAATGAATACCTGCAATTAATTCAGACAAAGACGGAATCCAGAGCATGAACACTTGATTTTTATCACAAAAATCTGCATATAAAGCCCGCTGCCCTAAAATTTGAGGCTTTGCTTGCATGCAAATCAAAGCATAAATATTTTTAACTTCACTTGGGCACTTATACCAACATGTAGATAATTAACAAGGCTTAAATCAAGCTCCTCCAACCCTAGGCGCCAAACTTTGAAGCTTTCTGGCAATGAAAAACACTTTTTGATGCAAAAATCCTCCTTCCTTGGGTGCCAAAACTGTTCGGGCTGCAATCCTTTGCAAAAAGAATTAATTACATCTTCACTATGGCAGCCCATGCTTATATAACCCTCAACATTCTATTTCTAATAATTGTCCACTCTATTCCTGGAAATTAATTAATAAACAATGATGTTTATTCACCCAAATTGGGCGCCTATTTTTGCATGTTGCTGGCTGCCATTAAATAAATTTTATTTATTTATTTTTAGCATGCTACCTTCAGTTCTCTTTGACTAGCCTTCATGCATTGACTTTCTATTCATCCATGGCGCCAAAATTAGGCAGAAAAACTATTAATAAATATCATTAATATCATTGTTTAATCACCAAATGGGTCACACTTTTTGACATGGGTGAATTCTAAATTTAAGAAGTCAACTTCTGATGGGAATTTTCACCCTGCACCGCAGCTCTAAAAATCCCTTCTTCCACTTAAGTGATTTGACTTTCATCATGGGAATTTTTACCCTGCAAGGCAAGGTAATAAATTCCCACCTGCCTGCCACCTCCAATTTTCCCACTGCAGCTTAAGTGACTTTCTAAAAAGTGTGACTTGTATTAAAAATAGCTTCTTTTAGAAAAGTGTGACTTGTATGGGTGAATAAAACCCTTCGATGGGAAAAGTTAGCCTACTAGGTAGGCTGGAAAATTCCCATCGGTGCTTTAAGTGATTTTTTCTTTATTTTATAATGGGAATTTTTACCCTGCAAGGCAGGTAAGAAATTCCCACCTGCCTACCGCCTCTAATTTTCCCATCATAGCTTAAGTGACTTTGACTTCATGGGAATTTTCACCCTGCAAGGTAGGTAATAAATTCCCACTTGCCTGCTGCTACCAAAAATCCCACTGCAGCTTAAACCTATTCATTCCCAAAAAGTGCGACTTGCCTAGGAGAGGCTTTTTGTGCATGACTTCATCATTTTTGGTTAGAAGCTTGCATTTTGAGGCTGATTCCTTCTGGCATTGTGTTGGTAGATGATCTCCAGATGCTTCAGGTAATTAAACAGACTATACTGGTGAAATAATTGACCTAGGGGAATTTCACAGATAACCAAAGGAAAAAACCGAAGAAAAATGCAAAAGAAATAAATAAAAGTAAAAAAAACGTTGCCAGAAGTTGCAGACAATGCCCTGAATTCATTCCTGGTGAAAACCCTAATGAGATGAGTGAATACTAGCATGCAAAATCACAATAGGATTCAACCAGAGCACAATTTACTTCAAACGGGGCATTATTTATTTAATAAATAATTAAATAAAAATTTCCTCGCAGACAAAACTTGGCAGAGGGATAAAACGAGTTTGGGCATCTGGGTATTTGTCAAAATTGGCTCATATGATACACTGGGAATATCCTAACATAATACAGACATCTTCTGGCAATAAAAACACAAAAAGACTTGCTATTTTAAAAGAATGAATTTTTTTCAAATGGGTAGTCCCAGATTTTAGGGTGAAATCTGGGGACACCAGTCAGCTCCGTTTGTGGACATATTTGCCTCTATCAAAGAAACATGAGTAAAGATGAGATCCCAACATCTATGGTTTGGTATCTTGTCCATTGGGCTCGGGGTCAGGTAAACAAAAACAACACAACACCGAAAAACAAATTAAAAAACAAAGTTTATTTATATACATACAGGTTTTACCCTACACTCTTAGATCCAAAAAAGCTTCAAATGTTTCCCGTTGAAAGGAAACAATAGTTAAATTCCATCCTGATGAGCAAGGATGAAGCTATTTGTCCCGGCAGTCTTCTTGATCACAAAAGGCCCTTTCCAAAGTGAATCAAACTTCTTGTGCATGCCTTTTTTTCTCGTCTTTTGTCCCATAACAAGACCCAATCACCAAACTCAAACTTTCTTTCTCTGGCCTTTTTGTTGACTATCACCTTCACCTTCCTTTGATGCTCTAACAATCTGTCGGCTACTTGAACCTGTACTTCTCGCAATTCAGTCAGATACATTATCCTCTTTTCAATGGCATCAGTGAATGTAGCATCCTCCAGAGCTTTAGAAAGTTGTAAAGCAGGTAATTCCAAGGTAAGAGGCAATTTTGTGTCTCTCCCATATAATAGCTAGAAAGGGGACATGCCTATAGCTTTCTTTGGTGTAATTCTATCTACCCACAGTGCATCAAACAATTTTTTGTGCCAAGTCCTTTGATTTTTAGTCACCAATTTTCACATAATAGTCACCATATTCTTATTGCTTGATTCAGCCTAGCCATTCCCTTATGGGTAATAATTGGAAGAATGTACCACTTGAATTCCATGAGTGTATAAAAACTTGACCAGCTCCTCAGAAGACAAATTAGGAGCGTTATCTGCTACTATTTTATTGGGCATGCCAAACCTAATAACAATATTTTCTTTTATAAAATTACACACCTCTGCGGAAGTGGCGTTCTTAACAGGAATGGATTCTACCCACTTACTGAAATAATCAGTAGCTGTCAAGATGTAATGATGACCAACACTGGAGGTCGGGTTGAGTATACCCATAAAATCCATGCCCCATTGCTAGAAGGGTTCTTCAATTACAACTAGTTTTAGAGGTAATGCGGGAAATTTTACACACCCAACAAAGTGTTGGCATGCTTGGCACTTAGACACCCACTCTACAGTATCTTGAAAAAGTGTGGGCCAGTAATACCTTACTCGGAGGATCTTGTGAGTAGTGACTTGGGCTAAGAAATGACCACCACAAGCCATATTGTGAGATTGTTTTAAAAGATGATCCTGCTGAACTTTATCTACACATCGGAGAAACACACCATCAATTCCTCTTTTATATAAACCATTGTCCCAAAGGACAAAGTCCTTGGACTTTAGTTTAATAGTACAATTTTCCTTTCAAGAAAGTTGATCTAGGAATTATCCATAAGTTAGAAAATAGGCAATATTATTGTACCATTCGTCCACCATATCTATAAAAAGAACCATAGGCAAATCTTGACTTTCTTCTGGTTCTGTTGCTTTCATCTCAGTCATCAATTCACACAGACCTCTTCCTCGAACCATATTTGTGGGCTTTATATCTAGGTCATATTCCTGCACCTTCATCACCCATGTGCCTCTTAATAGCCCTAACTCTTGTTGGGTGAGGATAGACTTCACTGCAGTATCCGGAACTAGGACCATAATATGTGAGGAAAGAATATAATACTTGATTGCCTTACATGCCTTTACCACTGAATATGCATGTTTTTCCAACAGATTATATTTCAACTCATAATATTTTAAAGGCATGCTCATGAAAGCAATCAGAGCTTCTACATCCTCCTAATTTTTTTGCATCAGGATTGCTGACATTGTGTGTTCGGAGGAATAACAATAAAGAATAAATTCTTTACTAAAGTCAGGTGAAACCAAGATTGGGGTTTTTGACAAGGCCTCTTTAATTTTCTTGAATGCTTCCTTCCCCTTGCTGCTCCATTTGAAATCATGTGTCTTCTTCATCATATTTGAGATAAGACGGGTTAATTCAGCGAAGTCAGGGATGAATCTTATGAGAAAATTAACTTTACCAAAGAAAGAGTGAACCCCCTTTTTGGATGTTGGCAATGGAAACATCTGAATAGATTTGACACGTTTTAGATCTATCTTGGTTCCTTCCTTGGAGATGATATGCCCTAGTATCTTTCCTTCTGTTACAACAAAGATAAATTTCTTAGGATTTAGAGAAATACCATGTTTGCGGCATTGTATGAAGACTTCCTCAAGATCTGAGATGTGCTTGCTTCTTTGCTTGGAAAAGACTGTCAAATCATCAAGGTACACTACTATGATTTTATCTTTGAGATGAGAAAATGCCAAATCCATAGCCCTTTGAAACGTAGCTCCAGCATTGATCAAACTAAAAGGCATTTTCTGATAAGAAAAAGTTCCCCAAGGTGTAATGAATGTCATTTTATATTGATCCTCCTCAACCACCTTGACCTGATTGTAGCCTAAAAAACCATCAAGCATGGATAATATTTCAGATCTAGTGATAACCTGTAGAGTGTGGTCCATGATGGGAATGAAGTAGTTGTCTTTTAAGGAGGCTTGATTGAGGTTGTGAAAATCAACGCACAACCTAATCTCACCACTCTTCTTTCTCACAGGAACTATATTAGCTAACCATTAAGAGTGATGTATGGGGTAAATTATCTTTACATCTAGCATCTTCTAGATTTCTGTAAAGATAGTCCTTGAAATAGTAGGGTTATGCCGCAACAGCTTTTGCTGGAAAGGCTCATGTTCTTGCTTTAATGGGATATAGTGTTGAACTTCTGTAGGCTGATATGTCTTTAGATCCTGGTAAGACCAAGCAAAAACATCCATATATTTCTTAAGAAGCTTTGTAAAAGCTTCTCTTTCTTCCTCTGAACAACACTTACCCAGATTTACTAATTTGGGATCATTTCTTGCTCCCAAATTCAATAACTGTGTATCAGAGGAAGAACCTTCCCCACTTTCTTCATTCTTTTTAAGCATTTGATCATGCTTGTCGAACATTTCCTCAAGAGATACTAAGCCTTTAGGAATTTTATTTCCCTTCAGCTAGATAATCTCTTGACTTCTTGAGACCTTTGCATCTGTTTCTCCCATAGTAGTTTGTCTTGGAGGTGAGTTGCTTCCCTCATAGTATATTTCTTCGAAGTTGTCCTTTTGTTGGAGAAATGCAGCAATCTGCTTGTCATCATTAAAAACCTACCATTGTTGGACATTATCAGGAACCTTTGGGTGGAAGACCATCTCAAATTTGTAATCCCCTTGTCTAAAGAATGTGGGTGGCTGATCTGGATTTAATAAAGCTGCAGTTACTGCAAGTGAATCAGCTCTAGAATTTTGCTCTCTCGAAATATAGGATACTGAGAAAGCCAAAAAATCTAGGATAGCATAATAGACCCGGTCTCTATAATGCTGAATTTTGTCCTTTTTGACTTGGTAGAGACCTCATATCTACTTAACAATCAACTTGGCATCTCCCTTTACATGTAAGAGCTTGATTCCCATTGTTCTTTCCTACTCCATACCTAACAACAGTGCTTCATATTCCGTCGTGTTGTTAGTATTTTCAAACATTAACTTGAAGGAATGTGCATGCACCTTTCCCTCAGGAGAAATAAGAACAACACCTACACCAGATCTAAATGAACAACAACTGCCATAAAATTCCAAAGACTAAACCTTATTATCTAGTTGATGTGGCTCTTGGATCACATGTTGAATTTCTTCTTTATCCAATTCTAGATAATAGACTCTGTGATCAGATTCTTGAAACAAGATTTGAGATCTAGGATCCTCAAATTTTGATACTGTGTACTTGGATTTCTTCTCAGGTTCTAACTTCTGATTAACTCCCTTGATTGGTATGTGTGCACAAGACCAATCCATCTTGACTTCTCCGCACCTAGTTCTTTACAAAAATTTCTGCTCAACAGCATGCCATAAGATATTGGGATGTCCACTACAAGGATAGTCAACTTTAATATTTTTTCTAGGAATGAAGCAAGTACTGCTTGTGCATATTTGATTTGCCCAACCAGAGGTACTTGTCTTTCCATTGAATAACATCTTCCAATGGTTTTTGTCAATGTGAGACCCAGAGCATCAACAACTTTGGCAGGCATCACATTGTCGGAAGCTCCAGAATCTAGAATGCAATTACTTAATTTACAACCGTTAATAAGTAATGACACATAGAATGGCTTCAATCCTTTCTGATGTATCAAGAGAAGAAGTAGAAGGAGAAGAGCTTAAAGCCACATTATTTGAAGGAGGATTAATCTTTGGACTAGAAAAGATACCCCATGAAACACTATTTGTTGGAGTATTGGGACCATTAATTTGCACATACTTAACCAACCTATTTAGCTGATCAGGAAATGCCCTCAAATACTCACTTCTGACATTTGAACCTTGGTATTTTTAATGTGATCAATAATGTCAAAAGACTTGACTTACTTCAGCTGGAGTTGCAATTTTCCCTTTGTTTGCAGATTGAAAGAACTTGCATGCTTATCCTTTGGGAGCTAATGAAGAAGGTAGTGTACTGCCTCTTTTTAGGATAGTAACATCTAGCCTAGGATCTTCTCTTTCTCTTCTTTGGCCACTTGTGGATGCTTTACATTTTGGCATGTTTGGGACCTTGTGAACACCGCAAATGTGTGACCATCAGAATCTTCAAAAGATTCATAATAGCCCTCGTCAGATTCATAGTCCAGGTAACCAATGTTGGAGTCGCCAGTGGGATCTACAAAGTCCTCATCATCAAATGATTCACCAATGCCAAGATCTTATTCATTAGTTTCCAAGTTATTCCTTGGAGAAACTTCAATTTCCAACCATTGTGGTGCAGCAGTAAGTCTATTTTGATTTTGATTTTGACCGTTAAAGGTCCGAGCAGGATTGTTCTTGAAGTCGCATTTCCTCCTTGAGATATCTGCTTCTTGATTTGTAGCATGTCGTTAGCCAACCTTTGCAGCAAAGGGTCGGAAGTACTTGAAGAAGCTCCATCACCTTTGTGGGGTGATTGTCTTGATTTTTCTAGCCATGATCAAGTCATCTTCAACCTCCATGCAACATTTTGTGCTTCTAGTAGATTCACAGGGCTTGCCCTTTGCAGCTGATATCCAACTTCAGGCAATAAAGTGTTTATAAAAAATGTCTTTTGATTTTCATCACTTAGCACAGTAGAAGTGGGGATTTTATATAAAATCCTTTGGAACCTTGCAATAAAGTCCCACATGTTCTCATTTGGTTCCTTCTTTAACTGTGTCAGTTGAGTGATCAGAGTGCTAGTGTCTTCTGCAGGTTTGAATCTCTTCAAAAATTGTTCTTGCATGGATGCCCAATTTGTTATAGTTCCAGGGGCTAACTGATAGAACCATTCTCCAGCCAAATCATGGAGAGTCTCAATGAAAAGTTTGACTGAGACATCTTCATGCTCCATTGCAAGCACACCACAAGATATGAAGAATGTTGCCAAGTGATCATCTGGATTTTGCTTGCCATCTCCAAAGAATTTTGGGAAATTCTTTCTGGACCCTTTAGGCAGATCATGCATAGGTGGGGTCAAGTTCAGTGGCCCAAAAGTTGCTCCCCATGGAACATGTACTATCTGGTTCTGATTCTGATTCTGCATGATGAATGGGGCACATCTTCTATGAGAGTAGACTTGATGGATAATTCTAGCTGCCGGATTATGCTGAAGATGATCCAGATCTGGATGGATGTGTACTCTTCTTCCTGGTGAGAGACTAGATCTGTGGCTTCTAACTTGAGGAGGATGATTGAAATTGAATTGCTCCTGCAATCTGTAGAAATGATCAATCCTTCCTTGTGCCTTCATAGATCGAGGTGAATGGACGTTCATCCAGGTTGAAAGCTGAATGGGAAAACACTTTGATCTACAAGAGATAAGCTTTGATCTGCAAAGATAGTTGTTCCCCAGTAGAGTCACCAAAAACTGTTGGCTAGATTTTATGCACAGCTGAAAAACCTAGGCAGTCATGAGATAAATCTCCCTCATTTACCAGTGAGGCTCCCATGTAAGATTTTGTTAGTTTATATATCCTAATATCTATTTGTTGGGTATTACTTTAACCGTGTAGCTCATGAACCATAGCTATACGGTTCTGCAACAAGTAAGTAGCTGTAAAAGAAAGGAAAAATCTGCATAAAAGGAAAGTAATAGGAAACGGAAGAAATTAGAGAGGATGTGCAACCCAAGAAATAGTTTATTTCATGCACATAAATTAAAACAAATAGATCATTAAGCACAAAATTCAAAGTCAAAGGAAACTTTCAGATCTAGATCTATAATAACACAAAGTTTATGAACAGATCTAGAAATAAAGTAAGAAGAAAAATGCACCATTGACACAAAGTTCTCCGGAAATATCTTCCTATATTCCTTTGCTTGCAAAAATCAGGGGTTTCAGCTCAAAGTCTAGAACACAAGAATTCTGATTACAAATTCTGATACTTTAACCCATAGGTTCTTCCTCTACTTATAGCACGTAGAGGGGAAATTACAAATGGGAGACTATAACTGAACTAGATCATAAACAAGAAGTAAAGAGAACATTTGGAAATCATCTTCCTTTAATTCCTCTCTTAGTGACATGCATCAGGAGTTCAAGCCAAAATTGTGCACATCTGTCACTTAACTCAAAGAGTCATTCCAAATAACTTAAAGTAACTTTTAAACCAATAAATTTTAAGTTTACAATTACATCCGGGGACATAAGAAATAAGAGAAGAAAGAAAAGAAAAAGGAAGATCTGCCAGCTATAAGTCCTACACTTTATTTTTGTTTTGATACTGAATATACTTTTTGAACATATAGTTCAGTAATTTCCCATCCACTTTAGCCACAACTTCTTTCTATATCTTGAATTGTAGAAATCCTTCATTCAAAACTTTAATACTCGCTTCCACCTCCTTCAAACTAGGCCCGAACTTCTTAATGTCTGATTGCAGCATTACAAACTTACTGATTGAATTCATCATGAAAGGCCTAATAAATTCATCAATCCTCTCTTAAATCATCTAAAGAGATCCTTCTAGGGAATCAGGCACTTTTTTGGGAATGGTCCTTTTGTATGAAGAAACGTTCCCAACCACTTCCTCATTGGTGAAAGCAATTACATTGCTTGACAGTGACAATACCATACCCTCGAGCACCCACATTCTTTTCACCATAATTCTAAAGATATCCAAGTAGAAAGAGACTATGAATTCAAGTTGCTTCCCCTTTTCAACCGATCCATCAGGCACAACTCGTTCTATAATCAAAACCTCCTTCAGCAGCCTATTTATCTCGACCAAAGTGCCCAAGTTACTTTCAGCCACTGTATTCATATTTACCGTGCTTGTCATTAGTTACTTAAATTGAACTAATGCATCCTTCATAACCTTTAGATGAGCTGGCACCTCCCTGAGCTATACAGAAGCTTGGCGAATGATTAGGCTCTTCCATTCATTGATAGCTTTAACTTGGTTACCTGCATTTTCCACTTCCTGCATCAGATGATCACTCACCTACTCATGTGCTGAAATTGGCTGAGAGAAAGGTTTGGATACCTTAGCAATGATCTCGCACAACTGGGAAACCTACTTTTGAAGTTCAGATTTTTCTCCTTCTCTTTGTCAAGCTTAAGGAATAAAGCATTTATTAGTGTCTGTGTGTCTTGCTTTAATCCTTCGGTAGTAGTTTGACCTATTGGCACCTTAGTTACTGATATATCTACTACCATAAGCTTGCCTTCATGCTTTCCCTCTACTGGAACTAATACCTCAGCAAAAATTTTCCTTGATTCTTCAATAATCAACCTAGAAGTCACCTTAGCAACTTTAGGTCTTCTATCTTTTCCGCCCAAACTCAGGAGCAACTGCAAGTCATGTTCCTCCAGGTTGATCTCCTCTCTAGCTTCTGGGATTAACTGCAAAGCCAACCACTTTGAGAAATTACTTTCAGAGAATGAGAATTCATTGAATGCACCACCATCTCATGCTCTAGTTCCTCTCCATCTGAGTTTGTTACAATGTCGTGACTTCCATCTTCTAAATTTTCCAAAGACAATGCCCCTTCAAACTCTACCATCGACAACATTATCTTTTTTTCATGAAGAGGTGAAGATCGGAGTGGTTGAGGAGAAAACACAAATGTTACTGGATTCAATGGAGGAATGAAAAGATCTCCCTGAGGTTCAAAGGCAGGTGAAGTGTTGTGAGTTGATGCTGGAGAAGTTGGAACTAGCACCATAGCCGTAGAAGTGACCTTTTCCTATGTCTGAGACTTCTTGTGCACTTTAAGCTTTTCATACCTTCTACTACTTTCACCTTCATGCTTTATTTTGATGGAGTCTCTTGCACTAAGGTTTCCTATGATCTGATTCATCAAAGCTTCATCAAGGCAATACCCCTTTGTCAACAACTAGTTCAAGGTATTGACCAGAACCGTGGCAGATCTTTCCTCGATCGTGTGGCAGCCACCAATGTTTTCTTGAAGAGCAGCTCTATCCCCTCCCATTTGATGATAAGTGTCAAGTAACACAGGCCCATCATCTGTGAGATCTGTAGGTATCTGCGCTAATCCATAATCAAACACTTGTTACGCTGATAACCTGTTGAAGTCTTTCTTTCTGACTTCGTACTCATTTCTACACTTCATCTAGAAGTCTTCTAATGAAGGCACATGCAAGTATTCCTAGGAGATTGTATTCTTTACTACCCCATATGGATCGAAGTTCAGCCGTGCTGGGAAGAACTCATGCTCATACTCAGAAAACATTTCAGCTTCGATTCCTCTAGCCTTGTGGATGCTCTGGCAGCTGTAATAGCCTACTGTGATCGGAAAGGAACCTATAGACTTGTGCCACTTTGATCGTAGGTCATGCATCTCGACAAGCTGCCTACACAACTCCATGATGACCCACTTGTCACTTGGATATCTTGGCAACTTGACTGGTTCTCCCAAAAATACGGTTACCCTGAGGTATGTGAAGTCTACAAACTGGATGAAAATACAACCATGTTGGGATACAGCTTCCCAAGCTTCTTTGCTCACCCTGTTGGTCTTCAGATCATTGTTCAATTTGTAAATGAATCCATAGAAGAATCCATCATTGACCACCTTGTAATCTTTATGGCATTCAGGAACTGTCAACTGCGGGTAGCACTCAAAAATGGGATCCTTCGAGAGTATGCCTCGTCTATCCAGCTTGGAAAATATACCCTGCAAAGCTACTGCGTATACCAGGTATGAAGTCATCTTGAAGTTGTATGTCTACCTCACACTTTGGAGCTGCTCACCAATGTTATCACTGACGATCTCCGCCCAATTGATTATTTAATCAACTTTGTTGATCTCAATGGTTCTAATGAAGGCATGCATCCATGAGCGGAAGTTGTGAGTGTTGGCTTCTCCATTTATCATGCATAACAATTTAGTAATATCATCCACTTTTGGCACAAAATTGGATCGTGGAAGAGTCCTCGGGAACTTTGATGGATACCTAGGCTTCTTCATATATCTGCTATTCATTTTTCCCACACAGTCTGCTTTGTGCTTCTCCTATCTATTTCTAGCATCCAGCATGATAATTATAGTCACCATCGGTCGCATTGGAGTCTTCAGACAATAATTGATAAATTTTACATCCAACCTGATTATCGTCTTTCCCGCAGCATCTCAAATTGTTCTAGATAGGAGATGGTATGACCTTCCACACTCCATGAAAAATTTAGGCATCTAAGATGTGACTTGAATAATTCCACTGTATTGCATGCATAAGAGACGTCTTTCCAGCCCTGGATCTGTCAATCATTTTGGAGAGGGGTTCGGGGCCTAAATCCATGTCATTGATATAAGGAAATCTGGAAGAAATGCATGATTCCTCCAATCCTTCTCTTTCATCCCACTTCATCATGGATGAAGCAATATTTATCTGAGAAACCTTTGTCTGAACTCTTTTTCTTTTAATCTTGCCGGAATTCTTTGCAATTGGTGAAAATCTAGTAATTTTTTCAGATTCGGAAGATATATTCAATGTACCTAACATTGATTTGAACTTCCTTTCAGTTATATAAGCACCTGTAATGAATACCTGCAATTAATTAAGACAAAGGTGGAATCCAGAGCATGAACACTTGATTTTTATCACAAAAATCTGCATATAAAGCTCGCTGCCCTAAAATTTGAGGCTTTGCTTGCATGCAAAGCAAGCATAAATATTTTTAACTTCACCTAGGCACTTATACCAACATGTATATAATTAACGAGGCTTAAATCAAGCTCCTCCAACCCTAGGTGCCAAACTTTGAAGCTTTCCAGAAATGAAAACACTTTCTGATGCAAAAATCCTCCTTCCTTGGGCACCAAAACTATCCAAGCTGCAATCCTTTGCAAAAATAATTAATTACATCTTCATTATGGCAGCCCATGCTTATATAACCCTCAACATTCTATTTCTAATAAGTTTCCACCCTATTCCTAGCAATTAATTAATAAATAATGATGTTTATTCACCCAAATTGGGCACCTATTTTTGCATGATGTTGGCTGCCATTAAATAAATTTAATTTATATATTTTTAACGTGCTACCTTCAGTTCTCTTTGACTATCCTTCATGCATTGACTTTCTATTTATCCATGGTGCCAAAATTAGACAGAAAAGCTATTAATAAATGCCATTAATA
Source organism: Taxus chinensis (assembly GCA_019776745.2). Taxonomy (NCBI): domain Eukaryota; kingdom Viridiplantae; phylum Streptophyta; class Pinopsida; order Cupressales; family Taxaceae; genus Taxus; species Taxus chinensis. Next base: position 58,868,691 of record CM034155.1, read on the forward strand.
TCATTGTTTAATCACCAAATGGGTCGCACTTTTTGGCTTGGGTGAATTCTAAATTTAAGAAGTCAACTTCTGATGGGAATTTTCACCCTGCACCGCAGATCTAAAAATCCCTTCTTCCACTTAAGAGATTTGACTTTCATCATGGGAATGTTTACCCTGTAAGGCAGGTAATAAATTCCCGTCTGTCTGCCACCTCCAATTTTCCCACTGCAGCTTAAACCTATTCATTCCCAAAAAGTGTGACTTGCCTAAGAGAGGCTTTTTGTGCATGACTTCATCTTTTTGTGTTAAAAGCTTGCATTTTCAGGCTGATTCCTTCTAGCGCTCTGTTGGTAGATGATCTCCAGATGCTTTGGGAAATTAAACAGACTATACTAATGAAAGAATTGACCTAGGGAAATTTCATAGAGAAACCAAGGAGAAACCGAAGAAAAACGTAAAAGAAATAAATACAAGTGAAAAACATTGCCAGAAGTCGCAGACAATGCCCTGAATTCATTCCTTGTGAAAACCCTATGAGACAAGTGAATACTGGCATGCAAAATTACAACAGGATTTAACCGGAGCACAATTTACTTCAAACGGGGCATTATTTATTTAATAAATAATTAAATAAAAATTTCCCGCAGACAAAACTTGGCGGAGGGATAAAACGAGTTTGGGCATCTGGGTATTTGTCGAAATTGGCTCATATGATACACTGGGAATATCCTAACATAATACAGACATCTTCTGGCAATAAAAACATAAAAAGACCCCTTATTTTAAAAAAGAATGAATTTTTTTCAAATGGGTAGTCCTAGATTTCAACATTGGCAAATGTTTCTATCAAGATATTTGTACAACTTCCTCACACTCTTTAATTATATAATTCACATCATCATTTTCAATCATGAGACAAGATTTAATATTGATCCTATAAGGTATTGCATGTTTTATCCCTCTTACGATTTCTCTCGAACTATATGTTTTTCTCCTATATCCCTCTCAAGAAACTTCATGATGGAAAATCATTTCCTAAAAATTTCTCTCCATAACGAGAAAATTATAAACATTTCACTTGGGTCTTATGCTTTCCCATCTCAGTCTTCGATGATGATCCCTCACATCTTACTAGTTGTGTGGGGATGACATCGGGGGGGAAAATTCCCTCCTAATAACCAAAATAAAATAATAAGGAAAAATAGAAAAAAATAAACACACACACACACACACACACACACACACACTCACACACACACACACACACACACACACACACACACACACACACACACATATTATTATCACAAATAACCATATCTTTCATCCCTCCTAGGTTTTAGTGGTGAGCCCATGCTTCTCAATGGTAGCATGAGGCTGGGAGAGGGGAAAATGCCCTTACTCACCTACATTTAATCTTCAGTGATGAGCCCATTCTTCTTACTAGTAGCATAGGGCAAGATATAAGGGGTCCAAAAAGAAAAAATCCTTACAGTAATGAGGAAAGAACACCACTTGAATGCGTAAAACTCTAGAAAAAATGATTTAGATACCTATAGTAGGAGAGACCATCATTATTTAACCAGATCTTACCAATCTGTAGGCCATCCACAATCTAAGTCTAGTCAAATCTTATGAAGTGTAAATCATATTTGAATTTGGTTAGAAAATCTTGGTTGGAAATAAGTCGTAAGTTCCCGAATAGGTATTTATTAAATTTCATGTATCTTTGATCATAATATTCATCTACACATTATTCATTCATACTTCTCACATCCTTCTTTACTCTTGGTGTTGAGCCCTTACATCTTACTAGTTTTGTGGGGTCAAGAATTGTAGTGCTCGTTTAAACAATCAATTGAGACCAAAGAAACAACCTAGGGTTGACTAGAAAATTAAGGGATAATTTTTTTTATTTGAAGTGTCTACAACTAAATTACAAGACATCAATTTTCACTAATAGGTTCTGGAACAAACCTATTTACTAATACACAAGTTTCCTTTATTAACTTATAACAAGTTTACAAGGTTCAAATTTTAGAGTTAGATGTTCTAGTTGGATTCAGGGAGTAATCTTACCCCATACCTGCTCTCTAACAGGCTCATAACTTCAACTATATTTTTCTCATATTCAACACTTTAAAATTTTCCCTAAACCATTCATAATGGAGAGGAAATTTTCTCACCTTTCTGGTGATATAAAGAAGTCCTCCTAATTCCTTATAGAACTCAAGTTATGAGTGAGCGGAGTTTGGGGATCAAATTTTCTCAGAGGGACACTTGGCAAGAGGAGGAGGAGTGCACCTTGGGTGGGTTGGCGGGTCACAGGGCAGCATTGAGAAATTTTCCCAACACATGGCTCAAAGTCACATTTTCTTCCACGTCCCCGCGGGTCCACTAGGGACATGTGGCGACCACGGAGACAACGTCGGAGCGGCGGGAGGAATTAGCAGTCTACGCCCGAGGAGGAAAACGGGAACAAAACGGTGCACGGGTCCACACACCCTTGGGAAGACAAAGGAAAAAGGGGAAGTGGATTTTTGGGTGGCAGAAGGAAATTGGAAATTTTCCAAAGCCAAAACACAAAACAAAAAGGAGAAAGAAGGTCCGCCCTCCCGCTTCCACCCCCCAAGGTGCCATGTGGCACACTATCATTGGCCGCGGGCCGACGAGGTCAACATGGAAATTTTTCCCCAAAACAAATTTTAAAAAAGATAAGGGTTTTAAAAGAACCTGCGCCTCTACCATAGCCACAAGGGGACACATGGTGCCCTTTGATTGGCTGCGGGCCAGCAGAGGGAAAAGTGAAAATTTTCCAAAAAAATTCAAAATTTTTAAGGGGATACAATTTATCCGCGCCTCCACCTCAACCCCTGGAGGACACGTGGTAGCCTCTGATTGGTTGTGAGCTGGTAGGGGGAAAGTGAAAATTTTCCCGAGCCCAAAATTTTGAAAATTTTCTAAGGGTAATTTTGATGGGAAATTTTTGGGTTGCGGCCCGCCAGGGAAGATTTTCACAAATTTTCCCGCCAAGGAAAAAAAACTCAAAGTGTCATAACTTAAGCTAGAAAGCTCGGTTTTGGACAAACGAGGACTTTTCAGAAATATATCAAAGCCCTCTTTGCACAAGGAACATAAAATTTACTTTTTGATGAAGTTTTAAGGGTAAATTTTGTAAAAACGATTTGCAGGCCTTTATTTGGAAAACTGGAAATTTCCAACTTATAATTTTGATAACTTAGAACTCCTCCTTCACTCAACATGTCAAACAGACATGGAGGATCAATCTAGGAAGGGTTTAGAGTGTTTTAGGGAAGTCAATTTATCCAATCCATTCAAGGTTGCATTTTTCCGGCAATAGACGGAAAAACAATTGTGTAAGCTCCGAATTGAAATTCATTAAGTTTCGGAGATTCATTCTTGACTGTTATAGTGAATTTGAGTTCCTTAGGTAGTACTAAATCTAATTTTCAATGTTTCAAAACTTATTGTTTTGTGAAAGTATGAACTGTTCATTTTTATTGAAATGTGAGTTGTCAAGATGAAGTATATTACAATGATCTATTTCTTTAAATTGGAATCTTCATTTTGTCATTTAAATGTGCATATGATTCCTAACTTAGTCAAATACATTACGTATTAAATCCGTCATCCAATTCTAAAAGAAACTACATCTCTTATTTCAGTTTTAATATACATTTTGCAAGGAAAATAACATTGAATTTCATTCCATATGCATTCTTCTTTCAACATTCGAAACAGAGGTTTCTCATTGCAAGTAAAACTCATATTTCCAATGGAGAAGATAGCATATGAGCAAGGTAAAACACTTTTGAGAAAGGAATGCAATCCTTCATTGATCATCAATACAATTTTGTTACTTTCCTTTCTATTTTATTTCAAGCTACAATACATACAATAACAACATTGTTTCTTATTCCTTTTCAAAACGGAGATATCATTCTTGGACAGCAAAACCATTCCAGTATACAATCCAATTTTGAAACTACTTCAATCTTTTATACAAAATTCAATGACACTTTTACAACTTAACAATCTTCCAACTCGATTACAAAATACAAATTACAATGCTTATAATATCTTTTACATTTCTTTCCAAAAACATAAAACAAGTGTAATTCTTCTTTACATTCCTCAATGCAACTAAAAATTCCATTAACAATGCAATGCTTCACATTACAATATTTATACATTCATCCACTCAAAGTGGGAGAAGTTACATTGAATTACTCAAGGGAAAATGACTGTCAAACTATGAAATTCCTTATCCAAACAGCAGCATGCTTGTTTCTTCTTCTTTGTAACTTTGATCACAACAAGGAAGGGGGAAAGGCAATGCTCTCCACCCAACCAAGACATCTAATGATAAAGGAGAAGCCATCCTTCCCCATTGGCCCCCGAGCCCCAACCATATTGAAATGAAGCATGAATATCAAAACATGGAAACAAGGGCTTCTATCACATACAAGCAACATTCACATAGCATACAATCAATAAAATGCATAGTTCAAAACAAGACAACAGTTCCCAACTGCATTTGAAACAATTCATACAACACATAGGCTTGATCAAACAAGCCAACAAGAGCAAGAACTATGGGGAACTCCTTATGCCTCCCAATTTGGAATTAGGCATCCACCAAAATGCATACTGCCAATAAACATATCAACCCCATAAACCTTATACTACCAATAAACATATCAACCCCATAAACCTTATATCTCCCAACCCCCCCTTATGCCCCCCCCCCCCCAAGTTTATCCTTTATGCCCCCCCAAGAGTAAGAAGTGCAAGTAGTTTCTTTTCCAAGGTGGATCCCAAACCAAAAATCCCTCCTCAATAAAACAGTGCCATTGGTAATCCTTTATGCCCCCATGTGAAATCCCCATAGCCTTCTCCTACACCATGCCCTAAGCATTCTACCCAACCAGCCAAGATCATAAACACAAACACCATTTAAACATGCATGCAAGAGAAGGAAAAATAATTAAAACACACCTCAAGATCCTACCTCTCCATACTGGAGTTTGTTCGAAGCTCACAAGCTTTCCAAGATGCCAAATACAGTCCAAATTCAGCGAGGTTCAAGCAAGTAAAAAAACTCCAAGCTTTTCCTCAACAAGCCCCAAAAGAAAGAACACCAAAAATGTTCCCCCAAGAGGAAATGGACAAAGTTCCAACAACCATAAACAAGCAAGGAGTTTCACTTTTATAGGAGAGGGAAGAGAAGAGGATGATGTGGATCCATGTGGGATGCCACATCATTCTTCCTCAACCCCAAGAGAAAATTCAACATCCTTCACCAAATCACAATAAATAAAAATGACAAAATCACTTACATACTCCAAAAATGTCCATACTCCAAAAGGACCAAATTTAAAACATGTAAGGGAAGTGCAATTAAAACTTACATATTATCACTTCAAAATGCATTATAAATGCCTACATTTAACCTCCAAACCATAGGCATGGTTGGTGGATCATTTTAAGAGGTGTGGGACAGGTTTAACTTGTCCCACAAGTCTCCAAATTTGGCCTCCAAGGTCAAATTCGAATTTCATAAAAGATGGAGTGCTTGACCTTCCAACATTTCCTTACAAGACTCTTACATATTTCTTACGCATTCTTACATATTAACTTAGACACTCTTTCAACATTATTATTTAAATTCAAAAACTTTATTAATTACATTCAATGTCCCAATTAAATTTAAATAAAAATTAACTATATGATCTCACATATTAATCTACCACATTTAAATTAATTAAAAAGAAGGAACACATTACAAATAAAATACATACAACAATAATTCAGAAAGGAACACATAAATAAAACACTTATCCCATGGTCACAATAATGGAAATCCCCCCCATGGGAAATCCTAACATAACACAACACACAAACTCATAACACAATTGCCATGGTGACCTTGTTGATTTCACCTGGAATTTCAATATGGTTAGTCTCCAGTCCCTCGACATTGTTGTGATTTTTAACCTGCAAAATGCAAATACCTCCTTTGGCCTCGTGGCCATATCAGAACATCCAAAATGATATAAAAAACATTTCAAAATCATCTAAATACATGAATCACAACAATATCAAGAATTCAACATTATCATTTTTAATTAATTAATCAACTATATTATCATCTATAATATGTCCACGTCAAAACAGTATATTATCAATCTCATATAAAAATGTCTCTAGTAACCATCATGCATAATAACCGAATACAGATCAATAATAATCCATGATCTAACATCTATCCATCATACTAAACAAAACATAATAGTGTCCATAATATGATCAATATTATCAAAATCAGTATCTAAAAGTGTCAAAGGGAAGTGGGCACTACAAGAATGGAGTGAGACATCTCATCATCACATCATCTACAACATATATTCCAGTGGAATGGAATGTTTAAGAATTATTTTAAAAATAAGTCTCCTAAGTATGACTTACAACTATGTGTGTTTCCATACATCATTTTGTTTACCATACTACATTATCTTTCATAAAATTCATTTAAAAACTACAAAAACATTGAAATTTTCTAGCTATCTGAAGTGCACAAATGAACTAGAGCATAAAGAAACAAATGTACATAGAAGTGTCTATCCAAAAAGAGAATCATATATACATATGTGTGTTCATGTTATAGTACAATACCATCACACTGAAGGAAAAGTGTGGTCAAAACACTCAATCATGAGCCAAAAATCTAAAAAACTAGTATATACACAAAAATGATACTAAGCAATAAATCCACTATGCCTATTGATCCCTTTGAGACACACAAACAATCATTTTGGCAATACATTTCCTAGAAATGATTCCAGACCTCATTTCAAAAGAAACATCTAAGCTTGGGGAAAAAGACAAAATTTCTCATAACTAACATGTTCCTAAGCCCCATACGCTTCTAATGGATCTGCTACCATTGTGTTTAATTCCCCGTCAAATCAAATATGCTCATGGGTGAAATGGTTTCTGGAAATCTAGAGCCCAAAAACTAAAAAGAATGTATGTGAAAAATGACTTCTAAAATAAGAAAATTGTGATTTTTATAGAGTATTTTGGTTTTCTAATATCATTTTAGGTGAGATTAAGTAGCATTGGTGATGCTGGAGTATGTATATTTATTATCCCTACACAAATGGTGATTAATTTTGTCCTTTTATTTCAAATATGTTGTAAAATTTTGTTTATTACTACACTTGATTCATGTTTCTCTTTTGTATGTGGTGAGAAGTCTCGACTGACATCGCAATGATGCGCGGTCATATAAGGTGATCCTATAACTCTCCCATTTTGGGAAGCTTCATTCTCAAAAATCACATTTTAGCCCATTCATGGCTAAAATTCTCTTCAAAGGGGGAAATATGTATGCACCCAGACATCACATGATGTAACATTGAAACACGACATGTCTCCATTGATGATAAAAACCCCTTCTGAGATGAGAGTGAGATCTAGATCCCTCCCTCTCCTTTGCATCCCTCTTTTAACTCAAATCAACCTTTCTTCTTTTTTCCTAAACTTCAAATTTACATGCAAGACCGCTTTTTAGATTTTCGCATTATTTTTATGGGTGGTTTTATCATAATGTAAACTGAGATTAAAATGTGTTTTTGAGCGAGTGTTTTTATTTTAACTTGATTTTCTCTCACATTTCTTGGTCAAATTGGATAATTTTAGGATTTTTTGGATTGGCCTTTTGCTAAATATACCATGTTGATTTTTCCTCCTCAAGTCGAGTCACAATTTTTTGATCTGCATATGTTTTTGACATCTTCTCCTCTAGCAACTTATAAAAATGATATTTTTATTCATATCATGGTTGGGCATTTGATAATTTTGTGAAGTGTTATATTTTCGGACGTTGGAGAGGGATTACATAGATATCTAGTTCACTACTCTGTTATTTCTTTCTGCTCACATTTTTGTCATTCTCTTTACACAAAGCTGACCACATTAAGTTTCTTGATTTATTTGTTGTCATTCACCATCTTTCCTTCTTGGATCAATTGGAACTCACACATTGGAAAGAGATTTGAAGTTGGGGAGACACTGGATGCACCATATCTCTAGAACAAGCTACCACAACACTGTAGTGATCAAGTTACATTTGTATTCAATTATTTAAAGTTTTAGTGTAGCCATTGCTTGTTATAAGTAGAAGAAATAATTTTTTTATTTTGTTAAAAGCGGAAGATTTCATCACTTCCCGTGTAATTTTAATTCTAGTATTTTCTTTAAAAATGTCTCTTACATAAATCTTATTCCCTTGATAAATTATTCCTGGATTATCCCTGTGGATATGCTCAGGAAGTTAGTTGGAGGAAGAATTGAGAAAATCCTCGTATTTCTTTATTTCTTTCATTGAAATTGTGTTGGGGGAAGTTTGTCCGGTAAAGGGGAAATTTCTTATGAGAAGCTTTTCTTCCCAACAAACATGAGGGAGGATATTCATTACATGAAGCTACATAGATCCAAAGTAATAATATTTGAGTACTTCCTCATTAGACTAGCATTACAAAGCAATCCTGCAACAAAGGATAACCACTTTCAGTTACTCTTTGTTTTTAGTTTATTTTAATTAGAAGAAGCAGTATTTTTATTTTAAACCATTTCCCCATGTCTGTAGATGTAGATTTCATTTCTTTTAAATAATATGGAAAATAAAAAATCAATACTTATTGAATTAGTTTCTTTTAATTTCATTCCTTTTAAAAGCTTTTTAAAATAAAATAGATAGAATAAATAGTTACATTTGTTTTTTTATTGCCTCGGAAGGAATTTAATTAATTAACATATTAAACTCATTTATCTTTTATTTAAATTAGACTTCTTTCCATTATTTATTTAAAACTAGAATTTAGAGTATTTTAATAACTATAATCGAAACAACAAATCTAGTCATTAGGAATTCATAATACCCATTCATATTGTTTGATTGTTCTTTGACCAACTTAGTTATTAGGAATTCACACTAATAGTTCATAACCTCTAATTCTCCTTTGACTACCTATCATGTACTTTTGGGAAAGGAAAGATAAATCCTAACATGACTTCCAAAAACATGGTTGAAAGAAAATGGGGATCCTTGTACTTAAAAATGATAACATGTGGTGGGATTTTATAGGAAAACAACACAATATATCAATAAATATGAGATCTCTAAATTTGTAATGATCCACTTATGGTTTAGAAAACATGTTATCTTTGAGTTGGAGAGAATTTTTTTAAAGGATATGTGGACCAATGAGAAGGTTTATATAGGTTGAACATTAGAAATGTGCACAATGTGTTTTCATAACAAAATATATGAGCATATCAGGGGTTACCATAAAATAGAACACATTTTTCAGAGGAAAAGAGTATATGGAATTCTATTATCAGAGGAAAATATTGGCCAAATATTTTTGCCAATGAATGGTGCTTCTGTATCCAGGATTCAAATGGTTCGTCTTGTTTCTGTAAATTGATAAATTGGGCTAAACATGTTGTATCTAAGGATAGAAAATAGATGGTTGGCAATGGGTGAATGATCAACTTTTGGAAGGACAAATGGTTAGGGGACCTTCCTCTTAAGATCATTTACCCCACGGTCTATAGAGATTTTGTTACCAAATATGGGACCAAGGTTAGAGATTTTTTCAACTTTGATGAACCCCTAGGATAATGGAAAACTATAGAACTGGATGGTTCTAATAGCATTGAGATTTCTTCTTTTAACAACAAATTAAGAGGCATTATTTTTAATAAGCAGAGCTTATAAGATGATAGTATTTACTGGTCAAAGGAGGACAATGGAATATTTTTAGTTAGAAGTTCTAACTCCTTTTCTGAGGTGGAGGAAACTGAAAACTTCAATTGGGGAAGTGTTTGGGTCAAAGAGTTAATCCCCAATATTAATATGTTTTGGTGGTTGGTTATACATGATAAGATTCTAACTGTCAGCAACCTAAACTAGATAAATTTCCATATGGTTAACAGGTGTGTGATGTGCGAAAGTGAGTGTGAAGACTCCTCACACCTTTTTCTCAGTTGCCCCTATCTAGTCTCGGTTAGAAATACCATTCTTAATCTTTTTGAAGTCTACTATTACCCCTTCTCTCAACCCTAGACTTAAAGGATGGGTGAAACCTAGTAAGGAGTGTATTAAGTATAACTTTGATGGTGCATCCAAAGGAAACCCTGATAGAGCTGGTTGCGGTGGGGTGTTCAAGGATTTTGAAGGAAGATTTATTCTTGGGTACCATCACAATCTTGGCACTAAAAAAACCATGTTGTTGAAGCAGCGGGGGTTTTTTGGGGTGTGTTTATAGCCCTTCAACACAATTTCACCAATTTTGAGGTGGAAGGAGACTCTTTGAACATAATTAACAACATTACTGGGAAAGGATCCATTTCTATTTCCATCCAAAATTCTATTAAGAGTATTAAAGAAATGTCAAATTTATTTGACATTATTACCTTCAAGCATGTTTATAGGGAGGCTAACTTTGTGGTAGATTGTTTTGCTAATATGGGGGTTAATTGTGATGATTTGACACTTATCAATGAAGTGCAAGCTCTTGATCCCAGGGTGTAAGAACACTTACATAATGACATAAATGGACACATCACCAAATAATGTCAGTTCACAATGTGTCAAATTCATCATGGTCATTTTACATAGGAATAGTGAGCATTTATTTCTAAATAATGTGAATATCGGGGAGGGGATCTGCTTGTGTGTCTAGAAAGATTTTATTGCCTCCTATGCCGGGAGAATCTTCATTTTTGGGCCTGCGTGTAATCCTCTGGCTACCTGGAATTTGAGATTTTTTGTGAATGGTTTTTTGTGCAGCCAAATGGGTGGTGACCTAGTTAAAACTGAACCCGTTGATCTCAAAGGGGTGACGCTTGAAGCCATGGCTTTTTTTGATAGCAAGGGTTTTTCGCCCTTAAAAAAATTTGAAGGTCATTTTGAAAATCTTAGTAAAGATTTTTCCAGCACCTGGAAGACTACTAAAAAAAGTGTGGTGGTTGAAATGAAGGGGATTAGCATTGAGATTACTATGGATTTGGTCACCAAAGTTATTGGTATTCCTGTAATTGGGAGAGAGGTATATAAACCCAAAAAATAAGCCTCCGAAGAGCTAAACCTGTTTCTCAAAGGTAATAAAAATCTCACTTCCCACTTTGTTGGTTATCTTCATCTGTCTTTACCTATACCATTTGACGATGTGGCTCTCACCCTTATCTAATTTCTCACTCTTGAGGGCCGTCACAAATGTATTTACACCTACCACCTACCTATGCTTAATCATTTCATATGCGGTCATGCTTTTAGCATCCCCTACTTTGTTTTTCACTCCCAGAGTGCTTCTATCTCTCAGTTCAAAACTAGAAGGGTCTCTGTCCTGCTCCATCAAGGCTTTATTCTCACCCTTATCAAAAGAGTTACCCTGGATATTGTCAAGTTTGGATCCCTAACTAAAACTCTGGAAGCTTATGCAGATGGAGTTGACTCAAACTCAGAGGAAGAAGACTCGAGTGAAGATTCTGATTCTCAGGAAGGTGACTCGGAAGAGGATAAATATGAGCCTGAGATTTTGGTGGCCCAGAATCTTAGGGAGATGAAATCCAAGCAGGCTCCTAGTGTCCCTTTGACCATTAAAGGGGAGTCTAGTAAACATGATTCTTCGGCTCCTATCAATGTGCAATTGGAACATAAATTCGAGGTTATGGGGCATGTTAGACCTGTGAAAGAGGAGAACCATTTGGCTAAAATGGTGGCAAATATTGAGGAACTTAAGGGAGATATGAGGCTTACCAAGATCTCGGTGTAGTTTTTGTTCAATGATTGGCATAAGATGAAAGTGCAGGTTGAGGAAGTGGTCAACAATGGGCATGGCAGAGAGATTGATTTTAAAAGCCAACTATGGTTTCATAACTAACGATTTGGACCATTTTCATGTTATTCTCCATAGCTACATGGAGTGGAGTGTAATCATGGTGAAATCTACTACACAGTATCTCCAGACTCTGGGTCAACTCGCTAATGCCTATAGTGTTGTGGATTGTCATGGCAAGAAAAGAAAGGTGACTCCCGATGGTCTCGACTTGGTGTGTTTGGCTGGTAACATAGATGCTCTAGCTAAGGAATGGGCAAAGGTGCTGGAAGGGATTAAAAAATCCTATAAATTATCTGGGGAGGGGTGTTTTATTTTATTTACTATCTCTGAAGCTTTTTTCCTATTAGTTTCTATGTTGTTATTAGTTCTTCTGTATTTTTTTGTTGATGTTGTTTCACTACTATTGCTCCTGGGGGAGCCCGTTTTATTATGGACTATTATATTATCATTTTTTTATGGTTTTGTAATGTAATTATCTTCTCTCATGGAGATGTGAATGTGTTCGGGGTAGGGTCTCTTCAATCCTTTTTTACCTCTAATAAAAATAAAATAAAATATAATACATTTTCTCATTTGAAAATCACAGGGTCGACTTACATATAGACAAGGAGTCAAATATTATAGAAGTAGTCTACCATTAGCAATGGGATATCCCAATTCGAATGAAAATATAAACGATACTATGGTTACATAATCTCACATAGATATATTGCAGAGGAATGAATTTTTTATTTATTTAACCCAATCATAAGCAATATAAAACTATAACTACTAGGTTCTACTTAATCTACACATACTAAATCCATACGAAAAATATTTCAAGAGAGTAAAGAGTTTTATCTTAATCAACAAAGTTACACACAAAGTATAAAAATAATAAATACAAAGTCACATAAATCCAAAGAATTCTTAGTTTTACAGAGATTGGACTCGTGTAATTTTCTTTCCTAGTATTGATCTGTAAACTCTTCAACTTTGGAATTATCCACAATATCACAATTAATTGTTGTTGTTCTACTTTCTATTAGAAAATAACAAAGATAGCTAGTGAATGAATTATACTTGTGCTTAGAATCAAAAATTTACAGAAATGGAGAGAATATAGACTCATACACCAACAATTTTATCCTGGAAAACCTCCATAGGAGAAAAAACCAGTCGGGAAGGGTAATTTCTCTTTCTTCCAACTTTTATTGGCCAATTCAATAATAAGTACAAAAATTATAGTAAGTATGAAAGAGAAGTAGATAATATCTCACACTTCCTCCCAGTTGCTTGCTCTGACTCAATTACTCCTTGCTTCTACAAATCACAATTCCAACACTAAGAGCTTCTTACTCACTTGCTTCATGCTTCGATGCCTTTTTTCTCTTCCATAACATGCATTTATGGCCTTTCTCATGTTCTCTTGTGCACTGGAGAATGGGAAAGGTCATGCAGAAGAAGAGACACGGACACCCTTTGGAATTCCGGGACTGTTTGTGTCATATTTTATTTTTCTGTCTGTAAGAGCTAGGACCGCCGCCCAAATGCAGACTGGTGGTCCCAGGACCTCCACCCTAGTGGGGCAGTGGTTCTGTAACCACCACTTTGTACATGGTGGTGGTCCTATCACTAAACAGACAGAACCTCTGTATCATTTTTTTTCTTCTTCGTGTTGGCTGATTTGATAAAATAAATTCATTTTGGATCCCTATGGATCACACCTCCCTTGCTTAGGAGGATTTTGGTCCCACAAAAGCTTAGTGGGGGAGTAGATGAGGAAATAATTCCCTCACTTGCTCCTTCGGGTACCACCGGGCCTACCTTGGTGTCTTTCCTTTCAGTCCAATCTACTAAGACTCTTGCGGACCTCTCCTAGTCTCTCTGACCTTCTGCTGCAGTACTACAGCCTCCTCCAATTCACCTTGTGAGTCCAAGACGCAATCCTCAATGGATAGTAGCAACTTTAGTTCTTCATCTTCATCTAGCATGGATGGTTCATATAGCTGTAAGTTCTCGCAGTTTACTATAGAGTATATCCTCATGAATGACAAAAAATCAAGTCGAAAGGCATTTTCTCCAACCTGCTCCAGCATGGTGAAGGGTCCATATCGTAGTGGCTTGAGCTTCCATGCTTGACCTTATAGTCTCTCCTTGCTCAAGTAAAGCCAAACTCTATCTCCAACATGAAGCTTATGTTCCCTTTTATGCTAATCATGCCTAGATTTTTACTTGGCTTGAGATTTCTCTAGCTGTTCCTTGACTTTGAGATGGATTTTCCAGATTCTCTCAATGAATTTTTTTTCTCTAGTCACCTTTGTGTCTCGTGTATCCTTCTCGCCTACTGTCCAACTATTATGTCTAGAGGATTTGTAGGTAGATATCCCAAGCATGCTTCAAACGGTGACTTCATAGTGGATGTGTGTACTACCTGGTTATAGGAATGTTGAATGTAGGCTAAGGACTCATCCCAATTCCTTGGGTATTTGTTGTTATACCCTCTGATCAACTATACCAAAGTCTTGTTTACCACCTCTATTTGTCCATATGTCTATGGATGGAAATTTTTGCTCATCTGTAACCTGATATCCATCTTGTCCTACAAAGTAGTCCAAAACTTCCCCAAGAACCTGGAATCCCTGTCAGAAACAATAGACTTTAGAAAACCAAAATACACCCATACATTAGCAAAGAAAATATCTGTCACCTCATGTGCTTTTACTGTATTTTTACATGCCATAAGAATAAACATCTTACTAAATCTATCAACAAAAACATAGAGATAGTCATGGCCATATTTAGACATAGGTAATCCTCCTACAAACTCCATATAAATGTCCTCCCACGGACGAGTAGGTACTGGAAAAGGCATATACAAACCTTCCTTCCTAGTCTTAGGCTTGCTAGTACAACAAATTTTACATCCCTGTATAAATTTTGATACTTCTTCTTGCATATTGGGCCAATACACGTACCTTTACAAGTGGGCTAGGGTCTTACCAACACCGAAATATCCCACTACTTTTGAGGTACGTGCTTCCCTCATCAATAGAATTCGCTCTTCTTTTGGCACGCAAAGATTCCCCTATCGGTAGAGTATCCCGTCTTTGAGATAATAATCTTCAATCCCTATCCTTTTAGCCCCTTGGGACTGAAACTACTGAAATGTCACCCTAAAGTCTTTGTCCTGGGCATATGCCTCTCTGTAAGCTTCCTTCTGAAGGGATCGATCTGAGAGATAGTGGCCAAACAGGAAAACTTCTCCTGTGTGGGTGGCCTAGATAACATATCTTCCACCAAGTTTGTACTACCCTTCTTTTATTTAATCACCAAATGGAACTACTAAAGGAACCACATCCATTTGTAGTGCCTTTCCTACTGTAACTTAGACTATGCTTGCAAATATTGGAGAGGTTTGTGGTCAGTGTGCACAATAGTTTCTTTACCCAACAAATATTGCTTCCATTTTTTAATTGTATGAACTAGTGCATACATTTCCTTATCATATATTGAATAACCTTTAACTGCTGAAGTGAAAGTTTCAAAATGATAACATATGGGTTTACCTCCTTGAAGTAACATTGTGCCCATGGTGTAATCATTGGCAATTGTTTCTACTTCAAAAGGCTTCTACAAATTAGGAAGAGCAAGTACTGGAGCATGACTAATCTTGTATTTCAATAAATCAAAGGATTTGTCTTGTTCCTTACCCCAGTCAAAACTCTTACTCTGTGTGGCCACTGTGTGTAGAGTTGTTGTGATCATGGAGAAGCCCAGAATAAACTCCCACATGTACTATATTGCTCCCAAAAGACTCCTAGTTTTTGTGGCTCCTGTTGGTGTTGGCCAATTAGTGATGGCTTCCACCTTCTTTAGATCCACTCGTAGCTCTCCTCCTCCAACCACGTGCCCAAGATAGACAAGTGACTATTTGGAAAATTCACATTTCTTCATATTACAAAGTAGTTGTTTCTCCCTGAGAACTTGCAAGACTTGCTACAAATGAGTTAGATGTTCTTCCCATGTAGCACTAAAAATCAAGATATTGTCTAGATATACAATGACACATGAATATATGAAATCCCACAATACATCATTCATCAATCTCATAAATGTAGCGGGTGCATTGCATAACCCAAAAGGAAGTACTAACCATTCATACAAACCTTGTTTCGTCTTGAAGACAGTCTTCCATATATCCTCCTCCTTCATCCTGACTTGGTGATAACCTGACTTGAGACCCAACTTCGTGAAAAATCAGGCATGCTGAATCTAGTCCAAGAGATCATCTATGCGGGGAAGTGGATATTTATTCTTTATGGTGATCTTTTTTAAAGTACGGTAGTCGATGCACATTCTCCAAGAACCATCCTTCTTTAGCACCATCACGATAGGCGAATTGCATGGTGAGGTGCTCGAACGTATCACCCCTTGGTCTATTAGTTCTTGAATTTGTTTCTTTACTTCAGTATTCTCAAGTAAGGATTTCCTATACAACCTGATGTTCGGTAGAGGGGATTCTAGAAATAGCTGAATCTCATGGTCTACTTCCCATTTTGGTGGTAACCCGCTATAAGCCTGAAATACTTCCTAAAAATATTGAATTATACTATCCAAATCATGATTTCCCTGGTTAGAAATCTCTACGACTTCTACCCCATCTTGTTCATCCTTTAATAAAAGTAAACAAAACTGATTATGAGTTTCCTGAATAAGTCATTTTTCTTTGTTAACACTTACCATAGTAACACGTGTCTTAAGTTGGTGTGCTCAGATGTTGTAGCTGATCCCATCCTTGACCCATCTGTATCGGTTTTCCCTCCTCATAAATATAGCATCCCTAACATACAAGTAAAGACTTCTGAATACAACATCAAAATCATCAAGTGGAATAACGTCAGCTTTAAAAAAATCAATATATTGGGAATTTATCCCTAATTTGACCTTACATCTTCTTGTTACCTGAATTTCAACACCCTTCTTCACCCAACCCAAAGGATAAGGGTGTGGATGCTCATAAGTATCAAGACCAAGATTTTTTACAACTGCTTCAGAAATCAAGTTAGATTAAGAACCGGTATCAACCAAAACATTTACCTTAGTTCTCTTGATCTAGATTTTGATCTGGATTTTGATCTAGAATAGTCTACTCATCTCCTCTTCCTGGCTATCCATGTTGGTGGCCGTGCATCCAAGCCTCTCATCTACATCAGAGTCATCTTCAATTTCCACCTCCCCTTCTGTTTTCATAGTTGTCATGGACTTATTTGAGTCCTTGGTTTGGTTTTTCAGATGTAACTCCAGATGTAACTTCCAGCATGTAGTGTCAGTATGACCTTTGATATCACAGTTCTTGCAAAAATTCTTGGGATCTTTACAAGTATTCAAAGTAGTGGCAGCTTGTTTACCTTTCCCTTTCCACTTACCCTTGTTACTTGTTTTCCCAAACTCTTTCTTCTGCTGATTTGTTGACTACTTTACCCTTGGCTCTGCTTCTCCTTACTTCTTTTCATCATCTATGTAGTACGCTTGTACACATGCTTCGTTGAGATATTTGGGCTTTGTGGAGATGACTTTTCTTCGAAGGTGAGTGTGAAGTCCTCCCAAGTATTTGGTCAGAATATCCTCATCCTCCAATTCCACGTTAAGCAACATGGCTTGCCTCTGAAATTCCGTAGTATAGTCCTGCACACTTTGACCATTTCCTTGTCTAAAATACTGCCATTTAATCATTTGGTTAGTCTTATGGCCAATAGGATAGAAGTTATCTCTAAGTAATTCTTTAAATTCTTGCCAAGATTTCACAATAGGACACTTCTTCTTTTCACAAGTGGCTAGATGGGTTTCCCACCAAACCAGAGCATGTCCCTCCATCTTGAGACGTGCAAGGGTGATCCTCTGTGCCTCAGTGACATTATGGATGCTAGAGTAGACTTCTAATTGTTTTAATCATTTATCAAGCAACTCTACATCTAATTGTCCTTCAAAGCTTTTAATCTCAACTTTTGTTTCAAATTTAAAAGGAGTATGATTGGATTTTACCTTTTCTCTTGTGTTAGAAGTCTCTTCTTCATGCTCTTCCCCATAACTTTCCTCATGTTGGCTCCTTCCTATGCCAAACTTTTTAGCTAAGCCCTGAACCACTGATTCCATGGAGTCTTGTTTGACAGAAGTTGTCTTCTATAAATCAAAAATCTCTTCTTGCCTTCTAAACATCCTATCCATCATGGTCTCCAGCATCTTGATTCTACGGACTAAGTTCTCTTCCTCCATTTTTCCCCAAATTCTCTGTTTCCACTTCTTTGTATAAATTTTTGGATCGCAAGGTAAAGCTTCTTCACCTTTAGATCTCGTCACTGTCATACAAATCCAAGAATGAATACCACAGTCCTGGATAATTGTTAGCTCTGATACCAAAATGATCTATAAACTCTTCAAATTTGGAATTATCCACAGTATCACAATTAATCATTGTTGTTCTACTTTCTATTAGAAAATAACAGAGATAGCTAGTGAATGAATTATACTTGTGCTTAGAATTAACAATTTGCAGAAAGGGAAAGAATATAGACTCATACACCCAAAAAATTATCATGGAAAACCTCTAGAGGAGGAAAAACCAGTCGGGAAGGGAAATTTCTCTTTCTTCCCACTTTTATTGGCCAATTCAATAATAAGCACAAAAAATTACAATAAGTATGAAAGAGAAGTAGATAATATCTCACACTTCCTCTCAGTTACTTTCTTGCTCTGACTCAATTACTCCTTGATTCTACAAATCACAATTCCAACACTAAGAGATTCTTACTCACTTGCTTCATGCTTCGATGCCTTTGTACTCTTCCTTAACATGTATTTATAGCCTTTCTCATGTTCTCATGTGCACTAGAGAATGGGAAAGGTCATGCAGAAGAAGAGATATGGACACCCTTTCGAATTTTGGGACTGTTCATGTCATATTTTATTTTTCTGTCCGCAAGAGCCAGGACCACTACCCAAATGTAAACTAGTAGTCCTAGGACCACCTCCCTAGTGTGGCGGTGGTTCTGTAACCGCCACCCTACACAGGAGGCAGTCCTGTCACTAAACAGATAGAACCTCCATATCATTTTTCTTCTTCTTCATGTTGGCTGATTTGATAAAGTAGAGTCATTTTGGATCCCTATGGATCAAGTATTGGGATTGTGAAAGACTTAATATATAAGTGATAAGGATACAACAGCTCATGTCTATGTGCGAGATAGAATTCTACACCTCAAGAACATTAAATAATCATTTTAATCTCAGATATAGAAATTATCTCCTAAACAGAAGTTGTATTCAGATCAGAATATCAGAGATGCATCTCAATACTAAAATCATCCTTTCTCAGGAATATAATAAGAATTTTCACAAGAGTATGATACATAACCATACTTATATGTGTGTCTGTGTGTGTATAGACATATATAAATATGTCTATATATATAGACATATATAAATATGCCTACACACACACACACACACACACACACACACACACACACACACACACACACACACACACACACACATATGTATATATACACACACGTGTACACACACATTTGAAAAACACAAGCCCTTTCACACATGTCCTTTAAGATATCACGCTCTAATACCAAATGTGATGTGCTTATTTTTTAGATATTTAATTAATATTTATACATAAATAAATAGATTGAACATAACATATTTGCATTGAAATACACAGTATAAACAAATCAATAAACAAACTAAATTTGATAACATATATAAAATAACACAAATCAATATTTAACTTATCATTAATAGGTTTCAGGTTTAAAATACATATCTTTGAGAGAACTTTGGGATGGAAACCCAACTCTCAAACTAAAAGAAATAGGCACAGTCACATCTTATACAATGAGGAATTTGTATCATGAACACGTGTACATACAATTCACTAACTGCATCAAGGACATCTAGAGTGTACTATATACCCCTAGTCGAATGCACTCTATGCACCCCATCTCAATCACAAGGTACTTGGTTTCTACTTCCCGCAAGAAATTGTTCTTTGATATTTATCCTTTATCAAATTATATATCCAATTCATATATTTCATAACTGGATATATTTCATTCATCATATGTTCTCATATCTTCATTTCCATATGTTCATTCGTTCCTTTTTTCATATCATACACCAAAGTTCCCTTTACTTATTTATTACATGTGAAAGGGTCCCACCCTTTTAGACACATCATTTCATTACTTAATCACATTATTTTCATACCCATCTTATCAGGTTTCCACGTTTATTAATTTCACCCATACTATGGGATTTCTTTACGTATTATTTTTACCATCATTCTTTGTACAGAAATTTATCCTTTTTCCCATTTATTTTAACAAGGGTAACATAGTATTTTAATATATCAAATCTTCAACATTTCAGGTAAATATATGGGGATTTGGTCATGTAACATCATCTTATGTATCTTTGGGATTTCAAGATGCTCTCTCACCCATTTTATATTCTTTCTGGGATTTCTCTTGGTTATGTTTTGAGATTCTAAGTGTCACATCTGTGAATCATTATTTAGATGTTTTCTAGATTGGTTGATTATTTCATGTTTATGTACTTTACAAAATTTCAGTTGGTTATTTTGAACTTGATTTATTTTTTCCTTAGATGTTATCCAAACTTGACCTAGTGCTATTTATTTACTTATATTTCTTTACTATTTACAAGAGTTATAGATCGATTGACCATTTCCTAGCTAGCATCTTATGACATTTTATTAGGTTCCTTTATACCTAAGTTAGCCTTTCCTTATAGGCTATCTGAACATGACCTAGTCTTTTTATCGTGTTATTTACTCAATATTTATAGGCCTAATTGATCAATTGAAAATTTTCCATCTAACACCTTATGACATCATCTAGGTTTATCAAACCTAATTTGGTCTATCCTTATAGGTTGTTCAAACATAACATAAACCTTTATATACCTATCTTATACTTTAGTAAGGCTCACTATATTGGTTGAATATCTCCACCTATATACATTATGTCATCCCTCTAGGATATCTAGATTTGACCTAGCCTTTTTCTCTACACCCAACCTAACACCCATATATTACTACCTATCATAGGCTATCAAAACCCAACTTAGACTTCTTCTTTAAAGACTTGGCCTATCAGCCATATTTCATCACTTAGTATAGGTGATCCAAACCTAACCTAGCTTTCTTCTTCAAATCTATCATGGAACTCTCTTATGATCTCTCCACCCATATTTTTTGTATACCTCATTATTAACTTACTTGCGTATACTTTCATTGTTATCCTCTTTGTTTTTTCTTGTATCACTAGGGAATTTGCATCTTCCACGATTGATAAGAGAGGTAGCAAACATCCATTTTAATAAAAATTTAAGTCAATGTATATGTATGTTTGTATGTGTGTGCGTGTGTGCGTGGTGCATCTCTCTCTCTCTCTCTCTCTCTCTCTCTCTCTCTCTCTCTCGCTCGCTATATATATATATATATAGAGAGATGATATATAGAGACATAGAGAGCAGAGAGAGAGAAGAGAGGGGGAGAGAGATAGAGCGACAGAGAGAGAGGGAGATAGAAGAGAGAGGACAGAGGCGAGAGAGATACAGATCAGAGTAGAGACAGGATAATAGTACAGAGAGAGAGAAGGAAGAGAGAGGGAGAGGGAGAGAGACAGAGATAGAGAGAGGGGAGAGAGACATAGATATATAGAGCTAAGAGATAGGAGATATACATATATATATATTACAAACACACACACACACATAGACAGATATGATAGATGTATATATGAATAGGTAGGGAGTAGATAGTATAAGATATAGATATATATTATATATATACATACATATAACATATATACATATACATATAGTGTGGGTGGTGTGTGTGTGTGTGTGTGGGTGTGTGTGTGTGTGTGTGTGTGTGTGTACCACACACACACACACCACACACACAAAAACATTATACTAATATAATAAGAATCATTATTTAGATGTTTTCTTGATTGGTTGATTATTTCCCATTTATGCACTTTACGAAATTTTAGTTGGTCATTTTGAACTTATTTTAGTTGCTCCTTATATGCTATCCAAACTTGACCTATTGTTATTTATATAGTCATATTTCTTTACTATTTACAAGTGTTATAGATCGATTGACAATTGCCTACCTAGCATCTTATGACATTTTATTAGGTTCCTCTAGACCTAAGTTAGCCTTTCCTTATAGGCTATCTAAACCTAGCCTAGTATTTTTATCGTGTTATTTACTCAATATTTATAGGCTTGATTGATCAATTGAACATTTTCTATCTAACACCTTATGACATCATCTAGGCTTATTGGACCTAATTTATTCTATCCTTATAAGCCACACAAACCTAGCATAAACCTTTGTATATCTATCTTATAATCTAGTAAAGCTCACTAGATTGGTTGACTATGTCCACCTAAGTACATTATGACATCCCTCTAGGCTATCCAAATTTGACCTAACCTTTTTCTCTACACCTGACCTAACACCCATATATTATTACTTATCATAGGCTATCAAAACACAACTTATACTTCTTCTCTGGACTTGGCCTAGAACCCATATTTCATCACTTACTATAGGTGATCCAAACCTAACCTAGATTTCTTCTTCAAATCTATCATTGAACCCTCTTATTGGCTCTCTTCCCATATTTTTTTGTATACCTCCTTATTAACTTACTTACCTATAGTTTCATTGTTATCCTCTTCATTTAGTCTTGTATCACTAGGTTTCCTAAGCAAATATGCATCTTCCATGATCAAGATGAGAGGTAGAAAACATCCATTTTTACAAAAATTTAAGTAAATGTGTGTTTGTGTGTGCATGCGGGTGTGTGTGTGTGTGTGTGTACGTGTGTAGACATAAAATCATACACTTTAGGCATTATTTAATCTCGGTCTCATACTACTATTTAGAAGGTTTTTGAGTGAAGAAATTAGTAATCAACACCTGTCTTTTGGCCATATTACTTTATATTCTCTTTCTTAATTTCCCGACCTCTTACACCCACATGCCCAGCCAAATTTCATTCATTTTACATTATTTTAGCTTTGACTAGGGTAACCAGGCTACTACTAGGGTTCCCATGGGTACCCTAGTCCCACCACGGGCACGTCTCATATCCTTTTTGAACTTTCCCGCCACTTTTTGGGCACTTTCTATTCATTTTAGACTTCTTATATTTTTGGTGGTCATCCATTTCAGGGTTAATTATGAAATTAGATCAAGAGAACCCTATAAATATAAAGTTATGATACCATAATGAGGGACCAAGCACTAGTCACTACTATCATCCACCTAGAGTTGCATCCATTTGGAGATCATTTGCATCTATTAGCTCCATCACAAGGCACAAGAGCTGGTTCATCTGCATCACACAAGCATAGGAGGGGATTCTATTATATTCCATGCACACCATTCTATTACATTTTCTACATATAGTTATTGCTTGCTACTTCAAAAAAGTGTGACTGGCATAAGAGCACCTAAGGCACATGATGCACACACACACACCAGAACTACATTTGGGTTTGAAATGTAGTGCAATGCTTAATTAGTAAGCCCATTGTTGTGGCAGCTGAGGTCAGTTTGACCCATTCATTTGCATTCTTCTTTTTTAGGGTTTTGATACTTCTTATGGTTTCTTGCAGGTCTTTCTATCATCTTGGATTATTAGTGACACCTGGTAGTAGTGCAATGAATCTGATGTGACAAACAATGAGGGTTTCAGACCACCTGTCGAACCTATGAAATTTAGTTCCAAACCTTTTTCACAGACCAGGGTGCCCATTCTGTAGACCAGAGTACCCATAGGCACCCCAGTCCCTCTCTAGGCACTCTAGTCCAAGTAGATAGATCTTTCAAATCCTTCCTTTTCGAGACCTCTGCACAGTTGTTCCTGCATCTTGTTTCTTCTAGTCATTTTTGCGACACAGTCCAATGAGCTCCTCTAATCAGCTGAGTTCACTTCCTTACTCTCTTGCATATCTAGGGTTTCCATATTTTCATTATTTTAGTTGTTTGGGTCATTTTCCATAGTTGTTTACTGCATTTATTTATTGTATTTACATGTCATTCTAGATTAGATTAACTATCCACATATTCCCCCATTTTAGTTAATCATTTTGGTGAACCTGACATCGATCATTCATGCTTCTTAGAATCATTCATATTTCTGTCTAGGGTTTATTCTCCTTTTCATGGCTCAATCTCATGAATCCTTTATCGAAGCTCATCTTAAGGCCATTAATGATCACATTGTTGAGCACTCTCAAGATCTAGACTTACTTTTACATGTGGCTCGTGAGGAAGCTACTAATTTGGTGGAACTCAACACTTTCATGGCTATACCGACCTCTATTGTCGATCAAATGCTTGTTTCTACTCTTCCACCTATTTCAGCTATTCTTCTTTTAGTTACTACTCCTACCAATCATTTTACACCGCCCTTAGTTTCTCATATACACAAGTTTCATCCATTGGCAATCAAGACTTAACTTCTCTTTATCATGACCTTCAAGCTCAAATTCGTAAGTTGCAATAGGCCACTTCACATGCATCATCATCTTTAGATTCTACCTTATTTTTTCATACTCCATTCACACCTACCATCTCTACTTATCCACTTCCTCCTAGCTTTGTCACCCCTAAGCTTCCCATTTTCAATGGGCATGGTGACCCACAGGAACATCTTAGAGCATTTCATGTCGCTTGTCTTGATTTCGCTGATGATCATATTCTTTTAGCTAAACTCTTTCCTCATAGTCTCCATGATTATGTGCAATGTGTTGGTTTTATGACCTACATGCTCACTTGGTAACTTCATTCATGCATCTAGTTGATGCCTTTCTTACTCATTTCTCCATCAATATCGGCTCTAATATCTCTTACACTCAACTAGCACAACTTAAACAGGGATCAAATGAACACCTCGCTAACTATGTTTTGAGGTATAAGAACAATCTAGCTAAGATGACAAATGTGCTTGCAGACTCTGAGCTTCAAGACTTGTTCATTCAGAGTCTTTTACCACCTCTCCAAGAGAGTGTTCTCTTTGAAACCTCTCCTTCATTTGATCAGCTTTTTCATACTCTTAAGCTTTATGAGACCAAACTCCTATCCATAGGCAAGCTTAAGTATCAGGAACAGGCTTCGTCCTCCACTCATTTTCCAAACAAGACACCATTCAAACCATCTACCACTAAGCCAACCGATGCTAAAATCACTATCAACATAGTCACTCCTACTAAAGAGGTTCAGTCATAACAACCTCAGTGCACGTTTAGTAACTTTCCAATGGCTCCACATCTCATATTGAAACAACTTCTCGAGAGAAATCTTATTACCCTTCCCCCACCACTCAAGTTAGACCCATCATGACCAAAAGGTAGGAACTACAATGAGAAATTCCATTGTGATTATCATCGATGTGTGGGACATTCTACAAATAGATGTTTCAAACTCCATACAATCATCCAAGATCTAATTGATGACAAAAAACTAGAGTTTTTAGAGTCTACTAACTCTACCCCGACCAACGACAAGGGTAAACTCAAGCTCTTTAACAATGAATCTCAACAACATGACAAGAAGACATCTGAATATTCTGCCAATCATACATATCACGTAGTACCTCCTCCTAGATCAGGAGCTATGGATTTCTTAGTTACAACACTAACGCTTCACCACCAATAATTTTCTTCTCTGAATCATGATTATCATGTGGATTTCACATCTAATCATTTGCATATCAATGCATCTATTGGATGACCTCTATTAACAACACTAAGGTTGACCCATCATGGCCCGTTAGTGCATGCTCTATTTCACTTCTCAAGGCTATCAGCTATCCTCAATCACAAATTGAGTACCCTTTCAACAAACCCTTTGGTGTTGTTAAGCTACATGTTACAGTTGGTCCTCTTACTCTGCTTGTGCCTTTCCTCATTGGAAACATAGTTGATGGATGCGACATGCTTCTTGGTCTCAATTGGATTCATCACTCTCAATCTATCATTTCTATGAATCATTTGTGACTCAAATTTATTCACAACAATCAGGTCATTTCTATTGACGGTGTCCCTCCATCTACTCCATGGTCGTCATCTCCTCGCACAGTAGCTAGCACATCATCTACTTCTTCTAGCACATCACATTCTATGTTGCTCAAAGCACAATCTACTCCTAGTTCACCTACTCGAGCCCCATCTACATGACCACATCATTCCACTAGTCCTACACATAGGTATAGGCCCATTCCTAGGACAATTACTGCATCTCGACATAGGTCACCACCTTGGTTTATTCCACATGAGGTCTTCATCATCTTCGCATTCAACATCACGTAGATCTCCATCACCAACAAATTTTTTTGATGCCACGACTTCATCATACATTCAGCCATCACATGCACATATACTTCATTCACCAATGCAAAACCTATCTATTATACAACCATTGTTAGAGCAGGGTCATCCGCTTTCATCAACACATGCATATGGTGGAGGACCTTCTTCCTTCACTCGCAATGGATAGTTTATTCATTCATATACACTTGGAAGGCATAACATCAATACATCTCCAACCACCCCCGCCACATCTACGCATCATATCATCTTTACATTCTCATACATCACATCTCTTAGCATACGCATATTCATTCAAACTTTAGGTGTCATTACCCGATGACACACTCTTTCTTGGACACTTGACTGTTGAGGGAGTACTACACATGAACCCCATACACTGCACAATAGGTACTACCCACAACTAGCACATACACACATACTACATTGTACATTTTCATACATTATCATTCTCACATAGACATACATCATAGCTTGACATTTGAGTTGTCGAGTCCATTACTACACATGACACATTTCACATTTCATATACACTACTATGTGACATCTATCACACATTCTAACATTTAATCCTATGTTTCTACACTTGCACTTACACTTCGCACACCATGCATTTTTATAATACATTCATCATTTAGTCCATATCATTTTTCACATAAAAATTTACATCATTATCATGCATTTACTAGTCGCTCACTGATTTACTAGAGCTTGTCCTACATCAATTTATGTCCATTTGCATACACATCTGACATACACCCTGTTTTTACACTACTACATACATCTTGCATTCTACATACTAGATTTATACTCCACACATCACATTGGTACTATTTATCATCTTCATTACACATACTACATCATCTTCTACGCGCTGCACTCACTACCCTATGATGCACTTTAGTTCCTCAGTCCATACTCGACTGCCGAGGGTTTACAAATCAAATGGACCTTACATTCATCACGCATTTATCATTCGACCTTTCATCATGCGACATTTCTAGGATAGTGACACACGCTATAGGCTAAATCGTCACTTACTCTATCATCTTGTAGTGGTATACGCTTTAGGCTACATCACCACTCCCTACTATTCATCTTATAGTGACATACGCTATAGGCTACATCGTCACTTCCTCTATCATCTTGTAGTGATACACACTTTAGGGCTAAATCATCACTCATACATTCATTTTGTCGTGATATACGCTTAGGCTATAAGGTTCACACACATCTCTTCTATATGTCACATATCATCATCACTACGCATACATACTCATCACAACGCACGTTAGACACAACACACACTATTTCGACCATTTCCTAATGATGCACTCTCATTTACGGTTCATTCTTGACTACTGAGGGGGAAAACCAAATGAACCTCACTGCATACATTTCCATTCACTTGGGGGGCACGTGGCTCCTATCACTCCATTTTGCATTCCATTCCATCCATCCACAACATACTGCATATTATGGTTGCTTTTACTCTTGCTTACTTTTTCTTGTTCATGGTCACTTTATTACACATGCTAGTTAGATTACTTGTATGTCATTTATCTATACCATCCACACATGCATGTTCACGTATTTTTCTAGTTGTGATCGTAGATACAGGTCTCTTACACGTAACATAGATGCTCACCTTCTACCCTTCCTACACTAGTCGCTGGGGGCATCCACATTCGTCTCTCACAGGTGTTATTGTTTCATTTTGTACTTAGCACTTTACATTACTTGGTTATACATGCTTTTGACATACTAGTTATCTTTCTAACATGCTAACGGGTGCTTCATGTGCAACATTTGTTATGCAGGGATATTTGCTTCCATACTTGTTTATTATATTGTCTGTTATTGTTTGCTTTTGTATGGGGATTTGCCCTATGTTTGGTGTGCACACTTGTTTTTTGTATGTGGCCATGATGGCCTTGCATGTCTTGCGACATCGTGAGTGATGTCCCATGTTTGCAACCCACTTTGTGTGGCTTACTTTGTCTTCTTGTGTGTTTACATTACTACTTTGCTTGATAGCTTTTACACTATTTGCATAGCTTACACATTGTTTTCTACATGCATGCTTGTTTGTACTAACACTTGTCTTTGGCTAGCCTTCTTGTTTGTGTGTGCCTTGGTTTCTACCAAGTGTATTCCCTTCCCCCTGTAGGGAAGAGTTACAGAGTTCATGTGGTTGGTCCTCTTTTGGGGCCGCATTCTCCTATCAGTGACGTCGCATGCGCCCCCAAAGAGGGGGGCATCATTTGGGGTTTTACATACTACACAACACTTCTACACCGGTTCAGTTCAGTGCACTTTTTACCCTTGGCATTGTGGGTTACATACAACGAGTGGGTTCAGACCAGTCTACGAACCCCGTACACAATGACTTTTACAGGACATGGTAGTCCTTAGCATTCTAGGAAGCAGTTAAAGGTTGGAGGATACAAGTGGGAATGTGCCTCCCTATACTTCTTCAGCCAGTGGCGTCAGATCACCCAAAAAACCAGGACGTACAGAGATCTCTTCACACACATTCAGGGAAGCAATTACAAGATGGAGGATAATGGAATTCCTCCCTACACTTCTTCAGCCTATGGTGTCGGATCGCCCAAAAAACCTCGGCAATACAGGATATCCTTCTACACTCTCTTTCTCGACATGGATCAGGTGCACATGTTCCATTTACACTTTTTCATTTACGTATTTTACATTCACATGCTTTTTATATTCATATACATGCATCTTTTACATTGCATTTTTACACATACATACATATTTGACTACTTGATCATTTTCTCCTTGCAGGTCCGGTTATATGAGAAACAAGTAGTCAAATTGGGACAACAACAACAACAAACAATGTCAACGTCAACAACAACATCTTGCGGAAACACACACCATACTAACCATGCAGGTACATTACACACATCGGAAGCTACACACGTGTTTCCACCCTAGGTTCACTCTCATCACTTTTTTGCACTTTTTCATCTTTAGTTTCCATGCTCCATCATCTTTTTGTCATTCCACACTTTGTCTAGTCCTTCGACGTGTTTTCTACTACAATCTTCATGGACATCAGGTACACATATCTATCTACTTTATGTTACCGAGATTTCCGCTCACCAACATAAAGTGGGGGAAAATGTAGACACAAAATCATGCACTTTAGACATTATTTAGTCCCGGTCTCATACTACTATTTAGAATGTTTTTGAGTGAAGAAAGTACTAATTAACCCCGTATTTTGCCCATCTTATTTTATTTTCTTTCGTCATTCCCGACCTCTTGCACCCACATGCCCATTCAAATTTCATTGTTTTGCATCATTTTAGCTTTGACTGGGGCGCCCAGGCTAGTATTGGGGTGCCCATGGGCACCCTGGTCCCACCAGGGGCACCCTTATCCTTTTTTAACTTTCCCGCCATTTTTGGGGCACTTTTTAGCCGTTTCAGCTTCTTATCTTTTTGGTGGTCATCCATTTCAGGGTTAATTACGAAATTAGATCAAGAGAACCCTATAAATATAAAGTTATGAGACCATAATGAGGGACCAAGCACTAGTCACTACTATCATCCACCTAGAGTTGCATCCATTTGGAGATCATTTGCATTCATTAGCTTTATCACAAAGGACAAGGCTGGTTCATCTGCATCACACAGCATATGAGGGGATTCAATTTTATTCCATCTACCATTCTACTACATTTTTACATCTAGTTATTGCTCGCTACTTCACAAAGTGTGAATGACACAAGAGCACCTAGGGCACATGATTCACACACACACACCAAGAACTACATTTGGGTTTGAAATGTAGTGCAGTGCTCAGTTAGTAAGCCCACTATTGTGGCAGCTGAGGTCATTCTGACCCATTCATTTGCATTCTTCTTTTTTAGGGTTTTGATACTTCTTGTGGTTTCTTGCAAGTCTTCCTATCATCTTGGATTATTAGCGACACCTGGCGCAGTGCAACGAATTTGATGTGACACACAACGAGGGTTTCAGACCACCTGTTGAACCTGTGAAACTCAATTCCGAACCTTTTGCATAGACCACATCACCCATTCTGAAAACCAAAGCACCCACAAGTGCTTCAATCCCTCTCCAGTCCAACTAGATAGCTCAAATCCATCATTTTCAGGGCATCTACACAGTCATTCCTGCTTCTCATTTCTCCACTCACTTCTGTGACACACTCCCACAAGTTCATCGAATCAGCTAAGTCACTTACATACTTCTCTTGCACATTAGGGTTTCTACTTTTATTAGATTAGTTGTTTGGGTCATTTTCCATAGTTATTTACTATATTTACAAGTCGTTCTAGATCATATTAACTACACATATTTCCCCATTTTTAGTTAATTAGTGTGTGTGCGTGCGCGTGCGCACGTGTGTATGTGTGTGCATGCATGTGTGCATGTGCGTGAGCGAATCATTATTTAAATGTTTGCTAGATAATTATTTCCCGTTTATGTACTTTACGAAATTTAAGTTTGTTATTTGGAACTTGATTTAGTTTTTACTTATGTGTTATCCAAATTTGACCTAGTGTTATTTATCTACCTATATTTCTTTACTGTTTACAAGTGTTCTAGATCGATTGACCATTTCCCGGCTAGCATCTTATGACATTTTGTTAGGTTCCTCTAGACCTAAGTTAGCCTTATAGGCTATCTGAACATGGCCTGGTCTTTTTATCATGTTATTTACTCAATATTTATAGGCCTAATTGATCAGTTGAATATTTTTCGTCTAACACCTTGTGACATCATCTAGGTTTATCAAACATAATTTAGTCTATCCTTATAGGTCGCACAAACTTGGGTTTAACCTTTATATACTTATCTTATACCCTAGTAAGGCTCACTAGATTGGTTGACTAAGTCCACCTATACACACTATGACATCCCTTTATGCTATCTAGATTTGACCTAGCCTTCTTCTCTACACCTAACCTAACACCCATATATTATACCTATCATAGGCTATCGAAATCCGACTTAGACTTCTTCTCTGGACTTGGCCTAACACCCATATTTCATCACTTATTATAGGCAATCCAGACCTAACCTAGTTTTCTTCTTCAAATCTATCATGGAACCCTCTAATAAGCTCTCTTCCCATATTTTTGTATACATCCTTATTAACTCAATTGCATATACTTATGTTGTTATCCTCTTCTTTTAGTCTTGTATCACTAGGGTTCCTAAGCAGATATGCATCTTCCACGATCAAGATGAGAGGTAGTAAACATCCATTTTTACAAAAATTTAAGTCAATGTATATGTGTGTGTACATACATACATACATATCATTTGGTTGAGTTCTAAGTCATTCCTTTTGATTTAGGTGTACTATATTTTGTTTCTTGAAACTCATCTTGCTTAACACTCTCATGATGTGCAATGATCTTTAGTTGGGTCATATGTATACACCTTAATTTTCACTCGTACTCATGATTTCTTTAAGAAGGTTGTTGGCATATTTACCTCCTTGAATTTGTGTCTTAAGGGTCATACATGGAGTGGGTTTGGCTAAGGTACAATACTTAGAAAGATTCATTATGGAACTAGCCCGAACATGCCTTCATAATACCTTCCTACTTCCTTCTTATTACCTCTTTATGACCACTTGATATCCTCAATGTAACCACCTTAACATTTTATTCCTATAATATATCTAAATCACCAACATATCCCCTTCTTACATGCTCCTATTGTTTGGTCTATTGTTATCCTCTCTCCTTCCTTTCTACCTTTTGTGGCCAACAACATCAATCATGGTCAATGTCATCCAATAGAACCCTTAATCCGGTCGAGTGAATTGACCATTGTCAACGTCGTCGATTAAGAGAGATCATGACTTCAAGTTATGTTCCCCTAAGCACATGTGTCATTGTTTATCATTTCTCCAAATCATAATCACATAGTTTTTTTTCTTTTTTCACTTACAAAATTATCCTTAAATAATTAATAGGTTTAGTGTTTAGTGGAGTTTATATTTGGAGGCTTGCTTTATAGCTTTAGATTACTGAGAACAACAAGAATATGAGTTGTAATAATAATGGGGTTGCTATTATGTCATAATGGTGATGGGAATGGTATTGGTGATGAAAAATTTCACAAAAAGTAAGTTTTAGTATAGTCATTAAACATACATACAACAATTATGCAAAATCACTTTTCAACCTACGAAAATACACACATACAGCCCAATTTACAACCTATGCATTCAAACTTCATCATTAGCATTCTATGAATAATATTAAGATCTAATTTCCTTTTTTATGTATGCATGCATACACTCACACATACATATATAGACACACACACACACACACACACACACACTTTTCATATATAACATTCATGCACGCATGCATGTATACACACACACACACACAATATATATATATATATATATATATATATATATATATATATATATATATATTGTGTGTGTGTGTGTATGTATACATGCATGCGTGCATGAATGTTATATATACATACGCATGCATGTATACACACACACACACACAATATATATATATATTTGCAGTTAAGATTTACATTTTTTAGTGTTTCAAAAACAATTAAAATTTCATTTAGAGATATAAACCCAATGTTTTGGACAAGAATTTCCTTCTATGTTCTTACTATGTTGTTTTAATGTTATGAGAAATATGATGTCAGCATCCTCTTATTGAAGAAATTGGATTCCATACTCACTCTTACAAAGAAGATGTTTTACTTTGATAATAACTTACCCATACTTTGAAGCAAAGGTTTCAATATTGAATTACCAAGAACTTCATGCAAAATGGAATCCAATGCTAACAAAATAGTACACAAAATTTAATAATCTCAGCTATATTTGTAGAGACTTGAAACATGAAATATGTGAAAGCTTTACCATTAGTGAAAAATAAGAATAGTTAAAGACGACACCATAACATATCAATGGAGGAAGATCCAATTTGGATCATTTCAACTCGTTAATGGTAAAAGAAATTACTCTTAGCTGGTGTGTATCATTACAATTCAAGAAACTATGATGATTTTTAAAGCACTAAAATTACAATGATAATAATAATGATAAATAATGGAGTAGTTTACAAGATGAAGATCAAAACAATAATTGAAATAATTGTTAATTAAGAATGTCGTAAAACACCTCTGGCCTCTTATAGTTTTGTGAAAGCAAAGCCTGCAAATATTTAACAAGAAAAAAAATTAAATTAATAGAAAATATTTTTCTTCCTTTTATGAAGGCCATATCTTTCATTCCAATCATAAAACATATATGTTAAGTTAGATTTCTATAAATTTTTGTTTTTACATTCAATCAATTTTGGAAGCTAAGTATTTTTATTGCATAAATTTGCATTGCTAAAGCCAAAATTGTGCACAAACAATACTAATTAAATTGAAAACTCATGATAAGTCCATCCCTTGCTTTCTATAGCTCCCTAATCACAATAGAAAGGGCCCAAACCCATTAACAATAAGAAATCGAAGGCAATTATATCACGTAATATTTTTCCTATAGTCGATTAGATGCGTCAATAACAATAATTGTTCTTTATTGAAAATATCTTAATATTGAGCAAGGTTATAAGCCAAAACGATAAATCTACCTTTTCCACCTATTCACATATAATTTTTTTTAATGCATTTGCATTTAACATCCTTTGATAATATAAACATATATTCACAATTAAAACATAAAAATATGGTTGTAATCTACAGTAGAAAATTTTGATCTTTTGATAGGGGTGAAAACACCTTTTTACATTATACATTTCAACCAATAAATTACTCATATGAACATATAAACAATACAATAATAGTTAACTATACTAGAAACCACAATATAAATATTATACCATTTTTGAAAACTAATATAATTTCAGTCTTGTATCATAATGTTTTCCTATCCATGCATATTGATATTTAGATGTAACATTATGACAATTATCCTTCAACATTTTGAATTGATTTGAATTGTATTGCTAATTTTATGGTAAAGATGACAAATAATTATGGTTTTTTAATATTAGAAATATTAATTAAATATTAACTATCATTCTCAACCTCATTACCTGAATATAGAATTTTTTTTAATTAATAAAACAGTCATATGTGTATGTTTGTGTCTTCCATTTCTCTTTCATTACTATTAGTAATAGTATCTATATGTGCTTGTGAGAGGCCAATAAACATATAGAAGGATTTGTTAAAAGGATGGCATTACTAATAACTATACTTGATGCATTTTGTAATGTCCCCTTCTTGAGACATTGTTGAAATTGATCACCTGCAGACCCTCAACACATTCTCTCTTCTCATGGATTTGAGGATTGAGCTTGAAGATGGTCCTAAGATGTCTGTTGTCTATTTTGTAACCCCTTTGCATGCCTTGCGCTACAAGGAAGGCTCTCTAAGTTAGTTTAAATGTGCATATAGGATAGTTGCTTTTATTATTTAATTAAAAATAATAAAGTGCACATAGTCTAAGTTAATTAAATATTTTATTATAATGAGAGTTTATGTTTTCCCTCCAAAAGGGAAAGGTCGATCTTTTTGAATGTTGCACCCCTTAACTCTATAAAAGGAGGTCACATTTCCTTTAGTAGGGATGTTGATTGATCATTTAAATTACTCCATGATTGGAGAAAATGAATGTATGCCCTATGTTGCTGATTGCACTCTCTTCCATTGTTGAAGTTCTCATTTGCAAGTTTATTATAGCTGGTTTGAAGATCTAATTGAAGTAATTATTTGTGCAAATTAATAGTGATCTTTATACTCGTTGTAACGACTTCATTCGAAAAATCTTCTAGCTTTGGCGATTTGATTAAATGTTGTGTTGGGTGTGGTTAATCTCTTTCCTTGGCAGCGATTTTATTGTGGTTCAAATCCTAGCTTGGGTGGTTGGTTTAAGGGTATAAACTGTGTTAAAACTTCTTTATTGCAGCAACTTACACTAGGAGTTTAGATCTGACTTTATATGCCTTTCTATCACCTTTTGGGAGAAACGACTTGGTTTAGAAGTTGGGCATTTATTGGTTGATTAAAACTGCTTGTTTGTGTTCAATTTTAGAAGTAATCTTTGAGGGTTTGGTGGTACTTTTGCTACAGCCGTTACTGTTGCAATTATTTGGCTATAGCGACTTGCATGGGGGATGGTTTTGTCATGTTTTGATTTCATTTAAGCTAGATTTGCAATCTGTTGTGTGTTAGCATTTATTTCAGAGTAAGGGACAGTTATTTGGCGGTGTTTGGAGGCTAGGAAGGGATGATAATAATTTAGTTATTTTCCTCTAACCCTAGTGACTTGGACTAAGTTTTCCGGGTCTATTTTGGCGAGGTTTCATGGCTCAAAAAAATCAAATTTATAGTGCATTGGAAAGCTCTTGAATTCTAGTTTATTATGCACTTTATTTCGTTGCAAAATATGATGTATTGAGCAAGTTATGAATTTTCCAAGTTTTAGTTGTTCTGGGTGCCATATTTAATTTCATAATTGCTGCTACAAAATCAGACCTGGAAAAGTTTGAGTCTCCAATTGGTCCTCCCATCTAACCCACTACATTGGCTAATTCCAACTCCATTTAGGGTTGTAATTACGCTGACATTGGGTTATTTGAGGAAGAATTAAAAGGATCACATCCTTCTTGGTTCGATTTGGGTTGAAGTTGCAATTTTCTATTTGCCCCAAATGGGGGACATTGCACATTATTTTTATAATCATAATGTGAATTTAAATTTTTTAACAAATAATAATAGCAACTATGGTTTTTGGCCAAAAAAACATATGGTACTACATGTTACTAATCTAGATTTGAAGTTCAAAGGAAGGTTTTGCCTTGGGTGTATGTTACGTATACAATAAATGTGGCATGTATGCGGCTTGTGTGTGTGAAGTCTACTTATTGTTGACAACATAGGATGGTAGAAAATGTATTTCATAATTAGATTGACAAGCATTCATGAAAAAAGGCCAATAGGCATATAAAAAGATTTATTGAAAGGATAATATTACAAATAGCTATACTTAGTGCATTTTTAATCAAATCAATATGTGAATTTTTTTTTTATCAAATCAATATGTGAATTTATTTTTTTTAACAAATAATAGTAGCAACTATGGTTTGTGGCCAAAAAAGCATATAGTACTACATGTTACTAACCTAGATTTGAAGTTCAAAGGAAGGTTATGACTTGGGTGTTTGTTACTAACCATGTATACAACAGAGATGGCATGTGTGTAACAGACGTGGCATGTATGTGACCTATGTGTGCGAGGTCC
Organism: Taxus chinensis; assembly: GCA_019776745.2. Lineage (NCBI taxonomy): Eukaryota > Viridiplantae > Streptophyta > Pinopsida > Cupressales > Taxaceae > Taxus > Taxus chinensis. The sequence goes on from CM034155.1 coordinate 58,905,350, forward strand.
ACTTATTGTTGGCATCATAGAATGGTGGAAAATGCATTTCATAATTAAATTAATAAGCATTCATGAAAAAATACGAATGATAAGCATTTTATGTGGAAAAGAATGGAAAGAAATGTAATTTTGTTGCAATTATCAGAGAAATACCCAAATGTGTGTAGATGTTTCTCTTCAAGAAATCTTTGTTTTATATACCTAGTCTCATAGTAGCGCTCAAAAGAGAATGGTGGAAATATTATTATGGAGTAAATAGACTTAACTCATGATAATGCAGTGTTCCATGAAGTCTCGGGATGGCAGGACAGTCTTGGAGATGGGGGTACCAAGGGCCTAGTTTTGGGGATGAAAAATGAAACTTTGAAATACTAAACACATTACATTGAACAGTGAAAATGCCAAATATCAATATATTAATATTTATATTCAAAATGATGATTATATTCAAAATTCAAATACAATTGGCCAGTGGCTCAATGCAATGAAAACTTGGCACTTGTTCTAACTCTTCTTGTTACTTGTTGCTAATGTTGTCCCTCTTCCTTGCTAATGCTCTCACTCTTGCTTGTTAATGTTATTGTTCTCACTCTTTCTTGCTAATGTTATTGTTCTCACTCTTGTTTGTTAATGTTTTCACTCTTGCTTTGAATTTTTTATTTTGATTTGGAGTGAGAGTGTAACTCTTATTTATAGGTTTTTTTTATTGCTGAGGGGGTGGGTGGGACCCATCAAGTATCAGGGTTGGGGGTGGGGGCCAAACATTATAAAACAAAATGATTATTTTATTTTTAAAAACTGACAACCTTATGCCTCTACGTACAACTAGGAGTCTCGAGGACAACTAGGAGTCTCTGAGACAGGTCGAGAGACTTTTGGAAGTCTCTGAGACATCCCTGGGACATCCCCAAGCCCACAAAATTGGGAGATGTCTTAGAAGCATCCCCTCTTTGAGGGAAACATTTCAAAGACATCCTCGTACATTGGGTAGCGGTGGCGAGACGGTAGGGGGACCTTTCCCAACTGTCCCCAAGTCTCATAGACATCTTGAGTCTCTGAGAGGTTGTTTTTTTGGGGGGGGCGCATCCCCGTGGAATGCTATGATAATGCTATGAAAGTACACCACCGTTTCTCCATATCTCCTATATCTATGGTTGTTTTTGGCAAAATCAATCATGGGGACTTATGTATTGTAAGCACATATGCCATTTGTAGCATAACTTATTATGATTACCTCTTATTACTGGCAATATTGGAACAAATCTTGGGTTTATTGGGTCCCAAGGTGCATCCTTGTAGTTTTGAAATTTGATTATCGCACACATTGAGAAGTTTGGTGGTTTTGAGACATCAATATAGACAATGTTTTGTATAGTACCAAGAGCACCATTTACCTATCCTTTAACAATGTATGAATTACATAATAACATATCACATCGATAAATACGTAGGACTTTATATTCCAATTAGTCTTCATCAATTTTTTTAATTATGAGCACCTTCAATATTCAACAAATCTTCTTGCAATGCACTTGGATAGAGCTTTAAGCATCTTCTTTATTTGTAGTTCAAAGAATGTTTTCGTGCCATGCAAGTGAATTGTTGAATGAAATTATGCTCATTTAAATTGGCTCAAGCATGTATTTATCTTCTTCATAAGAGTCTGTCAGCCACAAAAATAGGGTATGCATTTATAATGTTTGACCACATTTTTCAAAAGATGACTTGTTTAGGATTATTTTCTTGTTGTCGAAATATCATCTTTAAGGTAACAACAACCTTAAAGGTAACAACAATGTTAAAGTTGTCCCAAAATCTTCTCCCAATTGTCTCCTAAAACACTTGTAAATCGATGGGTGTAAGTGGGGGTAAATGTTCATAATTTATAAATTTCATAAATGACAAATAATTATAAACAAATGTGTAAGGTGTGGCAGGTACAACTATGATGAAAACTTACCAACATAAAGAGGGATGTTCCTTACACGTGGTAGTTAGCATCCACAACCAAACCAACAACATTAGCATCGCCCAACCTCCATCCATTTCTCCTCAGGTGTGTGGATACAAAATGAATATCTACCCCCACATGCACAATAGTTTTAAAGTTGTTCAAGATAAAGGGCATTATCATATGACTAGTGCGAGGGTTCAAGGTATATAGTTAGACAGAGTGGTAAATATCAATCAATGGAGTCGAACCAATAGGGCGAATAATCGGGAAGAAATATAAGAATTACAACTTACATAAGACATGGGCATCCTCATGAAGCATTGATAGTGTTTCACCAAATACAACCACCTGGGTTTCCAATGTGATCAGTTCACCTTTGCTACCATAGTCCCAGCCTCTGCCAAAATTGGAGCGTTGAAACAACACCAAAGTATTATGGAGAAGAGACTATTATCAGATGTTGTAGTTGCAAGTTCCCTAGTAGATATGTATGCAAAATGTGGAAGCATTAATGAGGAACACAAACTGTTGGAACAAAAGCTCAGGAAAGAAATGTGGTCTTGTGGAATGCAATGATTGCGGTATATTCACAAAATGGGTTGTTGAAAAGGCCTTGCAATTTTTCCAACAAAATGTAATTGGCAGCGTAAACCTAGACCCCACAATGTTTTCCACAATCCTTCTAGCATGTGTCATAATGGGAGATTTCGAATAGGGCATGGACATTCATCATAGCATAATCAAAAGTTTTTTTTTGAATTGTAGTTGCAAGTGCCCTTGTACAAATATAAGTAAAATGTGGTAGCATATAGAAGGAACCTAAATTGTTTGACAAAATGCCCAGAATATTTGTTCTAATGTACAATTTTGTTTGCTTTGAAATATGTAACCTCTTCTCATAGAATATCATAATTGCAGCTAAGAGAAGACATAGGCACCCTCACGTAGCACTGATAGTATTTCACTAAATGCAACCAACAGGTGTCCAATCTGATCACTTCACCTTTGCTAGCATACCCTCAACCTGTGCCAAAACAGGTTCTATGCCTAAAACTGAACATTATGTCTGCATAGCTGACATTTTTAATTATGTTGGCTAACTTGAGGAGACTATAAAGTTTATTATCAACATGCAATTCAAACCTATGGTGGTTATGCAGATGTGTTTGCTTGGTGCCTGTAGAGCACATAAGAATATGGAGCCATAATTAGTTACAAATCTGATTTTTGAGTTGGATCTTGTAGTGCCCCTACACCATTCGGAGAGGGTTTCTGCTCATATTCAATTTGTGGGAGTGATTTACATAGGTTTTTGGAGATTTCGTGGCAGATGTGTGGTCGAATGGTTTGGATAATATAATTGTTAGAATGAATTATAAATTAAATTTAAAATAAAAATAAAACCAAATTTAATAAAATAGAATAAATTAAACTTTTTTTAATTAAAAAAAGAGGGGGGTTGTTTTTGAATGTGGTTCGTGAAAGGGTGGAGGTGTGTAGGAAAAGGGTCTTACCTTGTGTCATATCTTGCAGTTGCAAGTGATTTGGTGGGTATGTATGCAAGTGTGGACAGCTAGGGTTGCAGGATATGCACAAAATGGTTTGTTAAAAGGACGCAAAAACTTTCTAGCAAACACATTCAGCAGGCGTAAAGCCAGACCTCCGCAACCTTCGCCTGTGCCAAAATAGGAGTTTTGAAACAGGTATGGCATCCATTCAAGCAAAATGGAAGAGGGGTTTTTTTCTAATGTTGTTTGTACAAGTACTCTGGCGGATCTGTATGCAATGTGGAGGCAATCAGAAGGCATTTCAATTGTTTGACAAATGCTTAAAAGAAACATGTTCCTTAGAATGCACCCAACCAAGTGAAATTCATTTTTGTTGTATTAACATGTGGTCTATGGAGGAGGGCTCAGTAGGCCTGGTCATGCCTGCTACCTTAAGGAAACTCTAAACTTTGTCATCAACATGCCATTTAAACCTGAAGCGGTTGTGTGGATGTGTTTGCTTGGTGCTTGAAGAGCACATAACAATGTGCAGTCACAATTATTGCAACAATTCTTCCTTTTGAGTCGATTAATCGAAATGTTCCGTGAGAATATAGCTCCAAACCAAGTTATGTGCACTGAAATGCTTTTGGGCATTGTGAGGGAGGAAGTTGTGGGAAGCTTTTACCATTTTCCCCATGCAGTGGAACTGTTAGGCCTTCCATCAGATCAAGTTAGCTACATTGCTTTTATAAAAAGATTTTGCAAGGCAAACATGATACAAGTTTCTATGGACCTTTTTGAGAAAGTAAAGATAAGTGGTTTTTCCCCATAACATATAGCATACACAATTTTGACTGATGGCCCATGTAAAATGGGACAACTAAGAGAGGATTTTGATCTTTTGATGAAATGTTCATATCACAAATGTAAAATCTATTGACATTGAGACAGTGGGACCTTTGGCAACACACGATACTTCACCTATAACAATTGTGAAAATCATAATAAAATGAGAAAGAGCTTGATGGGATTTTCTCATGACAAAGATGTTGATGTGAACTTGGACAAGTTGTTCATAAGTTACGAGAAAAAGGAACCCCATGCCCAACCTACGGCATTTTTTGTTTACTTCTAGGCATGGATTCATTCCTCCATCCCAACTTGATTTTAAATTTTCACTCCTTTTATATTAGATTAAACATTAAATCTAGAATCAATTTTGTTATTGTTGTATTGTTTTTAAATCATCTTACAAACCGTATAAAACAATTTCCACATCATGTTTAGCCTATCTCGAAAATTGACACATTGGGCAGTGTGCCAAAGTACCAAGCCGTGGACTTGATAAGAGAAAACATTTAATTTGCTCGCCTTTGCTAATGTTTCATGACCAGTCAAACTAGAAAGGAAAATGAATTCTAAAATGTGAACTTTGAATGTCAAAATAGCCTTCGATTATGACAAATGCCTCTCAACACTAACGCACAAAAAGTGTCTCTAAACCTTCTTGCCACTTTTAAACTATTATAGCCTCTTCCTTGTCATATGAAAATCTCATTCCAACTAAGAAACATTGTTAAAACCATCGGCGAACATGTTTACGAAGTGGGTCTCCGGCCAACTTCAAAAATTTGGTTGCTGAGAGCAACTGCTTACTACCAAACACTCCTGGAATCACCTTGAATTTTGTGTCTATCAATTTCAGAAGTAAAGGTTTGACCCTGTAAACCTCTTCGTTGTTATGTAGAGAATAGCATATTGTACTTCGTTTTACCCATTCCCTCCTAAAAGCACATTTTGTGCACCTGTTTCAAAGCCAACTTGGTTTAGTTTGTTAAAGGACAAACAACTGAATTCACTCAACTGGCTCTAGAAAGTTGTTGCAATAAGAGCTCCGGTTGCCGTTTTTGGACTTTTTCAGCTTCTTGTGATTCTCTGTAAAGTAGAGAATAAGTCAAGATTAATAAACATCATATTTGAAGGTCCTGCGCCCTTTTAGCGGGCCCATTCCATGGCCACTTGGGATAGATTGTGCAACAACGCAACAGAGACCCGTGGACCCACGTTGATCCTCAAAGGTTTGTTTTATGTGTAAAACTCGTGTAATGTTTGGAAATATGTATGATGAGTAGAAATGTGTGGTTTGGTATACTTAAATAGTTGGATAGCGAAAAGTCATAATGGCATAATATGACGTACCTCTTAATCTAACCTCCTTAATGACAACAAACCTAGACGTGTTGAAAATCGTAAAACTTTATAATACTTTGCAAATATTTTTGGAATTTATATGTTATAAATCAAAATTGATCGTGTTATCTCTCACCCTCTCTGATTATGGAAATGTACTAGTTTACTTGCGTAAAAAAATGAGCATTTTCTCTCTCTAAACCCTGCAAAGTTCTCTTGGTTTGAAAAGTATGGAAAGTAAATATTTGTTTCTCTCTCTCTAAATTGATGTTATGAGTCTTGATAGGGTGTTAGATAGGAGGGGTGGGTCCATGCCAGTCTTTTCGCTGACCATGTTTACATGAATTGCAGGTTGCAGATTAACATGGCGAAATATGAATGAATGAGGATGTTGAATAAAAAATTGTATATGAAATGTAATTGTTGATATTGTTAGAATACAAAACTGTATTGTCATTTTGTGTATTCTTATCTTCAATATAATGTGAAAGAAAAAGAAATTTATTGTAACATGTGCGCATTGTAATTGATTGAACTATAAATAATCGTGCCTTTGATCCCCTTTGAAAGGAAAAAAAAGTTAGCTTATATCGTACATCCATTGTAATGGATATGAAACTGTGTTTCTATGTGGTGATTTCGTGATTGAGATACATTGGTTAACCTTGTAGTTCCCTTGCTACTATGTGAAATAAGTGGTTGTAGAATAGATCACCTAAAACATGGAATCTAAGCGAGTTCTCTAAACCATGTCGTTATGTGTTCCGCCTCTCAGTTGGGCCGTGACTAGATGGCTAACTAATGTGACCATATGATGGTTTAAAATTGGGTTGCTTGATAACAATAAAATGAATTGTTTTATGTGGGACCACGCTCCTTGGAATCCTAAATCCCCAAGTGGGAAATGAGTGTTATGACTCGTATTTGTTTAAAATGATGTCAATAAGTGCCTAAAGTAAACAACGTAACTGTAATGAGAATAAAAGTAAATGAGTTGAATCTTGTTAACCTAAATCCCAGCTAATAATTGAATTACGGAAATGGAATGTGGCAAGGAATCAAAAATATAAATAAATTAGTAATGAGGTGTAAATGTTATGAGAATATGTTTAATAAAACGAGATATATGCATGTGAAATGGGAACATATGTGTTTGTGTACACCATGGTGGTATGATCAAGAATGTAAAACACAGTCTTTTACCACTATCAATTGGTGTCTAAGAAGATGTTTTAGCAACAAAAAGGGAATATTTCCTTGTCTCTTATAAAAAGTTGGTCAACCTCTCATTGTTTAATAAGAGTTAAATGGACTCATTCTCATGTTAGGACGTGTTTCTTGGGAACATGGATTCCCTATTTGGAAATGATTGATATATAAATCGTATGCACCTTAGATGATGTAAAAATGACTAGAATTCCTAACATGATCATAAAATAAATGAGAGTAAATGGATTGTTTCCTTGGTGACCAAATGTTTTAATGAAATGGGAAACTTGCAATTTTGAGACACGAGCATATGTTTCATCCACAAACTTTTTTAAATCAATGATGTTAGATGAATAAAGTTAACAAAAAGAAAAATAAAAATTAAATAACCTATGTAAATTGTGGGCAACACTCTTTCTCCTTATTCTCTTCATGAGGTCATATTGTATTGTGTACACTCGTTTGAGTGAAGTTGGTGTTAATTATTTTCATCTCATTCATGTGAATGTACGTGTTTATGAATATTGTTTATCATTGGCCAATGCTTAATACAAAAGGAGTAAATTTGAATAAGATGTAAATCGTGAAACATATGTATATGGCGGTTAAAGACCTTACCTTACCTTTCCTTGTGGTTATGATTATTGTTTTTGTTTCGCTCTTTTGAAGCCTATGTGAAATTGTTTTATCGTCATCTTTATTGTGTGGATGCATGGAAGTATGGGGGTGGGGTACATCATTGTCTATGGAGGGATAAGTGTGATGTTAGTGAAGGGAGGAATAAGGAGTTGTTTGTTTCATATGGAGGACCCAAGGGGATTCGTGGCTAGCCTTAGTGGAGCGATAAGTGTTGATTCAAGTGGACGGATAAGTGTATATTTATTATTTTATATTGCATGTTTATTGGGAGGAACCAAAGACTAGCTAGGATTTCCCAGTAAAGCGATAAGTGGTAGTTTGTAATGATCATCCCTCCCCTTTGCAGATATTGTAAGAAGGATTGATAATGTGACTTATATTATTGATGGAATGTCGTTTTTCACACTCTCACTATTCTAAATATTTTGGTTATTATTGGTTTCTCGTTGGAGCACGTGTTCATTTATTTGATGGTGGTTGTATCTTGCATGCATGAATATGTTGTGTGTGTGTGTGTGTGTGTATGTTGGGGACTTATATTTCCATAGTGGAGGGATAAGTGTTATAATGGTGCATGGATTTGGATTTTGGGAGGAAACAAAGCTTGGAGAGACTAGCCTTAGTGGAGGAATAAGTGTGGAGGGAGAAGTGTGTTTTCATGCACGGTTGCATGAATTTTTTGGAGGAACCAAATGCTAGTCTTCATTCCTTAGTGGAGGGATAAGTGGAAGTAATGACACTTCTTCCCCTTGACAAACCATTGGACGGTTTCGTTGTTTTATGTGTTGTGCATCTTTATTTTGTTGGTGCCACCTTCTCCTTGTCTTTGAGATGCATGCAAAGTGATGCATGCCATGTTTTGGTTCAGGCATTGTGTTGTTGGTATATGGACCCAAATGCTTTTGTTGTTGATAAGAAGAAAATATCCGTGTTTTGGTTGTGTGTTTCTAGTGTGGCCATTACAGATATTCAAAATGTCACAATTTATGTTCTTCTATAAAACATCTATGCAAAAGTGCATTGGTAGGGTGAGGTTTAAATGGTAAGGAGATTGATGAAAGATAGAGGAGTCAGAATGATACCCGGATGTAATTAGATTAGAGGCCATAAAATGGTGCATGCTTGTTGTGGAGGATATAACTCACACCCATAAAAACACGAGAATTATGCAAAGTTGGAGAAAATGTCTTAGGAGATTAAGGCAACAGGATATTTTAAAATTCAGAACATGTATTGAGTGACGTGGACATAGGCTGGCACCATAACAAGGTGCAATATAGAAGGGAGCGTGTTTTATTTAAAGTTTCTAAAGGAGATGGAAAGATGCTTCGCCAAAAGGAAATGTGAGAGAAGGGCTTACAATCAATCTAATGCTTGGAGATGACGGAAAGAGAATCTCTTGATGGTAGTATGGGATTGAATTACATGTAGATATGAATTTAACTTGGAAAATGCGACTATAGTTAGGTGAAAAAACCCAAACAAATCAACCAATACATTATAACTTCTCCACCCCAATCTGATCTAACAATTTTATAAAGCCAAAATATGAATTTAAATCCAGATTTTAGAAGCACAATGGGCTGGAAATAAATTATAAAAATATGCAGACAAGCTGCCTAGAAAATTACACTTTGTACACACCAAAATTTCTGAAAATAGATTGATTCAATCTCTAAAAATGAGCTTTGAAGATAGCTCTCCAAATCAAATTTGAAACAACCTTAAAACATACCAGATTTGCTAAGAAGTGGGTTGTTCCACATAGGATAAATAAGAAAATCACAGCTGCAATCTTTTCCACTAACCCTTGTACCAAAATGTGCAAATCTCCTTTATTCAACTGCTAGAAATACTCATAAAATTATTGCAAACTCTTGGAGGGTTTTCGTCCTCAAGAGGGTATTTCTAAAGGGTTTTTTCCTTAGAAATAAAATAAACAAAGTTGAAAGCTTCATACAAAAATCAAAGATATGAGAAATGTTCAAGTGTGTCTTCTCCAAGCAATTCCCATTGCTTAAATAGAAGAATTGGGCCTAATGGCCACCTCCAATAAACCAATCAGATTTCCCTCTTCATTAAATGTTTTTCCCACCAACTTTTCCCTCATAATGCAAGTTGCATTTCCTTGGGTATTTTATTCTTTTCAAGATGTTTTTTGCCTTTTTCACCATTTACCTTTCCTTCCTAGTGCAAGTCGCACTTTCCTAGAATAAATAAATTTTAGCCCAAATGATTTTCACTTTAATTTTCATTTTTCTATTTTTTAAGCCACTAATAATTTATTAAAAGTGCATCTAATGTTTTTATTTTATTTTATTTATATTTTTGCACTTTATAATACAATATTAAAACTTAAGTCACCCTTATTTTCTTCCCTTAGTCGTCGGGTAGACAAAGGAGGCTACGGGTCTTCGATTGGTAAGGGGATATTACAATCCTCCCTTCCCAAAATTGCTTTCCCTCAAGCAATTCCAAACTTGTTTTGTCCAAGTGTCATGCACAAGAGACAAAACAAGTTGAAGTGATCCAAGATCCTTGCACCTGTACCTGTCAAATGAAACAGATCTTGCCACCATATACCTCTCTCATATACACAAAGTTGCATCAAAGGTATTACACAATTTATGTGACAGATTTCATCCTCTAATTCAACATCTTTCTCAAGAGGAAAATAAATCTGAATATGCATCAATAGATATGACCTTATCTCACTCATTTCATACCTTTCAATGCCATCAATATCCTCTGAGTGTTTAGGATAGGCATATGTTGAGCTTCCCCCAACATTGTTGTCTATGTGCCTGTTAAATGTATCTAAAAGTTGATCAAACGCTGTTGGTTTGGAAATTACAGTAGGCTGCAATTTCACACAAGTGTCCATCGGAGGCTCCTCCTCGTGTGCAAGTTTCTCCATAAAGTTTCCTTTGAATTCTTCATTTTGGTGTGGATCTGATTTTTCTTTATGCTCCCCTTAAATTTTTATCAATAATGAAGAGCTCTTTTCCTTGTACTATTGTAGGTGTAGTTTCCCTTGAGCGGCTATCAATCTAGCAACCATGGCTCTTCTTTGCCACTCCTCACAATTTCTTTGAGTTTCCATTACATCCTCCTTACTTGCATATATGAATTTCTTCTCCTGTCTAATATCAATATTTGGTTCCTTTGGAGCTGAAATAATCTCTCTAACTTGGCATCCAACAAGCAATGTTTCTTCCTCACTAAGGCAATTATTTTGTTCAATGGAAACCATACCTTTCTCGCTAAAAGCTTCTTCTTCCCTTGGCTATAGACCTAATTTGTCCTCCTTCGTGGGTGTAGACTCCATGGTTTCACTTCCTTGCTCATCCTTACCATCCTGCACATCAAATCTTTCTAGAAATCTTTGTGAGAAATTTCCACGTGAAGCAACGGATTCAACCTCTTGGGTCTTCAACAAATAACGCCACCATTTATGTGTTATTCCATCCATGTATCTAGATACGAGCATGAGCGCATCATCCTGACACATAGGATTATAACACAAGGTCTTAAATTCATTCAACCAACATCTAGCAAAGATTTCCTCAGTTCCATCAAAGAAAGGGACTTGGGTCCACTTCATCTTTTCCTTGATTGCTTTTAGATCTGATTTTTCTTTTCTTTCCTCATAGGCTGGGAGGATTTCAAGCTCTGATACCACTGTAATGTCCCCAAATGGAAATATTTGACCCCTACTTGGATTTTAGGAAAATCCAAACACCCAAATACAATTTATAAAAGATGTAGCAATTTATGTATATGCAGATATGAATTTAACTTGGAAAATGTAACTAGGATTAGGTGAAAAAACCCAAACAAATCAACCAATACATTATAACTTTTCCACCCCAATCTGATCTTCCAATGTTATAAAGTCAAAATATGAATTTAAATCCAGATATTAGAGGCACAATGGGCTGGAAATAAATTATAAAATCGGTAGACAAGCTGCCCTGAAAATGGCACTTTCTATATACCAAAATTTCTGAAAATAGATTGATTCAATCTCTAAAAATGAGCTTTGATGATAGCTCTCCAAATCAGATCTGAAGCAACCTTAAAACATACCAAATTTGCTAAGAAGTGGGTTGCTCCACATAGGATAAATAAGAAAATCACAGCTGCAATCTTTTCCACTAACCCTTGTACCAAAATGTGCAAATCTCCTTTATTCAACTGCTGGAAATACTTAGAAAATTATTGCAAACTCGATGAAGCACAATGGATACCCTTGTGTAGAGAATCCTCACAAACTCTTGGAGGGTTTTCGTCCTCAAGAGGGTATTTCTGAAGGGTTTCATCCTTAGAAATAAAATAAACAAAGTTGAAAGCTTCATACAAAAATCAAAGATATGAGAAATGTTCAAGTGTGTCTTCTCCAAGCAATTCCCATTGCTTAAATAGAAGAATTGGGCCTAATGGCCACCTCCAATAAACCAATCAGATTTCCCTCTTCATTAAATGTTTTTCCCACCAACTTTTCCCTCCTAATGCAAGTCACATTTCCTTGGGTATTTTATTCTTTTCAAGATGTTTTTATCTTTTTCACCATTTACCTTTCCTTCCTAGTGCAAGTCACATTTTCCTAGAATAAATCAATTTGAGCCCAAATGCTTTTCACTTTAAGTTGCCTTTTACTATTTTTTAAGTCATAAATAATTTATTAAAAGTGTATCTAATGTTTTTATTTTATTGTATTTATATTTTTCCACTTTATAATAAAATATTAGAATTTAAGTCACCATTATTTTCTTCCCTTAGCTGTCGAGTAGACAAAATAGGCTAAGGATCTTCGATTGGGAAGGGGATATTACAGTTGGGCATGACGACTTCTTATTTGGTTCAAATACTTCTAATCCTTATGGATCGACCTTGATTAGAGAACCTACTTAGAGGTTAATGAAGAAATAGAATTACTTAAAGGTTGGCCTATGCTTTGGGTTTCTATTTTGATGTTGGCGCCACTTGAGGATTTATAAAGACATGAAGGATCATTTGAAAATATTATGCATGTTTATTCTAGATTTATATCTTGGTTTTGTGCATAGTGTGCCCTACTCTCCACTAAAGAGGAAACCTTTAGTGTGGCTCAACTTTGTGGACGAAAACCTCCATTGTTGGAAGATTGAGGAATGAAAACTCCTCAAACTTGAGGGGAATCCCATACAGGGGTTTCCAAAGTGCTTCAAAGTGGTTTATTATTGGTTTCCCCCCTTCTTACCCTAGGCGACTTGCATGGGTGGAGGGTTTTGTATGTTCTAGGTTTGATTTCACAATTTTGGTTTGATATTCTTGTTCGGCATAATTTATAAGGCCGTAATTTGAACTTTGGAGAATTTATGTGAGGATTTGCTATTTTTTCTAGCCCTCGGTTTGGGCTCAATTGTTAGTGTCATAAATATTTAATTCCAGTTGTGTTTATCAAATATTTCTTCAATAATTGATATATTTTTGATACATAAATATTATCGTGGCTAAGATAAACTATTTTGTGGCATTCTTCATTGATTTACATAGTGAAAACTAGATTTGAATCTGATAGGAAATTCGTTGCCCTAAGAGACTGCAGATTTTGTATTGGCTGATAATTCTAAGATATTCTCAACTATTTTCAATTTGTTGTGTGTTCTTGAAGGTATTTCCATATCAGATGTTGTAGTGATAGCCAATAAACCCTTTTTCGACATTTTCAACCCAAAAAGGGACATTACAAACATCTTTCCCATTTTCCTTTGGGACGGTAGATTCCTCCATGGGTTGTTCTCTCTCTGTTACTTGCAAACCTAAAATTTCTTCTTTCTCTGCCATTGCAATTTGGATGTTCTTCTCCTTTTCCTTTCTCCATGCATGCTAAAAATCCTTTTGTGGTGCCTGAGACCTAGGTCCTTGTCTTGTTATTCCTTTGTTCACTCCTATGAATTTTGCAAGGGATAGGGCATCACGAATCTCAGCTAGAAGGGTTATATTTTCCTCATAGTTGGCCGCAATGTTATGACCGACCAAATGTTATGTTTCAACCACCGGAATGACTTCCTTTCTTGGGAGGAAGATAGGTTGGAATGACCTAGATGAAGAATCACTCACTATTATTGGTGGTTGTAATATAATTTCGTGCCTTTGAAGAGATTCCTTCACCATTTAGGTTTTTCATGCCATGGATCAATTGTGCTATCTTATTCGCCAATACTTCTTTCTGTGGGGCAAACCTCTCAACCCTAACATCATCAAAATGTATGTTCGCCATTTATCTACTCCTGAATGAAACCTTCCAAGATGGGAAGATGAAGATCGAAGCTCTGATACCACTATAATGTTCTTTTCTAAGGATGCAATTGAAAATAAGGGTTTGGCCTTGTTAGCATATGGATTTGCATGCATGCAAATGACATGCAACAGTGTGGGAACGAAGTCCTTCCTCAATGAAAGTGAGGCTTCCCTTATTGAAAGCCAAAACTGTATTTACACTTGTACATTCAAAATCGTATATAGGGAGTGTTTTGGAACATCAATGGAGAGAGAAGTGAATGAGGGAGATGGAATGAAATGAAGGAACGAAATGGAAGGGAATGAATGGAAGGAACGTGCAAGAGTTATGTAAAAGCATAGCCTAATATTGCATGAAGAATAACAATAAATAACTAACACAAATAAAACAGAGTTTGCATCGGTTAAATGAGAATGAGTAAAGGGTACACACATAAGCAAGTAAATAGCAGAACTTGATCACTGTGAACGAGAACAATAGATTAATAACGTTGACAATAAGATCAAAGACAATATTTACATGCAAGATTCAAACACTAACATCTAATGAACATAAGAACATCAAATGCTATAAGAGACAATGAATGGGAAGTTCATATTTCATTAACTGCAAAATGTCTTCTCAAAAGAACACAAAGTTTCTTTCTTTGAAGTAAAGCTTGCATACAAAAGTATTTTCTTCTCCTCTCTCAAAGTCACCCTTTACAAATGAGCGCCTCACTTCCTTTTATAGCCCAAAAGTTGGTTACAAAGTAGTTAGGGTTTTACATGAACATTAAATAAGGCACTTAAGTGACCTTTGACTTTTTCAACCAACTTTATTAAAATCAACTAAAAATAGGAATCACTTAAGTTATCCACAGTTTTCCGAAAGCAACCTAAATAACATCCATTTCTTAAATCTCATTTTCAAAACATACAATAATAACCAGTGCCTTTTCCATTGAAATGGGGTATGCCTATCTCAAACGTATGAGAAATGGACTCTCCCACTTCGTTAGACACCAAGAAAACTATCTCCTTGAACCATCAGTGAAATTAGGATCTGCCACTTTCGCCAATTGAAAGGATATGAACCTTCCCAATGTTTCAAACATTTTTTCTTCTTCTAGAGGTTTATTTGGTCGAAGAATCGCCTCACAAAATACCTGCAATTCCAAAATCCTACTTGGCATATCATTTAAATTAACCATCTTTGATTGAGCGTTCTCAAACAAGTTCTTTAATTTGATGCAACGCTCCATTGAAGCTGACGAGAAATTATTGGCGGGAGTATACATGTCCTTAAACAATTGTGAAAATTGCACTTCCACATATTCTGATGAACACCTTTGATTATGCTCATTTATGAGGTTGCAGGGATCTCAGCTATGAGTTCTTGAATCAAGGCAAGTGAAGATAAGGCTTCATTGCATATGCTCTCATAATGGATCATACAATCCTCGAGAAGCGTCTTCCTTGATTTGAGATGCACACACCAAAGAAAACATGTCCCTCGATGTTCAAATTCGAGAATTCATTCAATGGCTAAAACTAAGGATTCCATACTCGTCATCTCCTGTAAACTAGGCAATATCTCATCCAAATTTGACATGTTACAAACAAAAGTTTCCTTGAAAGAAAGAATTGGATCAAGATGCGCATTGACATCTTCATGGAGCTTAACCGTTGTTTTGATCGTCTCTTGGCCTAAAACAAGAATCTCTAAAAGCCAAGTTTTAGAGTTTCTTCATCAGGAGCAGCCATTGCATCAGGTACTGGGAAAGTGGATGATATGGGATTTATTAGATGTTGAACATATTCCACCAATTGATTCTTTTCAACCTTGAGTTGAAAGTTCTAAGACTTATATTTCTCAATTCTCTTAAGCACAATATCAATTGAATCCCGAGCCATCACCATGTGGCTTTCCAATATGGACCTCCCAAGTCCAAGTCTCGAAACTTCATAATCAATAGATGTCATGGCATCACGCTCCTTGTCAACTTGTGGGATGGCAAGATCCACAAATCTGTTTCCGTCACTATCCATCATTATTCGAGAAAGCACTTTAGGCTTCTTAGGAATGACGTCATTTGAAAGTTTGAAAAGGGCATCAAAATCAATGTCAATTGCCTTGACAACCCTCTTCCTTTTCTTGACTTCGCAATCACCCAGAAAGGAGTATCATTCACTATTTCTGCATACAAAAGCCTGGAGCTTGAAGCAACATTCTCTTAGTTCTCGACATCGTGAGATTCTACAAGAATCCTTTCCACGACCTCGATTTCAGGAGAAATAACCTCTATATCCACCTCGTGCTCATTTGGGAGATTATAGGAAATCTCTTCGTGAACTTTAGGTTCCGAAGTGTTCGATATTTGGACTACCTGCACCTAAGTGGATGCTTGTGCAAGGCATAGCTGAGGATCGTTTGTCACTAGCCTCTGAGAACTATTAACAATGTGAGTAGAAGAATCCCTATTTGAAGTAGAAAATCCCGATACACGCTCTCTTCCTTCACTAGGGATAGGACCCTTAGGTTTTTCTCCTCGTGACACATTATTCGACGAAGTGGATTTTGGCAACCACTCCTTTCTTATTGGTTGCGTATGATTGGATGGCACAAAGGTCGATTAAGAAGGGGCTTGGGTTGAATGAAGACCTTCTCGAGTTGTGTTGGCTAGATTTTCTACACAGTTGAAAACCTAGGCAGTCATGAGATAAATCTCCCTCATTTACCAGTGAGGCTCCCATGTAAGATTTTGTCAATTATATTTTCTAGTATCTATCTATTGGTATTACTTTAACTATGTAGCTCATGAACATAGCTAAGACAGTTTTACAGCAAGTAAGCAGCTATAAGAGAAAGGAAATATCTGCAGCAGAGGAAAATACTAGGGAACGGGAAGAAAGGAGAGAAGATGTGCAACCCAATCAATAGTTTACAGAGTTGATTGCATGCACATAGATTAAAACAAATAGATCATTAAACACATAATTCAAAGCAAAGGAAAGTTTCAGATCTAGATCTAGAATAACACAAAGTTTATGAATAGATCTAGAAAGAAATAAGAAACAAAATACACCGTTGACACAAAGTTCTCCGAAAATTTGTCTCCTCTCTATTCCTCATCTTTTAGAAAGCTATCAAGGGTTTCAGCTCAAAGTCTAGAACACAAGAATGTTGATTACAAATTCTCCTCCTTTAACCCGTAGGTTCTTCCTCTATTTATAGTGTATAAAGGGAAATTACAAATAAGAAACTTTAAATGAATTCCCGCATGCAAAAGCTATGAAAAGGAAAACAGCTGGCAATCTTCCTCCTGGAATTCCTCTTTGCATGACACGCATGATTTATAACTAAAAAATAGAACCTTCTATTTTGCATGTCTGCCACCTATTTCCAAGTAATTGACTTCTTCAAGTAATAACTTTTAAACCAATAACTTAAGTTTTATGATTTAATTGATTGCTCAATTACTTTGTCTGAGAAAATAAGAGAAAGAATAAGAAAGAGGAAAAGAAATTAGAAGAGAGCTACAACACTTCCAGTCTTGTTCTTTTTCCATATTTTGCATGCGGTCGACTCTTTTGCCTTTGATTCTCACCAAGCTAGATCTGGAAGCAACTCATTGTGATTTGCTTGTGGGTATTTCCTTTGATTTGTCTTCCCTCTTATCCTTGAAGCTTTTGCAGTTTTTCTTCAGTACATGTACCAATGCAATGTTTTCCGTAAATAATTCAAACAAAACTCATCATTTTTATTTTTTAATTGCATAAGAGCAATTTTAAATTCTAGAAAGTACTCTGGGTGAATGCAAATACAAGTAAATTCAATGAAGTCTTCAACTGGAAGATTGGGAGCACATGCACAAAATCTTGGAAGGAATTTTCTATGCACTAACTTTTACACGGGCTGCGTTAAAAACAAGAGGATGAATTTTTGTCGGGAGCCTTTGCAATTATGAGATTTGGATCTGTCAATTAAATCGGTGATAGGTTCAGGGCCTATGTCTGCATCATTGACTTCAACAAATTTGGAAGCTATGCATAATTCTGCTGATCTTTCTCTTTCATCATGCTTCAACATGGCTAGAACTATCTTTGTCTGAACTCTTTTTCTTTTAATTCTGTCGGAATCCTTTGCAATTGAATCCATTTGTGCAGATCTGGTAACTTTTTTAGATTCAGAAGATATATTCAATGTACCTGACATTGATTTATGCACCTATGATGAATACCTGCAATTTTATTCAGACAAAGATGGAGTCCATGGCACGAATACTTGATTTTTATCACCAAAATCTGCATATAAAGCCTGCTGCCCTAAAATTTGAGGTTTTGCTTCCATGTAAAACAAGCAAAAATATTATTTAATTCACCTCGGCACATATACCAACATGCAGATGCTCAGAATGACCAAAATTAGGCTATTCCAACCATAGACGCCAAAACTGGAAGCTTCCCGGCAGTGGAAAATAAACTTTAATGCAAAATCCTCCTTTTGGTGCCAAAACCTGTCTAGACTGCAATCCTCATCAAAAAGTATTAATTGTTTCTTCATTATGACAGCCCATACTTATATAACCCTCAACATACTATTTTTAATTATTGCCCTTCCTATTCTTGGCAATTTAATTAATAAATAATCATGTCTATTCACCCAAATTGGGCACCCAATTATGCATGTTGCTGGTTGTTTTTAAATAAATTTATTTTATTTATTTTTAGCATGCATCCTTGACTTCTCTTTAGCTCATCCTTTTGCGTTGACTTTCCTTCTACTTATGGCGTCAAAATTGGGTGAATAAACCATTAATAAATATTATTAAATGCATTGTTATTCACCCAAGGTGGGTCACACTTTTTGGCGAGGGTAGTTGCTAAAAATAATAAGTCAACTTGATGGGAAATTCCTCCCTGCACTACAACTCCAAAAATCCCCTCTTCCACTAAGTGATTTTTCTTTTATAATGGGAACTTTTACATTGCAAGGCAGGTAAGAAATTCCCGCCTGCCTGCCACCTCTAATATTCCCATTGTAGCTTAAGTGACTTTGACTTCATGCGAAAAAGTACCCTGCAAGGCAGGTAAGAAATTCTTGCATGCCTGCAAGGAATTTATGGCGCCAAAATTGGGTGAATAAACCATTAATAAATATTATTAAATGCATTGTTATTCACCCAAGGTGGGTCGCACTTTTTGGTGAGGGTAGTTGCTAAAAATAAGAAGTCAACTTGATGGGAATTTCCGCCCTGCACTGCAGCTCCAAAAATCCCCTCTTCCACTTAAGTGATTTTTCTTTTATAATGGGAATTTTTACCCTGCAAGGCAGGTAAGAAATTCCCGTCCCCTACCACTACCAAAATTTCCATTGCAGCTTAGATCTATTTATTCCAAAAAGTGTGACTTGCCTAAGAGAGACTTTTTGTGCTTGACTTCATCTTTTTTTATCAGAAGTTTGTTTTCTGAGGTTGATTCCTTCTAGTGCAATGGTCGCAAATGATCTCCAGATATTCCAGGCAATTAAATAGACTATACAAGACAAAGAACGGACCCAAGGGAATTAAACAGAAAGACCACAGGAAAAACCAGAGAAAAACGCAAAAGAAATAAATAAAAATGAAAAACGTTGCTAGAAGTCACAGACAAAGCTCTGAATTCATTCCTGGTGAAAACCCTATTGAAATGTGTGGATATTGGCATGCAAAACTTCAACAGGATTCAACCGGAGCACAATTTACTTCAAACGGGGATTTATTTATTTAATAAATAATTAAATAAAAATTTCCCGTAGACAAAACATGGCAGAGAGATAAAATGAGTTTCAGCATCTGGGTATTTGTCGAAATTGGCTCATATGGTTCATTGGGAATATCTTAACATAATACAGACATCTTCTGGCAATAAAAACACGAAAAGCCCTGTTATTTCAAAAAGAACGATTTTTTTTTTAAATGGGTACTCCCAGGTTTCAGGGTGAAATCTGGGAATACCAAGTTGGCAATTTTTGTGATCCTGAAGTATGATCTTGAATTGATTGTAACTTGGCAAGTTCTCTTTTGTACCAAGATATGTTTCTTTCAAGGATCGGTTGATTCTTGCTATCAAGAGAAAATTCATCTCTTTTGGTCTAGTCAATTTGGGGCAATGGGGTAAAAGCAACTGCATCATATGAAGGATCAATAACATCATCATCATTTACGAATGAATCTGGAGGGCTCTTGATGCGAAAGGCCTTGATCTGAGAAAGGGTTAGGCGAGAAAGCTCTCGTCTTCTTACTTCATGCTCGTCTAAACAAGCAGCCCAGAAATCTTCCATGGTAGGGTTATGTTGATACTTTGCTCCAAGAATCTTCTGCATATATCCATTGATATCAAACTGGGCTCCAAGAATCTTCTGCATATATCCATTGATATCAAACTGGGCTCTCTTCACATATGGATGAATTGTGATGAGGGAAAACTCTTTTTCCATGAGTTGTGCACTGAAGAGATTTGGACATTGGTATTCCCTGATTTGGATTGGGAAGTGAATTCCTAAGCAATGCTTGTCACTAAGAAGACAATGAACTTGGAATAGTTGTCGCACAAGCTCCATCAATGCCCATTTGTCACTGACGTACTTAGGAAGTTTCCATGGAGTACCCGCAAAGCCACTTATGCAAATATAGGAAAAGGATGAGAATTGGATAAACTAGGTTCCCCATTGGGAAATAACATCCATGGCTTCTTTAGAAAATCTTTCCTTTGTATTTCGATTCAGGTTCCGAATCACGCAGAAGGTAAATGCATCGTTGACCCTTCTGAAATGGTGAGAGCTATTTTTGAAACTTAGTTGCGGGTAATAATGGGAAACACTATTTGATGGATCCATGAGTCCTCTTATTTCGAGTCCAGAAAATAGCTTGCTTCTTGCCACTACATAAGTCAGGTATGGTATCATGTAGAAACATCCAATCATCTTTACTTCAATCAACTGTTTGTGAAGGGTATCACTGATGATGGTGGCCCAATCCACAAACTCTCTCTTCATAAGGATGATACAGATAAACTGATACATCCATTGGTGGAAAATCTTGGTAGAGGGTAAACCGAAAACTCGACTTATGAGAGTAATCATGTCCCCAATTTCTTCCACAAGCTCAATGCGGTATAGTTTTTAGGAAGCCGGTCAATTCGAGGTCTCTTGGTCACTAACCAGTTGTTATTAACCATCTTACTCCACCCGAGGGGTTCTTCATCCCAAAATTCTTGTGCTGACTATCGAGTGATATCCGCATTCTCAAGGAAGTCAGGTATGCTACACAATTCCTCGATGTGCTCTAGTGTGATTAAAAGGAAAGGCTCGCTATTATCTTTAAAAATTCCTCGTCTCTCGGGATCATAATGCTCCGCGCAAGCGATAAGCAGCTCTAGACACTTCATCGAGACAGGAAATGCTACTGCTTGGGGTAGACCACTATGGTAAAGCCTATCCGAGAATATGGTTTTGCCATCAGTTTGCCATGAGTTTTCGCCCGATCGCAGAATTGTTGCACATTGATGTGACCCATATTCATATCAATGATATTGTCATATGCCGACTTAATGGAACTGGGAGGGATGATTCCTTGGAATTCATACTTGAGCGCGGATTTGTTCGATTTCTCTACTGACTTCCTCGATCTTCCTACATATTTATTAGATTTTTCAGCCATTATGAATTTTACAGAAAAATAACTCAGGCACGCAAAACAATGCAAGTGGGGCCGGGTCTCAGTCTCTGAAACCCCCGTCAATGCAAGAATACTATGACTTGTTTAATTATTATTATTATTATTATAAAAATAATAATAATGATAACCAACCCCAGTTACAAAAAAAATAATAATAATAAATCACACCGAGACTAGGCTCGAATTTCGACTCTGGCGACAATGATTTATTTATTTATCTTAAATAAACAAAATCATCTGATTTCTAATATCCCGGTTTTTTAATTTAATTCGCCGGAGCAAATTCTCCTTGGTATACGTGAAAATCCCCTGATTTTAACGACCGCGTACTTTGAGATTTACTTCTTCCTTGCGATCTTCTGATCAATGCGTGACTATACTTGCTAAATGTGTGGTTTCTTGTTTGCGTTGAACATTGCTACCTCTTACATGATTTGCCCAAGTAAATGTGTGGTGGAAATTATTTACTCTCGGACTGTATTCCTTTCCTTTAACGCGTGAATTGCAATTTTCCTAGGAAACAAGAAAAAAGAAAAATATTGTCTTTTATCTTTGACAACCGCGTGGAAATGTGTTTTTCTCTACAACCAATGCGTGGAAACTTGATTTGTGTGGACTGGCTTTTACCAATGAAAACATGAGTTGTTTCCTCTTGAAAATGCATGGATTTTTAACCTCTATCTAGCAAGTGAATGGATAATTAGTTTTCTTCCTCCAAAACCTGCATTGGAATCTCCTTGTGCATGGGGCATGGTCTCTTTCCTTAGCTAGGCGTTGGAACTGTTGTTTTCTTTTTACTTTCCATTCAATGTGTGGCCTTTGGCTTTAAGCAAACAATAAAACAAATTTGTTTTTCTTTTTTTAAAAGGACAGTTTTCTCCTCCTTCCTGCTGCCTAGGGATCTACTCCCTTTCCTTTCCTACATTTAAACTTTCTTTTGGACTATTTTTCTTGCCTTGGACTGCGTGATGATTCTAGACTATTCTATTCTTGCTCCCTTTTGCTGCGTTGAAACTTTTTCCTTGTTTAGCGTGAAAAACCTGCTAAAACATGAAGTTTTGTCTTTGCCTTAGCGTGGGAAATTGTTCTCATTCATCTCTGCCTGCGTGGACTCATTGCTTTGTGCAATGTATTGGAATTTTGAACTGCTTTGTCTTGTATTTGACCAATGCGTGGTGGACTCTCTGTCAAGATTCAACGTTGGAATTTCTTTCACCTTTATTTTTCTTTGACACGTTGACAACTACTTTTATTCCAATGTGTGGAAATAGTTTTTATTTAATATTAACCTCCAACTGCATTTTGCTTTGCTAAGGCATGGGTTTTGCTCTTCTTCCTGTGTATTTCCTTTCCTTCAAGTTGTGCGTGAAAGGTACAATTGTCTCTTTACTGTGTTCTTTTTGTTATTTGGTTGTTTTCCCTCTACCTGTTGTGTGGCCTTTGCCTGTGGACTGTATTTCCCTCTTTGGTTTCTTTGTTGGATTATACTCCTAAAAACCTGACTTTCTGCAATCTTCTTAATAGTATCCTTATTTCTTTCAAAACCTGTGATGAATACACCCAGAGGAAATAATGAGTTTGGAAAAACTAAAAATCCTCCAAGTTTCTTATTTACTTCACACAACTTTTTCCAAGGATTTTGACGGATGAGGATTTAGGAAGCTTCCTCGCAACCGTTTCTTATTCGTCCCGTTAAAACAACTTCCCTCTTTCCCAGGTAGTGGCATTAATTGTCAGGGGAAAGTGGGGAAATAAACAGCCAATTCTCGGCGGAAATGGCAAGGTGGGCTGACAATCCCCATTTTATTTCCCCATGTGGGAAATCGGGAGATTTTTTGCCTGTTTGCCAATTCATTAATTTGGCAATCGAGGGAAGAAATCCCACAAGTGGGGAATTAAAACAAATTTGCCAAGAAAGGGGAAATCCAAGTCTGGGAAGCCAATTTGGCATCTCGGCAATGGGAAGCGGAAACTTATTTTTCCCCAGACAATTAAAATAAATCTTGTCGAATGAATTTTAATTAATATTTATTTAATTAAAAACCCTAAAGTTATTAACAATTAATTTTATCAAACAAAGAGTAATTAATTAATTAAATATTAATCAATTAATATGTAACACAATTTAAGACTTAGCGGGACGAGTTCTCGCCTGAAATGGACGAAACAAAGACCAGAACGATCACAAAAATGAGACAATCGCAATGAGAGCGATAGATCATGCAAAGTAACACTTTTGAAAAATTTCAAAATTTCCATTTTTATTAATTTTGTGAAGTCAAAATTGGCTGATAACAAGCCTCAAACCTAAATGAGAGAAATCATATTTTTGGAACAACTATCAAACCCTAATAGCAAACTGAAAATCACACTTTAAAGCATCAAACTAACTTCAAAACCAGATGGAAATTAGTGAATAAACCCCTCTAGGGAAGTGAACTATAACATCACTTAATGACATCAATTCCCATGCAATAACAAGCTGAAAATGACAAGGAATGCTTCTAACTATTTTATGTACAGCCATAAAGATATTTATCCAGCCAATATACTTCAAAATAAATAAGAAACAAGTGATAAACCACAACTATAACTAATTAAATAGCCAACAGAAGTACAACTCACATTAAGGGCTAGAAATGATGATTCCAAAACCCCAAAAATACCAATGAAGTGAGAAATCAACCTTATAAGTTATGAGGAATATGAATATCAAATTCAAATGTCAAGATGTGCCGAGAAGGAACTTAAACCCTCCTCTACCCAAGTCACCATCCTAGGAGAGGGTGCAAAATTGATGTAGAAGACCTTGACAACTCCTTTTGCAAGCCCTAGTAGCAAACCAGCAAGATCACCTTCTTTGAAGCCCTTGTAACCACCAATTGGAGAGTTTTCGTTCTCCATTTTGAACAAGGGTTTCGTCCTCATTGTGTGCCACACCAAAGGATTTTCACCCTCTAATAGAATGCAATAGAGCAATCAGCCCCAAAACTAAGTAAGTGTAAAATCATAATAAAGATGCATGCCCAAAATGGGCCCAAGCGACCCCTTATATATCCTCTTGGTGGTGTGAAACCTCATGAGGAAGTTTCTCCCCATGATCGACCTCGTAATGATGTTGTTTTTCTTTTTTGTCTTTGGCTTTTTACTCCTCTAACCCAACCGACCTAGCCTATGAGTTAAACCATGAAAGAAAAGGTAAATGCTCACAAAAAAGACTAAAAACATAAACAAATACTTCCCTTGTTCACCTTCTTCCGGCCCATGGGAAGTGCAATGGGCTAGAAGTCTTCAAAATGAATTAATTCGAAAAATGGGACATTATAACATGTTTCATATGGTTTATATTTATATACTTAACAAGTGTCTTTAACTCTTTCTTCTAAGATGAGTGATACACAAGCGCTCCTCCTCCCTCACCTCAAAAGGGGAGTACACAATGTTTAGAAAATAGGCACATTTCAAATAGAGTACGCATATACAGTCAAACCTAGTGACATTCTATAAGATTTTCAATATTTCAAATACCAATTCTAGCCAAACTTATCAATCTTTTATAGAACATTTTCAAGATATTCAATTTATCTATGATTTTAACCTAGTCTTTTAGAGTATTTACTGACCCTTTTCAATATTTTTCGCATTAAATCAATAATTTTCAAGTGTCGCAAATTTGGTTTTCTCTTGATTTGCATTGCGATACCCTCACTTTTGTAGACTCTGCGTAGTTGCACTATTGTTGTAGCGTTTTCCCTGCTTAGTCATTTCAACCTTTGTAGCCTCTATATAATTGCATATCCTTTAGTAAACTTAGTCTTGCATTGTAATTTTTCCTCAATAGCACCTAATGAAGTCATTGGCCTCTATAGCCCTTGAATTTTTATTTAACCTTTATGGCATCTATAGCCCTTGAGTGGTTTTCGCCATCGTATCCCTTGATTTTATTTGGCTTCATTAGACTATGCTTGCTTCAAAAATATTCAATATCTCCATTAGCATTTTGCATGACCTCATTCTTGATTAGGCCACCCTTCTCCATTAGCGGGATTTTGTGTGACCTCACTTTTGATAAAGGTTGCCTCTCTATACTAGATGCAACATACATGACCTTCTCTTTCATAAAGGTCACCTCTCCATTACATGTGCAGGAATGCATCATTCCCAACAAGGGGCACCTTACTCCAAGAAGTTTCAACAAGTACTCCAATTGGGGCACATGTTCCCCATGACACTCTCCAAATGATTTTACAATTGCGGCAACATAGTTCGATCTAATAAACAATTGTGGTTGTTTCTATGCCTACTCATTTCTTGTTTTCAAAATATTCATTTATGGAAAATTCCAAGTGATATACATCTTATCGAGCTTTAATCTACTTCCATTCTGAGTTTGCAATCATTTGTATGTGAAGCAAGGAGTGGTTTTCAATCATAATCACTCAGTGATCAAGATCTTAGAGGTTTGTATTTCCTTTTCCTTGTAATATAGAATTTTCAATGATTGATGAAAGGGGGCAATTTTTAATACCCTAAATTTAGTTTGAGGCACTTGACAATTACACTTTTTACATATTTACAAACATTTGGTTCATAAATACATAATTGACCTTATTCATGCATACATTCCTCCCGAGCATCCTCTAATCCACTAGGTTGACCCCATACTCCAATTTAGCAAAACCAAAACCATTATAGTCCATACAGACGCCAACTTGCATTCTAGAAAAACATTACATGCCCTTCATTTCTAAGTTTTATGACCATTAGATGGGTTTGTGTGCCCTAGATGGGTTTGTGTAATGTCCTTTTCTATGGCTGAACTACATAGACAAGGAATTCACACAAACCCAAAATGAAGTAAACTCGTATTTTTATATGAGCCAACTGAAATTAGGAACAAAAATGAACAGTCTGATTTTTAGGACAACTTGCTAAGAATGAAAATTCAACCAAATATCATCATAGAAACCATCCACAACATAGATAACCACTTTAAGAATATTTTCACCATGAAACTCAACCAAATACTTAGGTGGAAAATTAAATATAAACAAAAGAAATGCAGCCAATAGAAGAGATAAAAAATGCAGTCTCCAAACCCCAACAATGGAAAAATAGAGAATATCCCAGCCTTATAAATTATGATAAATCTGAATATCAAATATTAATGAAGTTTCGTGCCCTAGAAGGAACCCAAATGAACTGAACTCTAACCCTAGTTTCTCGCTAGGAGAGGGGCTCCAAACAATGTAAAAACCCTTGAAAAAACTCCTCCTTGATATCCTAGTTGTAAACCAGCAAAATGGTCTTCAATAATGCCTTCAACACCACCAACTTGGAGAGTTTCCATTCTCTAAAATGCCACAAGGAAGGGTTTCGTCTCCCTTAGATGCCACACTAATGGATTGGTGCCCCTTAGTGGAACTGAATTAGAACAATCAGCCCTATAACCAAGTATAAAAGTGTATATGCCAAAATTGATGATGTAAATGAGCCTATGTGACTCCTTTTATAACCCTTTGGTGGTGCCAAAGGTCTAAGGGGTGAATTACCCCTAAACCGACCTCTTAACAACTTGCTTTATCTCCTATTTTCATGTTGGGAGCTCTCCAACCTAACCGACCTGCCTTAGGGAGGAAAATACAAAAGAAAAACGTTAATAACAATGAAAGAAAACAGAAATGAAACCCAAGGACTTTCGTTGTTTAATTTCTTCTTGGCCACGGGAAGAAAAATGGCAAGAAATCTTCAATTGGAACTAATTCCAAAAAGGGGCCATTGTAGTCCTCTCTTCCTGAAATTGTTTTCCTTCAAGCAATTGCAAGCTTATATGTATAAGTATCATCATATCAAAGTGAAGGAACATGCTGTAGTGCTCCCATAATCTAGATCTCGTGCTTGTTAAATGAAGGAGTTTAAACCCAAACAAAGTCATACCTCTGCTACCCTTCTCTTCATTGAAATCCTCTTTATCTCTTTTTTTAAAAACAACAGTGACTTCTCCTTCTTTGGCATGCTCAGCTATATCAAAATCCTTCCAAACTGTTGTAGTTTCCATCCTATAGCAAGAAATGGATGAATAATCAGTTGGACCAACTATCCCTCTTATCACAGGACTCAAATTAGATTGTGGACAGTCTGGAAACAATTCACCACAGCCATAAATCTCATGGAATCTTATCCAATTCAAGGCTATCAAATCTGATTTGTTTCTTCCTTATAGTTGTAGCCTTCTTCCCACATCAACCCATGATGGAATTTCCTTTGAAATTATAAGTTCATAGTTCATAACTGTTAATGGCAGTCCCAAATCTGATTCTTGCATGTTCAATCTTAAGATAATGGTATAACACCTATCAAACTGAAATCTTATGGAAAGAGGTAAATTCATGAGTAGTGTAGGTTCTGAAAATTGCCTTGCATAAGCTGAAACCTAAAGATCAGCAAGTCTATGGTTAAATTTGTAGACACATTGGCCCTTAACTCAAGATTATTGCAACCCATCCTTGTCCCAACTTGGCATAGAAAATGGCTTTCAACAAGAAAGATCCAATTTGCACTTAATTCTTCAAGTGTTCCCCACAAGGAGGTAATATTGTGCATGCCTGGAACCAACCGAAAATTATCACCATGAAGCACCTTACCAAAGAGTGAGCCCTTGCTCGCCTCTATGCATTGAATGCCCGAGAGATATGCCTCTTCTTTCTTCATGCTAGCCATCTTTGGAAACATCGCCTTCTTCCCTTTATCATTGCATTTCAACATAAGATGTAAACAAAACATACCAATACTTATGTTCACCTCTTTCGGATGTTTTTTACCTTACTGATTTAGATTTCCAATTGAGGTCTTGAAATAACCTAGATGACGAGCTGAGGGGTCATCATGAACAACCCTCAATATCTTACTCTTCACCTTCGATTCAAGCACCAAATAAACCCATTGCTTGTAGAGAATGAGCCCATCTATTACCTTGTACCTTTCATCCATCATTTCACCCTCAAAAACAGCATTAGCAAACTTGTTTTTGACATATTCAGTTGTAATCAAGGACTTTCAATCTGTTGTTATCTTAGATAGAGAGCAAAAATGTGATTCTCTTGACAAAGTATCTTCTAGCAAGTACTTGACTTGAGGGTTATCCGGAAGCATACCTTTAAGTGTCACCTTCTTGCCCATGTCCATAAACTTTATTTCCATGTTTTGGTAATTAAAAGTGAGTTCTCCCAATGAATGCAACCATTGGACCCCAAGCACAAGATTGATACCAGCCATGCTGATCAAATAAAAATCAGCATGTACCTCATGTTTTCCCAATGTGAATAGGAGTCTGGGGCACCTCCTTGTGCATGGCATAGAGTAACCATCCCCTATCTTAACCGTGAAGCCATTAAAGTCTTCTACCTTCAAATACAACTTGGGCACCAAGCACTCATCAATGAAATTATGAGTGGCTCCACTATCAATCAAAATTATGACCCCTTGCCCTTATAGGTCACCTTCCATCTGGAATGAATGATAACTAGGTGCACCAGACAAAGTAGCAAGAGTGCCATTCAAACTTTCCGGATTTTCTTCCGGTCTACTACCTTTCTTTGCCTCATCAACACAATCTTCATCATCATCACAATCTAAAAATGCTTCAATGTAATGCACATTACCCTTACCCAAACAACGATGACCGAGAGACCATGGATCCTTGCAAGAGAAAAATAAATTTATTTTCTTAGGTCATTTCTTGACTCACCTCCATTGCTAGTTTTGAGCAGCTCCTTGTGAACAATGGGCATCCATTGGAAGGGCTTCCTTGGCTGGTCCAAGGGAAGGTTTCTAGGATGTCCCAAGGGTTCCCTGGGCTCTCCTCCACTCGAATTTACCTTGGAATGCCTATTGATCGCTGCTGTTTTTGGGACAGCACCTTCAAGGGATTTATTACTTGCCTCTTGAAGAGACAAAGGATCAAAGGCTCTAGCTAAACCCTTGAGTGGTTTGGTCAAACCCTCAATGAATAGAACAAGTCTCCTCTCTATGACATCCATAATCATTACGAAAATCCTCTGAAACTCTGCCATATATTCCTCTACTGTGTCTTGTTGTCTTAATTGTGCAAGCTCCTGAAATTGAACTTTAGGATCAATTCTATCAAATCTTCCAGTGAGTCTTCTACAAAACTCATCATATGAATGGATCTCACTATGCCCTTGTGTCACCAATCCATGGAGCCACCATTCATGAGCAATCCCCTCTCGGTGAAGGGTTGCAAATTTTATGGCATCATCCTCCATCATAGGCCTCAAAGATAAGTATGTATCCAACTTTTGAATCCATACCTTTGTTGTCCCCTTATTCGAACCATCAAAAATAGAGAACGATATCTTACCCAACACATTTTGTATCTCTTTTGGTGGCACATTTTGTCTTGGCCCTGGGTTAAACCTTTCTTTTCTTACACCAATGAACTCGACAAGTGAAATTCCCTACAGCATCTCCCTTGGGAGTGCCATGTATTCCTCATAGCTTGCCGCAATGCTTTGCCCCATAGAGGGCCTTGTTCCTGCCTTCATAATGGTTTCTTTCCTTGGAAGGAAAGAAAGCTCGGTGGTTGATCCATGAGCTAATCCAAGGGGCTGCCATGAAGTATTCGCTCCGGATGAGCTTCCCTCCCCATTATGAACCCTAGGTTCATGATAACTTTGAAGGGTTACGGCTAGCAAGTCCATAGTATCCGCCAATCTCGCTTTCCCTTTAATAAGCATGTCAATTTTGGCTTCCTGTGGATCTTGGTGAGCCATACTATCTTCCTCTTTTGGCTGGTCCGATTTCTTCTCTCCTTTGATAGCAAATGAAACCCATGTTGCCTTCTTTCTTGAAACCCTTTGGACGGGAAGAAGGAAGCTCTGATACCACTGTAATGTCCCTTTCTAGGGCTGAACTACTACAACAAGGAATTGACACAAACCCCAAATAAAATAAACTCATATTTTTATATCAGCCAACTGAAATTACTAACAGCAGTGAACAGTCTGATTTTTAGGACAGCAGCTTGCTAAGAGTGAAAATTCAACCAAATATCATCATAGAAACCATCCACAACATAGATAAACACTTTTAAGAATATTTTAGGGAACTTTTGACCATGAAACTCAACTAGAAAATTAATTCTAAACAAAAGAAATGCAGCCAATAGAAGTGACCAAAATGAGATCTTCAAACCCTAACTATGAAAAATATAGAATATCCCAGCCATATAAATTATGATAAATTTGAATATCAAATAATAGTGAATTTCCGTGCCCTATAAGGCACCCAAATGAATTCTAACCCTAGTTATCCCTAGGAGAGGGGCTCCAAACAATGTAAAAACCCTTGAAATAACTCCTCCTTGATGCCCTAGTTGTAAACCAGCAAGATGGTCTTCAATAATGCCTTCACCACCACCAACTTGGAGAGTTTCCATTCTTCAATATGCCACAAGGAAGGGTTTTGTCCTCCTTGGATGCCACACGAATGGATTGTCGCCCCTTAGTGGAATGGAATTAGAGCAATTAGCCCTAGAACCAAGTATAAAAGTTCATATGCCAAAATTGATGATGCAAATGAGCCTATGTGACTCCTCTTATACCTCTTTGGTGGTGCCAAAGGTCTAAGGGGTGAATTACCCCTAGACCAACCTCTTAAGAGCTTGCTTTATCTTCTATTTTCATGTTGGGATCTCTCCAACCTTGTCGACCTTCCTTAGGGAGGAAAATACAAAAGAAAAATATTAATAGCAATGAAAGAAAATGAAAATGAAACCCAAGGACTTCCCTTGTTCAATTTCTTCTTGGCCACAGGAAAAAAAATGGCAAGTAGTCTTGAATGAAGAACTAATTCGAAAAGGGGACATTACATTTTGGTCTTGAACTTGTCCACATGTCACGAACCTATCGTTCAACTACCTAATGATCACAATTTCAAATGTTAACTTGGTTCAATCAGTCTTAATAGGATTTTAAGGTCAATTGAGCAAGAAAACTAACAAAAGGTCATATATTCAAATAAATGCATCCTAAGCCATTCAAACCATCTTGACACTAGCTAGAGATCATCTCATCACTTGGAGAATCTACACACAAAGGGACAAATCCTCCAAGAGTAGAAATTTGAAGCATAAGGATCAAGAGTCATCTTGTCAAGCGTCAAATTCAAATGGAGGGTTTCATATCAGGTGCATTCATTACTATATTTCTAGTTGTCTCTCATCATAGGCGTGTGTGAGAACTATTTGGGTTTGAGGCCTCTTCAAAGTAGTGCTACATACGCAACGCTCAACCATAGGGGATGGTTAGGACCAGTCCAACCCAAAACACTAACCCCTTTTAAGGTTTCTCATCCTCAAGGCCAGCCAAGCTAGGGTTTCATGAAGGAGACATTGTCGATTCATTGCAACATTACAATGCTAGAAATTTGATGTACAAATCAAGGCAAACTTGTACCAAAAAGTTGAGCTTTGCACGGTCAATCCCACATGGGTTTGTAACCTCCAAACAAGGTCTGTCCTAATAAGCCTGCCTGAAACAAGTTCGAACTTGAACTTTTTTTCCCTTTTAGAATCTATCCAAATCATGTTGCCAACTCCTGGATTTCTTTGAGCACCTTGACAACTATTCTCTCTTATATTCAGAATTTAAGTATCTTGTTTCAGCATCTGCAAGCCTATACTAGTAGGTCCATTCCATTTCTATGCCTTAATTGATGTTTTCCTACCTTTAGAGTGATCAATAACATTTAGATCTCAAGATTCACATAGTTCAAATTGTATTTAATCTGAATTAAAATACTTAGGCTACATCTAATTTTGTTGTTGGTGTAATTCTATACAAACACCTCCAATCGTATTAAGCAAGCAATATTTAAAAACAAAGGGCAGTTGAAGCTTCAACCAGAAATCTCTGGCCCTTGTTAAATTACCGTCTAAAAGGGGAGAACTAAATTATGACTTACGAAGCATCTCAGCCAAAATATAACAGCTTAAACAGAGCTACCACTACAAATAAAGGACAAATGATCTTGCATCCTGCAAGAGTATTTCAATTCTGAGTAAAACTATTAAGAAATAACAAGATGAAGACATTGATTATCAAATGACAGGAATTACTAGAGGAACATGTTCCATGGGATTTCAAAATCTTT
Source organism: Taxus chinensis (assembly GCA_019776745.2). Classification (NCBI taxonomy): domain Eukaryota; kingdom Viridiplantae; phylum Streptophyta; class Pinopsida; order Cupressales; family Taxaceae; genus Taxus; species Taxus chinensis. The sequence continues at coordinate 58,937,980 of CM034155.1, forward strand.
GTCCAAAATAATCTGAAATATCTAATGCTTTGAGGAGAAAGCTTTATCCGGGAGATGGTATGATGTGCACCACCCACAACAATATGTTAGCCAAGTATCTATGGGGTCATGTCATGTTTACAAACTATATCTATACAAGATCACCGCTTCATTACATGATCATTATCAGTATCCTATTTGATCATTCTTATAAAATAGGTAGACGAATGCTCCTTCAATGGCACTAGGGTAAGAAATATGATTCCCAACGCCTTGTGTCATTATATTTATTTGACATTGTGAGCTATTAATCATTTATAAATCAGTCTTTCAAGTGCACCTTGGATAGCAACAAAAAGTCCATTGATGCATCCCATTAAAGAGGAAGGGCATTGTTTGTGTACTTGGTGATCCATAGAGATCTAATTTCTGAAAGCTTTAGGTTTTTTCATTTACACTTAAGGGACCTTTTGTGACTACCTTGGTGGATTATAATCATTTTATTCAGTGGAATCTCTTCACAGTAGAATTACAGCTCAAATTCCAGCATTGCCTCCATGGAGTAAGTATTGTTTTATCTTTTGAGATTTAACTATGGAAGAGAGGTCATGCAAATAGTTATGAGACAATCCAATATTATAAAGAATTAAAGCTTACTAATCATCCATGTATGTAATTTTTCCTATTCCTTAACAAGTTTTCCAAGTGTTTTGCGTAGGTGTTGCACAGCGTGTTATAAGCTATAAATTAACAGACCTAGTACATGTTTTCCTTTGAAGCAAAGATCAAAGTTCTGCAAACACACAGTATACATTCAAGAAAAATACTTTCTTATCGGGTGTACAGATGGTGTGGGTTAGAAACATCTATAATTGACCGGCTAAAACATAAACTCAAGATATTATGAAAGCATACCTCTGTTGCAGATGCCAAACGTAGCAATGTTGCTTCAGACCAAGGGCGACCAATGAATTGAAGACCAATCGGCATCCCCAACTTATTATATCCAACCTTTAGAAATACCCCAATAGACAATTTACAAATAAAATATACCATAAAAAATAGAAAACTAACTGAGCATGATAGATGGCCAAAACATTATTTTGTGAAGATGCTGGGATAGAACAAACCGGAACAGTAATAGCTGGCAGCCCAAGAAAATTCCCCGCTACCTGATACCTCATAAGTGCAGCTGCTCATAACAGATGACGAAGCTTAGATATTTCTTTGAAACAAATCACAATCACAAGATGGCAAAGTTTATTAATATAGAACTAGAAATGTTTAAGCATTAACATGGGATTGCACATTCATTTTTGTTCTAAGACCTAACATGAAAAAAGTTCAGCAAAGAAAATAATATTCAAGACAAACAATACTTTGCTAAAATTTCTTACCGCCATTTATATAATCAAGCTCTCCATATTTCAGTGCATCTGCTTGAATAGGATATGCAGTTACCCTGTTGAAACAAATAATTACCAAGTCAAATAAAAAAGAAAAATATATAGATATTATTAAGTTCCCTTAAACATGCACCATGATAATTTCTTAAAAAAAAAAAAAAAAAAACCCGTTTATATTCTAAAGAAAACAAAATGTATATATTCTATTTTACCAGGCCTGAAACCTATTAGTCCAAGCCTGGATATTAAACAAAAAAGGATACTTATAGCATTCATTATTATAAATCAGAATCTAGAAGCTTTCTCATATCCGCTTGGAGCTTGGTCGACCACCACAGAGGAGGCATCCCATAACAAATAAGGTTGTGGTTGTCAAGAGCCCAATTGGCCAACCCATCTGCCACTTCTTTCTCTGGGTATATGCCCGAATTGCACATCTTGAAACTGGTCCTGCAACCCGTGAATTTTCCCCACCTCTCTTGTTATTTGCCAATTTTTTCTATGACCTCCCTCCGGATTAGATAACAAGCAAACAATAACCTTAGAATGAGATTCAGTTTGGAGTTTTTGCTGTCCAATTTTCAAAGCCTCTTGCATCCCTTTGTAAACTGTTTTGATCTCCACTAAATTATTGGTTGAATATCCCAAATTTTCAGCAAAGAAGAAGGCTACAGACCTATCATAACATCTACCAATGCCTCCCATAGCAGCTTGGCCAAGATTACCCCTAGAATCTCCATCAATGTTCAATTTTCCATACTCAATTGGGGGAGCTATCCAATATCCATCCTGCTGTATTTTCTTTTTGTGACTATATTCAAGCATAGTAGAATTCCTGGGTTGCAAAGAAAGTTGTTTACACACCTGCTCCCATTCCGAGGTAAGAACTTTAGGTAAACAAATGTATTTGATAGATTCTGCAACATTGATTTTGATTTTCTCCCAAACATAAGTCATATCTTTGCTTTCTTGTTGGAAAATTTTGTCGTTTCGTTCCTTCCAAATGTTCCAAAGGAGAAGGATTATGCTAGATCATAAAGTCAGACGAAGATTCTAACCTTTAGGGAGGTGGAAATGCCAATCTCTAATCAGCTGCTCAAAAGAGTGAATGTTGATCCAAGGAAGGTTAAACAATTTAGATAAAAGATGTCATAAGTAGACTACCAAAGGAAATTGGAAGAACTGATGAGTAAGGGTCTCCTCATTAACCTAGCATAAAGCACATCGGAAGGGGCCGTAAAAGCCGCGTTTCATGAGTCTATCACCGGTTAAGACTCTCCACTTTAAAACCAGCCATACAAAGAAGCTCACTTTTGGCCACATAGCAAGATGCCATATATGGCTACAAAAATCCTTTAGAGGATGAGAAATACGCCTAGTTGAAGAAGCGTAGCCTGATGACATTGTATAAACACTTGTGGAATTTTTCCCCCTTGCTAATGAGTCAGACAATGGAGAAGTTGAAAGTGGATGGGCCATAAGAGTATTATTTATCAAAGTTTGTTGCTCCTCCCCAATTCGAATAGCCCATTCCAGAATAGGAATCCAACACTATCCAATCTCCCAGTAATGAGTCGCAAACTTACAATAATCAACAACCTTAATCCATCCTATTTCATGCAACGCATCCATGCTTGTCTTTAACTTTGGGTATTGGGTGATAAGTGGGGGATGTCAATCCCAAAAATTTGTCTAGAAGTTGGCATTTTGACCATTATTCACTATCCAAAACAAATGTTTTTTTATAATCTCTTCTCCTACTTTCAGACCAGCAAGAATGGGCAATCCTTTCGAGGGAAGAAACAACCAACTAATTCTCTCAGGCGAATTATTCTCCGCATATTTTTCTCTAACAATGGCAGCGCCCATATCATTTGGAGACATTAGCATCCTCCAATAGAGTTTATCTGCTAGGGCCTTACTTTGCTTGGAGGAAAATTGAAATCCTGAGCCACCTTCCTTCTTAGGCTGACAAAGAGTTTCCCACTTAACTAGAGACCACTTTCTTTTTTCCTACAAACCGCTCCATAAGAATTTCTACCATAAGGAGTCCATTTGTTTCAGAATTCTACCTAGAATGTTCAAGATAGAGGAAACATAGATTGGCAGGGCTTGGAGGACTGTCTTGACCAATGTTATTCTTCCTGCTGAAGATAGCCATTTATTAGTCCATTTCTGCATTTTCAGATCAGCTTTGTTTGTAAGCCAATGCCAATCACGGATCTGCTTAGATGCAAGAGGGATCCCCAAATATTGGAGCGGAAGAGAGCCCCTTTTGAATTGGAAAATGTTAAGAATTTGTTCCTCCTGTCTAGAAGAGCAATGAAAGAAAATAATACAAGATGTGGCATGATTAATCAGCTGCTCTGTAGCTCTATAAAAAACCTGAAGAAGCTTTTGTAACTATTGGGCTTCCAAGCAAGTGGTATTGCCTAAAAGTGTAGAGTCATCCACAGACTAAAGATAGGGTGAGAGGGCGATAGCATCTTTAGCTAATTTAATACCACTGATATTTTTTTCCTAGCAAGTTTCAGTTGCAAACCTGCCAAGGCACTCCGCCAAAAGGATGAATAAAAAGGGTGATAAAGGATCTCCTTGACGTATCCCCCTAGAAGCCGAGAAAATGTAAGAGGGAGTGCCATTAACTACGACAGAAAAGGAAACCAAAGATAAAACATTCTTTGATCCAAGCTATCCATTCCCGAAAGAAGCCGAATCGATCCAAAACTTGACTTAGAAAATCCCAGTCCACTCTATCATAGGCATTGGAAAGATCAATCTGAATAAACATGAAAGAAGATTTTTGGATGTCCATGGAATGTAAAACTTCCTGCGGTAACACAATCTCATCATGGATTTGGCGACCGGGGACAAATCCCCCTTGTTCTAGAGATATGATCTTGTGAAGAAGAGGTTTCAACCTTTCTGCCATAACTTTGGTAATAATTTTATACAAGACATTACACAACTCTATAGGTCTAAAGCCAAAAATATCCTCCACTTTAGTAGCTTTAGGAATAAGAGCTATGAAGGTTTTCTTAATTTCCTTTAGCATTGTTTTAGCTGTCCTCACCTCTTCCACCACTTGAAGGAGGTCTCCTTTGATAATGTCCAAAAAGGTTTGGTATAATTCAATTAGAAAACCATTTGATCCAGGAGTTTCTCCTTTCTTCATACTAAACACCACCCTCTACAATTCACTTTCCATGACAAGATACGTGAGATTCTCATTATCCTGATCTGATATAAGACAAGGGAGAGTATCCAAAAAAATTGGGCTATCTCATCAAGAGGTTGGGTTGTAAATAACTGATGGAAATATTGCTTTACAACTCGTTGCATTCCTTCCGAAGAATACTCTTTCTTCCCATCTTCCTTGATAAGAGAGTTTATGTGGTTATGAGCTCATCTAGCCAGAAAATATTCATGAAAGAAGGCACAAATTTTATCACCTTCTTTTAACCACTGGATTCTAGATTTTTTCCTCCACATAATTTCTTGTCTGGTTTTCCATTCATGAAGAGAAGCTTTTAAAAGAGCTCTTTCTGAAGAAGATCAACATTACAACTAGAAATACAAAGGTGACAATTCATCTCTTACAACTGTTCTAGAATCTGTATTTTTTTCTCCTTGATGTCACCAAACTCGGTCCAATTCAAAAAAATTAACTTGACCTTCACATAAGCCAAACGTTTGGCAAAGGAAAACATATGTGTCCCGTACCTAGGTTTTCCTTCGAGCCACCATTGTTGAATGAACTTACCTATTTCTTCATGTCGAAGCCACATCAACTGGAACCTAAAGGGAGCATGACAAGGAACGGATTTGCCTATCTCCAAACACACTAACCAAAGATTTGATCCAATGTTATTTAGAATTTGAGCCTTAGGTATAAAATCCTTTAACCACCATGCTTCAGACAACAAAACCAGTCCAACCTCTCCAAGCTACAATCTAGTCTTTGTCTCCTATAAGACTAGGTCATCACCTCATTAACAGTTGGAACATCCCCCAATTGAAGTGATTGTATGCATCTAGTCATAATGGACGAGCTAGAGTCCAACATAGAAGCCCCACCGTGTTTTTCCTGTAAATTAAGGATGGTATTGAAATCCCCTCCAAGGATGACCAGAACATCAGGATAAGATCGAATCATAAACTCAATATGCTTCCATTGCAGCAACTTGTCCTTTGTAGCAGTAGGAGCATACACATTTATGAACAGAAACGGTTGGGCATCCACCTTAGAGTAAGCATGCATGAGGAAAACATCTCTAGTACTACAAGAACTAAACACTATATTCACTTTTGGATCCCAAAGGAATATAATTCCTCTTGAAGCTCCTTGAGAACTAAGAGCTATATTTTGGGCTTTGGACCATATTCTTTCCGCTAAAACAGACATTAGCTTTATCGAAGCTTTGGTTTCTTGAATAAACACCATCTGAGGATAGTGAGTTTGAATCATTCTTTTAATTTCCAATAGTTTAGAGGGGGTTCCTTTCAGGCCCCTTATATTCTATGTGATAACCTTCATTAAGAGGATTGGTGGAGGATTTGGGACAAATCCCTAACTATTCCTGAATTACTCAATTTTTTACCTTCTTTTTGAATGTTGGTCTAATTTCATTTACGTTCAACCTTAATATTAGTGTCCCTCTTCAGTTTTTAACTTTTTTCCTTGGCCATTCCTAAAGGTAAATCTGGTGGTTGCTCCATAGGATTTTCCATTAACATCAGAGATTGATCCTTCCTCTCAAATTCACTTGCATGTTGATTTTGGTTGCCAAATTGTTCTTGATACTTAGTTTTACAGTGATAGCTCTTCATTGTAGTACAGGTTGCATCCTGCATAGGTGGGGCCTAAAAAACTACAAGCTGATTATGTTTTTCCACCATTGGCTGAACTGCTACTATGTCATGTTTATTCATCTGTGTCTCTAGAATTTGGAACTCCATAATATCCCAATTTTCTTTGTCTTCATTTCCCTAATGTAGGCTTACAAATCTATTGCCCTCCTTGAAAGATAAGTTCTCTATATACAACTAGTGCAAAGAATATCAGAAAATATCCATTAGGGTAAACTGAGATCATATACTCACCTTTAGTGTGCCAGAATTTTTTAGCCCAATATTTGAAGGCGGCCGACGAAGGACGGAATCCAAGAAAACAAAATATCAGTCCCCGACTCTCAGTTCGCCGATGCCACCTTGCACATCCGATTTTTGAAGTTTTACCACTAGCAAGTCATCTGTTGTTTTCATACATCCATTTTTAGTCTTTTGGGGATCGGATTTTGGCTAAACTAACTCCCTAATTTAAGTTTACCTCATGAGTTGTGTGAACAAGAACATTGTAAGGAAAGTTTGGAAAAGACTCAAACCACCTGCAAGTGTGGACAAGTCAACTCCAACAGCTTTGGAAGAAAGCATCCCCAGAGGAGAGTATATTGCATACCTAAATTGTAATGTCCTCATTCCTTCACTGAGGGCCTAATGGCCATTTTTCAGTCTTAGCCTTGGTCATACCCAAGGGGCTAACGATGTTGGAGACTATTTGAATAAGGATGTCTAATTACCACCTTGCTTTATGCTATATTTTCTCATTGACATTAATTTTGGGCAACTTGGTCGAGAATTATTGTTATATTTTGTCATTGATGAGCGGCGGACTCATGGTACTTTATTATTCTATTCCTTCGTTGGTTTCACTTAAGTCTCTTTTGGCGCTTAGGGGGAAAAAGTAACTTAAGATACTTTATGTTCGTGTGGGTTTTCCCCTAAGGGATCAATTAGAGTTTTTTGGTCCCTTTGTTGCTTTGGAAGGTTATAAAAGGTGGTGTTGGGGAGAAGAAGAGGTCATTCATACACACATATCTTTTTATATTCGAGAAAAATTGTTGTGTGCACTTCTCTTTTCTTATGGAGTAAGATCTCACATGAACCCTAGCTTCAGTGGTGAGATATCCACTCCAACCTAGCGGATGCACTCTTTGGGGGTAAAATATATACCCTTCTTTTCTAATTTGGATCCCATTACAGAGCAAATTTTTAGGAAGATTCTATCAGGGTCCTTCAGGAAGCAGTTTTTACAGGGTTTTCAGAAGCTAGTTTTAGAAGTTAAAGGATTTAATTTTCCCATATATTTCAACCATTTGCATTTCATATTTTTCCCAATGCTTAGGGCAAGTTTGGCGCAACTTTTAGAGGAGTTTTGGAGGGTTTCCAGCCTCTCTCATAGGGAGACGTCAGCCCTCGAAGACTACAACTGGTTTTTCTAGGGTTTCCACGTGCCCATTTTCAGATTTTGAAGTTGGGATCATTTCTATATATTTTGTAGATGTTATTTCCAGAAAAGCATATTTTTATCAGTTCTATTAAGATAGTTATAAATTTTTAAAATATTTCAGCAGTTTAGGGCATTCTGAAATTTACTGGCAGTTATCTATTATTCAGAAAAAAACAAAAAAAAATTCTAGTATTTGTTATCATATCAGCAATCTCTCTATAAAATTTCGTGTGATTTGGACACGTGGTTTGCAAGTTATCATTATTTTTCAATTTGGTGCCCTACTTGGGTTTTATTCCAGAAAAAGCAAAATAGCATTTTCTGCAAATTTTTATTAATTTGTCAAATTCCAAGTTATATCCCACAAGGGATATTTCAGTGGTATCAAAGCCAACTTTCATCTAGCCTGCTGGGTGTAAATGAAAGTTTACTCCAAGAGAAATACACCACAAAAAGAAGGGCAGAAAATGGGTGACGATGATGAACTAAATGAAGAGATGATGAAAAAATTATTTATCAATATGGTTAAACCACATGAGACCACTAATCTTTATTTGAGCCAGCTCACCGAAAGATTAGCGCAGGGTAGAGTTGAGAATCATGCCGAAAGAGGAGAAAATAGTAACACAGTGCATCAGGGTCGAAGAGGTGAAGAGAGCAATTCAGGGCAGCACACTCCCCGTTCCCATAATGCACATTCGAGCATGCATGAGCCCGCATTTTTGAAAGATCCAGAAAATACACAAATGGGACAACAATCAGAAATTTTTGATGAGGAAACTTGTTGGCTGAAATATGAATCCTTGAGTGAAGGGTTTAGAGCTAACATGGCTTTTACCGAGTACTACAAGATGAAGATCGGTACTAGGCCCAAGAGGGATCACACTACTCAAGTTCTAGAATTACAGAGGAAATTGGGATAGATTTCCATTCCACACTTCGATGGGTCCAAGAAGTGTACAACGCAATCCTGGATTCAGAAGTTGAAGACGTACTTTGACTTAAATCCCATGCACGAAGAGGATGCATTTAAATTTGCAATCCTGCACCTTGAGGGAGATGCACATGACTGGTGGCATCATGGTCTTATTACACAGGGGCACATGCATATTGGTACCTATGCGGAGGTCATACGAAGGTTGATGAACAGGTTTGACAGGAGGGATCCTGACAGGTATTTAAGAGAGTTGACTCATTTAAGACAAACAAGTTCTTTAGACATGTACATTGCAAACTTTCAAAGGTTGTCAGTCATGGTTCCTGATGTTTCAGAGATGAGATTGACTTCACTTTTCATAGCAGGTTTGACAAATGCACTAATGCAATGTCCCCTTTTCTGGGGCATTACTAATATATCGATTCATCTCTTTCATTTGTATTATAACCGCTAGGCGCTACAAGTGGAAGTCTTATTTAGTCTTAAAATGTGCACATAGGTTAGTTACTCTTTATTATTTAATTAAAAAATAATAAAGTGCACATTAAGTGAGTCTTTTAATATTTTGATTAAGTTTTATTTGTTTTTCCTCTAAAAGGGAAAAGGTCGGCCATTTGAATGTTGCACCCCGTATGTTATAAAATGAGGTTGCATGGCCATTTTTGGGGATGTTGATTTGATCATTTAATATCACTCCATGCTTGGAAAAATGGAATGTATGCCCTAGCTCTTCATTGTGATCTCTCTCTCTCATTCAATTTGGAATTGAGGTAAATCTGATTTTGTTAAGGATCCATTTGTGTGTATGTTGCATCTATTGTGTGGCGAATTGATTGGGAAAGTGTTCCTAACCCTAGCGAATTGATTGTTCAAGGAAATCTAAGTTTGTTTGCATATTTTGATGGTTAAACAAGTGAATTTCAGATCTTCTCTGTTTTGCAATTAATTTTATAATTTTTGGAGATGATTTGATGCCCTAAATGATCTGGGTGACCTACTTTTTAGGGAAAAATTAGGGTTTCGTTGTTGTGCGAAAACAAATTTTGAAATATTATTCTTCATATTTTGTGGCTCAAAAGCCAAATTTTGAAGGCTTTTGCTTGGTTGGTTAAGCGGGAAATAATTTTAAAAGTTGCAGAAGTCTAGGATTGGTTTATTAATTGTTTGGGACACATTTTGATGCTTAAAAATTGTGATTTCAGTTCAGATCTGTTCATGGCATTTTTTTGCATCAAAACAAGCTTTTGGAGGGTGAAAATAGTTGAGGGAAGTGCTGGTTATTAATTTAATAATTTCTGCTAGCCTTAGTGCCCAGATCTGAAATTTTAAGAGCTATTTTGAAGGGTTTTAGTGCTCAGAAAAATCTGTTCTCTAGTTCATTGGAAAGGGAAAAAATCCCAAGTTTATTGTGCACTTTGTTTCATGTGAAAAGACTAAGTATCAAGAGAGATAAATTTTAAAAGTTTTCAACTGTCTGGAAGTCATGTTTATTTAATTACTGTTATAAAAAATCAGAATTAAGAGAATTTAAATTCCAATTGATCCGCCCATCTAGCCCACCACTTTGGTTACTTTCAACGCCATTTTGGATTGTAATTAGCTAACATTGGGTTATTTGAGGTTGAATCAAAAGGTTCTAATCCTTCTTGATTTGATTGGTGTGGAAGTTTGTTAAAAATTTCATTTGCCCAAAAACGGGACATCACAACTAACAGGACTTGTGAAGGCATTTGAGCCTTCTTCATTGCATGATGCTATTAGAAGAGCACGGGATTTGGAGTTATATGCTCCAAAATCGAGGTTTCCACCTCGAGTTCAGCAGAGGGTACCTCCATCTAGACTGGATGGCTCTCAGCAGAAAGTGCCTCCACCCAGGTAGGATACGGCTGAGAAGCCATTCATAACCCGAAAGATTAGAGATGAGTTGAGGCGAAAGAAACTATATTTCGATTGCCACACACCTTGGGCTCCAAGACATGATTGCACAGGGAAAGGAAAGACCCAATTCATTGAGGTCTTTAAGGAGGATGACAATGATGGAGATGAGGGGCAGGAGACTCAAGGATGGGATGATGGAGATAGAGATGCTTTGGGCAATGCTAGTATTGAGCAAGAGGACAAGACTTTCCCTCAGGAGACTATCGTCACTTTGTCTAGTACCCCAAGGTACTAGGCATTCAAGGTCAGAGGAGTTCTGCAGGGTCAGCAAGTAGTGGTGCTCATTGACAGTGGGACTACCCACAACTTTATTCATGCGTCGTTAGTTAAGAGACGGGGTTTGCAGACAAAGGATTTTGATGGCTTCAACATGGTTGTAGCCAATGAAGAGTCTATGAGGTGCACACAGCAAGTCCCACAGCTGAGAATTACGATGGGTAACTATACAATTACCAATAACTTTTATATTGTTGGTATCAGGGAGACCAACCTTGTATTGGGATTGCAATGGCTCCACTCTCTTGGAGAGTTCCAGACTAACTTTCAGACTATGAAACTGAAGTTTAAGTCCTAAGGGAGGAAAGTTATCTTGAGGGGACTATTTACCGTTGCACCGAGGGTGGTAACAACCAAGCGGATCGAGAAGATTTACAGGGACAATAGGGTGGATTGGGCGGTACAGTGCTTGGTTACGACTAAGAAGTCAAAGGACAGTCGACCAGAGTACCATGTAGATGTCCATGGCCTACTGGACAAACATAGTGCAATTTTTGGTCATATACCTCCAGGTGTGCCTCCAAACAGGGGATTTGAGCATGTGATTGAGCTTAAGGACAATAAACCAGTGGTTACTACTCCTTACCATCATCCCAAATGGTTTAAGGACGAGATCGAGACGACTATACATGAGCTCATAGAGATGGGGCATATTAGACCTAGTTCCAGTCCCTTTGCTTCTTCAGTAGTGTTGGTGAAGAAGAAGCACCGAACCATGCAGATGTGCATAGATTACCATGCATTGAACAAGAAGACGATAAAAAATAAGTATCCAGTGCCATGCATTGATGAGTTAGATAAGCTACAGGGGGAAATCTATATTTCTAAAATAGATTTGCGATTTGGATATCACCAGATCAAGGTCTGAAAGGAGGATGTGCATAAGACAACTTTCTGATGTCATTATAGTAACTTTGAGTTTCTAGTGATGCCATTCAGTTTGTCCAATGTACCAGCCACTTTTAAGTCTTGTATGAACCATGTGTTCAACCGCCATTTGCGGAAGTTTGTATTGGTCTTCTTTGATGACATATTGGTCTACAACAGAACTTGGGAGGATCATATTAGACATCTTGATGAGGTGTTGGGTCTGTTGGAAGCTAACTCGCTATCCACGAAAGCTTCTAAGTGTGAGTTTGGTATGGCAAAGTTATTGTATTTCGGCTATGTGATTGGTAGGGGTGTAGACAAGGTTCATAGGGAAAAGATTCATGCGATATTGGATTGGCCACTGCCTAGGACATTGACACAGTTGAGAGGATTCTTGGGGCTATGCACATACTACAAGATGTTTGTGAAGAACTCTCACTTGACTGCACCATTGACAGATTTGACGAAGCAGGGGGCTTTTGCCTTGTCAGAATCAACACAACAGGATTTTAATCACCTTAAGGGGGTTATGAGTTCATATCTCGTTCTTGCATTGTCATATTTCTCTCGTCCATTCATACTTGAATGTGACGCATCAGGTGAGGGCATTGGATCAGTTCTTGTGCAAGATAAGCATCCCATTGCCTACGAGAGTCAGAAATTGAGCCCTGTGGAGAGGGGGTACTTGATTTATGACAAAGAGATGTTGGCCATTATGCAGAAGTGGGAGAGCATATCCATGGATTTTATCACATGGCTTCCCTCAGTACATGGGCATGATTGTATATATGTGGTGGTTGATAGGTTAACCAAGTATGTCCATTTCTTTTGTATGCCTAAGGGGCATAAGGTACCACATGTGGCTTAGATATTCTATACTGGTATTTTTGGGCTTCATGGTTTGCCAAAAAACATTGTCAGCAACGGACAAAATCTTTTTGAGCACTTTTTGGCAGGAGATTTTCAGACTTATAGGTACAGAATTGACTCCTTGCACTAGTTATCATCCACAGATGGACAAGTAAACAGAGATAGTCAATAAGTGGATAGAGGGCTATTTGTGTAGCTATGTGACAGGACATCAACGTGCATGGATTAGATGGACACATGGGTGAGTATTGGTACAATACCACCTACCAGATGAGCATTGGCATGACTCCTTTCCAGGCATTATACGGGTATGATGCTACATCATTCGCAGATTTAGTATTGTCAGGTAACCGAGCTCCCAAAGCTCGCAATTGGTTACAAGAGAACCAAGATATTTTGAAGGCCCTCAAGGAGAACCTCAACAAAGCACAAAATTAGCAGAAGATTTATGCAGATAGGCACAAGGTAGAGAGGTCTTTTGAGGTGGGAGATTTAGTCTTCCTACATGTGCAACCCTACAGGCAATTCTCAGTTAAGCAAAGTGGGCAGAGAAGCTAAAACCGTGGTTCTATAGACCATACAAAATAACACGAAGGGTTGGGGCAGTCGCATATGAGCTAAAGCTTCTCAAACACAACAAGATACACAATGTTTTTCATGTTTCATGCCTCAAAAAGGCACTAGGACAGCATATTGTGTCTTCTACGGATTTACCACCACTGGACGATGAGGGGAAGCTGGTTTTGGAACCTAAATCTATCATTGAGGTGTGACAGAGGAAGCTCAAAAATAGGGTGATCATAGAGTACTTATTACGGTGGAGAGACTTGTCACTTTAGGATGCTACTTGGGAGGGAAAGAAGATTTTACAACATCCTAATTTGCATTTGCTTAGGGACAAGCAAATTTCGGGAAGGGAGGACTGTAATGTCCCCATTCCTTCACCGAGGGCCTAACGGCCATTTTTCAATCTTAGCCTTGGTCATACCCAAGGGGCTAATGACGTTGGAGGCTATTAGGTATGGATGTCTGCTTACCACCTTGATTTATGTTATATTTTATCGTTGACATTAGTATTGGGCAACTTGGTGGGAATTATTGTTATATTTTGTCATTGAGGGGGGGACTCAAGGTACTTTATTATTCTATTCCTTCGTTGTGGTCACTTAAGTCACTTTTGGCGCTTAGGGGGAAAAAGTAACTTAAGTTACTTTATGTTCATGTTGGTTTTCCTCTAAGGGGTCGATTAGGATTTTTTGGGCCCTTCGTTGCATTGGAAGGTTATAAAAGGTGGTGTTGGGGAGAAGAAGAGGTCATTCATTACACACAAATTTTTTTATATTGGAGCAACTGTTGTTTGCACTTCTCTTTGCTTGTGGAGTAAAATCCCACAGAAACCTTAGTTTCCATGGTGAGAGATCCACTCCTAGCTAATAAAGCACTCTTCGATGGTGAAATATCCACCCTAGTTCGTTAATTTGGAGCCCATTCAGAGAAGATTTTCAGGCCGATTCTTCAAGGTTTTGAGGCAGGGTTTTCAGAGGGTTTTCAGAGGTTGAAGAAGATCATTTTCCCATATATTTCAGCCAATTGCATTTCATATTTTTCCAAATGCTTAGTGCAAGTTTGGCACAACTTTTGGAGGATTTCCAGCCCCTTTCATAGGGAGACGTCATCCCTCGGAGATTGCGACTGCTTTTTCTAGGCTTTCCAAGCGCTCATTTTCAGATTTGGAGGTTATGGTCATTTATATATATTTTGTAGATGTTATTTCCATAAAATCATATTTTTATCAGTTGTATTCAAATAGTTATGAATTTTTGAAATATTTCAGCAGTTTAGGGCATTCTAAAATTTATTGGCAGTTATTTGTTATTCAGAAAAATCAAAAAATATTTTTCCAGTGTTTGTTATCAGATCAGCAATCTCTCTATAAAATTTCGAGTGATTTGGACAAGTGGTTTGCAAGTTATCATTATTTTTCAGTTCGCTGCCCTACTTGGGTTTTATCCCAGAAAAATCAGAATATCATTTGCTGCAATTTTTTATTAATTAGTCAAATTCCAAATTATATCCCACAAGGGATATTTCATAAATGCAACATTTCTATAATATATATGTCACATCTATGTACCTGGGCTATTTTATAATTAGGCTAATATGTCATATTAGTTGTTAGTTCTAATATAATAAAGGGTAGGCCATCATGATGTGATGGAAACTCTCAAATAAGTGGATCATGCTAAAAGTCATGTGTAGGTAAATTCATTGTATTTAGTCAATTTTGTTTTGTAGGTGGCTTGTGTGGGAAGCTAATAATTTGGTTATATCTATTCTAATCTATTCCCATATCAATACAATTTTATGTTATTTTCCACATGGTTTGGATCAGTATTTTCACTATCTTTTGGATTTGCAGGTACAATCCACTTTTTTCACGTGTAGATGCTTCCATTAATCTTATTATTGTGTGGTTTGATTGCTAGAGCTGCATGTACCTAAAGCATCATTTTGATTCTGTTCCCAAAATCAGAAAATATCATTGAACGTTTACCCTGTTGTGGGTGTGACAATGACATTTGCATGTTTGAATATCTCCATATGATAATGCATTTGACGATACCTGCACATACACAACAAATAACAACATGAACATGGTTTAGATTGATTCCACTCAAACTATGGTTCAGATTCTTGGTCAGACAGCAAATTTTCAATTAAAAATCCAGATGCCAAGAATTTAAAATTTGTAAAACAAGAATACAATTATGCATACAAGTTTTAATATTGATAGATATCAAGAAAGAGTTTATACAAAATTCTTGTTCAAGCATGAGGTTAAAATCTTTGAGTAATGACATCAGTTTACAAACAAAATATTCAATAAGAACTTCAGATTTCATCGAAGTTTTGAATTGGTATATGACAGTAATACGAAATACATGAATAAATTGCAATTTTTCAACTTAGAGGGAAAAAATAAAAAATGAAATCAGAAAATAATAAAATTCAACATAAAGAACACATGGAACATCAAAAATTTAAATGAAGATTACCAATAGTATAAAATAAAAACCAATGATGTTCGATAGGTAATCTGACCCATAGTTCACATACTCGTATTTGGAAAATACTCGGCAGACCCTAAAATAATTGACTCGGCAAGACCTGGCGAATATTCGCCAAAAACTCATGAATATACACCAAAAAAATCGCGAATATTCTCTAAAGACTCACGAGTACTCGCCAAAGACTCGCAAGTATTCGCCAAAACTCGATTGTGCAGGTTTTGGCAAGCTTTTCGTGCGAATACTCAGCCAAGGGAAAAAATGGCGAGTGCTAGCCATCTCGGCGAGTACTCGCCGTGTATGCATACGAAGATCTGACCTATCTTCATTTGGAACATGACCCCATATAGCCTTGTAGACGGACTATTAATAGCCAGAGTAGCATTCTATTCCTAAAGAATAAGAAGTCAAGTGCATCATCTTAACAAGGAAATTAATCAATGTAATTTCTGGCTTTGAAAATACGGTAAGTGAAAAGAGTTGAAAAATTATGCAAAGAGCATTGTAATACTATTATACATAATTTCATAGAATGGTTTTGTTATGTTTGTAATTTATGATGTTGTCTTTTCTGATGGTTCTACCCATTTTAGGTTCAAATAATACCCCTTACTTCAATAGAATTATTTTCTGAACTGTGATTTCAGCTTGTAGCATTTTGTATCTTTTAGATGTTGGAGCTTATTTTTGGCTCCCTCAGGCTATTATGTTGGTCGTATTTTCGAGTCTTATTAACCTACTTTGGCCATTTTCTTACATCAGTACAATTTCTTTCTTTCTCAGACTGAATTTCTAATGCTTACGTAATTTTCTAATCGCTTGTAACAACTAGGGTAGTTTGTTACATCCAATTTCATATGGACCTCTTTTTTTCTTCCATCAACTCGTGCTTAGACTTAGATTTGCATTCTCGTTATTGTGATTTTTATGTAACAGAGTCCATCTGAGCAGGACATTACACAACAGGTTACCTAAGTCCTGGTCCATGATTAGCCAAGTGATATAATATTAAGAAGCTTATGAATAATAATAATTGCTATTTCATATATAAAACAAAAATATTTAAAAGGATTCAGAAACACAACGTCCAATACAATTTATTGCATAAATTATTATTCAATAAGCAGCACAAATTATGTTGCAACATTGTATCCCTCACTAAATTCTAACTCAAATGTTGAATCTTGCAATCATACAACATGTCTTCATTTTGGATCATTGCTTTCCTCTTAACTTATTCTATAGTTAGTCAGTTACCTATCTTTAAGGTGCGAGCTGACTTGCTTGCTTACTACTTGGTTGATATTTTAATGCTCAGTACATTGTGCTTATGGCTGTAAATCTGCCTGATTTCCAGGTAGCTCGCTCTCTCCCAACGAAACTCAGTCTTCATTAGTAAACCCTTTGCAAAAGCAATTAAACTTCAGTTTCTGTTGGTTGAGCTACCTCTCTCATGATGATTGATCTAATGTGCTCATTTGATAAACCATATTCTAAACCAGTTTATCTTCCTCATGATGTTGACTGATCTCTTAAGTGTGCCAGATATATAGAGAGAAACTATTTACAGCTGTGCTTGTGAGACAAGTGTAAAATGATATAGGGAAAAATCCCACTTGACAACAATCACTTTCAAGTCAAAAGGCATAATTTGTGGCATACTTTTATTTCATTGTTAATTATTCAACTCTTTTCAACAATTCTTTTGTGTATCTCTCTTCTCGTTTAAATAGAGATGATTAAGAGCCAAGGATCATTACATCACTGTGATGTAGTATGGAAATGCTCACACAAACATGAAATATATATACAAATATATAAAAGAAATAAATTTTAAAAGCACTAAATATTATAAATGACAAAGAGATGATGGAGGTAAATGACAGCATATATGATTTTGATGTCCCCAAGATTTCACTCAAAATATGGGATTACCCCTATTTAAATTTTTCGTTCTTTTTAAGTGAAGGGTCTTGTTTTTGTTTGTTTTTTCCTGCAGTTGCTTACATTGCTCAAAGATACCTTCAGGAAGTCATAGAGTCTCGTCCCTCAAAAACACACATGCAAAAGCTCACTCAATTCCTTTGCCAGGCTTTGTCTGAAAGCGTTTTATTTATTTTTATATTAAATAAATAAAATTCTTTTTAAAATAGGTTGAGCTGAAATTAAGAAATTTGGGTTATATAAGCACCTCACCCCGTCATTATTACCGCAGAACATTCACCTGGGGGAAAGAGTTTTTGCAGACTAGTTAATTGGAGAAATTTTTCGAGCAATTGCCCGCAACTTCTTTCGGGTTTTGTTTTTATTTTATTTCTTTTTGTCTGTGTTTGTCTTTCTCTGTTTTCCATCCAGCAATCCCTGTAGCCTATTCATTCTTCCTACCAAACCTTTTCCCGGGCCTAGGGTTTTGAAAAGCTATCCAATGTTTTTAATTGCTAATTAAATTGTCTAAAGGTGATCAAAGCTCAAGATTCCTTCCGGAGATTGCAAGAGGTTGTTTAGTCCAAAAAGGTGCAATAATGGATTTTATGAAAATAAGAAAAATATTGCCACCAATGTGTCGGGAGATGTATTGGTTGCGGAGCAGATTGTACCGGATGGATCAGTTGAGAAGGGGAAGCAGCTAGAGTTTGCAATATCTTTCCATTTGGAGATCTGCAGAGTTTTGCTGAAGAGGATGCAGACACTTGAGAGTAGGACATCATCCTTATCAGACAATATCATTTCTTTCACTGAGGAGAAAGTGGTCGGGAATGTTACTTCATACGTGCCGATCGTTCCTAGCAAAGTACCTAATTCCCTGGAAGGGTCTCTTCTGATGGTACAAAAGAGAATTGATAAAGCTACTAAGCCTTTCACGATGAATTCTATTAGTAGACTGGTGGCGCTGCATGCGGATATTGCAAGGTTTGGGCCGAGCTTGGAAGATGTGGAAGCGTGTATCAAAGTGTTGAATGAATGATTGCTGCAATTCAAGACAGAGAAGGAAGCAATGGCTAAAACAGATGGGAAGATGCCGAATCACATGTTCGACAAGTATATCCAATATTAGAAGACATAGATGTTACAGCTGGCTTGACTTCTTCTATTTTCCATGCTTCCGGATGAAATTGTAAGACTTTTAAGTTATTGGTTTTGAAACCATTACTTAAAGTCATGTGGAACAATTCTATTAGTTAAGTGATACATGTGTCACTTAAGGAGAAGTTAGTGGAGGATGATTGCCAAATGTCATCTTTACTTGTCGTTTGTGTTTCAGTTCAATTAGACTTCCCATTTGTACTTTCCCTCCTACATTCTATAAGTAGGAGAAGAACCTCTAGGTTAAGGATCAGAATTTGTAAGCAGCATTTTTGTGTTCCAAACTTTGTGTTGAAACCCTTGAGAGCCACTTGAAGCAAAGGAATATACAGGAGCAGATTTCCGGAGAACTTTGTGTCACGGTGTATTGTGTTTCTAGTTTTATATCTTAGATCTTTTAAGTAAACTTTGTGTTATTTTAGATCTGGATCTAGAGCTACCTTTGCTTATAATTCTGTGTTTATATCTACTGGTTTCTTCTATGTGCATGCAATCAACTCTGTTATCTATTGATTGGGATGCACATCTTCTCCATTTCTTCTCTGTTTTTATATAATTCATTTCTTCTATAAATATTTCCTTTCTTTAAACAGCTGCTTACTTGCTGCAGAATTGTTCAGTTATGGTTCACGAACTAAGTAGTTAAAGTAAAACCCCATTTAGATATTAGCATATTTTAATTGACAAATCTGACACAGGAGCCTCACCGGTAAATGAGGGAGATTTATCTCATGACTGCCTAGGTTTTATGCTATGCAGAAAATCTAACCAACATTACGCCTTTCCAATAAAATAATTTCCAAATATTATAGTATATTTTGAAAAACACCATGTTTGGAAGTAGAGAAATCACGACTTTCTTAAAAAACCTTATTTATAAAATTTGAGTTTTGGGGAAGCTGAATACAGTTTCTGACATGACATTTTCCCCAACAAATAGAATGCTTTTCAATATTTGTTGAAAGTTGTCGATATGTTATTTTGACATATCATGCTTGTCTTTCTTTGATCCATTTTGATAGAGGTTTTCCCTAGGGCAAGAAAGATTGACGAATAAGATGGCACAATTGATCCATGCCATGCAAAACATAAATGTTGAAGGAAACTCTTCAAGGGAAAACAACAATAATCAAACACCGAGAATCATGAGTGATTCTTCATCTAGGTTATTCCAGCCCACCTTCCTCCCAAGAGAGGAAGTCATTCCGGTGCTTGAAACACGACATTCAAGGGGTTCCAACATTGCGGACAGCTATGAGGAGTATAGGGTTCTTCCAAAGAAGATTCGTGATGCCATATCACTCACTACGTTCATAGGGTTGAAGAAAGATAGAGTGGGAATTGGACTAAGGTCTAAACCCCGAATAATGCCCAAGAAAAATGGGAAAGATGCTCCATCCTAGATGGAAGGAATCCCTTCATTGTGATCAAGGAAGACGAAGAACACTCAAATTTGTCGGGCATTGAGAGGGAGAAGGCCATGGAAGCCCTAAAAGTACCTATCACTCTTCCTAGGGATGAGGCATTGACTGATTTTCAGAATAGTAGTGTGAAGGGGTATATGTTTGATGGAGAAACTATGGAGCATGAGCCCAAGAAAGAAGGGAAACATGATACACCAAATTGTGAAGGGGAATTGGTGGTTGAAGCCCAATCTCCAGGTGATAATGAGAATACTTAGCTTGCTGGAATTTTCAAAATAGCAGCTCATAAGAGACAAGTTGATGGTGTTCATGACTTTGACAAAACCCATGATGAGGCTCCATGCATGTGCCAGCGAAATTTGGATGAATTCAAGGTGGGAAGAGCTTCACTAGTTGAATTTGAGGAGATCTCAACCAAACTTCATTCGGCAAAAGAAGATGAACAAGTTGCGGACAGCCCAAGGTATCATAGTGAAAATCACATGTCAGTTTTTAGTCTCCTCTTATGCCACTGACATACTTGTGCCATCATGGGCAGCTTGTTGAAAAGAATGGGCCTATGTCAAGTTTGATGCTTCATACTATAATTGGTGGTCATCATGGACAACATAGTGGAAACGGTGATGAAGTGAAGAATACTCTAAATGAAAAAGCGTACATAGATCCTTTGAGTTACAAAAAAGATTAAGTCCTCAATGGGCTCCATGTTACTATGGCTAGTGAGAGCTTCACTTCGTGCATGTGGTTAGAAAGAAATTTTACAAGATAGCATATGGAGTTTTTGTGCATTTGAACTCCCTTGAGAAGGATGAGATGCTACAAGATGGCCTCATCATCCTTTGCACCAAGAGGTTCCAACAACTCAAGCTCACCTTGGGCAAGCATATGGTAAGTGGTGATTTCTATGTGAATTGCAATGAAGATACGGATTTGGTACTTGAAGTGCCATGGCTACGCTCTTTGGGTAAATTTACCCAAGACTTCCAAACCATGGAGTTAAAGTTCAAGCTTGATGGCCAAGAGGTTGTGCTTCCAAGCATGACAAATGGGATTCCTCAAGTTGCTACTCCCAAGAGGAGGAGAAGAACTTTCGGAACAAGGAAAGACATGTGGGCAACACATAATGAGGTAAAACCTACAATTTTATTTTCAAGACAACAGTCATGTTATAAGGATTTGAATTCCTAATTGGTAAGCAGAGTATTGGAGGGAGTGCTCTAATAGAAGAAGTTGAGTTCATGAATTTTGTATTTGAAACTAAGCGGGATGGTTGTTATCTGGTTGTTCCGAGCATTGTAATTCAGCTGGGATTTGGAGGTATGATTGGAAGTAGTAGGAGTCTTGATTTGTGGGATTTCAAGCATGTTGTCATGAATTTTTGTGCTGCTGGCATAGACATTTCCAGCCCCTTTTCCATGTTGTTGTCAACTGTAGGAGAGTTTCCAGCCATGTAATATCCCCTTCCCACTCGAAGACCCTTAGCCCATTTTGTCTCCCCGATGGCTAAGGAATAAACACAAGGGCGACTTAAGTTATAATAATTTATTATAAAGTGCAGATAAAAAAGAAAATATTATAAAAGCACTTATAATAAAGTAATATAGACTTAGACAAACAAGTTGCAATTGCTTGAGGACAAGCAATTTTGGAAAGGGAGAATTGTAATATCCCCTTCCCAGTCAAAGACCCTCAGCCAATTTTGTCTCCCCGACGGCTAAGGAATAAACACAAGGGGAACTTAAGTTATACCAATTTATTATAAAGTGCAAAAAAAAAAAAAAAATATTATAAAGCACTTATAATAAAATATTATGAACTTAATATTAAATTAAAAATAGAAAAAGGAAAAAGGGAAAAACGGAATTTGGCAAAAGTTATTTGATCAAGGTAAAATGCGACTTGTCTAGGAGAGAAAACAAGTGGGGGAAAGTATTAAATAAGGGGAAAATTATGATTGGATGTGAGAGTGGCCATTTGGGCCCTATTCTTCTATTTAAGCAAGTCTACTTGCTTGAAGAGGCATCACTTGTTTATTCTCCAATTTCTAATTTGTATGTTGGGCATTTTGCTTGCATCTTCACTCTTAAGGATAAAAAACCCTCCAAGAGATCTATAGAAGGACGAAAACACACAGGGGTTTCCATTGCATATCAAGGAGTTAATTGGTTTTCCAGTAGTTTTCCAACAGTTGTTGAAGACCAATTTCAAACTAAATTCAAGGAGAGATCAGATCTCAAGTGTTTGATCAGTTTTGAGGAGTTTTTTGCGTCTTTCCTAAGTGGCACGAAATTGTATTTCCAGCTTTCAATTACAGCTAGGGTTTATCTACATTGTTCCAGAATTGCAAATCCATTTTCAATGTCTTCCCGCCATTGAAAAAAAATGATTTTGAGTTCATTGGAATGCTTATTTTCAAGCTTCAATTTGAGCTATCATTTGCCCAGAAATTTGTAACATTTTGCAAGTTAATGAATTTACAAGTTCTGCTGTGTTTTTTGCCCTAATAAATTCCAAAATTAATATTTTTTGAATTTGATTGAAGATGCTATTCTAATTATTCATTATCTACTTGCAAATAAATTTTCATAATTTTTGGAGGTATTTTGAGGTAGAAAAAGCCATATTTGCTAAATCGTTGGCCTAGGGCAGCAAACTAGGATTTTTTGGAAAATATTCAGTTTGTGGCCTAATTTCATTCTGAATTTCAGTTTGATAGCAATTGAGATTTTTTTGGCTTTTTGGATTAATCAAATTTAGCCCCAATGGGAATTGCGGGTAATCCACTTAGGGTCGAAATATGTTCATTTGGAGACATTACAAGCCACTATCATTTTGGTTTTATGGAAGGAAATGCATGGATATAGCTGTGTTTGAGACAACATGATTGGATTTTTGGGATTCCATCACTTGAATGAAAATCATGAGAATGCAAGCCATGGAAGAGAGCTAACTTCCATACCTACGAGGCATGAAGAAATGATATTGGGAGCTCTTATTTCTTTTAATGTGTTTGTTCTTTGTGTAGGCAGAGGAATAAAAGAAGAAAGAATAGTTGAATTTGTTATCCATCCGAGCATAATGTCAAGAATATGGGACTGCAGTTGAAGATGAAGATGCCATAATGGAGGATGGAAAGTTTTTGATTGCAAAAAGTTTCATTTTGCATAGAAATAGAGTCCCTCTAATACTTGAATTGGGAGTGAAACGTAAAGGCTTTGAGGATGGTACAACCCAAGCTAGGATAGCAGGAAGAGAGCTGCCTAGACTGCCTTTTGCGAAGCCAAAGAGGCCACTACAGCAAGGTAACTCTAATTGTTTGACTTTGGATCAGTTTTACATGATGCTCAAGTTTTCCGTTAAGTGAAGAATGCAATCAAGAGTTGGGGAATGAGGTGTTATCTACCCCTAGTGAGAAAAGAAGTATTTTTATGGCAGCCATGAGTCAAACTGTCGTCATTGATGTTGTTGTCATCATTTCTATGAGCCCCCGCCTAATTTCAGTTGCATTTGTATTTGGGAATATGGAGTGTTCTTCCACCTTAGTTGACAAGGATGGAACAAAGAATGAGGATGCAAAATTGGGACATGGATTAGCTTGTCAAGCTGCTGATTATTCATCAATTTCTTGCTCCATGAATAAGATTAGAGCATATTGGAATGTTTTTTGTACAACTAAGTATGCAAAGAGAAGTGTTGCTTACGCTATTTTTGAAGGTGAAAGTGAAGAGGACATAATTGAGGTAGCAGCTGATTTCTTTTTCAAGTAAGTTGTTAAACTTCACGGGCTACCAAAGAACATCATTAGTGAGATGGACAGTAGGTTTATGAGCTTGTTTGTACAAGAGCTCTTCCATTTGACCAACACGACATCCAGGTCTTTGAGCATTACAGCATGCTTCATCTATTGGACATGGTACTTAGGCATGTGAGCTTGCATTTTCTTGAGGGCAAGCAAATTTGGGAGGGGAGGACTGTAATGTCCCCTTTCTAAAATAAAATAATTAATAATATTTTAAGTTGGGCCCGGTAAATTCTCCACTTTAGGGGCAACTTAATATTATTATTAATATAAAGGTATTTTTAATATTCATTTCTTTTGTCAACAAAAAGGATTAAAAAAATAAAAGAAGATGGAATGGGAAAAAAGAAAAGAAAAGGACACTTATATTTTCATAAAGAGGTCGGTCTTTGGAGTGCATGCTTGAAGATAAAGGAGCAACATATCTCCCAAGGAGATCAGTCCTCATGGGGATAATGTTTTAGAGATTTGGCACCACATACAAGCTATATATGGAGTTTTCTTGGCTCGGAGAAGATTATGCATTTTTGGGATCGTGATATTTTATTGGAGTTGAGCACACTTTGCCTCTTTCTCTCATCCATTGAGGACGAAAACCCTCATTAGATCCTATTGGGGATGAAAACTGACATGTCCCTTTTTTGAGATAATTTGGTTTGAAGACCATGACCCATTTTCCTTCCTCATAGGTCCAAGGGAACAAGTTATAGGAAGCCAACAATGTCATCATGTTCTTCAATTTGTGTTTATTTATTTAATTGGCATTGTATTTGTTGGTGAGACTAGCGCCCAACAATAAATTAAAAATAAAAAGATATTGGTGAGCATGTAGGCTCCAAAAAGTAAAAAGAAAATAATATTAAAGAAAGTCTTATTATGGTCAGCCTCATTTGAGAGCTCCAAGACTTGGCTCCACACTCTTATTATAAACAAAGGTTGTTGGCTTTAGTTTGGGATATGTTGATTTTATGAAATTTATATCTTGGTGAACATCGGCTAGTGTAGCCCCTTTTACTATCTCTCTCAAGGACGAAACCCCTTGATTGAGGGCTTGTGTTGAGGATGAAAACCCTCTCACAAGAGTGGTGAGGACAAAAACCCTCTCCCGTGATTGTATTTTGTAAAGAGGCATTCAAGGAGTCATATATTTATCATTCTTTGTTAGTATTTCTTTGAGTTTGTTGGTTATCTTCCCTTTTTTAGTAGAGCTACCCACCTTGGAGGGAAAAGTGGCATGTGTTGGTGGTAAATTGGCTAATTTGAGTGTATTATCTTATTCTCCATATTTTTAAGAGCCAAGATCTCAAGTTTCATGAATTTTGGTGGCAATTTGCTATTTTTCCAAGCTCGTGGAAATTAGTTACAGTTCTGGAATATTTATTCATGTTCTGCAGTTGAGGGTTTTATCACAAAAATTGGATCTCTCACTTTCAAGCTTATAAAAATCAGTTTTCTTGCATGATATGATTGCTGGTAATATATAATAATTTTAGAGACTTAAAGGTGGCTGATTTCAAGGGTTTTGAGGGCACAAAAGTGGGTTTGAAACCCCAAAAAGGATCGCTGCTCTAAAAGGGTGTTTGTTGGAAGAAGTCAAGGGTTTTTATACATTTATTTCAGACACTAACAACCTACAAAAAAATCTGAAAAGTGTTGTTAATCTTCAGTTTTGCACAGTTTCTTGCGAGTCGCGAAAAAGGACATTACAAAAACCCTCAATACTAACAACTCTTGGGGACAAAAACCCTTATTTTTGGCATTGGTGGCTTCATCCAGAAGTCACATTTGAGCTTCAAAATTCAGAATTTCAAAAGGGAAAGGGTTTCTATAAGTGTTAAGGCACAAATTCCAGCTAGCGACTGCCTTTTTGTGGCTGCCACATTCATTTCTAGCTTGATCTACCCATTTAGAGATTTCGGGATCACTTTTTAATGTGTTTTGATGGTTAGAAAAATATTATTATAATTTTATTTGATAGTTGCCATTTTGTGGTCATTTTGAAATATCATTTTCATTTTCATTTTGTGGAATTTATTGTTGAAGCAATTATTTTTCATGATTTCATCAAGGGTTTCACGTTGTTGATATATTTCTAAAAATTTGTGTGGAGAAGGCAAAAATCTAAATTTACCCTAGGTCGCTTAGGGTTTGGTGGACCTAAAACAGGTTGCTACTCTAGTTCTTCAGTTTACTATCAATTGGGGTTTGTGTTATTTCCTTGTTTTTCAGTTTCAGCCTGGAAAGGGACATTATACCCAAGCTAATCACCTCTTTCTTTCAGTCCATCATGGAGGTTGGCAGCATTAAGATCCCTCCTTCCTTGTGTGGCTTGAAGGAATATTGCATATTTGAGAAGAATTCATTAGATTTTTATATAAATTATTGAGCCTCTCCCTTGTGAGCGACTTGCATTAGTGTATGGTTTGGTGCCATCTTGGGCACGACAATCACATATGAGTTCATATTTGGCTTCCTTATTATTTTCTAGGCTAGAGTCAATATTTACTTGTGGAGTTTGGGGTTTCTAAACCCTCATTTCATAATTTTTATTGCAGTTGTACTTCGTTGGGTTTTAATTAATTTCCAGCAGTGTTTTGGATCATATTTCATATTGAATATTGATTTGGCGGATGCCCAAAATACTTATATCTATTTTGGCAAAGTTGTTTGAAGAGTTTCAAGGGTTTTACATTTGAGGACGAAAACCCTCATATGCAACTTGCCTAGAAGGACTAAAATCCTTCTAGAGATTGAGTGAAGAACGGAAACCCTTCAACTTGACTTGGGGATTAGTGTAAAGGCTGATTTGAGGAGAAAATTTTCATTTTCAAATTGTTATTGATTTATTTCTTGTGGAGCGACCTACCTTGAGTAGGGTTTTAAACATTTGGTGAACTATATGTGCAATTTTGATTGATAATCTGATTTATCATATTTTTTTAGGCCGAAATCTCAAGTTTGGTGATTTTTGGGGGTTTCTAAGCCCTAGATCTACATTTTTCTTGTGGCTGCAATCAACTGGTTATAATTAATTTCGAGTAGTGTATTTCTTAAGTATTTTCATTGATTTTGGCTCTTGTGGTTGCATTATATATATATATATAAAAAAAAATTGTGGCAAGTGAATTTTAAGTGTTCATGGTGTTTTGGCATATTTTGAGAAGAGTACAGTTCACTGATTTTTGCATTGTCAGTCTGCTGCAATTAAAAATTGGATCTGAATATTTTAGGTGTTTGGCTAAATTCCATTGTTTTTGGTGAAACCCTTGAAAGGGTCATTACAGTTTTTTATCATAATTCATATTGAATATTGATTTGGTGGATTCCTAAAATACATATATTTACTTTGGCAAAGTTGTTTGAAGAATTTCAATTGTTTTTGCATGCTTTTTGTACCGCTGTCCTAAAGATCTGATCGCAGTTCAAATCTGGGTTTTCTTTTCAGTTTGCTGGTCCTAAAATCAGATTTGATAATATTGGGGTTCGAGCTAATTTTCTTACTTTTCAGTTTTGTCCCAAAAAGGGATATTATATACAGGTTGTGGGATGTTGCTGCCCGCAAGCTAGTGATTAACCGAAATGTCAAATTTAATGAAATTTCAGTGCAAAGAAGTAAAGAACAACAAAGTTTAGAATTTGTTCCAATAGGGGTCGAAACATATGATGTTGATATGGAGGTGCAGAAAGAAAATCAGCCACCTATTCATGAAAATCAGCAAGAGAACAATCAAGATCAAGTATATGATGAGGATGAAGAGCAACCAGAGCCACAGGGTGACACATCACCATTTTGACTTTGAATAAGCATCCTCTAGTTTTGAGCCAGACCACCGGAAAGGTACTCTCCTAGTTGTGATTCAGCTTATGCATTAGTTACTTGTGTTGGTGAGCCTAACTCATATCAGGAGGCTTGCAAAGTTGAAGATGTAAGAAAATGAAGAGCTGCCATAGAGGAAGAGATGGAAACTCTACATAAAAATACGACGTGGGAGCTTGTGTCATTGCCTAAGGGGCGAAAAGTTATGGGGAACAAGTGGGTCTTCAAACTGAAAAAGACATAAATGATAACGTGGAGCGGTCTAAAACTCGATTGGTGGCCAAGGGGTATGCGCAGAAATCTGGTATTGATTTTGATGAAAAAAATCCACCTATTGTACGACTTAGTACAATTAGAGTTGTTTTGGCTCTTGTTGTTAGTCTTAATTTAGAGTCAAAACAATTAGATGTTAAAAAAACCTTCTTGCACGGTAATCTGTCTGAGGAAATTTATACAGCAACCGGAAGGTTTTGAGGAAAGAGACAGAGAATATTGTTTGGAGGTTGAACAAATTATTGTATGGTTTGAAACAGGTGCCAAGATGTTTGTACAAATGATTTACTTCTTTCATGATGAGCTTGGGTTTTAGTAGATGTGAGGCTGATCATTGTGCCTA
This sequence comes from Taxus chinensis, assembly GCA_019776745.2. Lineage (NCBI taxonomy): Eukaryota > Viridiplantae > Streptophyta > Pinopsida > Cupressales > Taxaceae > Taxus > Taxus chinensis. The sequence continues at coordinate 58,966,353 of CM034155.1, forward strand.
CTTTCAAAGGTATGAAGATGGCAATTTCATTATTTTGCTTTTGTATGTAGATGATATGTTGGTAGCAAGTCCCAACATGCAGAGAATCATCAAATTGAAAGCTCGACTTGCTAGGGATTTTGAAGTGAAGGACTTCGGAGGTGCAAATCAGATTCTTGGGATGAGGATACATAGAGACAAAAAGAATAGGGACCTCTGGTTGTCACAAAAGACTTCCGTGGAAAAGATTTTGTGGCGCTTTAATATGAAAAATGCACAGCCAGTTAGTACCCCATTTCCTATTCATATTAAATTGTCTTCAAAGTAGTGCCCTAGCATCGAAACAAAGAAGACTCAGATGTCCCGTGTACCATACTCATTAGCACTAGGAAGTTTTATGTTCACCATTGTGTGCACTAGACCAATCATTGCACAAGTAGTGGGAGTAGTCAGTCGTTACATGGAAAATCGAGAATATGATCATTGGACGGCCATGAAGTGGATTCTTAGATATTTTAGAGGTGCTTCTGATTTTACTATTTGCTTCAGTGGGAGTAGTCTTTAGGTAAATGATTTTGTGGATGCAGATTTTGGTGGTGACAGAGATAGGAGAAAGTCTACTATAGGTTTTTGTTTTCTCTTTAATAGGAAATGCAATTAGCTGGGTCTCTAAGCTTCACTCAATGGCATCTTTGTCCACTACTGAAGCTGATTATATGGAAGCTACACAGGCTTGTAAGGAGGGTATTTGGCTTCATATGCTTTTGGGTGAATTGTAGGTCAAGTAGGATAAAATGGTGTTGCATTGTCACAGCCAGAGTGCTTTGCACTTAGTATAGAACCCAACATACCATGCCAGAACGAAGCATATAGATGTGCAATATCACTTTGTACGTGATGTGGTGGAAGGACAAATCTCTTTAGCCAAGATACAACAAATATAAACCCAGCAGATATGTTGACGAAACCCATTGGAATAGAGAAGTTCAATTGGTGCAAAACTTCTCTTGACTTTCTTATTAATTGATTACCAGCATGGGGCATTGGTTTTTCAGGAGTAATTCGCAGGGAAGAAATCTGACTTAGAGTGGGAGATTGTTGGTATCTAAAGTCAGCATTGAGTGAGTGGGTAGCAACCAAATTGGCAGGTTAGCAAGTTGACCCAAGTGTACGAGGCATCTTTGAATTGCATGCGCCTAGCGCGGCCGAACGCCTAAATGCCAGGGAGTCGCAGGGGGGCTGGCTGTAGCCCCCTTGCCAGGAAAATTTTTGGTGTTCGTACAACACGTTTTCGGAGAGTCTGTACAATACTACACATGATTTGTACTACATGTGGTTCATACAAGTGGTTTGTATTGCACGTAGTTTCATACTACACGTGGTTTGTACTACGAGTTCTTTCTATATAAGGAACCCATGGATTGTAAAGTTTTATGATTGTACAGGATTGTAATCATTACACCTAGTGCGTGGTGATTGCCACTAATGTAACAAAGGATGTATTCTTGAGTAATAAAATACAGAAAGACCTATGCCCGTGGGTTTTTTCCTGATACATTACCAGGTTTTCCACATGATATATGTATGTGTTATAGATATGTTTATTTCTTATTGCTTTCACTATGATTGTTTCTCTCTACACTGGTTTATTTTCTAACAAATGGATAAAGTCACACACTAGGTTCAAACAGACAAGACAAGATCCTTCTTTTTCAGATCTTCAAAGCAAGTCAAGCACATTCTCAAGAAAAATGGTTCAAGAAGCTCAAGTTACTAGCAAATTTCCTTATGGGTACTATTGCTCTTCCAAGAGGGTCGGCTGATCTAAGAGGATCTGACACCTCAAATAATTTACAGCATTACGGCATTTCTTTGTTTCATTATTTGACTTCATCAATGACTTCAACATCATACCACACACATGTGTGCATACCACAAGGTGCTCTCTCCTTTACAATACCAGACAACTCCTGCAATGTCAACATTGTACCACACAGCTCTACATTACCACTAGTTGAAGATGATGGACTAATGATTAGTTATCAATGGGATGTAATGGTTTAGTCAACGCTTCATCTTCTTTGTCTACTAATGCATTCTTCTATTACTAGTAGTAAATGGATTAGTAACTAGAGCATAAGGAGTAGATAGACATCCTACATCTATCCTCTAGAATCTTGTAGAAGGCTTTACATAATATAACTTTGCATTACTGTTTGAGATCAGCTGTCACTTGTTTTCTTTGTTTTCTTCTTAGTTGCACAAGTGCTCTAATATATCCTTCAGCCTCTATCATTTACAATACGTTTTTGGCACATAACACATCTAAATTCTCATTTAGAGGATTGTCCAAGGTGTCTCCTTATTGGCGTCGGATATTTCATTGTTATCAGCATTTAATAAAAGCATTGTTTTGTAGCTGATCTTGTAATGTTTTAATTATTCTTTTATTGGCTTTAGTAGTGTATCAATGCATCTCTAGTCACAAACAGTTCAAGTCAACTGTTATGTTTTAACCAAAAGCCTCACTAATACTCATCATTCATACAAGTTATTATCCTACCTCTCTTCTTGCTTCATTTCTAGCAAAAAAAAAAATACCTTTAACCCTTAGTTGGCAACACTCATGGAATTCCTATAGAATCTTATAAAGAATTTTGGGACATTATTAAAAATGATCTACTCGTAGTGGTGGAAGAATGCAAACAAGCTAAGACTGTCCTAAAAATCATAAATCAGACTTATATAGCATTGATTCCCAAGAAAGAAGAAACTTCTACCCTAGCTGAATATCATCCTATTACTTTGTGCAACGTGTTGTATAAAATAATTACCAAAGTCATACTTGAAAGGTTGAAGACCGTCATCCATAAAGTAATTTCTTCGGAACAAGGAGGATTTGTTCCCCACCGACAAATTTATGATGATATTGTTTTGGCTCAGGAAGTTCTCCATTCTATGGAAATTCAAAAGAAACCAGCTATGTTTTTGAGACTGGATTTATCTAGAGCCTATGATAGGGTGGATTGGTCTCTCCTGATTGAAATCTTGTTGAGGTTTAGATTCTCCCCCCACTGGCTTCAATGGAAACAGGCTTGCATTTCTTCAGTTTCTTATTCTATTTTAGTCAATGGCTCTCCCTCTTCTAGATTCTTTGCTTCTCATGGCATAAGGCAAGGGGATCCCTTATCTCCTTTTCTTTTCATTATCATAGCTGAATCTTTGGGCAGATTGGTTTCCAAAAAGAGAACCCAGAAGAATTTAAAGGGTCTTAAATTGGCCAGGCAGGTTGATCCTCTGTCTCATCTCCAGTTTGTAGATGATTCTTTCATTATGGGAGAAGTATCTTTAAAATAAGCTACCCAAATTCACAACTTGGAGCTCTTTTCAAAGGCTACAGGGCAAGATATAAACAGGCAAAAGTCAACAATTATTTTCTTTTAATGCTCGCCTAGGCTAGAAAAGGATATTCTAGTTAAATTAGGATTTCAAAAGGGAGTTTTACCTCTAGAAGATTTGGGTATTCCGTTGGCTTCTAAAATATTAACTGATTTGACTTGGCTGCCCCTGAGAGTTCTTCATAAATTTAATAAATTGACTCATAGATGGTTATCTTCAGGGGGACCTATCACTTTGATTAAAGTTGTTCTACAGGCTATTCCTATCTATTTTTCTTCCCTTTTGAATATTCCTACAAATATTTTACATCAATTGGACTCTATCAGCCAAAAAAATTTATGGACAGGTGTTCAACAGGTTAGGAAATGGCACCTTGTGAAATGGAAAACATTATTTTTGCCAAAGAAAGGAAGTTTGAGTTTTAGATCTAGTGTGCTAAATAATAAGGCTTTAGCTGCAAAATTATATTGGAGAATGCTGCAATATCTCCATCATTTATGGGCCATCAACATTAGAGCAAAATATGTGGAAGTTATGATGCCACATGAGTTGATTCGCCATTCCTTACCTTTTCGGGGATCTCCGATTTTATCGGTTCTTAAAATGGGTGAAGAAACTATTAAAAAACATTTTTTTTGGAAAATAGGGAAAGGTGACCAGGCTAACTTTTGGACTAATTCATGGGATGGGAACCCACCTTTAATTGAGAAGTATCTGGATTGTAGAGGTATTATGAATACTCTTCATAGAAAAGGAAAGGGAAAGGTTGTCCATTATTTGCAGATATCCTCTCAGGGGACTGAGTGGATTCCTCCCTCTTTGTGGCAGGTCAATTTGTCTATGGCCCAAATTCAATTTTTCAAACTCTCCTTCAAAATTGAATCCTTCCTCTTTCCTCTGATCCTGATACCCTTGCTTGGGGAAAATATTCGAAAGGAAGATATTCGGTAGCTGAAGGATATAGTAGCTTGGTGGGTATTCAGCCTCACCCTTGGAAGGATATTTTTGTTAATCTTTGGCAGCCGGCTTTGTGGCCTAAGGTTAGATTCTTTGTCTGGCTTCTTTTATAGAAGAGGATTCAACTGGGGACAATTTTATGAAGCGGGGTATGGTGGGACCTTTTTGGTGTCCTTTATGCAAAGAAGTGGATGAAACTTTGATACACCTTTTTCTCCGGTGCCTTTTTGTTATGTCCCTATGGAATGTTTTGGCTGATTGGTTATCTGTCAATTGGAATCCTTCTACGAACTTTGTCGAAATTGTTAGAGGTTGGAAACAATCAGGCTCTGATACTCAGGATCTTAACAAAGGATTCTGATCTGATTTTTATAAATCAAATCAGCCTGTTTTCAGAGATTTTGGTTTTAAAAAGGTACCATTTTCATCTATTCCTAAGGGCAGCCTGTCTGCATATTTTATAGAATTCTTTCGGCCTTTGTGTGTCTCAAAAATATGGATTTTTCTCCATATATTGGCTATATAAATTTAATAGATCAGATTGGAGTGGGAAAAACCTAATTTAATGGCTGATTTTTAAGGGTTTTCTTTCCTATCCTAGCCGCATTTTTCAGCATATAATTCAGAAATGCAATTATGATTTTTGGATATCTTTTGTAAATCTGGATTTGGTGATTGGGAGTGCCTCAAATCCCTTTGAGGTTAGAAAGTGTCATTTTGGGGACATTACATAGTCCCACTCTTTATCAAAGTGCCTGTTAATATTATGATTTAGCTAGTCAATCGTATCGCTGATGAAGAAATATCCAGCCTAGCGGAGCTCCGCCTAAGGTCTACATTCTTCTCTTTCAAAGATCATTGGTTTCAAACAAAGGAGCGAGTGGCAATGGGTTCGGCCCTTGTCCTATTGTTGCCAACATATTATGAAGAGGTTTGAGGCTAATCCTTTGACTTCCTTCCATCTACAACCAAAATGGCAGAAGCGATGTGTGGATGACAATAATTTCAAGTGGCCACATGGAAGAAAAAGCCTTGAGATGTTTCATACACACCTAGATAGCATTTATCCCAGCATCCAGATCACTATTGGATAAAATATTCTACATTGTAGTGAGAAAGGATAAGGGAATGTTAAAATGTTAAAATGTTTTTCATATTATATACAAGTGAAGGGATGTATGATAATAAGTTGCAATCCTTCATTATCTTATATATATTATTTACCAATCTTAATTATTATATTTGCAGCATTATTAATGGTAGGTATATGGCAGTAACACCTAGGTTCAAGATACTAAGACAAAAATTTGGGAGCAAGAAAATTTGAAACATACCATGCTATGGGATTGCTTCATTTCAGCTAACACTAAACACTCAAAAAAAATTATTTTATTCAACAATTGTAGCTACTCTTACCTAAACCTGTCACAAAGGAAAGAATTACGCATTACATGACCTTGAGGAATTGAGTGAAGAAATTTGGTGCATGTTTTAATACATAATTATCTGTGTGTGTAAGTTCTTAGAGGCCACCAACTGTAAGGATCAACTTCCCAAGCAATCCATATTGAAGATAGAATCTAAGACCGTGTTAGCACTCTAAAACCTCAAGGATCTATATATGAAAAAATAAAGTACAGTTACAAAAGAAATGAAAACTTACCTAAGCCGTTGGGCATTAAGGAATTCCTTACTAGTGAAAGAACGATACATGCGAAACGCAAATCTCGCATCCCATCCTGATGATGCTAAACCTCTAATCCAGTGAAGCAACATCAAAATTAGACCATATTATGTAATGTAATAAAGTCAAATTAAAAAATTCAATGGAAAAAAATATTATACTGTCTATAAAATTTCATACAATTGCTCAAAAGAAGAACCAAGAGCAGTGTTGCATTCAGAACCGATTGTTACATAATGCGCAAGGCGCATTTCCTCTATCTCTGGCAAAGACACCTCCAAGATCTTCACACAAGGAGAAAACGATCTTGTTCAATAACAAAATGATAAATTTAGCAGTTGAACAGTTGTGAACAGTCTTTACTTTACCTCCCAACACAAATAAGGATTGAATGCTCAAACTATGAAATATTTATACCAAAACACATTGCAAAATCCACTTACTATCGTAAGTACCCACAAAAAATTCTTGGAAAGATCACAAACATTAGTTTAGGATGAATTGTAAGACATTAAGATGAGAATTTTCACACAAGAAGCAACAAGTGAGAAGCATAGAATTTGCAATATTGACCAGCAACAAGCAGCAAGAATATTTGTGTACCTTGCATCCATAATTCTCTGCCAGCAGAGCTAAAGCATGGTGGCAGGTACTTCTTATAGCGTCATCACAATCATCGAACCACTGTGTCCCACATAATATGAAATACAAATTACATATACAATGAAGTAGAAACAGTATGTAAATGGTTATGGCAGCTAAGTAGTAACATTTCTGATCATCTTTCTTCTTTTCAGGGAATGAAAAAATAGTGCCATTTGAGTTTTTTTACGTCGGTTAACACAAATGGAGAGGAAATTTTTAAACAAAATATGAAGTCATAAAACCTTTGTGTATGTTGCAAGCATCAAATCCCCAACAGAGTTGTTTGTTTGCAGCAGTGGTAAATTTACTCGAGGCTGATAAAGTATATACCAAAGAAATCCACAGCAAAAAAAAAAACGATCATTAGATTCCAAAACAAACTGGATGATAAACTATGTTTGACTATTCACATTTAATAAGCACGAATCTCTCCTCTATCATGTTCAATCAATGAACGATATTATAGTCATCCACAATGAATATTTGTATTCAAATGTATTCTATTGATGATGCTTCCAAAGGACATGCAATTTTAGCATTTTTTCTACATTCTTCGTCCCATTTTTCTAGCCTTCACTAGATACCCTACAAAACCACTTGTAAACTTATTGTTCACTTATGTTATTTTGTCTCCTGCATCAGACATTTTACCATTGGTCTTAGCAAAGGACTTCGTAATTTCCTTGCTTGTGAAGGGGACAATATTTAATCAAATGACTTGGTGAAAAACAGGCAACATACCAACAATGGAGATTTATGTAAAAAACTTTTTGTACTTGATTTGACCCTCCACGAAGGAATCAATCTGTGAGGGAACATGTCTTGAAATATCCACCTCAACTCACACTCTTGTAATTTCTTTTAATGAGTACATACCTCTCTTGTCTTAAACAAGAAAATCTAAAATTAGGGGTGTAGGGATACAAATAGTAAGGTAGCCATTAATACCTTCAATACATGTCATTAATGATACCTTCAATGCCCACCATTACCAAGGTTTGCACTCAGTGCCATCCAGCCTAACATATAACCACTTATCAAACAGCAATTTTCAACAAATGCAATGCGTTGATACCGAAAAATGTTGAGGCAAGCTTGCTCTTACAATGTAGTGCAAGTTTGATTACCATGGTCTCTTCAACATTTCAATAGCTAAAGGAACCATTTTACGTACATGTTCAAAGATGTCGAGTATATCCCATGCAAATGGGAGAACTGGTCCATTTTGGGTATAGTCAGATGCTCCTCTATAAATGGGATAGTTAATCCACTATAATTTCACCATTGATGTGCCTATCAAATAATATGGTATTGCCACAGGCCTAATATGATCCAAACCATGTGGTTGAGGTTGGTGGCTCAAAGGGCAACCCTATAACTTAGTGTGTTCAAGTTTTAGTTTGAAGTATAAAACTTAGAAAACCATGAAAACACCATCAAGAGCTCTCTCCTTAAAACTAATACCAACACCTCCAATTGGGATAAGGATCAAAAACACTCAAGATAATTAAAAAGAAAGCAAATCATACCTTTTTTTACCTTGAGAAAGTGATCCTTGTTGAAGGAAATTTGTCCAATTCACTTGCTTGATTAAAGATGGATGAATTACTTGTATGATTAATTGCTTGATGGCTCAAGATTTTGTCAACGCTTTGGTAAGAGTAACTTAATTGATTATCAAGGTGCCAAGATATTGGTATGCTTCTTATCGTTCTTTTGCATGGAGAATGTGGCTCAATTTATAAAGGCCACATGGAAGAATGGATGGTGGAGGTGAAGCCATTTTGGAGGTTGTAATGTCCCCTTTTTCGGGACATTACTAATATATGGGTTCATCTCTTTTATTTGCACTGTAACCCCTTGGCATGCCTAGCGCTACAAGTGGGGCTCTCTAGGTTAGTTAAATGTGCACATAGGCTAGTCGTTTTTATTATTTAATTAAAATAATAAAGTGCACATAGTAGTAGTCATTAAATATTTTATTTTAATGTGAAAACATTAAATGGTCGGTCATTGGAGATTGCACCTCTTAATTCTATAAAAGAGGGGTCGCATTTCCTTTAGAGGGTTATGTTGATTGAACTTTTGAAATTACTCCATGCTTGGAAAAATGGGATGTATGCCCTAGCTTTGAAGCCTTCTTGCAATCATTGTTGATGAATCTATGCATTGTTCCTCCATGCTAAGCATTGGCGACTTGGTTTAGAGTGTTGGTGCATTTATTTGAGAGTAAATTTGCATTGTATGTGAAGGGTTTGAAGTGCATTAGTGATTGTTATTGCTGCTGCAATTTATTTTACCAAATCGACTTGGATTGAAGCTTGTTTCATTATATTTTGATGCCATATGAGCTTGATCTAAAATTTGTTGTGTTATTAATTATTTCAGTGCAATGGTGGATATTTTGGGTGTATTGCAGCAGACTGTTAATGCAAAATCAGCGACTATATCTACCATGAAATATGCCAAAAAAACACCATGAAACACCTTGAATCCACTTGCCACAATTTTATATGTAATTTATGGAATATTAAGAGCCAAAAACACAAAGAAATAATGAAGAACTCACTGCTAGAAATTAATTATGAACTGAATATTGCAGCCACGAGAAAATTAGATATTTAGGGCATAGAAACCCCAAAAATCACCAAACTTCTCATTCCGGCCTTATAAAAAATTACAAATCAGATTGTGAAACCAAATTATCCAAATAGTTCACCAAAAGCTCAAAACCCTACCCAAGGTAGGTCGCTCCACCCTTAATAAATCACTAACAAGCTGGAAATGAAAGATACCTCTCTATATCAGCCTCAAGCACCAATCCCAAGCAAAGGAGAAGGGTTTTCGTCCTTCCCTTAACCTCTAGAATGGTTTTCATCCTTCAAGGCAAATACCATGAGGGTTTTTGTCCCCAAGTGCAAGAACATGGAGCAACAAGCTCACAATGCCCAAGTAGAATAAAATGTGTCAAGCCTAGATCTCAAATGAACCCTCTAATCTTATTTTATATTCTCCTTTTGGCACCAAGGCTTGGAATAGCAAAACCGACCTCTTAAAGATGTTTTTTTCCTTCATTAGCTTCCATTAATTAATTAAAACCCAACTAACCTGTTATAAGAAAGAAAACACTAAAATAACATATTAAAAATTAGTAAAAACATATCAAATGGAAACTCATTGTTCTCCTCCATCTTCTTCTCTTCTTTGCCACGGAGAAGGAATGGCAAGAAGACCAAATAATAGCTCTCAAGTGGGAAAAAGGGGCATTACAGTCCTCCCTCCCCAAAATTGTTTGTCCCTAAGCAATTGCAACCCCAATGTATCTGTTGATCTGAACTCTTCATCCCCCTCACTTTGAAGTTCCACATCCTCTAATGAAATAGGAAGTGGCATCCTTGATAAAGCATCCGCAACCACACTAGGTTTTTCCTTAATTTCAATAGTGTTTCCCCCATAAGAGTTGTAATCATGCATTGTTCCTTCAGAAATCAGAATGTTCGAATCTAAAAATATCATACCATGATCTGATTTTATTCCTCCATTCAATTGAAATCTTCCTTCCTCGTTATGCCATGAGGGAATGCTCTCAGAAAACGAAAATACACCATTTTTTATGACTGTTAGTGGCAGCCCCAAATCTGATTATTGCAAATTCAATCATGTAATCATGGTATAATAACTACCAAACTGAATTTTTACAAGGAAAGGCAACTCCATAAAAAAGGCAAGGACTGAAATTTGACTTACGCTGAAAACTTAGGAACAATAGGCCCACAAAAAAAATCAGCAATCGTCTTGGCATTGAATTTGAGAAAATCAGCCTCCCTAGCATAACCATAAATTCTGATTTTATCATTTTTCAAGTGGAGCTCATACTCCATGTGAATTTTGAGGGCAAGCTCCTCCAAATTTTGGATCCCTAAATACACCCAAACATTGTGCGACTCAGCTGAAATGAAAACAAGGTAGTCTAAGTAAAATTTATACCTCATCATGGGATCATGAAATTGAAAGATAGAACCATCATTCTCCTCTTTGGTGACCATGTGAACAGCTGCAAGTTTATCATAATTGTTTCCCTTTGCCCTTACTTCCATTGGTTCTCTCATGGAACCATGGGTTAAGAATCCATAGAGGGAAAATTCAGAATTCCCTTCAAACTTATGGTTCCTTAAACATGTCATATTAGCATCCTCTTTCATCAAATTCCATAAGCAAGGGGAAAACTGAAATTTTTACCTTCACTCACGTTATGTCCCATGAAGTGGCTCGGATGATCAGCCCACGGAGTATCATGAACAACCCTCCAAACTTTACTCTTTACCTTAGATTCAGGCACCAAGTAGACCCAGTTTTTGTCTAGGATAAGCCCATCCACCACCTTGTACCTATTATCACTTATTTCTCCTTCAAAGGCATCATTAGCAAACTTTTTTTCTACATACTCAACTGAAAGTAATGATTTCCAATCCGTTGTAATTTTAGATAAAGAACAGAAATATGATTCACATGAAATGTCTTCTCACACCAAATAATTAATTTGGAGTGTTTCCAGAAGCATACCTTGCAAAGTCATATTTTTTTCTTGGTCTATGAAACTTATCTCCGTGCTTTGACATTTGAAAGTGAGATTTCCCAATAGATGTAACCATTGTACCCCAAATATGCTATTCATATCAGCTATGTTAAGGAAATGGAAATCAGCACATATGTCATAATTTTCCAATGTATCATGGAGTCGGAAATACTCCTTTCAGCATGGCATAGAATAACCATCCATTATCTCCACTGTGTATCCAATCAATTCCAAGAACTCACTAATGGAATCACGAGTGACTCCGCCGTTAATCAAACCCATGACTCCTTGCTCTTGGAGGGTAGAATCCTTCATTACCTTGTTTGCATACATAATGATTTAAAAACTATCCTTAATCAAAATTTCCTCTAACCATGTGCATGGGGTGAGAATATCAAATATTTCCTTTCTACCATGCATGAAATCAACCAGAACCATGTATCCTTGCAAGGAAATATCTAAATGACATGTGTCAATCCACAAGCTCTTCACATCAACAAAACTTAGCATGTGATCTTTAACAACTTTCCCATGATGACATAAGTACGGCAGCGATATCAAAGAAGAAAAACTGTGAATTCCATCATACCTTGGGTTTTCTACAACATATCCACCTTCCCAGGCCGGATGAGGAGTGATCGAAACATCCTCTATACTCCCAAACTTGTGACTCAAAATTTCTGAGTTGGAATCAGCCTTCTTTTTTACCTCAAATTCAACAAATGAAGCTCTTTCTGCTTTGTCTTCAACATTATTTTGTTGATACTTGCATGGAACACCTTCATGGTGCTTTCCGGAGTCATGTACATCAATAAATGGCTCTTTGTTGACTGTTCTGAAAATTCCAGCAAGCTCTTCATTACCATAATTATGCAAATAAAATTCTTCCTTCCTTGATCCCAACTTTGAAATGTCTTGAAAATGGATGGGGGCTTCTTGGGAAAGATTATTTTTCCCTTTAGTACCCTTCATCCTCTCATCTTTGTAAGAATAATACTTATGATGATCAAACCCTTGCAAACACATATTGGAAGGGTGATGCAATAAATTAAATTGCTAACCATTTGCCGCTTATTTATAAATTCTAGCAAACTGAAAACCCTCATAAGTATCAGGTGAGACCTCCTTTTGAAGGGCATGCCTCTGAAACGGAACATCTTGATTCTTAGCCTCAAGAACCTCTTGCAGATCTAATTTTCTTTTACCAACTTGCCGCCACATGCAATCATTAGAAACCACAAAAACATCATTTATTTTCAAAGATTTTTTACCTTCATGTTGAATATCGGTCTTTCCTTGTTCTTGTTCTTTGATTTCTTCTTGTTCCGCCAATGCAATTTGGAAGCTCTTCTTCTCTTCCTCTTTCCCACCATGTTGAAAGTCCCTTTGAGGTTTTTGAGGCCTATGTCCATGCCTAGCTCTTCCTTTGCTCACTCGTATGAGCTCGGCAAGAGAAATAGCCTCACGGATCTCCCCGGGTAAGGCCATGTATTCTTCATAACTTGCTGCAATATTCCTTCCACCCATAGGTCTTGCTTCTTCCGGAATGGCCTCCCCTCTAGGAAGGAAATTGGGCTTCAAACTCGATCCTCGGGCTGATCCAATGGGTCGCTTGGCCTTATTGGCTCCATTCAAGCTTCCTTCAACAATTTTGAACCCTAGGTTCAATCATCCTCTGGAGAGATAGAGCAAGAAAAACCTTGGAGTCCGCAAGTCTTTTTTGGTTGGCAATTAATTTGTCAACTTTGGCTCCTTAAGAGTTTTGACCCGCCATATTGTCTTCTTTCACTGAAACCCTAGACCTTTGAAGATCCAAGCTTTGATACCACTGTAATGACCCTTTTAAGGGTTTTAATCACACACAAAATGCAGATCTGAATTTTATATTACAGCAGACAGTTAATGCAAAATCAGCGACTATATCTACCATGAAATATGCCAAAAAACACCATGAAACACCTTGAATCCACTTGCCACAATTTTATATGTAATTTATGCAATATTAAGAGCCAAAAACACAGAAATACTGAAGAACTCACTGCTAGAAATTAATTATGAATGGAATATTGCAGCCACAAGAAAAATAGATATCTAGGGCATAGAAACCCCAAAAATCACCAAACTTCAAATTCCGGCCTTATAAAAAATTACAAATCAAATTATCAAACCATATTATCTGAATAGTTCACCAAAAGCTCAAAACCCTACCCAAGGTAGGTCGCTCCACCCTTAATAAATCACTAACAAGATGGAAATGAAATATATCTCTCTACATCAACCTCAAACACCAATCCCAAGCCAAGGAGAAGGGTTTTCGTCCTTCCCTTCACCTCTAGAAAGGTTTTCACCCTTCTAGGCAAATACACATGAGGATTTTCGTCCCCAAGTGCAAGAATATGGAACAACAAGCTCACAATGCCCAAGTAGAATAAAATGCGCCAAGCCTAGATCTCAAATGAACCCTCTTATCTTCTTTTATATCCTCCTTTTGGCACCAAGGCTTGGAATAGCAAGACCGACCTCTTAAAGATGTTTTTTTTTTCCTTTATTAGCTTCTATTAATTAATTAAAACCCAGCCCACGTGTTATAAGAAAGAAAAAACAAAAAGAACATATTAAAAATTAGTAAAAACATATCAAATAGAAGCTCAATGTTCTCCTCCATCTTCTTCTCTTCTTTGCCACGGAGAAGGAATGGCAAAACGACCAAATAATAGCTCTCAAGTGGGAAAATGGGACATTACATATTGATAATGATTATAGGATGGATTTAATTACATCAATCATTAGAATATAGGATGCAAGTAGGATTTTGATAGTTAACAGGCTCTGGAGGCTGATTGATATGTTTGAAATGATTGATGGGAGCGAAAACAGGTCCAAAGGGTTGGATGGGGATACGGGTAAATAGTGAATTGGTGGTAAAAACCATTCAATTTCACCCTCCTAGTTAGAAAATTTGAGCTCTGCTCCTTGGAGACCTAGAGTGAAAATGGGGAGGATTCCAGTAGATCAACATCGTAGTGAGTGTGTTCTAGGGAACCAGAGCCCTGTAGAAAAAGGACCAGCGGTAGGTGATGTCTTTAAATTAGTGTTTTTGTTACTTTTCGGTATTGATGGTCATAAATGTAGGTGAAAGGATAGTTTAGGTGAGAACGTCACTAGTGACACATTGTTTTGTGATCGGAAAACACCATTTTTTGCTAGGGTAGAAGTGTTTTTGATATGGCAATAATGTTTTTGTGAAAAATGGCGTTCAAAGGCACGACGTTTTTGATTAAAAAAAACGTCAACGCCATTTTTGGAAAAAATGTCGATGAGGGGGTGACTTTTTTGTCAAAAACATCGCAAGACAAAAATTAGTGTGTCAATTTTGACAAAAACAGCGGGAGGTTGGTTAGATTAGGATGAAGATTTTTTGACAAAGTGTGTTGATTTGATGATTGCAAGAGGTTTTGGAGCCTATCATTACACGGGAATGGAGATCATGTTGCGCGTCTAGTTTGTCACAACATGTGCATGAATCTTCTTACTAATCTGGCGCACCCTAACAATATTTATCCACCCGCGCCGGCCTATCACACTAAGGTGGAAAACCTTAGCGCCTCACCCGAGCCTCGAGAGATTCCCGGTTCCCATCATGTTTAGCTTACACCCTGGCTAAACACACAAGGGAACCATTTCAAAATCAAAATGGAAAGCTAATAGAAAATTGCAGTTAGTTCACTATGATCTATGTTCTCTACCGATTTTTTTGTTGGAGGTCACAAGTACTTCTTGTTGGTCATTGATAATTACAATAAGATGACAAGGATATATTTACTCAAGCAAAATCAAAAGCCTTCAAAATTTTCAAACAATGATTAAAAATGAAGCATAAATTTGCATTGGGACACTCAAGACTGACAATGGTGGTGAATTCACATCAAAGGTGTATGAGGCCTATCTCAAGCAAAATGCAATCAAGCATCATCTCACAGTACCTCACACTCCTTAACAAAATGGAGTAGTGTTGGTAAAATATTTTGTTATATGCAAAATATAATGCTTTGACAATAGTATGTGGAACAAAGTCCCTCTTCTATTGTATTGAAAGCCAAAACCGAACAAGAAAGAATATCTACAATAACTAGCTTGCAAGGGTGGGATTCTATTCCTAGGAAAAGGAATATAAGCTGAAAAACAGAAAGAGAGGAATGGAGAAATGAGAGAGAGAGAGAGAAGAGGAAAACTTGCATTTCAAATAAGTTAACCCAAAGCTTATTATAGTTTAGAAGGAGATAATTTAATATAAGAAACATTTCTCACTGGAATATTACATGCATGAAAAGAATGAAGGACACATGCTACCACCAAAAAGACCTTGACACAATGCTCAGCGACTCTCCTTTTAATCCTTCATTAGGATGAATACAAATTTTCATACACTATTTTCTTCTCAAACCTGCTCTTGTACAAAGTTATGGACAGCACACAATCTATCCAAAAATCCTTCCAAGTCGACAGCAGTTCAAATTACTTCTAGAAATGTCAACATGTCCTTTTGCAATATCATGAGCAGCACAAAGTCTTTCCAAATATTTCTAAAGAAACCCCTTCCAGAAGTCTCTCAGAGTTGTTCCTCCCACAAACGAAAAATCCCCAAATGTGCAAAAGTCCTTAATAGTGATTTACAAGTACATATTTATGCGAAAAAACTCCCTATTTTCCAGCTACATGCAAAATTGACCAAGTTAATTTTCTAAAAATAGAAACTACAAAATTGATGTGCAGTTTTTTACAAAAATAAAATGACATTTCACAAACACAAAAGTGCACAACCTATAAACTACAAAATTGAGTTTGACAATATACAGATGCAAATTAGGAACCCCCCCATTTTTCCTAATTAGCTCCTTAAAATTTATGACCACCTATATTTGCACAGTTCCCATGAATAATTATATTTTTACTTTTTTAGTTCTAGGAGCAGGGGTTTGGGGGTAGCACCGCCCAACAAGATCAAGGGATACCAACACCCAGCAAGGTCGAGGGGTAGTGCCCCTGGCGTGCCTCGTGTCATTGTACAGAGCAAGGTCAAGGGGCAGCACCCCTACCGTGCCTCGTGTCGTTGTATAGAGCAGGGTCGAGGAGGAGGTAACCACAATTTGAGCTTCTCGCAACCTTTAGAACATCCTAATTTTCTGCATCTTTGTGCCAAATATTTGCATTTCAAAATTTGCGAAATCGGAGTGTTTCTTACACGATAAATCTCCTCCAAATATTTAAGTGGAAGTTTGACATGCTTTTGCAACTAAAAACACCCATGAAGACATTGTCGGAGTTTTGAGTTGCATTTGCACCTCAAAAGTCCACCAAAGACTAAGCAGGATTTCTGAGTTGCTTTTGCACCTCAAAAGTTTGCTAAAGACTATGGAAATGTATTGAGTTGCTTTTGCACCTCAAAAGGCTGCCAAAGACTACAACAAAACTTTGAATTACTTTTGCACTTCAGTTCTCCGCTAGAGACTAGTGGAACTTTGAGTTGCTTTTGCACATTAAATCTCTGCCACAAATAACAGAGAAAATATGAGTTACTTTTGTACCTCAAATCTCTAACAAAGACTTGGGCAGGGCACTGGGATCCAAAGTTTCATGGGCAATTTGCACACCTTTTGCAAATAGGCTTGAAAAGTCCAAAAGTACATGAAACACATGGGACGAGCATTTTTAAAATCCGGAGTTACAAATGCAATTTGCATGCAAATTGCAAATGTACTTCAAATCTCTAAAAGTCCAAAAAACCAAAGAAAAGAGTATTTCAAGATTTAGGGGTTGAGGAACATTTTACAACTCAATTGCAAAACTATCTGAAAATTCTGAAACTTTGTTCGGTCTAGTTTTTACAGCACAACCATTTTTTATTCTTGAGCCTTGTGGACTTATAAAATACATTCCACGAATTTAATTTGACCGAATTTGGTCGATTGTGACCAAATTTTCTTGGTGGGCTCAAATTTTCACTTAAGTTAAAACTTGTGGACAAGTAGCTTAGAGGATGAATAGAGTTGTGATGAACATGGTTTGTGCAATGTTGTAATTCCAAGGGATCAATCTACATTTTTGGTCAGAAGCAATTCAAACAACAATGTATCTCTACAACAAGTCACCATCAACAACCTCTCAAATGAAGACTCCATATGAAGTTTGGTGGTCATCTTCCTTCAGTGCAACATCTTCGAGTTTTTAAATCCACATGCAACGCATTGATTCTATAGGAGAAGGAATAAGCTAGACCACATGAGTCACAAATGCTTCCTTTTAGGATATTTAGAATCCTCAAAGACCTACAAGTTATATGATGAAATGAACAAGAAATTACTAATTGCAAGAGATGTTTTTTGTGAAACTGCGAAGGATAGCGAGCATTGATCAACTACTAAGTCAAGTTGAGAAATTTGCTAAAATTTGATAATCATAGTGAGCATGAGGAGTTGGAGCTTACATAAACACAGGAGCCCACATCAGGAGGTATTATTGGTACATTGCCTGGTACAACCAGTTACAATGCATTTAGGGTCCGTGGTGTGCTTCAAAGGAAGCGGATGTCAATGTCGATTGATAGTGGGGCAGCCCACAACTTCGTTGGCGATGAATTAGTCATGCAGCAGGGGCTACATGTTGAAGACTTTGAGGGCTTCAACGTGGTTGTAGCAGACTGCTTTACTATGACATGCACCAAGTGTGTCCCGCAGCTCAATATTGTATTAGGCAATCATACGGTGACTGATGATTTCTATGTGGTTGGTATTGGGAATACTAACGTCGTATTGGGTTTTCAATGGCTACATTCGCTTGGGGAATTCACTCAAAATTTCCAAACTATGGAGCTGAAATTCAAAGCGAATGGGAAGCATGTGGTGTTGCGGGGAATGTCCAATGGAGCTTCGAGAGTGGTTATGACCAAAAGGATGGAAAGGACATTCAGACATGGTGATATTGACTGGGCATTTCATTGCTTCGTTTCGACGAAGAACACAAGTAGTGGTAAGCAGGATTACCACACTGACATACAACCCTTTTTGGATAAGCATAGTGGGGTTTTTGGTGAGATGCCTCCACAAATACCACCTGATAGAGGGTTTGAGCATGTGATAGAGCTTGAGGAGGGGGCCAGGCTAGTTATCACTACTCCTTATCGTCATCCTCGACGCTTTAAGGAAGAGATCGAGAAGACTATCAGAGAGTTGCTCGACATGGGACATATCAAGCCTAGTTTTAGTCCATTTGCTTCTTCTATGGTGTTGGTGAAGAAGAAAGATGGGACTTTGAGGATGTGTATTGATTACCGTGCACTCAACAAGAAGACTATCAAGAACCGGTATCCCATTCCTAGGATCGATGAGTTACTTGATGAGCTACATGGAGCGGAGTACTTCTCCAAAATCGATCTACGTTTAGGATACCATCAAATTAGAGTGAGGGAGCAGGACATACACAAGACAACCTTTAGGTGCCATTATGGACACTATGAGTTCTTGATGAATCCGTTAGGATTGACTAATGCTCCATCTACATTCCAGTCTTGTATGAAGCATGTGTTCAACCGCCACTTGCGGAAATTTTTCCTAGTATTCTTTGATGACATTTTGATAAACACTTGTACATGGGAGGATGATCTTAGACACCATGATGAGGTCTTGTTTATTATGGGAGCACAATCGCTTTATGCGAAGGCTTCCAAGTGTGAGTTTGGGATGAGGGAGGTCCTCTATTTGGGATATGTGATTGGAGCAGGAGGAGTCAAAGTGGATCAGACGAAGATACAGGGGATTATTGATTGGCCACCGCCGAAGACTTTGACTCATTTGAGAGGCTTCCTAGGGCTTTGTTTCTATTACAAAAGGTTCGTGAAGGGGTACTCTGAGTTGACAGCACCATTGACAAATTTAACCAAGAAGGGGCATTTGCTTGGTCACAATCTTTACAACATGTATTTGATCACCTTAAGAAGGTGATGAGCACATGCCCAGTGTTAGCATTACAGGATTTTTTGCAGCCATTTATTCTTGAATGTGATGCTTCAGGTGTGGGTATCGGTGTAGTACTGATGCAGAATAGGCATCCCATTGCCTATGAGAGTGGGAAGTTGAGTATGGTAAAGCGTGGGTACTCTACTTATGACAAGGAGATCCTGGCTATTTTGCATGCCTTGGTCAAATTCCGACAGTATTTGGTGGGCAACAAGTTTGTGGTTTGGACGGATCACAATAGCTTGAGGTATTTCATGGAGCAGAAAGACCTCAATGATCATCAACAGAAATGGGTAAGCAAGATACAGGCTTACGATTTTGATATAGAGTATATGAAGGGAAAGAACAATGTAATCGTTGATGCATTATCCAAGCAGCCATCCCTTTTCTCTATGCCAGAGATTTCAGCTAATTGGAAGGCTCATATCTTGGTTGAATATTCCAAGAACCAGTTTACTTGTGAGATTATGGATGGATTGATACAGGATGACAGGTATAAGGTTGTGGACGATGTGATATACTACAAGGGTAGGGTATACCTTGTGCCTGAGTCGAGGATGAAGAAGAAGATCTTGAGTGTCGTACATGACACACCATTAGCAGGTCATCCAGGGTACTTCAAGACTTACAGATATATACGAGAGAGATTTGCATGGAGAGGGTTGAAGGACAATGTCCTTAACCATATTAGAGAGTGTGTGGTTTGTCAGCAGAGAAAATCCGAACACTCATTCCCTGTAGGATTACTTCAGCCATTACCCATTTTGGACCAGAAATGGGAGAGTATATCCATGGATTTCATTATGGAATTACCCAAGGTTCAGGGTAAGAATTGCATTTATGTGGTGGTCGACAGATTGACCAAGTATGCTCACTTCTTTGCGATGTCGTTTGAGTACAAGGCACCACAGGTAGCAACATTATTCTTTGAGGAGGTTTTTAGGCTACATGGATTGCCTAAGAACATAGTTAGTGATCGGGACAACAGATTCATGAGTCAGAACAGATTACATATGAGTACATTTCAGCAGGAGATTGTTCAGAGTTAGCGGAGTTGTGGCAGTCAAAACAAAGTTGATTACTACAAAGTACCAGTTATCCGAGCACTTTATGGGTATGATGATTCATGAGTACATTTTGGCAGACCAAGTTATGGTTGACATCGAGACCGACCGATGATCGAGATTGTGAATAAATGGATAGAGGGTTATTTGTAGAATTATGTGGCAGGGCATTAAAAGGCATGGGTTAAGTGGTTGTACTTGGGCGAGCATTGCTACAATACGACCTATCATATGAGCATTGACATGACACCATTCCGAGCACTTTATGGGTATGATGCTTCATCATTTGTTGATTTGGTGATATCAGATAGTTGAGCTCCTAAAGCTCGTGACTGGATTCAGGAAAATCAGGACATCATGAAAACTCTCAAGGAGAATATGCAGCGAGCACAAAATCAGCAGAATATGTATGTTGATAGGCACAGGGTGGAGAGATCATTTGATGTGGGAGATTTGGTGTTCCTTCACCTACAACCTTATAGGCAAGCCTCCTTGAAGAAGAGTGGTGCAGAGAAATTGAAGCCACGATTCTATGGGCCTTATAGGATTCTGAGACGAATTGGGAAGGTTGCATATGAGTTGGAGTTACCTGAGCATAGCAGGATCCACAATGTTTTCCATGTGTCTTGCCTAAAAAGGGTACTTCGACAACATATTGATTCGTTTACTGAGTTGCCGCCATTGGATGAGGAGGGCAAGTTGATTCTAGTTCTTGAATCAATTATTGAGGTGCGAGAGAAGAAACTCAGGAACCGAGTCATCACAGAATATCTGGTGCGGTGGAAGGATTTTCCATTAGAAGATGCCACATGGGAAGGTGAATAGATTTTGCAGCACCCTAATCTACAATTGCTTGGGGACAAGCAATCTTGGGAAGGGGAGACTGTAATGTCCCTTTCCAAATGCTCGGAGGCCTAGTTGGCCTATTCCGCCTTTTTTCCTTGTTTATTCCCTTGGGAACTGGGGCGTGGGAGATGTAAAGGGAATATTTGGACCCTTATATGCATTAACGTTATAATTTTACGTTGAGATGTTTTTTAATGCACTTTATATTATAATTTCACTTTGAGGTGCTTTAAGTCATGGCTTATGACTTAAGTGAAATATTAGTTATTATTTTATAAAGTGTCGTTGGAAAAAGTGGAGGATTAAGGTTTCAAAGGAGTTATAAGGATGACTTGAGGATTAAAATAAAGACTATGTTCATTTTTTATTTTCTCTGGAAAAAGTTTGGTGAGCCTACATATTCATTTCTCTTGCTCAATGAGTGAAATCTCTGGTTTCGGTGCAGAGGACACTTTGGACCCTAGTTGGAAGGGCTATTTCGGTGAGAGGATTCATCCTGAATCCCTAGTAGTTGTATTTACAGGTGTTGAAGACCATTTCCTGCAGATTGGAGTTTATTTGTGAAGGCAGAATGGGCATTTCAGGCAAAATCGTGGTTGTCTAGTATCCTTCTATTGTTGGGTGCTGCTACTTCAGAAGCATTAATGCAATTTAAAAAAAAAAATCAGACTGTTATTACTGTTGTACAAACAGTCATTCTCAGTTGTTCCAAGTATAATATTTTCTGAATTTTATATATGTCGTATGAAGTTGTTTTGAGTATTCATATTTAGTTTTATATTCGACTATTCATTGCTAAGGACTGATTTTTCTACTGTACAACTCATCCATACTCAATTGTTCAAAGGAATAATAATTTCTAAGTTTAATATCGAATGCGTGCCAGCACCGTGGATCAGTACACTCAAAAATATATTACCAGTAGCAGCTGTATCATTTAAGAGGTCTGCAATTATTAATTTAAACACTATATATTTGAATGTTTGCTTCAATTGGATGTATGGTAAATGTTTGTTAAAAAGTTTTTGCCTTATTCCTTGTTTTTCTAACTTGCTTATGAGAGTGTCAATGACATTTTCAGTTCAATAAAGTGATTGCCAACTGTTTGATGGAATGACACTATGCAACCTTTGAATATTTTCATGATTATGTGATGGATTTATGATCATTGTCATCGTTGTTTTAAACATTACATGCAAACTGTTTAACAAAATGCCTACAAGTTAAAAGTTAGGAATTTTTGCAAGTTTGGAACAATATCTCTTGGTTGGGGATATTTCACATCATTATGTAAAAGAAAACAATGTCAAATTGCTACATAATCCAACAGCAGAGCAGCCAATGGATATCTTGACAAAGGCGCTTGGAAGATAAAACTTTGAAAAGTTCAAGTTGTGCTTGGTTTCACTGTAACCCCTACAAATTAAGGAGGGAATGTAATATTATTGTACATAATATATTATTGTACATAATATATTAGTAATCCTAGATGTAGGCAATTGTCTTCTTGTAGAATCTCTAGTCATCTAAAGATGAATTGAACAATCATCCTAAAGATGAATTGAATGGTCATTCCTCAATGTAACAAATAGATATGTATATCTCATTGTTAAGTTAAATGAATAGATTATTTGGTTTGCACTAATCTCATTTGCAGTCCATTCCTGGCCTGACACTATTTACTTCAAAAGGTACCTCAGAAATTATTGAAAGAATTTGAAAAACATGACTAAAAAATGCTAGCAATGAAACTTCAATACTTGAAGTTGCCTTTACTCTAGATTAAATAAACTATGTCGTTGACTTTTTGCAAGATGAAAATTCCTTTGGGTTTGATGGATTTCTGCAAAATTATGCAAGACTAAAAGGGATTGGATTGCTAATAACAGGGGTAGTCAAGCTTCTCCCCCAAGAGGGAGATAGAATCCAAATTCAAAAATTTGAGGCCAATCACCCTCTTAAAATGCCTTATATAATAATTTGTATAAGGTGTTGGCTACCAAAATAATTAACTCCTGCCTAAAATGGTGTGAGAAACCCAAACCCAGTTTATGGAGGGTAGATTCATCTAGGACAACCTCATCACTAGCTGGGAAGGTATGTACTAGGCCAAAACACAGGGCAGAATGTTTCTATGGCCCTGATTGATTTTGGGAAGGCATGTGATAGAATTAAATGCTAGGAGAGAATTTGAAGATAATGATTATGATTCTCTTCAAAAATGTCTATCCTCAAGAAGAGGTGAAGGGAGAGCTTACACAATCATTCTCTCTTGAAATATCTATCAGACAGGGGTGTCCACTTGCCTCCGGTTCTAGATATTGTATTTCTCAATCATGGTAGTCTTCTTGAAGTGCAGTTTGTTGATGATATCACCTTGTTTCTAGTTTTACAAAACGATAATATACAGAGATGATCAAGTGACTTGAAATCTATTGTTGTGCTTTGGGATCTAATATTTCTATCCATGTCTTCCATGCTTTAATGGAAGAAAAACCCTCTAAATGGGATTGGGATCAGGGATAACACCAATTGGCGCCTAACAGAATTGTGTGATACCTTGGTATCCATTTTTCCCTCAACCCCTCTTTCAAGGAAAAGCGGTAGTGGGTATTTGGAGAAATTAATAAGAAGGTATCTAAGTGGCAAGGGAATTAATTGTCTATGGCTGATAGGATGCAAATTTTCCAAAAAGTACTTTCCACACAATTTAGTATTCTTCTTGTTGCTCTTTAGTTATTTCCATGTTAATAAGCTCCATAAGATGGTCAGGGACTTCCTTTGCTTCGTGGTATGGAGAAACATAGTGTTCACAGACTCAGAATACATAGCATTCCGCAAAGTTTGACAATTCCACGAAACCAAGGATGAAGTCTGCCAAGATAAAGTGTCGCGATGCGGAAGAAGGAATGTTGCAAGGCACCACACAGCAAAGGAAAGCAAGTTCAAAAGCGACTAAGGTTTGAAGCCGCGAAACACTTTCCCAGTGTTTCGCGGGTTTCACAATTGTAGTGTTGTGTTGTTTCTCAAGGAGCCGTGGGACGAAATAACATAATCACACATAAGCACCACGTAAAGGAAGGAAGTTTTCAAATCTGCGGCGGAAGCCGCGAAACATCCATAGTCGCACAACAAGGAATAGTCGTGGGACGAAGTCGGAGGACGCAGAACTTAAAACCAACGTTGACACAAATAAACTCCACGCAACGAAGGAGAAGAGTGTGAATGGTTTAATGTATTGTGGGAGTCATAAATAATTCCGAGTATCATCTTGAGGGTCTGAGCACCGCAGGAAACCATGAAACATCAAAAGTCCGCAAATTGCACACACCAGCCGCGTCTAATTTAAAAATCAATGTTGAACCACTCCACCAACTAGAATTTAATGGATTATGGGCGACATCTTCCTCAACCTGTAAATTTGATGGCATGCAATTTGAGCCATGTCAGGCGCCCACACTTCTCTACAAACATCTATGGCAATTGGTCCTAGGTGATTGAATCTCTCTCCCTTTTGTGCCTCTTTCTCCTTCTCTCTTCTTCTCCCATTTTCTATAAGTATGGAACTCATTCCATTAAAAATGGATCCTCTTTTGTTGTAACAACACCATGTCAAAATGGTGGTCAACTTCCCACAAGTCCCAAACCTCGGATTTCATCTTTATAATGCATCTTTCGCTTTCTGTCATTAATGAAATGATTTGTTCATCAGTTAAGTAATAAATCTTGTGTTTGTAGCTATCCTCTGCCCTATGCTCATGTTTGTTGCGCTTTTGCCTCTTTGTTTCCTTCTTCGGTATGTTGTGTGCCTCACATTCGCACGTCTCCATCTTTGTGTGGTGTCAATGTGTGGAAGGGGTTAGTTATGCGGTTTTAGGTCTATGGCAAGTATGTTTGCCCTCTCTCTTCTGCATTTTCTTCCCTTTCTTCCCCTTGTGGAGAGTGATCAACCCTTTCATCTTTGTGTCATCACCGCCCTCTTAGCTTAGGATTTTCTTTTCTGCAGGTCTCTTTCCTCCTCCCTCTCCCTGGTTACTTGGATGTTTTAGTGTAGGTTAGCTATAGCAGTAGTTTTACCATTAGAGTAGTCTGTGTTTCGCAGATTCTCCTAATCAACAAAACAAAGGAAGTCAAACCTTCTCTAGAGGATGCTCTCAACAATCAAGTCCCACATTGAGAAATCATCCTATGTTTCACTTAAATGCTAGATCCCTAATTCAGCAAGGGTGCGCATTTCAACATTAACATTTTTGGCATGGGACAAGATTGAAGCGCTTTACAACTTCATATCACCAAGTTTGATGTGTTCTTGGAAATATCCAGCCTTTGAAGGCATTTTCCAAACACATTTGGTGACTCCATTGTTCAAAAAACCCATTCTCTAAGTCTGCAGACCATTCCCTTTTCCTTTCCACTCATTTTCATGTTTCCATTTCTCTCATGGCTCTCTAAAGAGCTCTTCCATTCTCTCATTTCAATTCGAGCCCCCTTCATTTGCAACAGTGGGATGATATCCCCAAAATAGCTTTAAAAACCCTACCTCTTTTTCATGGAAATAGAGATCAATCTCCTATTGATCATAGTCAAGATATAGCCAACCATTGTACCACTCACAATATCAGAGAAAAAACATTTTCCACGGACTTCTAGTTTCATCATTCAAAGGTAAAGCAAGAGATTGGCACCTGAGTTTGGCTCCACAATCCATTTTCACATGGGATCAGCTAGGAGAACAACTAAACAACCAGTTCAAAGAGAATGCAGATGTCATCTCTCTCATGGAACACCTCAGCAAAATACAGCGAGCTTCAATGGAGTTCATCTCAGATTTCAACATCATATTTTCAAGGACATGGCTCAGAATCCCTCAAGAGTTCAAACCCTCACACAGTATGGCATTCTTCTATTATTTGAGGTCCCCGGAGGTTTATTTAGTTGTATTAATTCAAACTTTGGGAGGCAGCAGTATTCCTCAAGCTTTTGCCATTGCATTCCAAGCTGAGAAGATGCTCATTCAAGCTGGTCAAAGGAAACCCATCCCCATTGTTTCCATTCTTCCCTCACCATCTCAAATTCTCCACACCCCTTGTGCAAATCAAGAAAAATCCATCATCTCATTCCAAAAACTGGAAGATTCTTTGCTTTCTAGTTCCCCTTTTAGTGCTCTGCAAGTCTATCATGCCCCAAATATCCCTTGTGATCTGCAAAATTTCTCCCCATCTCCACCCAAGGCATATCCCAACTCTCTAAGACCTTGTCACAATGTTTTGAGAAGCCGTGGTGTTCCAAACATTTCCCCAATGCTCTATCGGACTTGCATTGAACCAAGTTATCCTACGAGGTGGGAAGATCATGATATTTGCTACTTCCAGGGAGAGGAGGAACCACGGAGAACGGAATATGTTTTGGAGGATCATTTGGCTTCCCCAATTGATCAAATCAGAAGTCTAGAACCCAAGCCATCTCTTTTTGCAAGTGAATTTAAGAGCAACCTCTCCCCAATGCCACATCTCCTACCAATTCTACCAAGGATGACAACCACGCACTTGTTGAAGAATGGTGTGAATCTGACTAGGAGAATGAAAAAGATGAAAATCTGCAAAGGGAGGCAGCTAGTGGAAAAACAAAGCAGGTGGCTTTGATGGTGGAAACTCAGAATGGGCCGCGAGTTGAGGAGATCGTGTTTTCCAACACTGGTAGCATATGCGGGTGCAAGGAAGAAAGTATTCCAAGTGAGCAAGGTGAAATAACTTGGTGCAATGACCCGCATTGCTCCGCATGCCTTGAACTTGCTTCACTTTGGGCAGAAAATCAAGTTGGGGAGGAGAGTGATGAGAAAGGAAACCCATGCACCAAAGAGGAAACAGAGATGTCTACGCAAGAGCATGAAAGACTAAGTTCAGATCAGCTCGCAGACATCTCCAATGAAGAGGAAAGTGTCTCTATCAACTCCATCCTGGAGCTCGGTTTGAAAAAGATTGGCAAATCATGCAAATTGGTCAAATAGTTTAGAAGAAAATCTACCCAATCAAATATTTGGTCGGTTTGGGGTCAAAATCAGAGTTCCCACTGGTCATGCTCACTTTAGAGTATGAGGATGTTCAATGTGCCAAAGGTCAACTTCAACACCTCCAACCAAATGAAGAGCAACTTGAGGAGGAATTCATTGTCTTTTCAGCTAATACTTTGAGGAATGAGAAGGGAAGTCAGTTCCAAGACAGTTTTCCAATCTCATTAAAGACCGTGTTTGTTACAACACTAATCACATGGTCTAATTTTGTAAGAAATGGAAGCTACTTCTCCCAACCTGTATCAATTTTTTTTATCTTCGTTTGTTTTTCATTAGAGTACGGGTAGATTAGGTTGTTTATTGCAAAACAAGTGCTTGTGCACACTGTGCATGTTTCCTCTTGGAACATGTATGATTTTCATGTTTGTACATAGCTTTTGTGGCCTTTGTTGTTGTTGCACGATTCATCTTTCGGAGCAGGTTTCAATGAAGAATCATATAGCTAGAGCAGTTTCTAAGTTTTATTCAAAGCTCCGTAGATCAACTCCAGTGTAGGGCTAAGTTCATGCGGATTCAAGAGCCAAAGTTTTAAAATTGAGATCAGTTTTCTTCAAGGTATATGCTCGACTCCATGCACAATGGATGCTTCAAGGCTACTAGTCTTCATCATCTAGCAGCAAGATACGGGTGAACGCATGAAGAAGTATGCAGACCAGTCTAGACAATCCGCAGAGTTGAAGTCAGAAGTAAGGTGATGTTGAGGATGGAGCCAAAAGTCTTCAAGGCCCCTCCCGGAACAACTAAGTCCTTGGTCCGCAAATTTAATGGGCCATTTGAGATAGTGCCTAGAGTAGGCAAGGTCGCCTACAAATTGAAGTTGCCTAAACACATGAAAATGCACCCTGTATTTCATGTGAGCCAGTTGAAACCTTTTTTGATGAAGCTGAGCCAGAATGGAGTCAACCTAATCACCCGCCTGCAAACCTGATAGACAATCTGGATCAAGAGTTGGTCAGAATACTTGAGGTGAAGACAGAGGGCTGAGGCAATCGAAGAGTAAGAAAATTCTTGGTGACTTGAGTTAGTTGTTACTCAACGACCTGGGAGCGGGAAGAAGCCTTTTGGAAGTACCAAGACAAGGTCAATGCGTTTCTTGCGAGGAACAATGGCCTTGGCTCCTTGGCTCAGAAATGAGTCTGAATAGGGAGCCTCCTCCAGGCTACATACGGCAGGGTCTTCAGGTCACCAAACTGTTGTCCAAAATTGCGCCCCCTTTGCAATTTTGAACAACTCATCAAAAATGGCCTTAGCCATTTTTGCTCAAGAAAGTCGTCGA
Source organism: Taxus chinensis (assembly GCA_019776745.2). Classification (NCBI taxonomy): domain Eukaryota; kingdom Viridiplantae; phylum Streptophyta; class Pinopsida; order Cupressales; family Taxaceae; genus Taxus; species Taxus chinensis. The sequence goes on from CM034155.1 coordinate 58,994,861, forward strand.
GACTAAGTCTTCCTCGGAATGCAGTCACGTAGTGTTTTGTGGGTTCCCCCAACCTGCGGAACAAGGAAGCATCAAACAAGGACTTAGGCAAATTTTTGGCGGAGTTATTGCTTCGCTGAGTTAGATCTTCGCGGCACTAACGAAGTCAAGCTTCCGATGGTTACCAAATCAGTCTCTTGCGGATCGAAGGCAAGTTAGAACACCGCAAGGTTTCATTCCCACAAAAAGGAGAAAATCGGCTAAGGACAGGGTCCACTGAGTGAGCAAAAGAGTGAGAAACTTAGTGCTTCGCAGTATGGAGAAACACAGTGTTACGTGAACTCAGAATAGATAGCATTCCACGGAGTTTGTCAATTCTGCAGAACCAAGGATGAAGTTTTCATAGCCGCGAGACATTCAAAGCCACACAATAAGGAATAGCCGCGGGACAAGGTCGGAGGTTGCAAAACGTAAAAATAATGTCAACACTTAGAAACTCCGCACAATAAAGGAGCAAAGCGCAGATGATTTAATGTATTGTGGGGGTCATAAATGACTCCGCATATCATCTTGAGGGTGCAAAGGCCACGGGAACCCATGAAATATCAAAATTCCATGGATTGCACATACGATCCATGCCTGATTTCAAAATAAACGCTCAACCACTCCACTGACCGAAATTTAATGAAGTATGGGCGCCGTCTTCCTCGACTTGCAAATCTAATAGCATGTTAGAATGAAAACGGTGGTCTGTCAGGAAGCATCTATGGCAATTGATCCTTGGTTATTGAATCTCTCCTGTTGGCGCCTCTCTCTCCTTCTCTCTTCTCCTCATTTTCTATAAGTATGGAACTCATCCATTGTAAAAAAAATCCCTCTTTGTCGTAACGGCACCATGCCAAAATGTTGGCCGACTTCTCACGAGTTCTAAACCTCAGATTTGGTCTCCGTAATGTGTTTAACGCCTTCTGCCATGAATGTAATGGTCTGTGCACCCCTTGTACAATAAATCTTATGTTTGTGACTATTCTTTGTCCTATGCTCGTATTTATTGCGTTCTTTCCTTTCCATTTCCTTCTTTGGTATTTTATTTTTGTCCCACACCCGCGGGTTTTCATTTCTGTGTTGTCAATGTGCAGAAGGGGTGAGATCATGCGATGTTAGTCTGTGGCACGTTTGTTTTCCCTGTCCTCCTGTGTTTTCTTCCTTTTCTCCCCCTCGTGAATAGTGATCCCCACTTTCTTTCCGGTGCTATCATTGCCCCCTATTAGCTTAGGATTGTCTTTTAATTTGCATTTCTTTCCCTATCTCTCTCTCCCTCTAGTTCCTTGGATGTGTTAGTGTAGGTTAGCTTAGAGGTATTGTTAGTGCTAGTTTAGATAGGTAGAGGAACCAACCTTCTTTGGAGGGTTGTCTCAAGCCACAGGTCCCACACTTGGAGATAGTCCCACGTTACTCAAAAGTATGGATTCTCCATGATCAAATCCTAGGGTGCTACTTTTGCGTGTTAACAAGTCTTTAATGGAAATGAATCTTGGAAAGTCCTTGCAAAAAAACAATATAGTTGATGATTTCCCCATGGGGAAACCTAGGTGGGAAGGATTATCTTTTGTTTATATGATGTTTTTGTTGGAAGAATGTGTCAGTTGTGTTGTCATTGATGTCAAGTCTATTGATGTCATGTTGGCTAGGTGATCTAGCCATGCTAACTAGGTGATCTGGGCATGTTGGCTAGGTGATCTAGGCATGCTAACTAGGTGATCTAGGCATGTTGGCTAGGTGACCTAGGAGTCTCTGTGATGCAAGAGCAAGCTTCTCAGGGGTTTCTCAGGGGTTTCTCAGAGGTTCAAGATGAGTTCATGTGATTGCAAGAAAGCAGGGCTTTGGCAGTTGAGTGGTAGTGTCCTTTCAGGGTGGTTTCAAGTACCTACACCAGTCAAACAGGATGGTACAGGTTAGAATAAGCATGGGAGAGGTGTTAAGAGAGCATCTACAGCATGTATGAGCAAAGGTTAGACTCAGTTCAGCTCCAAGAATCAGTTTTGTATGTTGGTCAGAAATAGTGTTGAGAACAAGCAGTGTTCTAGCATGCAAATGAGATGGGATAGAAAAATGTAGACCTATTCTTTTCTAGAAAATTATGGGAGATGATAGAGGAAGGTATCTTGATGCTTCATGAAAAATTTCAGGTCAAAGTTAGGTCATTTGTTCAAGTTATGTGAGTTTTTGTAAAACAGGCTTTTTGAAAAACTCATTTTGAGTTGCGTGGCTTCTTAGCCTTCAAAAAAAATTATATAGTCTCCTTTGAATAAATCATAGGACTTTTTGGAGTAAATTGGCATAAAAATTATGTGCAAAAAGAATTTTCTCAAAAGGAGGTGTGGTTGAAAAGTTATGAGCATTTTGGTGGAGCAGTGTTTTCCCTCCTGGGCTGTGCACCAAATCGATAAGAGCAAAAAAAGGTAGTTGGACTCCAAGTCTTGTTTGATCACTTCTAGAGTATCTTCTCACTCCATTCATGGTGTTTCCAGGCTCAGAAAGTGTTTAGAGGTCATTTTCAATCTTGGGTACTATATGCCACATGGAGTCATGTTCTTCTTTACTCAGGTGAGCTGCCAAGTCCTTTTTTCTTTTCTCCCAAAGAGCAATCTTGGACTCATAATGATAATATCCTTCTCAATTAGGGGTGCTTGGAATTTGAGTGTTAAATAAAGTAATCTAGATGCAAAAGGTTGGTGTTGGTTGTCACTCCCTTCTCATTGACAACTTTGTACTTGTTTTAGCAAGCTAAAGCTAATTGCTCCTCATCTCTGGGAGTCCTCAACATGAATTGACTGAGATGTCATTGTTAAAAGTGGTTGATGCATAGTTACTTGGTCCTCTAAATAGAGTGCTTCAAGATGTTATCAGTGGTCATTTGCATTTTTTCTTAATTCCTTTTGTGACTGCAACTTGAAGTCAAGGCCCTGGTTGTTAAAACAGTCATCTTCATTCTTGAAGGATCCTCAGGGTTGCAAAAATTCTTCATCAATGTGTTTGTGAAATCTCTGAGGCTAGAAGGAGGTGCTCTAGGTTTTCTCTCAAATGTATTTGGTGTAACAACTCATGGTACAGGCACACATCTACTCTGCAACCTGAAACTGCCATTATGAGAGATGCATGGTATGGTGTGATAAGGCAAAATCCCTTGAATCAGTTGAGGAGAACAATAAACCGTTCACAGTTTCTTCAAGTTCTCCATATTTTCATGTATAACGAAATCTACCCAAAAGTTCATCTCTCAGGTCCTGTACAGAGCTAAGGATTTCTTGAAATCTTCTTTTGCTCGAATCTTTTGATTTATCCGCCCTATTTGCAAAAAAAATTGGAATTATCTCTACCTGGGATTTCTCTATCATTTTGCAAAAGAAATAAAGTTGAATAGTCGAGTTGTACAAGGAGATTTCACCTACAGAAATTTTGAAAAACGTCCACAGTCTGATAAGAACGACTGTTATCATTGTTCCTTGAAATTTCTCAGTGTCAAAGCAATATTTTGGTTGTTTCAAGTTGTGAGGACAATATCATGTACGGTGAAGGAATGCTTGAATGTATTCAAGCTATAAATGCAGTCATTTCAGTATCCAAGTGCTTCTATAACTGTGAATAATGCACAGTTGGCTGTAAAAGTCACTGTTCTTCAGGTTTCAAGAAAGATTGAGCAAATTAATCTACATATTTTGTTGGGAGATGATGTCAAGAAAATATCTAAGCTTTGGAGAACTATCTAAGCAAGTGAACAAGCTCGCAGGTCTTCATGCTCCAGGACAGTGAAACTGAAACAATGTATTTGCCATGTTAATGGAGTCATTGAGAACATGGTTAGTATTTTGATCATTTTCATAACTTTTTTGATTCATGATGATGTCAAGAAAGTGCCAAATCCTTGGAGAACCTTCAGTAATCTTGAACAAGTGCATGCATGTTCTCTGGTGCAAGCTTCTTTCCGAGACGGTGAACTGAAACAGTAGTAGTGGAAAGGATGTTGACTGAAGATTTGACATTGTTTTAAGGTCTGGTTGGTTGAAGAGTCATGATGCCAAACAAGTACATTTGCAGAAGACAAAAAGGCACTAATGAACTGTCTTATTACTATTAGCTCGGTGATGTAAAGTCTCTGTTTTGTCTTATTGTTAAGTCAAGAAGTTGAAGGGTCTTTGGAATGTTTTGAAACAAGAAACTCGAGGTGGAAGAGGAAGAGTCTCTTTTGTCTTGATGTGAATACTTGTCTCTTGAAGTCTCAAGGTGTAAGGTGAAGAGTCATTTGTTCTCTCAAGAAGTTGAAATGAATATGAGATGAGTTATAGGTAATTTCAAGGAGGTCAAAAGGCTAACAATCAGATAACAAGAAGCTGAAAATTCAGTTGAATGGTGTGCAAAAGGGAGGTGTTTTAGTCTTGCAATTTTTAATAAGAAAACCCCCTTTCTCTTCATTTGAAGAAAACCTTGCTGAAAAGCAAAACTCTTGGGCATAGCCCAAAACTCCTGGAAGTTGATTCTAGGCTTGTAGCTGATTACTATGGATTGTAGGAGATGAAATTTTTGTAATGAAAAATCCTTGAAGAAGAAGAGCCTTACTGTTTTGTAGAAAATGTCACTTTGATGAGCTCTTGTCTGTGTTTGGTAAACTGTTGTTCAGGGTCAAGTCATTGTACTGTATTCTGAATATCAATAAAGAAAAGCTTTGAGTTTGTTCTATGATCTTGTCATGTATGCATATCAAATTTTGATCAACCACTAGTAGAGGTGATTCATAAATTGTTTGTTTATTGTTTGAAGTAGAAAAGAAAACGATTTAATCAAAGGACTGATTCACCCCCCCCTCAGTCCCTGTCAATTCCAACAGTCTGGCCCCTTCATTGCTATACCTTTTGGATCAAGTATCTTCTGCTCTCTTTGGAAGGCATTGGAATCTGTTATTCACTTAGTGGTTAGGAAACATGTGTTCACTTTGTTTGATTATAGTACAAAATGCAAAGGTTTTAGATCTATCTCGTTGAATCTGCATTTGAATGATAAACCTCTAGCCAATAATCGAAATTCCTCTGCTGGAAATTGGCATGGAAAGAACATCAAAACTTTTGCAGACATCTTTGGGAAAGGAAATTGGCTATCCTGGTCCGAGGTGAAAAGAGTCCATAAATTGAAACATTATCAACCGACTTATTCTACATAAATGAAGGCATTGAAGCCCCATCTGCTGGCCTAAGAATGGACCTTGGTAAAGAAATCTGGTAAAATATATCCAGGTTAAAGGGTTCCCTGTACTTGAAATCTCAACCAAGAAGCTGTACGAAAAAATCGGCTTCATCTCCTAATAGTTACCTTGCTCACAACAAGAAATGGTGGATTTATGACTCCCCTAGGATATACACTAGCAAGTTTCATATTCTTTGATCTTCATGCCTTGAACCTAAAAATCTTGTTTTAGATGGCTTCTTCTTCATCATAAGTTAGTTGTTGGTTCTGTTTTAGCTAAATGTGGCATGGATGTCAATCCTTGCAATTTATGTGGTGCTGAGGAATCTATTAAACATGTTTCTTTTGACTTTGTATGCTCAGAGTGCTTGGTGGAGGTTCCTTGCTGCATGGTCCTAAAATGCTCAAAAACAGATTACTTCACATGATATTACTGTTGGTATTTATTATTGTTAGTGGCAATGATTCTGTTCAGCCCAACTGGTTTAGAAAATTGTTGCTGGTAATGCCGACATAAATTCTTCTGGTTTTTATGTAAAACAAGGAATAGTGAATTTTGTTTTTTTGTGGGGAGGGGTTGGGTTAGAAAGGGGTCTCCTGAATTCATTAGTGTTGTCACCTTTCTCAATGTTTCAATGTATTTGAATTTTAGAAGCTGGGATTAAAAGGTTTTTGAATGAGAGCTTTCTCAGATTTAATCTTGCATGCCTAGTAGATAGGGACAACTTTTTAAGCATTGTTCATGCAATTAACTAGATACAGGTGAACCCACTTCCACAGAACCTTGAGGTAGATGAAGAGGGGTGGGATGTTATTACGAATGCAGCTTCAGAGCATGGTGTGGGCAGTGATGAGCAGCAGTACAATCGGATAAATTTTGCTATTGAAGGGCAGGTTCCTTGTCATGATAGCAATCACACGTTGGTTGATAGAGATGATGTCATTAGTGATCCTCATGTGGGAAGAAAGGGGGATAATGAGAACACTGATGCAGTTCTGCAGGCATTTCAGGCTGTTAAAGACGGGATGGAAAGAAGGCTGTAGGAACCTTCCTACAAGCTTGGTGGTGTGAAATCCGAATTCTGCTTGTAATCTTTCCTAAGATTCATCTCTAGCTGATTATCCACTGACTGATTAAAGGCAAGGTGAAAGATTTGGCTGATTATCTGCAAGTAATCATCAGTGGCATCGATGCACTCACCAACAGGGGTAGCATTCTGGGGTACGTTATCTTGGTACACAGGGACCTAAGTAAGAAGTTAAGAATGACGAGGTCAGAGGTGGTTCTGGTGACAATAATGGTGATGCAATATTTGGTGGTTCCTGTGACTTGGCTGAGGAGGGCTCTTCCAAGCCCAATTAAATTTGATCTTATTCTCTTGTTTTTATTGTTCAAGTTCAATACTTTTGTCATATGAGATTCTTGTAGTGGCCGATTGCAGGCTTTATAATTTTGTGTTGTAATCTGCTGTTTTGAGCTTGGGTTCTTAGTTTCGAATGTACTGTTACCGTCTGTTCTCTAGATATATATTGTCTTTATAAACTTTTATTACAATATTTTAAAAATATATAGGTGGATAGCTAGAATAAAATCATACAAAACCCAATATGTGATTCATCTCCATTATATTCAAGGAACAATTGTGATGATGTAGAAGATGTATTATTTGGAATAAGCTGTGTTCTAACTTTTTTAGAGTTTCAGATAAAACATAGTTTATTCCAGATACAACATCTAAAATGTCTACCTGTGGATATCTTAAAAGTTTGAATTCTCGTGATGCATTAAAATATAAATAGAGCTTTGAAAAGCAGGAAAGGAAAAAGAAAAAAGAAAATAAAAACCAATCATTTAGAAAGCTTCCCAAATTTTCTAAAGAGAAACTCACCGGTAACGAAACAAATTCATCAGATGGCAAATGACCACATATTGCTGCATAGCTGCAAAAACGTTATGTTCTTTCTATAGTTAGTTTAGAAGGAGATGAAAAGAAAGAAAAACTAACTCGATATATGACATTATTTTTGAAGGACTAACACAATCATCGCATCCTCCACTGTTGCTGCCAACACGCCAACCATACCCACTGTCCAGTTGAGAGGAAGTACTCTGTGAGAGGATTTCGCATGTTTAGCATCCCAAAAATTTAATTCTCCGTCCCATATTCAATCGAATTGTTTCTCTATAACCATGTAGTGCAATATGAAGTCTCACATTTAAGAGGGAAACTTTTAAATTTTGTCACATGTACAGTATATTACCCAGTATGCGAGATACGTGCAAATGTGGGCTTTAAACCAACTACGCCACATAATGATGCAGGCATGCGTACCGATCCTAAATATATCAATCACCTATGTTAGCAGTCGAAAAATCATTTCATGGTAGAACAAGAGGGTCATCATCTAGACCCAACAATAATACATTTATCTTCATTGAACATATACTAATTACAGTCACTATAAAGATCCGAATGTGCTAGCAAAATACTACTTATTTTTTTTTAAAATCCTGATTTGAAGGAAGATGTGAAGAAAGGATACTTAATACAACATGTTGTTCCAGTACACTGCCCATCACAAAACTTTAAGACTTGGAAGGTACATGTTTCAGTCAATGAATGTGTTCAATGTGCACTGCTTACACAAAAAAAAAATCTTATTTGAACGAAGTTGTTAAAAAATGATAATGCAACACTTTATTTTTCCTATGCACTAACCAACTCAAAACATTAAGAATTGAAAGCTACATGAGACCAAAGAGACAACATAAATCACAAACTAGAGAAATAAGGGCCTAATGACATCATCACCCATTGGTTTGGCCTCGTCACAGACATCATTTACAATTACAACTTTAGTGTGCCATTATCATTGTGTTAATTACAAAATTTCTGAAATTTTTAATATGAAAATGCCTATTTCTTCTCTCCTTTCTGAAGTAGCATTAAATGCAGCATTTATCAGGAATCTACTTTCAAGCAGGCCAACTAGTGCCGCATCACTCCCTAAAAACCATTAAAACCATATAAATACTAATAAATGCACATCTTTAAAGCACCAAACATACAATCTTCTCTTTCATTTAACCAGCAGGGATTTCAATGCATGCAAAGGGGACTAGGGACATAAATGTATTGCTGACATCAGCACAGCAGGAAGTGACATCAACAAACTAAGTTAGAGTTGATGAAATGCTCCTACTGACTGTTTCATGACCGTTTACAGGTTCTTCTGATAAGTTCACCAGATCCGCGGCATTCATCGAGGATCTAGTGTCTTGACAAGAAATTATACTGCATTGGCCATAATTCTGCAGCATTGACTTGAAATTGTGGCATCAATTTTCTACATTGTTGTTTGATAATGTTAATAAATATGGGAGAGAAAGAATGAAGAGAATGGATGGCATATAGAACACTGCACACTAACATCTTGTGTGTGTGTCTTTTACCAAGCATAAAAGAGGTTACATTTAGGTGAGGTAGTTATGCATTGATAACCAAAGTACATTAACTAATATTTAAGTAGCTATATTTAAGTAGCTAATATCTACATAATAACTTAATAACTTTGATAACCACCCTGTAATATCCCTTTTCTCGGCCAAAAACCCTTAGCCCATTCATTGTTTCCCGACGGCTAAGGGAGGAATAAAAGGGAAACTTAGTCATGGATGAATTATAAAGTGCAATATAAAATAATATTATAAGCACTTTATATTAATTTATTAATGATAAAGTTAAAAGAAAAAAGAAAAAGATAAAGTGATAAAATAAAAAGAAATAAAATGATAAAGTCACTTTATTTTATTATTTCCCTAAGGAAAATGGCGACCCATGTGAAGAAGGAAAAGGGGCCAAAGAAAATATTAAATGCAGCCAAAGAAATTTGATTCGTGGTTGTGGGTGGCAAAAAGGCCAAAACTTGTTATAAAAGTCAACTTGCAAGGGAAAGATATCTTTTTGCATTTTGACAAATTCTGATTTTTGGTAGAGCTTGTATGCTTTCATAAACACTCCAAAGGATGAAACCCTTTGAAATTAGCTCTTGAGGACGGAAACCCTCTTGAGGATTAGAGAGAGAGGAACGAAAATTGTTCTTTCTCTTGAGAGGATTCTCCATTCAGGGATTTCCATTGAAGATCAAGGATTTATTTGTGTTTTCCAACAATTATTAAAGCCTAGATTTGCAGATTTGTGTTACTTCCGGAGAGGGTTTGAATGTGGAAGCTTCTTGCATACTTTTTCCCTTCATTTGTAGCCATAACGAGGGTTATCTACACCCTCGTGAGTGGAGTTAGGTACATTCTAGGGCACGGCTGCCTCGGATCTCATCACCAACAACTTTGCCATAATTTTATAAGCCAAGATCAGTTGGTTTGCATAATGTTTGGGCTTGGGAAACTCTATTTTCAGTCTTGTCTGAGGATTGTCATCTACAGATTTATAATAAATAATTTAGCCTTCTATTTTGATCCAATCTGGTATTTTTCTCATGTTCTACAATAACCCTTTCAAGGGTTTTAGCCAAACACACCAAATGCAGATCTGAAAATTAAATTGCAACAGACTGAAAGTATAAAATCAGCGACTTGAACTATCACCAAATATGTCAAAAATCACCACAAGACATCACAAATCAACTCGCCACAATTATGTATATAATTTATGGAATATTAAGAGCCAAAAACACAAAGAAATGCTGAAGATCTCACTACTGGAAATTAATTATAAACTGGAAATTGCAGCCAAAAGAAAAATATGAAATATGGGTCTAGAAACCCTCTAAATTCACCAAACTTCAAATTTTGGCCTTTAAAAATATTACAAATCAGATTTCTCAAATACTTCACCAAAAGTTCCAAACCCTATCCAAAGTAGGTCGCTCCACTCTAAATAAATCAAACACCAGCTAGAAATTACGAATATATCTTCGAATCAACTCTTTACTTCACAACCAAACAATGATGAAGGGATTTCGTCCTTCACACAAGCCACTAAAAGGGCTTTCGTCTTTCTAAGAAGCCTCACAAGAGGGTTTTCGTCCTCAAGTGGATGAACAAGGAGCAACAAGCTCACAATGCCCAAGTAGAATAAAATGCGCCAAGTCTAACCTTCAAATGAGGCCTTAGATCTTCTTTTATATCCTACAATTGGCACCAAAGCTCATAAAGGAAAGGCCGACCTCTAATGAGCCATTATAATCTTTTATTAAACCTTATTAAAGGCACTACACCCAGCCAACCTCAATAAGACAGGAAAACTCTAAAAGATAATATAAAATATTATAAAACAATACAAGTAGAAGCTCAAGGTTCTCCTCCATCTTCTTCACTTCTTTGTCATGGAGAAGGAATGGCAAGAAGACCAATTGATAGCTCTCAAATGGGAAAAAAAGACATTACATGTTCTTATCCTTATAAAAATTGCTGATCAGTTTCGTAAAGGAATTTAGTTGATTTAATTCAGTTTTGGTTGATTTTCTTCCTTCATGCAAGTCATCATTCACTAGTAAAATTCAGATCTGCACTTATTTAATTTTGTATAATTGTTATTGCTTGCTATTGGATTGGGATTTGCGGATAATCCGTTTGGGTGTATAATTTTTCCAATTGGGGACATTACACACACTCCCTCCCCGCCCTCAATGACTAATCTAGAAATTGTTCCAAGTTTTTCCCACATTTTTACAAAATCAGTGGGACCAAAGGATTTAGTCATCAAATCAGCAAGTTGCTACTTATTTAAAATCTGCATTCTGACATTTTTCTGTTTTCCAATAAATGAGTTTTGATTGAGACAAAAGCCGAGAAAGATCGCTAACACATAGATCTAGTCATGTAAGCATAAGATACATCAAGCTATCCACCACTTGTTTGTAGAGTGATTCGTTGACCGGCGGTGAATCATCATTAGCTGATAACTTCAGCCAGACCTCCATAGCTTTGAATCCAGAATCTTAGAGATGATAAGCTTGTTTAATATACCAGGCTTGTGGAGCCTACTTAAGTCCATATAAGGACTTAACCAATTCGCAAACTAGATGATCATGATCAAGTACCTAAAAACCTTCAGGTTGCACCATGTAAACCTCCTCGTCCAAATCTCAAGTGAGAGGCAACTGAAATGTGACCATCTTTACAATATTCACAGTAAGAGTAAAGATCTCCTCATAGTCTTTTCCCTTGTCTTGTGAAAATCCTTTCACAACAAGACAAATCTTGTATGTGTCCAAGGTACCATTTGATTTTCTTGTGATTGTATTCAATGGGTAATTTCACCAACTCACCTAGCAGTAATTCTAGTAACTCCCTCGTATTGTTCTTCAACAAGGCTTCATGATTTGCTTGCATCGCAATCTCCCACTCAGGTATTCCTTTTGCTCCAGAACATCACTACAGTACATGCAATGTCCATTTTTAGGGGGACATAAGAAATGGCCAAAAGTTGAGATGTAAAAACTTAAAAATCATATTAGTGAGCTGTTGTAGATGACTTATATCAGCCCTGCAACCTGCAAATTAGACCCTTCCTAGGGCAGCGACCTCCTTGGAGAAGTTAAACCCTTCAAAGGTGGGTTAAATCTTGTTAACACACTTCAATTTTTATGCCAAAAATATTAAGAAACCCTCAACAAACACAATCAGCTGTTAGAAATCAGAATTGAGCTTGGAAATAATTAATTTTGGAAACCCTTAACCAACGAACTTCAACAAGCTTGAAAAAATAGTAAATCGGCTCCAAAATTCATGAAACTTGGGATCTCGGGGTTTAAAAATATGACGAATGCAAATATCAAATCATCTTGTCCAAAACATCCACCAAAACATGCCAAACCTATCATTCAAGCAATTCCCCCCTCTTGGAAATGCCCGAGAAACCATGCAAAATCACTCCAAATATATTCTGAAATTATTATTCAAGCTCAGCAATCAATTGGTGAAGGAATTATAATTTTTGGAAGCCTAGGAATGTTGAAATGAATTTTCATAAAACCCTAGTTGTTGCAGAAATAAATAAACAATTTCATAACTGATTATGCATGCCAAAACTCTCCAAATTTCAATGTAAAACCAGATTTCACCCTTATAAATTATATGCACTGAGATGATGTAATCCAAACACATAGAAGACCCTTGAGTACTTCAAAACACCATGCAATGTTGGTCGCCTTTTTTAGACCAGCCAATTAATGTACCAAATCACTCCACAAATGAGTCGCTCCAATTTTGCATCAATAACAAAAGGAAAGCAATATCTTCAATATTTGAGCCAAAGAGCTCTTTAGGGCAACTCGCCTAAGGCCGAAATTAAGATAACAACAATAAAGAAATCCATCAAGGGGGTGGAGACTCCTGTGTTGAAGTCTTCCCTAGGCTTGGTGAAGGGTTTTGTCCTCACACACGACTCTCCAAGAGTTTTCGTCCTTAAGAGAGGCAGAGAGATGTTTCACAAAAAATATTTCCAAGAGATAATAGAATTCACACAATGATCAAATGGTCAAGCAACCTCCCTTTATATCATAAGGGGTGCTACAAATAATGGCCAACCTCATAAAGTACTTTTAATTATCTAATTTATTTTTAGAGCCTACATGCTCCAAATTACTTCATATTCCAACTAAATAAGTTCTTGTATTAGAGTGTTTGGCTTCCCAATAGGAATACATGATAATAATGAGAATATTTACTTAGAAAATGTCATCCAAGTCTTCCCCTTGCTTCCTTAAACCCACAGCGATGAAAAATGTGTTAAGGTCTTAAAATTCACTAGTCTCCAAAAAGGGACATGTAATGTACCCTTTTTCGAAGTAATGACAAATGAAGACTTCTTGCCACTTTCTTCACGTGGCCAAGACGAATTGGTGAACAAGGGAAGTAATTAAACTTCATTTCAGTTTACTTTCATTATTTTTAATGTCTTTCTTTGGTGATTATCTCCTAAGGCAAGTTGGTTGGGGTTATAAGACCCCAAAAAGAGATAAGAAGATGAAGTGAAGCTTAAAGAGGTTCGTCTTCACCTATTTGGCCTTTAGCACCAACCAAGCGATATAAAAAGGATTGTATGACCTCATTTGCAAATCAATTTTGGTACATTTACACATATACATGGTTTGTTCGGTTGATTGCTCAATACCTTTCCACTTGAGAATGACAACCCTCTTGTGTGGCACCCAAGGAGGACGAAACCCTTCCTTGTGGTTTGGTGAAGAATGAAAACTCTCCATGTTGGTGAATTGAAGATATCTATCAAAGACTCTCTTGCTGATTTGGATCGAGGACATCCAAAAAAAGACCTACAAAATCTTTGCATGATTTTTGGAGACCCTCTCCTAGGGAACAACTAGGGTTTGATTGTGGTTCAGTGCCTTCTAGGACCTAAGTCACCGCATTCGAATTCATGTTCGAATTCACCTAGTATAAAATTCATAAGAAATTCGTTGCTAAAAAATAGAGATAAAATTCGTGATTAAATTCGGCAAATAGAAATACAATTATAATTTCACATTTCATATAAGTAAACATGTCAAAAATAGTATTCCAATAACTAGCTGTCATATATTGATTGAAAAACATTTTGAACAACAATATTAAAAATGCTTTGAAAAAGTGATAGTTCAACTTTAGATTCTTGGGTTTTCCTATAGGCTAAGGCTCATCAACTTGTTACATTAAAAAACTCTAGATCATCAAGAGGACTTGGCTCAATGTCATCATCACAATGCAAGCAAAGTCTAAAAATAGAGGGCAGCAAGCTTTATAATCAAATCTTGGTGAAGAAATTGGGCATTCATGCCATGGATTCCATGTTGGTCTGAATTATTTGCAGGAATACTTCACTGGTGCTCATATTGATGAAGAAGGCAAGGTTAATGTCTGATACATGAATATATCTTCGGAATCATAGGAAGAAATAGATCCAACTCTCATAATTGCAAAGGTTTCCAACAAAAATTCATCCTGTTGTTTCTAATGCAGCCCATGTGGAAGTCATTGCATGGAAAATTCCTTTCAGGAGCTAGTGCATGTGCTCCCAATCTTCCAGTTGAAGCCTTCATTAAATTTACTTGTATTTCCCTTCACCAGGAGTGCTTTCCAGAATTTAAAATTGCTCATATGCAATTAAAAATAAAAGGTGATGAGTTTTGTCTGAATTCTTTACGACAAACATTGCACTGGTGCACGTACTAGAGAAGAACTGCAAAAGCTTCAAGGATAAGAGGGAAGACGGGTTAGAGGTAGCACCCGCAAGTAAATCTCAGTCAGTTTCTTCTAGATCCAGTTTGGTGAGAATCAAAGGAAAGGATTCAACAACATATGGGAGAAAAAAGGATCTCAGATTCAAGGCAGAGATATCATTCAGATCATTCATTACTAAAGTGAATAAAGCAGAAGTGCAATACAGGTTGGATCAGCATACAGAGTATGGAAGAAGAACAAGACTGAGAGTGTTGCAACTTTCTTCTAATTTCATCTCCTCTTTCTTCTTCTTTCTCTTATTTTCTCCGAAAAAGCAATTGAGTAATTAATTAAATTGTAAAACTTAGGCAATTGGCTTTAAAAAGTCATTACTTCATCTTACTGGAAGAAGTCAATTACTTGGAAATAGGTGCCAGACATAGCAAAATAAAAGGTTCTATTTTCAGTTATAAATCATGCATGTCATGCAAAGAGGAATTCCAGGGGAAAAGTTGTCAGTTGTTTCTTTTTCATACCTTCCACATGTGGGAGTTCATCGAAAGTTTTCTATTTGTAATTGCCCTCTATGCACTATAAATAGAGGAAGAGCCTACGAGTTAAAGGTTAAAAGTGGATCACAATTTTAGCAAGAGCTATTGTAAAGAGCATTCTTGAGTTTCCAGACTTTGTGTTGGAACCCTTGATGTGATTTCTGTAAGAGCTTGGAGAATTGAATAAAACGCAGATTTACTGGAGAACTTTGTGTCTACAGTGATTTGCTTCTTGCTTCTATTTGAGATTTTTAGATAAACTTGTGTTATCTCAGATTTAGATTAGAAGTCATTTCTTTTCTTTTACTTTTGAATTTGTGAGATTTATTTGTTTATTTAATCTATGTGGATGAGACCAACTCTGATAACTATTGGTTGAATCAACATATCTTCCTTTCTTCTTTCCCAAAGTCCATTATTCCCCCCTTATGAAAATACTTCATAAATAGTTGCTTACTTGCTACAAAATTGCTTAGCTATGGTTCATGAGCTTTATAATTAAAGTAAAACCCCACAAATAGTTATTAGGATTCATACCCTTACTAAATTGATAAACATCTTACACGGGAGCCTCACCAGTACATGAGGGAGATTTATCTCATGACTGCCTAGATTTTTAGCTATGCAGAAAATCTAGCCAACACAAATGCTTACCGCAAACTTACTTACAACTCATTTGCATACTTCCCTCCTTCTAGGATTGAATTCCATTTTCTGGAGAATTTGACTCAATGTGACCTATATAATTTTTATAAAATGGCACACTTGCTCTTCCTTTGTTTTGCATGTACCCTTGGAAATTCGGCCAAAGAATTTTATGCTGTACCTTAACATAAATGCAATGCACAGCACAAGGGCTCCAATAAATATGTGAGAAGTTACTTTATCTTCTCAAAGAGCTTTCTCCCAATTTTCACAATTCATTGGCACCTTTCTCAGTATGCAAATTGGACCACATTGTTGTACTGATCATGTTTCAAAGTTTTTTGGATACTAAAGCTTGAAATGTCTGAATATATATCCCAAGAAGTTGGTTGAATGTAATCAATCATGAATTTGTGATCTCAAACTTACCTTCACTAATAATACATCTTTTGGTGCATGTTTATCACCAAAATCATTCTGAGTCAATCTGATATGCTTTTTGCGCATATCGGAACATTCCATCACTAGGATGGTGAACTAACATCATTTGAAGCCTCGGCAAAATGTCTCTAATAATGAATTGTACAGTTTTTCTGACATTAGAAATTTTGAGATATCCTCAAAAGCCTTCATCCAAAGCAATGGGCTAAACCTAGTTCTTGTGTACCCTTTTCCAAGATGAAAGTTAATTGTTAAACAGCAACTTGGTACATGGAATGGTGAAGCCATGCTTACAGTCACATTAAGTTTGTGTACCTATTTGTACTCAAAAAGCTCTACAGGTGGTAAGTCCCATCATCAAAGACAATGTTGAAGATGAATCAAAGAAGGGTCTATATGGTGCTTTTGGCACAACTATAAATTTTGCTAGAAGCTTAACCATCAAAAGGTACTAAACCATCATATCTACAAGAAATTATTAATGAGCACTTAGTTGTTTTTGGGGATATGCCAAAAGGGTTGGAACTTGATTCCAAATGTGAGATACGTGATCATTCTATTGGGTCAAATTCTAGTTTATGTACTGCTTTAGTGATCCCGGGAGCAAATGTCTAAACACCACAGTATTCGACTTATTCTGAAAAATCTGAATATCAACATGATGTTTACCTTGCTAGTGGTCAAGAAATATCTCTAAGATCCGATGTTAGGATGTGTAGTCAGCTTTGTAACTTATCTTCATGACCTTTGACCACAAATGTTGGATCATGATGATGCAAACACAACTAGTTACACAAATATAGCTCATTATATATGGAGATATATCCATGCCAGTCATTGAATGGTATATTAACACCTGAGTTACATGGTGCTAGTTTATTTGACATAAAAGATCTTGCTGCAGGGTATCTAGCATTCCATGGACCTTCCATAGAAGACGGTCATTTGCCAACTTATCACCAATCACGATGTCAGGAATAATATGCCCACATGCATTTGCAAACATGACTATTGTATTCTTAGCAATTGTACTCTCTACAAACAGCAAAGTTCCATGACTCCAACATTTTGGTAATTTCTACATGAATCTGCTTGTCCTTGTATTCTTTCATGCCAAGCCAAATCGCAACGACATGGGAGGAATATTGTCAATAAGGTTCCATTGGACACTGCCTTGAGAGCAACATATTGGATGTGCGGTGACATGCCTTTGAACCTTGCATTTGACTTATGAGTCTCAAGGTCTCTTCATTATAATTATTCTTAAGATAACCTGTAATCCATGGATACTTCCTCGTTACAAGTAGATAACTTGAATGTTTCCTTCGGTTCCTCCAAAAGACACACGCATGTATTTGTGGACCAATTAGAAATATGATTTCTAGTTAGTCTTACTAAGACATTTTATCTAATCCTTTGGGATACTCAATGGAGTAGAGGATCATATCAACCAAACTTGCAAAACAACAATTGATTGTTTGGGCATACCTATTATGTGAGCTCCCATGTTGATATTGAATGTTTTGTTATTGCAGCTAAGCAAGATCTATGGCTTGTCGCTGAGATATTTGACCCTTATGCTCCAACCACTGAATCCAATCATCATTGATATTATTTTCCTTATGTCTCATCTGAGGTCAATTCTATGTTTTCTCATATCCATTTGCTAAGTCACAATCACCGCCAAATTTTTGGACCAGGAAAATTCAAAATTCGTCGAACTTGTTAGATGCACATACAAAGTTCGTGGAAATTCGTGGAGTTCGTACTTTCTAAACACAAAGATAATTTGGCAATGACTGGGCGAAAACATTATATTTTGAAGTGAACATAGGTAGGTTGTAACTACTATAGCTGAGTGCAGAGTCATTTGATGTTGCGCCGACTTTGTTTTTATGCGATTGCAACCATACAAGAAACTATTTTTGAAACAATAGAAAAGGTAACAAGTCTTTTTGGACCATATTATGGCCCTTAGCAGCCGAGTGTTCCAAAAAACTGTCAGCCGAGGCATATCCTCAAGCGCTTCCTCGCTCAACAAAATCCATGCATTATTCCATGTTTCTTGCATTTGAATATAAGGTTTTTTTTGATTTATATTATGTATTTCCGTAAATGTTCAACGCAACTTATTAGGTAGGGACGCATTATTGTTTTAGCTTGAAGCTCCTGCAAACATGCACTAAGAAGTTGAGTTTCAAGGGTCACTTTCAGAGTATTTGTTCTATTTTTGGAAGAATATTGGGCATTGATTAAATTTAAATGGGAAAATGACGCATTCCGGCATTTTCTTCCAGACGTTTTACCATCATTGGGGACAAGTTTGTTATGATAGGCAACATATATATGCCCTAAATCCTGGGACATATTCGAGAAACTGTATAGCCAAAATTAGCATAATTTTATTTGTCATATTATATTTATTTATAAATCTAATATGCTAAGTAGGTTTGGTTATTTGCATTATATATAATAGGTATATATATCAAGATGTTTTGATGTAGTTGATAATTTTTTTTTTATCATATTCGTTATTTAATTTTAAGTTTTATGTTTTTCTATAAATGGTTTATGAGGATTTTTTTTTCAAACTGACTAAGTCCATTGGGCAAACTTGAACCGAATTTGTAATTGTCGAACTTCTCGAATTTTGAACTCGAACCTTGTGGCTAAGTCCATTTGTATGGGATAATGATTATTCAGATCAATGAATTGAAATTTCATCACATATCCTTTATAGATCTCCATATCACTTGGAATTCATACCATCCTTCATACATTTACAGCCAATCGATCTATACAACATTATTTTACCCTTCTTAGAATGATGGCAAAACTGAAATAGATTTGTTTACAGCTATCTACATACCGGGATACTAGATTATAAGAGTGCTTACCCTCTATGGCTGAAGTTGGAGCTTTTGAATATGCCTTTGATAAAGAGTGGACTACCATTTTCTAGGTTCACCCTAGAATGGTCCTATTGGCTAGATTTTCTGCATAGCACAAAACCTAGGCAATCATGAGATAAATCTCCCTCATTGACTTGATTGAGGCATCCCGTGTCAGATTTGTAACTCATTAAAATATGCTAGTATCTATCAAAAGATTTTACTTGCAACTGGTTCAGCTCATGTTCTTCATCAAGGTGTACAGTGGGTCTGAATTTGAAGTAAGCTTTCTGATTTAAAGAAAGCAATCTTTTGAAGTTTTGGTTCCGGTTGAATTATCTAAACTTCAATTTTCTCCTCCTTCCTTTGTCGCATTTCAATCAAAGATAAAGTTGATTTCATGCATATGTGGGAAGCTTGCTCAGATAGATGAGTGATCACAAAATTCCTAAGCTTCTTGGATATGCCTCCTTCTAAGATCACAGAAATAACTCAGAGGGTTATGTAAAAGATTGA
This sequence comes from Taxus chinensis, assembly GCA_019776745.2. Taxonomy (NCBI): domain Eukaryota; kingdom Viridiplantae; phylum Streptophyta; class Pinopsida; order Cupressales; family Taxaceae; genus Taxus; species Taxus chinensis. The sequence continues at coordinate 59,014,303 of CM034155.1, forward strand.
AGATTTCAAGCTTAGAATTATAATACACCGTGACACAGTAGTTCTCATAGATCAATTTGAGTCCTGTTATTCTTCTGCTTCAAGTGACTCTCAAGGGTTTCAGTCACAATTTTCATTGATACCACAAGATCTTGCTACTTACAAATTCTGATACTTTAACCCGAATGCTTCTTCCATTCTACTTATAGAATGCTAACAAGATCAATCTATAATGTCTGTAATGTCTCTTTAGTTGAATTAGAGCAATGTGGATCGAAAAAGCAAACCCTTATACTGGCAATATTAAATTCTGGAATTCCCCTTTGCATGACATGTATGATTTGTAATGAAAAATAGAAAATTCTGATATTTGCACGCCTGCCACTTATCTACAAGTAATTGACTTTTTGCAACAAACCCTTAATTAAACAAATATAAAACTCTGTATACTTATAATAAATAACTGAAAATAGACTTTGTCTTGGAAAGAATAAGGAAGAGGACAGCAAAATGCAGTCTTGTCCTATTTATGACTGCAACTGCAACATGATTCTTTTGAATTTGATTCTCACGGAAAACAGACTCCCAATGGTGACATCAGCTAGATCATGGAAGCAAGCTGGATCTAGAAATGCTTCTAGAAGTGGACAACGAATGGAATATGAATACAAGCTTGGCGTAGATTGAAACGATTTCAGAGATCTGCAAACGGCTACACCATAATGCCTTCACATAATAATATTATCTCTGTCTGTATCATTGAATGTTGGTTACATATTTGCAGTTTAAGCTTCTCCTATAAACATGCAGCTAGCTGCTAACTGTCCTCCCCGTAAATTTCTCCCATCAATATCTACGTGTGTTATAATCGCATAACCCAATTAAAAATACGTGGGTTAAAACACTCACCCACAAAACTAACTTTCACTAAGGCTTCAACTGGAATAATTGGAACCACAAGTACAAGATCTAGAAGAAATGTGAGTACTAACGCATTGAATTCATACATTCCCCCCTTGCATGCAGAAACAAGAGTATGAAGAATTTTGCCAGAACTTCCTTCGCATCTATGAGCCTTTGGATCTGGATCCCATTTGGAAGGTTTTTCAAGGCATCAACCACCTTGTCATGGTTGGAGCAATCTTTGTCTCATAGTTCAAAAAATTGTAAATCGGGATTAATTAGCAGGCCAAATTTTGAATCGAAAATCGGGAATCGGCAAAAAATCAGCATTAATCGGCAACTTTATCGCTACTTTTAAAAACATTTAAATTCATAAAATATACTTAAATTAAATGTAAAAACAATGTTAAATGATGCGAGAAGTGACTCTATAGAATGCCATAGGCCCATATGCATATTTTCAATTAAGTTTTGACCAAAAAAGAGAGTACAAAGTTTGCATACAAAAATGCTCATAGAGTCATGTCACATGTGACTTTTGAAGTATCACTATCAAATATCAATAATATTCTATTTCATTATGCACACCTAAAATAAGTCTGTTGCACTGGCGGCTGCTTCGTGGAAGTGGAAGGTAACTATTTCTCCTCTGCAACACCAACATTGTCATCTACAAACATATCATCTAGATCATCACCAACTTCTAATGTCCCTGATGGTATTGCTTCTTCAGTCTCCCTCTCCAAAGTTGTTATCTCCTCTGTAGTAAACATAGGCTCTGCATCATCAGGCTCAACAATCCAGTCATCATATGGATCAATGTCAGCCAAGTCGATTGCATCATAACTTTGTGCCCCCTCCACTTGTCTCACACGAAGACGAAGATTGTATCGCACGAAGACAAGGTCATTGAGGCGTTGTGTTGTCAACCTATTGCACTTCTTTGTGTGAACAACTTTGAACATGCTCCAATTACATTCGCATCCAGAAACACTGCATGGCTGACACAAAATGTGGATGGCTAGCTTTTGAAAATTTAGTGTTTTTGCACCATAATATTCCCACCACAAATCTGCAAATAAAACATTTATAATTTTGTAAGTTAACTAAGCTTGAATAAATAAAAGAATTCTAGACTTCTAGTTTCTAGTTCTACATGTAATGAGACTAAATACAAATGACTCAATTTGTTTTTACCTGGCTGAGAAGTGTTTCTTCTTTTCACACATAGAGCCAAAGAAAAGAGCCTCCCCTCTGCAGTCTTGTAAATCTGTAGCTCATCAACAATTGCATCTCTAATATCTTCGTCAGATACCATCCTCTCTATGAATGTATTAAGACCATCCATAACCTCCTCATCACTCTTAAATGATGGGGAATAGAAAAAATGTGGATTTAGGTAGTACGTCGCTGCATGTATATATCGATGGAGTATCTTGTTCCATCTACAATCAATTATGTGCCAAATGGGTTCATATTTTCACTAATTTTGCCCATAGTATTTAGCTATGGCTTCCTTCGTCACGTTCGTAGCCTCATACAAATAATCCATTGGGTTTTTCTCCCCATCCACCATTTGTAGAACTCGAACCAAAGGCTCCGACACCTAAAACAAAATAACATATATATTTAAAATTGAAATTACTAAAAAATTATATAACAAATGATAAATAAACAAATATTCAAGTTTAGATTACCTTCATGATTTCTTCCATTTGCTTTCCAAACATATCGTCAAAAACGGTCTTCACGACCCTTTCCGCTTCGGTCTTCTTAACATAGGGAGACTCCAACCATCGCATGCTCACAAACATCTACTTAAGGGATGTTAATGAGGTTGCAATGTGCAATGTAATGAAGTTTGTGGCAAATCGTTTGACCCTTGATCGCACAAGCTCCTTTCCATTGGTGTGCTCTCTCATCAAGTTTAGCACCCAAGTGTGATTGTAGATGAATTTTGTAATATTTCTTGCATCCTCAACCACATTTTTCACCCATGAGAGTTTTCCTATGTCCTCCAATAAGAGATCCAAACAATGGGCTGCACAAGGGGTCCAAAAAAGTGTAGGGTGTCTCTCCTCAAGAAGTCTCCCTGCTGCTACATATGCCGCCGCATTGTCAGTCACAACTTGGACGACATTCTCCACACCCACCTCTTTCACCACCTCATCTAACATATCACACAAAGTGATTGGAGTTTTCACTTGGTGGGAGGCATCAATTGATTTCAGGAAGACCAACTGCCCACCTGATGCCACTAGGAAGTTAATCAATGTGCGGTTTTTCCCATCTGTCCACCCATCAGACAAAATGGTGCATCCTTTTTTTATCCACACATTTTTTTGCTCTTCTACAAGAGTTTTGGTATGTGCGACGGAATCCTCCAACAATGGGCCACTCAAATCATGGGGAGTAGGAGCCTTGAACCCCTTCCCAGCAACAGTCAATGCAGTGACCAAATTCTCCCAATATGGACTTTTTGCCACATTGAAAGGAATGTTGTTGTAGTACCAAAAGTTTGCCGCAGCTATTCTTGCTTCATTGTGCATTTCTTTATTCCAAGCAATACCTTCAAGTGAAGGTTGTGAACCAGGAGTACTTCGAGGAACAAAAAACATCGTTGAACTACTATTAGTGGATGAACCCCGTCCCAGTGTTTGACCTCGTGGAGTTGCGGCATTAGAAGATGCCTCAATGTCAAAACCTTCCCTCGCTTCCCTTCTATTTGCTAGGGCTACAAGTGCATCAGCTTTCCTCTTCTTTTCTTCTTTTTTCTCTGCATAAGTTGCAAGGTAAGCAGACAACTCTCGTTGAGCCTCAGGCGGTGCTTGATTGCACACTGTCACTTCATTCCCTGGTATCCGTGCAATGTGGAACTTAAGGCGATAAACACCTCCACTCATCTTCATGCCACAATAATTGCATATAACACAAGTGCCCTCTGCTGGTTCACAATGCTTCCAAGAGGGGTCATTTGATTTAGGCTTACTACGAGCAGCTGAACCGGAACCGGATCCCGATGCCATTCTACAAAACAAAACAAAAAACAATTGTCTTAGATTTACAAGCCTTGCAGAAATTAAATTGTATGACTGTGACGAAATTAAGAATAAAATTGCTATTGCATGAAGAAAAAATTACGAAAAAACGATATTGAAAATGAAGACATCAGTAAATTATGAATCATGATAACTTCATAGATAATATTTTTAAAATCGTTATACAATATTGATTCTTGAATATACTATTATTAATAATTTAATATACAGAATATACAGTATTTATACTTGATAGTTAGAACTTAGCAGTATAATACATAATATTAATATTAATACTTATAGTATTTATTAATATTAATATACAGTTGTATAACTATACACTATACACTGTAATATGTATACAGTCACCAATGTACACTATACAGTATACACTTACAGTTTTACACTTACAATATTTACTATTTAATATTTATAATATATATTATACAGTGTAACACATACATTAAAAATAAATATTAAATATACACATACCTGCAGGCTGCCACGAACTGAAACGAGCAAGAAAATGAAATCCCCACGAACCAAATCGCCACGAACAGGTAAAAAAACGCAGACGAACAGGTATAAAACGCGCACGAACAGGTATAAAACGCACACGAACAGGTAAAAACAAGCACGAACTGGTAAAAACGAGCACGAACCGGTAAAAAAATGCGCACGAACTAGTAAGAAATGCACACGAACTAGTAAAAAATACACGTTGTATTTGCGTGCCCTCACGCGTCGACTGTAGCCCGTGGAAAGAGAAAACAACATAAAAAACAAATCAATTTACTTTATTTTCGTCTTATACCCTAGCCGCGTTTTTTTTCCCCAATTTTCGCCGATTTTAGCCGCAATTTTCAACGATTTTCGAGGGTTTTTTACCGCGATTTATCGGCGATTTATCAGATTTCGAAAATCACGATTTTTAGTAAGTTTAATCGTTTTGCAGGCTGAACACGATTGATCGCGATTTATCGGCGATTTTTGGTGATTTTTGAATCAGAGGTCTGAACAATTCTTTTTCTTCTTACTCGACTGAAATTCTTCAAAACTGGTGCAGATCTGGATAATTCTTCAGATTCGAAGGATATATTCAATGTATTGAACATTGTTCTTCGGAGTGGGAGTTCCTTTTCCCTTTGTATATGCAATGTTGCTAACGAATTCCTACAATTAATTCAGACAACGATGGCAACCGAAACATGAACAGTGAATTTTAATCATAAAAATCTACATAATTCAAGCTTGCTGCCCCAAAAATTGACGTTTTGTTTGCATGCAAAGTGAGCATGAATTTTTTCAACTTCACCTGAGCACCTGTAACTTATGCAAACAATTATCCAGACACAAATCAACCTCCTTAACCTTCAGCAGCAATTCTGAAGCTTTTAGCATTAATTTCACCTTCTGAGTAAGCAAAAATCCTCCAAATGGGGCGCACTTTTCCTCTGGGCTGCACTTCTCTGCTTGTAGAATTAATTAATTCATCCTTATGGCAGCCCAAATGCTTATATAATCCTCAGATTCTATAATTAATTAATGTCTTTCCTATTCCTGGCAATTAACTAATTAATTAATACAGCTTTACTCTTCAATTTTGGGGCGCCTATTTTGTGCATGTTCATGGCTGCCATTAAATAAATTAAATTTATTTAATTTTAGACTTCTGCTTCCACTTAACTCCACATTGCAAGCCTCACAATATGTTTTGACCTTATGCCACTGAAAATAGGAATTAATTTAATCATTTAATACTTTAAAAAGTATTATTTATCTCCCAAATGGGGCGCATTTTTTGACATGAAGGGGCTGCATTAAATAAATTAATATTTATTTAATTTTAGAATATGTCTATTTTCAGTCTTCTTTTGTCCATTTGTCTTTGTTGACTTTTCCACAAGCTTGGGCGCCAAAATTGGGTGAATAAATATTAACAAATATTTATTTAATGCATTTATTATTCACCCAAGGTGGGTCGCACTTTTTGGAATAAATGAATTTCTATTTTTAAAAGTCAGATTTCAATGGGATTATTTACCCTGCAAGGCAGCCCAAAAATCCCTTGATTCACTTAAGTCGTTTGACTTTCATAATGGGATTATTTACCCTACAAGGCATGTAATAAAATCCCATGATTGCCTTAAGTGATTTTCTTTTATTCCATAATGGGAATTTTCACCCTGCAAGGCAGGTAAGAAATTCCCGCATCTGCCTGCTGCCTCTAATTTTCCCATTGTGACTTAAGTGACATTGCTTCCATGGGAAAAAGCACCCTGCTAGGCAGGTACAAATTTCCCACCTACCTGTTGCCTCTAAAAATCCCATGATCCACTTCAAACCTTCTTTTTCCAAAAATGCCACCAGCCCAAAAGAGGCTTTTTGGTGAACAACTTCGTCTTTTCTCAGAGAACCAGACCTCCGATGGCGAATTCCTTCTGGCACAACATGCGTATATGATCTCCAAATACTCCAGGCCAAGAATCAAGCCAAACCGGCAAAAGAATTGATCCAGAGAAATTTCACAGAAAACGAAACGGAAAAAACACAAAAACACAAAACGTTGCCAAAAGTTACAAATAAAGCCCAGGACTCATTCCTAGTTAAAACCCTACTGGTATATGGGAATATTGGCATGTACGATCACAACAAAGTTAAACCAGAGCACAAATTGCCTCAAATGGGGCTCAAAATAATTAAATACAAATTTCTCGCAGGAAAACCCCAGCGACAGAATAAAACAATTTTGGGCATCTGAGTATTTGTCGAAGGTGGCTTACATGGCTCATTGGGAATATCTTGACACATTACAGGAATTTTCTGGCAATAAAAACACAAAACAACCCATTCTTTTAAAAGTACGAAATTTTTTACATAGGGTAGTCCCAGATTTCAGGGTGAAATCTAGAGACACCAAGTCCCCTTCTTATCCTAATCTATATTATCGAGAAGAGAATCCATGCAAATATTTTCAAAAGACTATTCTTAGCTTGCATACATGGTTATTACCACCATTTACATTCAATAGAAGAATGTTCTATGTTTAATCAATCTTTGTTCCTAGGGTCCTTGTTTCCCTAGCAATTTCTACTATAATTGGATGTAATCTCGAGTCCCATTTATTTACTTTTGGTCATTCATGGACATTAATACAATTTCTTTTTTTCGATAATGATAACCTTGTTAGCATGTACATACTTCAAGCATCTTCGGTGTAGTGTGGATGGGACATCTCGCATCTTGTGTAGCCAAGGGCATAAGTAACGAGTCATATGCCTTATAAAACCTCGGTTATACAAGGAACCATGTGAGTATTGTCTTAGGACCTACAATGAGTGGTAATGTAAAACCTCCAAGAGGAGCTCAAGGTTAACCATCAAATCCTTTGACCATAGTTGTTGAACCACGTTGATGTAAGTGTACTTCAAGGCTAGTAAGTAATGTCTTCATGCGGACATTTTAACTTGAACCATTGTCTACCATAATGCTCTTTGTTAAATGTGAATCTGTGAAAGCATGTATCTTGAATAGTCGTACATTAATAGAATCCCCATCTACAATCTCATGGTCGTAGAATGGCATGGTAGGTTATTGCTTCCAATGCATTCGTTTCTACACCTATGAGTTTGTCTATGGATGATAATTAGACACATTTGGAGCATATGAAGCCTGTGGGGGTTGTGCATGATATGACATTTTAACTGCACCATTCTTCTTTATTTATTGTGTGGCATGATTTGGAAGAGGATGCTGTTAACACTTTCAAGCATTGATTTGGTCAAATGAGATTGTTTCACTTGAGGTTGTATTTTGACCTACTTAATAGTGTTGTTTCCAATTAGAACTTGAATCTTATGCCTCAAGCTAAAGCATTTGTTTGTTGTATGTCCTAAATATCAATGGTATTCACAATACTGCATTCACATCAAAGTTATTTGATTGTGGTGTAGTTGTATTAGTCTCACACTGTTTGGTAAAGTGATCTTATTGCACTTGAACGACTTCATTTAGCACTTGATGAGGAAGTTTAGATAAATGTCCTGAATTACCTTCACTCAAAGGACAAGCATGTCACTCGGTTGCGATTCTGCATTAATTGTATTTTTTGTTGCAATCTGAAATATCCCTTATGGGATAGTACTTGAAATTCACAAAATATGTATAAAATAACAGCGAACTGAATTCTGATTTTTATGACAGCAATATGTAGAAATAAAGAATTTTTTGTATTTTGCAAACTAATCACTTCCAACATACCCAGAAGCTTCAAACAACTCAGAAAAATATATAGAGCAATAAACAAGAGAGAAATAATTTTATCTCTCAGATCTTATTTTATTTATTTATTTTAGGGCAAAAAATGAGAGAAAAATACAGCTGCTAGTAATTTCTAGAATAACATTAGAAAAATGATGGAAATGAATTCTAGGGCATCTTCATGCTGATAACAATCTCCAGCTCCGAAATCTCCGGAATCGGACCACACAAACCCCTCCAAAACTGCTCCTCAAATCTAGAACTGAGTAGATAAAACCCTAGAAAATAGTTGTTCCAAATCTAAACTGAAGCCCTTGATGAAAAAGGAGTGTCCTCTTACTCTGAAACTAAATTTCTGATTACTCTCCAGATCTGATCCAAAAATCTAAATAAAGCTCCAAAATAGCAAACTAGGGAGGATCTTTCACCGCCGAAGAGTGCTCTGCTAGCTAGGTGTGGATCTTTCACCACCAAAGCTAGGGTTCCTGTGGGATCTTACTCCACAAGCAAAGAAAGTGCAAACAGTTGTTGCTCCAATATCAAAATAGGTGATTGTATGAATGAATGCCTATTCTCCCCCAAGCGCTTCCTTTTATAACTTCTTATTACAACAAAAGGCCCAAAAGAACCCTGATCACTCCATTTCAGGGATATGAGCTCCGATTTGTCATAACAACAAACCGTACATCCCTATATAAAGTTGAGGATATCCTCCCTCAACTCATGCCATCTAAACCTCTCCTAATAAAAGGTCGGTCTCTCCGATACCAATGAAATATCCCTTGTGGAATATAACTTGGAATTTGAAAAATTAATAAAAATTGCAGCGAATGATATTCTGATTTTTCTAGAATAAAACCCAACAAGGGCAACGAACTGAAAAATAAAGATAACTTGCAAACCACTTGTCCACATCACATGAAATTTTATAGAGAGATTGTTGAGATGATAACAAACACTAGAAAAAAAAATTGGATTTTTCTGAATAATAGATAACTGCCAGTAAATTTCAGAATGCCCTAAACTGCTGAAATATTTCAAAAATTCATAACTATCTGAATACAACTGATAAAAATCTGATTTTCTAGAAATAACATCTAAAATATATATAAATGATCCCAACCTCTAAATCTAAAAATGAGCACCTGGAAACCCTAGAAAAACCAGTTGCAATCTCCTAGGGCTGACATCTCTCTATGAAAGGGGTTGGAAACCCTCCAAAACTCCTCCAAAAGTTGCGCCAAACTTTCCCTAAGCATTGAGAAAAATCTGAAACGCAAATAGTTGAAATATATGGGCCAGTGATCTTACTCAACCTCTAAAATCAGCCTCTGAAAACCCTGCCTGAAAACCCTGAAGAATCTTCCTGAAAATCTGTTTTGAATGAGCTCCAAATTAGCAAACTCGGGTGGAGCATTCACCACCAAAGAGTGCTCTGCTAGCTAGGAGTGGATCTCTCACCACCAAAGCTAGGCTTCCTTTGGGATCTTATTTCACAAGAAAAGAAAATGCAAACAGCAATTTCTCCAATATCAAAATAGGTGAGTGTATGAATGAATGTCTATTCTCCCCCAAGCGCTTCCTTTTATAACTTCTTATTGCAACAAAAACCCCAAAAGAACCCTAATCACCCCATTGGGTCTTTTCTTTAATTAATTAAAATAACTTAAAACACTTTATTCCCCACATGCCAAAAGTGCACTTAAGTCACCTCCCAACGAAGAATTAGAATAATAAAGTACCATATATTCACCCATCACTTAAGTCATCAGCAAAATATAACATAAAGTACCTTAGGGGAGCATCACATAACCTTATTTCACTTAAGTCACCTCAAAGCACATGTCCACCGTCAAAACATAATATATAAGTGAAATGGACATGCAAACCATACCCAATAACCATCAACGTCACTAGCCCCTTGGGCATGACCAAGGCTAAGACGGATGAAAGGCCTCTTAGGCCACCTGCTCAGAAATGGGGACATTACACATTCTTAACTTTAAATATAGTTGCACTATTAGCCTTAGCTTTATATGGTGCCTTACTTTCAAATTTAGCTCCACTACATGAAGGGATGTTAGTCCTGTATTTGAGCATGTTTACCAAAAGGAGCTTGATCTCATGGTACTTAACCGTGTGGCAGTGTTCGTCAAAAGAAAATGTTTGGGACATTGATTGGTTGAAGAAAACTTTAAGTAAAAATTTATCATAATTCACTTTCATCTATGTGAAGTGACATGTTGGAAAGCATAGTCTTAAATTTAAGCACATAGTTGCTAACAGGACCATAAGGTCCTCATTTGCACTGTGAAATTTGAACAAATGAGACCTATTAGTAAATTTTGGTTGAAAAATGAATTAAAAAGATATTGGCCAAATAATTGAAAGAGCATATGGAACCCACTGGTAGGGTGTAAAACTGTAATGTCCTCTTTTTGGACAAATGGGAATTTTAACAAACTTCCACACCAACCAAATCAAGGAGGATTAGATTCTTTTGATTCAACCTCAAATAACTCAATGTCAAATAATTACAACCCAAAATGGGGTTGGAAGTAGCCAAGGTGATGGGTGAGATGGGAGACTCAATTGGAATTCACACCTTTTCCAGATCTGAGTTTTATAGCAGCACTATTAAGTGAAAATAGCTTATAGACAGTTGAAAACTACTATAATTCATAACTTTCTTGATACTCTGTCTTTTTGCATGAAACAAAGCGCACAATAAACTTAGGATTTTTCCCTTTCCAATGAACTAGAGATCAGATTTTTCTGAGCACTAAAACCCCTTCAAAATAGCACTTAAAATGCTAGATATGGGCGTTAGGGTTAGAAGAAATTAATAAAATATTTCCACCACTTTTCCCGGCCTCCAAACACACCACAAAGTACCTCCCTTGCTCAGAAATAAAAGATACACAAATCACATTTGCAGATCTTGTTTTATGATCACCAAAAACATGCCAAATAATTCTGGAAATTATTTTAAAAAAACCTTGTCTGCAGCATAACTTCAAAAATTCATATCTTTTGCTAGAGAAGTCCAAATGAGCTGAAACTTTGGATCTTGGGCCACAAAAATATGAAGAATAACATTTCAAAATTAGTTTTCGCACAGCAAACACGAAACCCTATTTTTTCCCTAAAAAGTAGGTCGCCCAACACATTTAGGGCATCAAATCATCTCCAAAAATTATAAAATTTATTGCAAAACACAGTAGATCTGAAAACAAATAAATATGCTCCCAAATCATGCAACAATAACCAGATTTGCACCATTAAAAAATGTGCTAGGGCAAGGAAACTCTCCTAGTGCAATTCACCACACACAACAAATGCAATACACACTAATGGATCCTTAACGAGATCAAATTTACTTCACTCCAAATCAAATGAGAGAGAGAGAGAGCACAATGAAGAGCTAGGGCATACATCCCATTTCTCCAAGCATGGAGAGATATAAACGATCAAATCCAATATGGGGTGAAATGACCCCCTCACATTCCTTAAATAGGCTTCCCAAAGGGATCGATCCACTTGGAGTGAAAATACACTTTTTAAATTTGCAATTACAAGTTGGATAGCCAAGTGGCCCCTTTTACATTAGTTTCTCTCCCATTACATTAAAACATAATTAAAACATATAATATGTTAAGACTATGTGCACTTTATTATTTTCTAATTAAATAATAAAGAGTAACTAACCTATGTGCACATTTTTAACTAACTAGAGACTCCCACTTGTAGCACTAGGCATGCCAAGGGGTATAATGTAGACAACAGACAACTTAAGACCATCTCCAAGCTCCCTCCTCGGACCCATGAAGAGAGAAAATGGGTTGAGGGTCTTCAGTTCTTCCATTTTAAAAATGTCCCGAGAAGGGGACATTACAAAAACCAATTTAAGGCATAATCCTTTGAGTTCTCAAAAAGAGCTTGGTTAGCAATCTATAATTATCCACACAATCTAGACACGAGGCATAGAAAGCCTTGATGTGTTGCAAAGGGTCACCCTTGCCATCAAATATTGTGAATTTGGTTGCAACAAAGCCTATAAACAAAGGGTAGCTAACGACTTCAAGAGCCAATAGGTTGTGTAATATCTCATGAGAGTTCAACATATGGATCGCCTTGTGGGATCCATGTTCTAAATGTAAGAGCTCAGCTTGGATATCCTCAAGTTGTTGTGTAAGTGTTATCTTCAGTTTGATTTGTAGCAACAAACATAGGAATATGCACTCTATTGTTTTGGAAAGGACCTTGCACCAATGATGCAGTATGAATAGTCAACCTAGGAGACACAAAAGACAACATGTTGTGTAGGAATGCTCAAAGTAATCTAAGGAGTGGAATGTGGCACCACCGTGGTAGGTGTATTAGGTGGAGGCAACACTTGATAAACAAAAGGTGTAGACTCGTGAGTAGGATCAATAGTAACATTAATCTTGTCCCCTAATGTAGAAGGTGAGCCTTTAGAAGTAAGATTTGAAGTAGTTAAAAGTTTATTATTTACTTTGTTCTTCCCTAGCCACATAAATCATTGCATGACTCTCATTAGGATGTGGTCAAAGATATTCTTTGAAGGCAACTATAGCTTTCTCATCAAATTCAGTGCTCTTTGAAACAGATTTATCACTACAAATATCGCAATCATGTTTATCATAGGCATAAAATTTTAAGTATTAACATCACAAGTATTATCATTCACGGTATGTTTTTTAGAAGAACTGACATCACAATTGTACTCAACATTTGCATTATACATATTAGCACCAAGAGATAAAGAAGCAATATATCATTGACAATCACCATTGTCTTTTGTAGACAAGCACGCGATTGCATGAAAGGAGTTTGAATTAAATAAACTTGCAAACCACTCAATCTAGCCATTTGTCTAGTAGGTTTGGTTGACCTAACTTTCTTAATAGGCATAAAATGAAAGTATGAAAGCACCAAGAAAGCTAGGGCTAGTAATATGAAAAATTTAGATTCACACATGCACAAGAGAAGAAATCAAATCCTGCTAGGGAAATGTATGAAACCCTAGAAGGAGAAATGAAACCCTAGGGTTGATTTTCAAATAAATAAGTGGGTTCACCAATTGATTTAACTATTTTAGGCACTAAAGCGTAAATGAGCTAAAACATTGAACTAAACTTGATCCTAAGAATATACTGAAATGTACAGAAAAATCAGAATCAGAAAATAGCGTTTAATTGATTGGAAATGGAAAGAAAAAGTGGAAGAGCGTAAGGAAAGACCCAACCTGATTCTGCAAATAGATGACTGTGCCGATGACTTGGAATCTCAAAACATGCTGAGAAACAGACAGTGAATTTGGCGATCTGGATCTGTGTCTGGGATGAATTCGGAAAGGGGTATACATTTGGCTGCCGATCTCGACCTCCACTAACTGTGCAGGACCTTAATTTACCTACACATTGATGTGTCTCTTTTATACGATACAGATTTGATAAGAGGCTTGAGGACTGTTGTAGTGTACTTTGGAGTGGTTTTGGATATGTATAGCTCAAGTAGTATCTTCAAGCATTCCCTCAAGTGATTCCTTAGTGTCTCTGGGTAAATGATCTCTAAGGGTTTCCTTTATATAGTAGACTCTAATTGAATTTTCCAAGCATGCCAATCCTAAATTCAAACCTAGAGGCTAGGATGACCTCAAGAAAGTGTCCAAAAGGAAAAAATGAGCATTGGATGGAGAGGAACGGATTCAGGACCTGGGTCAAGTTTGGCATGGCCAAACTTGTCTCATGGCTAAAAAGATGGGAAATGGCTCAGGAAAAGAGAAGCTATGCTTGCAGAAGTGTATTGAGTATCCAATGCAAATTGGAAATGATCATGAGATCATGTAAACATTGTAAAGAGCAATCGGAGGTGACAGGGGTGATACAAAGGTAATCAGAAGGCGGAAAAGGATGTCAAAAAGAGTCAAATGTGTGTTGGAGTTCCAAATGTTCCAATAGGTGTGCAAATTGATGTTGCCACATGCCTTGTACAAAAATTCGGGTTATATAGTCTAAAACTAATAGAACATATACCTAAATGTTTTCTACATACGTTTTTCATCTTTTTACCAGTGTTTTACATGTTATTTTATGTTTATTTATGATTTAGTTTTTTTTAACTCGCAGAAACTTTTCCAAGTAATTCCGGAGTCGGGAGTCCAAGTCAAAATTGTGGGCTTCCAAGTACGAGTTTTTGAACTAAGCTCGTACCCCTTTCTGGAGTTTTTTAGAGTACACCATTTACACGTATCTCACTACTCTATTATAGCCAAATAAATATATTTATATGTGAGTTTCCCTTCATTGATAAACATGAACTTTGTTGAAATCTCAAATCTTTAATTCATTTTTTACTTTTTACCATATTCTTTCTACATGGGAGCATGCTTTTGGAAATTTCAGCATTGGCATTGGATGCTACTATTAAGTTCATTACTACTAAATGCGAAAAAATTTGAAAATGTTGTGATGGTCGTAATCAGCATCTATGCTGGGAACACCATCACTTATCATACACACTGCCATTCCTGGGTACTGAAATTTCGCTTGGCATTTTAAAAGTACACAGGAAAATATACAAATAGCTGAACATCCATTTTAGAAAAAAATGGTAATGACTGATAAAATATCAAGTATTCCATGCATAGGTTTGATAATTACCTCCACCATCAACACCAAGTGCCACAGGACACAGCCCTGCAGATACCGCAGCAGCAGATCCACTAGATGAACCACCAGAGATCCTCTGTTTATTGTATGGATTTCTAGTTGCTCTGTACATTCCAAGTTATTGCTGTTACATGTTCTAGGTTTTGCACGCCAATGCACACTTTTTCTTTCACATAATCGAAATAGGAAAGATTTTCTGACCAGTTCAAAACTGGCAACTATAAAACCAATGCATCTAACTAAGCATAATTTGGATCAAGATAAACGAAATTCAGAAGATTAATGGACCCTTATACACTTTGATTATTATCTACAATTAAAATAGAATAGAGCACCCGTAGTGAGGATTGATGCCACTGGTCCCCATTCCAAGTTCATGCATGTTTGTTTTTCCAACAAGCACTGCACCACATGCTCGTAAATGCTTGACACAACCGGCATCATCTGTAGCTTTACGAACTTTATGCAACCATTTTGTACCTCCTGTAATGAACCATTTCAATTTCAGGCAACAAATCTAGAATACATAGAAAAAAATAACAGCAGTGATTTTGGAAGAAAAACTTTTACAGCTTAGATTGAGAAAAAGATGATACCTGTAGTAGGATAAGGCAAACAATCAATCTCATCCTTTACAGCAATTGGGACGCCATCAAGGATTGAAAGTGATTCACCTGGCATATTTAGTCACAGTTGCTAGGATCAGATATTTAAAATTTTCAATTATCTAGCCTCACGACACAAACAGACTTCCTTGAAAACAGTTTTTCTCATTTATTTGTTTCCTTGAGGTTTTCACCATTGTTGGTCTCCAAGTTTCATTCCAGAATATCTATTTACCAAGTCAAGAATCATAGATAGAACTGTCACAAGCACAGTTTTAAGTCGAGGCTTTCTGCAACAAGCAAACATTCTTCAGAGTTACATATCTGTTTTTAATTTCATTTCCAACTATTTTTCAATGCACAATCAGTTAACAGAAATGATAGAGGTAGGTATAAAGAATGCAGAAAGTATGTTTTTCAATCAATGATAGCAATGATAAGATCTTATATATCAAACTCAAGATATTGCTCAAGCCCAAGCATTTGTAAATAAAAAATGGGTCTTTATCCACAGGAAGCTATCAACAAATGTCGAAGCGATTTCTCTGGTAATTTATTCTATTATCTTTAGTTTAGAAACAAACTCAAGGTCTTGGGATATTGATGAGTTACAAGTAGTTTGTAATCATCAACCCAAGTTCCATTCCCATTGAGTTCATTGGATGCTCTTTCAATAAGTTGCCATGGGGACACCTTGAGGTAGGGGTTGAACTTCTCCATATGAACCAAGCAGAACATAGCGGGGCGCTCAGAATGCGGATCACTCAGCGAACATTAAGGACTCAAGCCCAACCCCATGTCCCACTTAGAGAAAGTGCTCCTCCACCACTCCAGTTCATAACTCTGATATAATAAAAGCGTTTACCATCCAAAGTTTTCGACTCAAGGTCTTGGGATATTGGTGAGTTACAAGTAGTTTGGAATCATCAACCCAAGTTCCATTCCCATTGAGTCCATTGGACACTTTCAATAAGTGGTCATGGGGAAACCTTGAGATAGGGGTCGAAATTCTCCATATGGACCAAGAGGAACATAGCAGGGCACTCCGAATGCGGATCGCTCGGCAGACATTGAGGACCCAAGCCCACCCTAATGTCCCACTTAGAGAAAGTGCTCCACCACTCCAATTCATAGCTCTAGTATAATAAAAGTGTTTACCATCCAAAGTTTAGGACTCGAGGTCTTGGGCTAATGGTGAGTTTCAAGTAGTTTGTAATCATCAACCCAAGTTTCATTCCCGTTGAGTCCACTAGACACTTTCAATAAGTAGCCATGGGGAACACCTTGAGGTAGGGGTCAAACTTCTCCGTGTGGACCAAGAGGAACACAACGGGCCCTCCGAATGCACATCGTTCAGCAAATATTAAGGACCCAAGCCCACCTTCATGTCCCACTTAGAGAAAGTGCTCCTCCACCACTCCAGTTCATAGCTCTGGTATGATAAAAGCATTTACCATCCAACGTTTTAAGCCAATGAGGTGGGGGTTAGTTGGTTGGGTCATTTGAATGTTTCTATGCCCACCAAGGTTCGATTCCCACTAAGGCGGGTCTTGGGGATCTAGGGCCCCCGATTGTGTCCCAAACCATTTGTCGCTCTGGTAATTATAAAAGCGAAACAAAGGGAAAGGGACCCTTCAACCCTTGTTTACCAATCAAAAAAAAACTTTAGTTTGGAAATAACCACAGAAGACATTTTAACCTTTTGAAACTACACTAAGATATGATGCAAGACACTTATGGCCCACCTATACTTGGACTAGACACAGGGAACACAGCTGAGGGGATTGGTTCCCAAAAATTTAAGACCTATACCTTTTAGACGAGTAGTAGTACCATCGCATTTTAGTCTTAGGTGTAATGTCACTTTCTAGGGCTGATGCCTGAAACACACAAACAAGGAAATAGCACAAACTCCAAGGGAAGTAAATTCTGATTTTTATAACATCAAACTCAAATTTGGAACAATAGTGAACAGTAGCTTGCAAAGAGTGAAAATTCAACCAAATATCACCATAGAAATTATCCACAACATAGATAAACACTTTAAGAATATTTTGGGACACTTTTCACCATAAAATCCAATGAAATACTCAGCTGGAAATTTAATTATAAACAGCAGAAGTAAAGCCAAGAAAGATGATAAAAAATGTAGTCTCCAAACCCCAACAATGGCAAAATATGATAGAAACCAACCTTATAAATTATGTCAAATCTGAATATCAAAGAATGATGAAGTTTTGTGCCCTAGAAGGCACCCAAATCATATTCTATGCAAGCCACTCCCTAGGAGAAGGGCTCCACATAATATTAAAACCCTTGAAATCACTCCTTGATGCCCTAGATGTAAACCAACAAGATGGTCTTCAATGAAAGTCTTCAACACCACCAAATTGAAGGGTCTTCGTCCTCCAATATCCCACAAGGAAGGGTTTCATCCTCCTTGGATGCCACACTAATGGATTATTGCCAATGGTGGAATGGACTTAGGGCAATCAGCCCTAGAGACCAAGTATAAAGTGTATATACCAAAAGATGATGTGCAAATGAGCCTATGTGACTCCTCTTATACCCTTTGGTTGGCGCCAAGAGTCATAAGAGTGTAGACCGATCTCTTAAGCTTGCTTTATCTTCTAATTCCATGTTGGAAACTCTCCAACCTTGCCGACCTCTTAAGGAGCCTACTTTATCTTTTAATTTCATGTTAGGAACATTATAATCTCAGCCGACCTGCCTTAGGGAGTAAAACACCAAAGAAAAACATTAATAACAAATATGAAAATAAAAACGAAACCCAAGGACTTCCATTGTGCAATTCCTTCTTGGCCACAGGAAGAGAAATGCCACGAATTCTTCAATTGGTGCTACTTTGAAAAGGGGACATTACATTAGGTTATCTTCTTTGCACACTTTCTTGGCCTCTACACACTGGTATCAATTTGAGCTCATCTGCATGTTGACTACCTTATTGTTTCACCCTTGTAGTCATCTTTCTTGTTGTTGGTTTCATCCTCTCTCTTTATTATTTTTCTAGGAGTGAAAAAACCGCCCTGGTGGTTCTCCCTACAAACAGGCAGTTTGTCACAAATTCTGGAAATAGAATGACAAGGTAGGAGAAATGAAACAAATGGTCCCTTGAGTACATTGACCTTCATTCCACATCCCTTTCTGGACATGAGAATTGCAACTAGTCTTATTCCACCTCTGGTTCTGTTATCTATAAATACACGTGCTATAATTCCCAAGGATTGGAAACTTTGCTTGCAGTGTGTACTTTGCTAGGTATTACTTTCAAACAGCCTATCCTGCAATCATACTACTCGTATCAGATCTTCTTAGTACGTATTTGTTGTCATATCAGCTTTGCCAGTGGCTTGAAAGTTGTATTTGTCTTTCGGATTGCCCTCTTGTGACAGGTTACGTGACACTCACCCTACAAGAGGTCATTTTCTAGGGATGCTGAATTCAATCATCCTCATCAGTTTATTATTGATCTGTCACTCAACTGTGCAGTGTCGATTTGACAGCTCAGGATTCTTAGTTTGCAGGTTTTTCTCTTTCTAACATGGTATTAGTATCATTTAGTCTCATTTTTTTAGTGTAGCTGTACCTTGCATTTCTTTGATTCCGAGAAAGCGTGAGAGTCTAATGCTTTACCCAATCTTGTTAACAACGTAAAACTCTTCACCACTCTTAAATTCCAATCATCTTGCATTTTCTTGTTAAAGTAGATAACAGTTACACAATTCTTGCAAAGCGTTTGAGAAAAGTGCTCAATTTGCAGGTTTAATTGTTTCGTTAGTTTTCAGCTTTGCTTTGCGTACTTAGTGTTGTTTAGGCTTGAGTAATCATCTCATTCATCATTGTAAGTTTAGATCGCATTACATTGTTATCATCTTCTCATTTTCACTGTTGATCCACTATCTAAATCATCCAAAATTTCAATTTTCAGCCAAGTTAAGGTTTTTATGTCTCGAAGAGTCCTTTTAATCCAAGCAGTGTCGTGTCAGTCCGCATTTTCAGTTTGGCAGATTTAAACTCTGTGGAGCTCAACATTATGCCGTGCACCAAACTACATGGCAGCACCCCACATAGACCTCAGTGTCAAGCTTCATGGTATCAAATGTCCATGCCATGAGCTTACTCATTGGTGCCCATCTTCTCGTGACACCCAACTCAACTACAACATCCTGAGTTGCTGCGCAACCATGAATCATGCCACACAATCCAGGCTCAATGCTAAACATTTGTGCCACATGGAACCTTTGCACCACGCCACACCATGTCAAATCATGCTCCAAGGGCTCACGCCACATCAACAAGCTTACCAGTGGCATGCATACATGGAAGTCACACCAACGCACTACAAGAAGGTGAACCGTCATCCATGAAAAAGTGGAAACATTTTGCAACCATCCTCTTTGTCACTTCTTTCTTGTAATTATATAATTATGACTATTTGATCCCAAGACCTACAAACAATCACGTTCATTCAAACATTTGATATTCCAATCCAGGTGGATCGTTTAGGAAGCATTCACCCTTTCTAATCCCTAGAATCTCTATTTTCATCCTATTAGGTCTTTTTATGCATATGTACTATATACCTATTCATCTCCATTTAAATAAAAAGAGCACTATTTTTCTACCTCTATCTTTTGAATGTGCAATGGTTTATTGTCATAAGTTTCTATCGTGTGTTCATATTATAACGCAGTAGATTACTAGCTAGTTTATTGGATTGTCATTCATGCCTCCACCTTGGGTCCTATAGTGTGGATCATTGGTATCAAAGAAGATTCTTGCACCACCTTTTCAAAAGGATCACCAATCATATACATATAAACAATCATACATGGTAGAAAAAGCAAGAGGCCCAACCTAGGTCTACATGATAATATCCAAAAGAACACCGACGCAAGAGTAAGATGGTTGAATCCTAGTAAAAGTCTTTGATGACTCTTTAGACATCCAACAACTCATTCTAGGAAGCCTCAAAGAGCAACGCATGACAATCTTTGGGTAGTTTTGTGAACTCATAATCAAGTTAGGTCCCCAATTGCAACAAATTCTTCCACTGCACCTATTAGTGCATTGTTACAGCATCATAGCATCATTGCTTTGTTGACTAGGGTGGAGGATACCCATGCGAAAGCGATGGACAAGGTGCTAGAGGAAGAATTAAGATCCTCCATGCAAAATCACATGATGTTGTTGGATTTCATATTTGTAAGAATGGATGATTAGTTCATCAAATTGTGGAAGTTTGCTTAGATTCCATGAGGCATTATTAGGGGGAATGTTAAGGCCTCTCTTCTGAGAGCTTCAACTTGTTAACGCCACCTTCCTTTAGCCATTCAATTTGTGTTTTAAAGGCGGATGCTAGTGTAGAAACCATCTTGTCAAGTATCTTTGAGTTACTGACGATTGTGGTATATATCATAGTTCGCATATTTGTATTCAGAAAATATTCAGCAAACCAAAAAAACTTGACTCGGCAAAAACTCAACAAGACTCGGCAAATATTCGAGAATATTTGGCAACTTAAAAAATACTCAAATTTCTTTTAAAAACATAAATTTTATGCAAAATATAACTACAAAATGTATCAAATGAGTTTATAAAATGTTGGAGAAGTGTTTTCTATTAAATTTGAATACAAATACAATGCAAAATCGCATCATCATGTGAATACAACAACCGGCTGATAAGTGCTATGAATTTATGATGATTGTCATTGAAAATTATCATCATAAATTTCATATCTATGCAAGTTACAATATACAATAAGTTACATTTTCGTCTTCCCCGCTCTAGAGAAATATTGGGGAGAGTCTATTGCCTCTACTAGTCCCCACACTCGGTTGCGACTCCTCGCTCCTCCTAGAAGGCTACAACTCTGGCTCCAACCTAGTAGTAGATGGTGGTGGCTCCTTTGCTGCATGTTCGAGATCACCTCCAAAGATGTCATCCAATCCAATATCTCATGCTAGTGCTTCTCCCTCCATAGTTTCCCTCTTGAAAGAAACAATCTCATCCTCTGTGAACACAGGGATTTCCTCTTCTTGCCCAGTCCACTCGCTGTATGGATCTATCTCATCCAAATCAATAAGCTCCTCTGATGTGGCCTCCACTTTTCTTGTGCGAAGCCAGAGATTGTATTGCACAAAAACCAAGTTGTTGAGCCATTTTTGAGTCAACTTGTTGCGCTTCTTCATGTGAATGGCCTCAAACAAACTCTAGTTGCGTTCACATCCAGAAGCGCTACAAGGTTGAGATAGAATTTTGAGGGCTAGACTTTTGAAGATGCGAGGTATTTCCTCCCCAATCCTCCCACCAAGAACCTACAAACAAGATAATCAAAAGTTTATAAGTAATTAATAAAATCAAATTTGTAACTAATAAGTAACTTAGTAAACATTCTAATTTTTATTACCTGGTGACTACGTGGTTCTCCCTCGGATAGCTAACCCTAAAGAAAAGAGCCTCCCCCTAACATGTTTGTAATTTTGCAGCTCTAAAATAATGAGGTCCCTCGTCTCAACCTCTGGTATCATCCTCTCAATACATGTTGAAAGACCCTCCATAACCTCTCCGTTCACATCTGTGAAGTCGTCGAAGAAGAAAAACTTGGGGTTGAGGTAGTACCCCGCTGCATGAATAGGTTGGTGGAGTTGATTGTTCCACCTCCGATCAATAATCTCCCAAAAGGGACCATATCTGGCGATATCCCCCCTATAATAGTTTTGGATAGACTCTTTGGCCCTATCCATGGCCTCATAAATGTATCACATAGGGTTTTGCTCCCCATCAACCAATCACAAAACCCTCACCAACAACTTATGACACCTACACACAAATTAAAATGGAAGGTTACAAACTTACAAATAAAGTAAAAAAGTAAATAACAATATATTTATAATTTAACAAATTAAAATAAAGAATCAACTTGAAATATAAATCGAAGTTTGAAATTACCTTGATGATCTTTATAGCTCTCTTTGCAAAGATATCATCAAAAACTATCTTTGCAGTCCTCTCTCCATCAACTTTCTTTGAATATTGTGAGTCTAGCCATGTTTGACTCACAAACATTTGCTTCAATGATGTCAACAAACTAGAAATACTTTGCAACGTCAAGAAGTTAGTTGCAAACCTTGTGACATCGGCTCGCACAAGCTCTTTCCCCTTTGTGTGTTCTCTCATCAAGCTCAGAACCCAAAGGTGATTATATATGTACTTTGTTATGTTTCTTGCATCTTCTACAACCGGCCTCACCCAATCAATTTTTCTTATGTCCTCCAAAAGAAGGTCAAGGCAATGAGCCGCACAAGGAGTCCAAAAGAGTGATGGATGTCTCTCCTGCAGTAGTCTCCCAACCGCCACATATCTTGTTTCATTGTCTGTGACAACTTGCACAACATTTTGTATACCCACCTCTAATACAATCTTCTCCAACATAACACTCAAATTCTCTACATTTTTTACTATGTTAGAGGCATCAATAGACTTCAAAAACACCATCTCACCATTTGAAGCCACTAAAAAATTAATGAGGGTGTGGTTCCTTCCATCCGTCCACCCATCTGAAAGAATGGTGCATCCGTATTTGTGCTCATTGTTTCTTTTGATCTTCTAGAATTGTAGTTGCATTTACAACTGCACCCTTGAGCAATTTCTCACTCAAGTCTTTTGGAGAGGGTGTCTTGTACCCTTTCTCTCCAACTGTCAATGTTGTCACCAAGTACTCCAAGTACGGGCTTTTTGCCACATTGAATGGAAGGTTGTTGTAGTTCCAGAAATTTGCACATGTTTTATCCACTTCCTTGTGCATAGCCTTGTTCTAAGTTGTACCTTGCAATGAAAGTTGTGCTCTAGGTATGTTCCTTGGTACAAAAAAAGCTATGTATGCCTTTGCTCGAACTTGATGAAGCAGATGTGCCTCTTCCAGTTCGTATGCGTAGATGACGAGTAGAACCCACAATTATTGCCGCAGCATCCTCTGAATCCTCTATCATTCCAGCCCCAAGTCTAATAGTTTCTGCTATGGCTACATGCACCCTTTCCCTCTCTAGTTTATTCTCCTCTAGCTTTGCTTTCGTCTCTCGCTTTGCCTCTTCCGTAACATTGGGGCAAACCACGGCATCCCGGCAAACAATACATGCAAGGTGATACTTTAGACGATTAATGCCTCCAAAAAATATTTTTCCGCAGAAATTGCAAACCATTGTTCCTGAAACTGCTCCACGTACACCATACTTCCAAGTGAGGGTACGAGCATTCGCAGGAACGGTTCCTGCTAGTGATGTTGACCCAGATGTCAAACCTAATGCCGAGTCTGATGCCATTGTTAAGCTCTAATCTGAAACACAATGCACATTTAAAAAATTAAAAAAACGTAAGCTTAATTAAATTTAACAAAAAAATGTGCCTAAATAACCATATTTCAGTGTAATTTAATAAAAATAACATACCTTTGTTTCCAAATGAGTATTAAAAATTTAAAATGATTCGCAATCACATTGAACGCATTTAAAATTACAAAACGTATTCAATGAATCAATTACAATATGTATATATAAAATTTAAATAATTTAGAACGAATTTGCATAAAAAAAACATACCTAATTGGCTACAAATGGCTATTAAAAATTTAAAAGTGTTCGCTTTTACATTAGATGTATTTAGAATTATAATATGAATATATAAAACTTAAATAATATAGACTAAATTTGCAAAAACTTAAAAGAATTAAAAAAAAAAATTACCTCCAAATGCAATTCTCCAAATTTCCTCTTCGAATTCGCTCAAAAATTCGTTCAACACATGCAATGCAAGCTCAAATGGTTGTGTGGATGAAAATGAAGTGCTTTGGGGCCTTACAAAGGGAAAAAATGTGTTATTTGAGTGGTTTTTGAGTGTTTTCGATGTGTTTGCACATACATTCCGTGTCTGGCGAGTTTTTAGCTCGAACTCACAGAGTATTGGCAAATATTCGCCAAATATTTTCCAATACTCGGCGAGCCCGAGTGGCGAGTTTAAATGCCGAATATTCGTTTGCAAATTTTTTTGGTGAGTACTCGCCGAGCATGCCAACTATGGTATATATCATTGGGTTATGTGTAGGCTAATGTATAACTTGCCTTTATAGGTATGGTTTTACTATTTTTTATGGGTCATCCTGCATGTTGTTACTAACAACCCTAAATTTTGCAAATATGGGGGCCTCCTTTAAAGACTTAAAAAGAAAATGGAATTTATGATAAGGCTGCTTTCCATTTGTTTTATTGTTATTCTCATTTCTTTAAACTCCTTCTCAATCTTCCCCTTGTATTTTCCTTTGTAATATGTTCTTTGTTTTAGGTCCTAATAGGTTTGTGATTTCAAGATCTTGTCTTATGATTTTATTATTTCGTTTGTCCTCTTTCTTTAAATCACATGAGTTTCTTCCATAGGAGGGGCTTACTGTCCTCCTACCTTGATATAGGATCTAAGAATCAAAGGCATTGCAAAAAGAGCACCGCAAAGTAGAGGGAATATGAGCTTCACAAGTTACAAAAAAATTCAAAGCTGAAAGCTTCATAGGATGGCGAGAAACATCACAAAGCTGAAAGCTTTGCGAGACTAAGGGAAGCATAGCAAAACTAGAAAAGCTTTGCAAAGCATGAGAATCATTGTAAAAGGGAGGGAGCACTGCAAAGCAAAAAACAGTGAAACCTATAAGGACATCGCAAAATGCAAGAAGCTTCGTAGGAAGGGCAAAGCACCTAAGCCATGATACCTGCCCAACGATGGGAGCTCCACAAGGCAAGTCAAAGGCAGCAAATGAAAGAGGTCAAAACAAATGTTGTAGTTAGCACTATTCAAGGAGGATCTTGTGGGCAATCAAGAATTGAAATCACTTCATATAACCAATCAAGTTGTACTTTGAGACCAAAGCCTCATGGACCTAGTCTATTTGTGGCCTCCAACACATATCTGCACATCCCCTAATTTGGAAACTACAATTCCCTTTTTGCTGATGTTGGGATTCATAAAAGACACCTTTGGTCAGAAAGTGTGACACCTTCAATGGTGGAGAATTGAGCTCACATTTCAAAGTATATCAAAAAATATGACTGAGTGTTAGGACAAGGACATCTCAAAGTCCTTCATCATACGGATAAAGCAAGAATTGGTCCTTGCCTTCTCTTTATGAATGGTGTGACGAACCTATAAATCACACTAAACACACCAAAAAAGGAGGGAAAGGTTCACAAGGAAAGAACATGGTGCATCCACCTTGTTCCCACAACCAAAGAAAGAATCACAGTCATTGCCTGATGTCGAGCCTGATGCCATTGTTAAGCTCTAATCTGCACCACAATGCACATTTAAAAAATTAGAAAAATGTAAGCTTAATTACATTTTTTTTTAAATGTGCCTGAATAACAAATTTGCGTTAAAAAAAATACATACCTCTGGCTGCAAATGACTATAAAAAAATTACAAGCATTTGATTTTACATTACATGTATTTAGAGCTACAAAATGAATCGATTACAATACACATACATAAAATTTAACTAGTTTAGAATGAATTTGCGTAAAAAAAATGCATACCTCCGGCTGCAAATGAGTATAAAAAAATTAAAAGCATTCGATTTTACAGTACATGTATTTAGAATTACTATATGAATCTATAAAACATAAATAATATACACAAAATTTGAACAAACTTGAAAGAATTTTTTTTTTTAAAAAACCTACCTCCAAATGCAATTCTC
This sequence comes from Taxus chinensis, assembly GCA_019776745.2. Lineage (NCBI taxonomy): Eukaryota > Viridiplantae > Streptophyta > Pinopsida > Cupressales > Taxaceae > Taxus > Taxus chinensis. The sequence goes on from CM034155.1 coordinate 59,040,545, forward strand.
CAAATTCTCTCTTCGAATTTGCTCCAAAATCCACTCAACACAAGCAATGCAAGCTCAAATGGTTGTGTGAGTGAAAATGATCAAGTGTAGGGCCTTGAAAAGAGCCACAACTGTGTTTTTTCAGCATTTTTTTACAGTAAAAACCGTGTTTCGCGTATATACAGTGTATGGCGAGTTAAATACACGGACTCGCCGAGTTGTGGCGAGTACTCGCCACAACTCAGCGAGTCATTCTGGCGAGTTATTATGGTGAATATTTGGTTGAGCAAACGACTGGCAAATACTCGCCGAGTTTTCCGACTATGGTCAAGGCAATGGGCCAGACAAAGGGTCCAAAAGAGTGATAGATGTCTCTCCTATAGTTGTCTCTCAGCCACCACATATGTTGTTACATTGTCTGTGACAACTTGCACAATATTCCAAATACCCACCTCTAAGACAACCTCCTCCAACATAAGGCTCAATTTTTTTGCATTTTTTATTATGTTAGAGGCATCAATTGACTTCAAATATACCATCTCACCATTTGAAGCCGCTAGAAATTTGATCAGAGTGTGGTTTCTTTTATCCACCCATCTGAAAGAATGGTGCATCCGTATTTCTACCATTGTTTCTTTCGATCTTCCAGGGTTGACGTTGTATCTGTAACTGCACCCTTGAGCAATTTCCCACTCAAGTCTTCTGGAGAGGGTGCCTTGTACCCTTCCCTGCAATTGTCAATGTTATCATCAAGTACTACCAGTACAGGCTCTTTGCCACATTGAAGGCAAGGTTGTACAACCAAAAAATCGCACATGCCTTATTTGTTTCCTCATGTGCATCCTTGTTCCATCAAGTACCTTACAGCGAAGGTTGTGCCCCAGGTATGTTCCTTAATAAAAAAAAACCATGTATCCCTTTGTTTGAACTCGATACAGCAGATGTATCTCTCCTACTTCGTATCCGTGGATTGCGAGTAGAGCCCACAATTGTTGCCACATCGTCCTCTAATTCTTCTGCCATTCTAGGTCTAATGATTGCTATTATGAATATTTGCACCCTTAGCCTCTCTAGTTTCTTCTTGTCCAGCTCTGCCTTCATCTCTCGTTTTGTCTCTTTCGTAACATTGAGACATACCACAGTGTTGCGGCAAACAATACATGCAAGATACTTTAGGCAATTAATGCCTTCAGAAAACCTTTTCCCCCAGAAATTGCAAACTACAGTACCCTGAAGTGCTCCACGTATAGCATACTTCCAAGCAACGGTATGGGCATTAGCAAGAATGGTTTTTGCTAGTGATTTTGAGACTAATGTTGAACCTGATGCTGACCCAAATACCATTTCTAAACTCTAATCTGCAGCACAATGTATGTTTAGAAAAATAAAAAACTATAAATTTAATTTTAAAACAACTTTATAAAATTGTTTAAAAAATTGTAAATTTAATTAAAACAGCATTATAAAACCATTTTAAAAAATTTAAAATGCTTTATAACCCTAGGTAACCGTAATTGCAATTTTGTAACTGTAAACCCTACAAACAAGAATAAATTCCCAAAATAATTTAAAAATAACATTTAAAACATCACATTCCGACAATTTTGTTCATTAACGATTATAAACAAGCATAAATAAGTTGATAACAATTAAAATAATTTGGAATCGAATGGAATGCATTCAAACTTACAAATCACATCCGGATACAATATATAAATGATATAGAATGAATTTGCATTCTTGAAAAGAAGGAAAAAAAGAAAACTTACCTCCAAGTGAAATTCTTCAAATTTGCTCTTCAAATTCGTTATAAAATCTCTTCAACTCATGCAAAGGATGCTCAATATCTGTGGGATTACAGGTGAGGGAGGGTGATGCATTTGTAAGACAAAAATCAGTGTTTTTAAGCATAAAACCCACATTTTTCTTGTTTTCCACATCCCTGTCATGTATGGCAAATTTTTGGGTTGAGCTCACCGAATATTCGCAGTGAGCATTGGCGAATATTCGCCTGTTATGAATGGAAATTTTTCAGGGAGAATTGTAACGTCCCAAAATTCACAACCCAAAATGTACAATAAAACTAGCGATTTTTTTTTACACAACACTTACTATTGTTGCTATGATCACAAGACAAACAACACTAGGCCCACATATACACTAACACTCATAATTTTCACTAACCAAAAGAACACAACTTACATATTTACTTTCATATGCATTGTATTTCATTACTTAATGTTGGCTAGATTTTATGCATAGCTTAAAACGTAGGTAGTCATGAGATAAATCTCCCTCATTCAACGGTGAGGCTCTTATGTAAGATGTTTATCAATTTGGTAAAGGTGAATCCTAATAACTATTTCCAGGGATTTTACTTTAATTCCCACAATTGGGCAATTTTGCAGCAAGTAAGCAACTGTGTTGAGGATTATTTGTAGAAGGGGAAAAACAGAAGTAGGGAAAGAAGAAAGGAAGATGTGCTGAATCAACCAATAGGTATCAGAGTTGGTCTCATCCACACAAATTAAATAAACAGATAAAACTCACAACATTCAGCAGTAAGGAAAAAGAATAGCTTTTAAACTAGATCTGAGATAACACAAAGTTTATGTAAAACTTTAAATAGAAGTGATCAGCAAAGCACCATAGACACAAAGTTCTCCGAAAAATCCACCTTTTATTCAATCTTAAGCCTTCGCAACAATCACACCAAGGGTTCCAGCACAAAGTCTGAAAACTCAAGAATGCTATAATTACAAAAGCTCTTGCTAAAGCAAGTTCTGATAAAACAAGTTGTGATCCTTTAACTCGTAGGCTCTTCCTATATTTATAGTGCATAGAGGGCAAATACAAATAGGTAACTTTCAATGGTGTTACAGTATTAGTAGCTTTCCTTGTTTGTTGCCATCTTAGGCTGAAGATTTTGATAGAAGTTTTGACAATTTTACATTACACTAGAACATGCATAATCAAGAACCACACCCTCATTTCTATTTGTATAACAAGTCTTAATTAGTTGCCTTTGATTCAAACTAAGGATTCCCCCTTGATGTACTAATGTGAGGTTTCCACCTCACTTTACTATTTACTAGAGCTTGTTTGAAAATTCCTTTCAATGTCACATTATTGCATTCTCTAATTGTTCCCATGAACCCATGTAACTACATTCTTTAGAAACCTCCATTTTTACTTGGTTCTCCAAAGTCAGTTGTACCATTGTGTTGTTTAGACACTTTCACTCCTCATGTTTTCAAAAGTAAAACTATACCATTTGACAATTTGCATCATACATACACACATACAAATACCTACTACTAGGCTTCTAGGAAATGCACATGAGGGTGGGTTCCATCCTAATCGGGTTAACCGTTTACAATTCCCAACAAGGGGGTTTTAATTTTGTTTTCCATTTACTTGCACATTCTCAAGGGCGTATTCTTTCTTGCATTTTTTATTTTCACTACGTTAGTTGATACTAATATGCACATCTACAACTAAGAACATCTTTACAACTTTCTCTCTTTGCTCAACGGAGGTGATTACACGTATGGCAATCCACACAAGAAGATTACTTTTAGATCATTCTTTTCAATTAAGTTCTTCTTTCCTAGTTCTCTAATGTTAGAAAATCACACAGTGAACACATTCATCATTCTACCCATGAGCATATTATAAAATGGCATTTCAATTTCAGTTAATTGATTCATCTACACCCTTATCAACATGTATAACCACTATTGGAATAAGGCCCACGACATAGAACCCATTTCATAACACCCCAATGCAATAACATTTTCATATTCTATACAAGAATCAATATTTACATTTCCATTAATGACAACAATGAAGGTTTATCCTTTGCAAATACATTACATTCAAATATTACATGTAACTACAAAACCACAAATTGACGCTAATGAATCCTTTTGTCCAAGGTACCTGCAACCAAAAGCATGGTTATCCCTAGAAGCTAGTATGGAAATATCTTATAATCTAGCACATCCTACGTATCCATATTTTCCATTCACGATAATATTAGACTCTTTGCATGCAGTTAGAGAGGGTAAGGAATACATCTTTAGTCTAATTGCATTTCGGTGTTTAGAGAGGAGAAAAAAACACAATATTTCCTAGAAGCAAAATTCATAAAACAACTAAGAAAGGTTTCATACAGTCATGTGAAGGTGTCCTGAAGTCTCTCAACAATTCTTAGGCTTAAAGGTGGTCCCGTGACAGTTTTCCAGTTATAATTGTGAATTTACAAAAGTGACCAATTTAGACAAAGTGGCTACAAAACTGGGTTTGGAAACTAGCATACAGGACTCAAACACACATTCTGTCAATTCCCATCCACTCCCCTATATGTAGAGAATCCCTCAAAATTGACGGAACTCTTTTTTGACAACTAGGGTTCAATCTACGCCTATCTTTCCAAAGCTAATGATTGTAAATGCCCCAATTCGCTCCTACTGCAGAACGACAAGTGGCCTACAAAACCCACTTGAAAAACTAGCTCCCAAGGTAATTTTCTCAAAACTTAAAGTTGGTTACAATTGTCATGGTGAAACTCTAGAGGTATGTGGTGGTAAATATCTATTTCCCAACACGGATCCCTAAACCACGAGCCAAAACCAAAACAAATTTCTAACTTTTGGCAGCTGTCCCATGTTGCGAAACAGCCAACTAGGCTCAGAAACGTATGTCGTTAAATAATCAAACAATCACTTAAAGTGATTTTAAGGGTTGATGTGACATTCTATGTCACCAAGGAACACAATCAAATGTTGGCATATCCGCTACGAGAGTCAGAGAGGCATTTTGCACGTCATTTTAAAGTGTCTTTATTAACTTTTGCAAAGTGTTTAAGGTAGAGTGTTTATACGAAATCTTGCGTTCGACTTACAACTGGTGATGACATTTTTCCAAATTTGCTCGCTTTAGTTTTCAATTAATCCCGAGTCACATTCCGTGAGCAAGGTCACATTCCAAAATGGTCATTTTGGATTGTGTGGAAATGAATTAACTTTTAATAATTTGAGCAACTAAGGTTGGTTTTATTTAAACGACACGCCCATTATTTGATTTTAATTTCGATGCAAATATGAAGGGACAATTAACAAAACGAAAATCATGCTAGAAAGAGGAAGAAAACCATGTCTGGTTCAAACAATGAGACGGTGTACATGAAGCACTCCCGAGCCATCCGCAAACAAAAATACGTGAGACCACGAGCTAGGCACATACCACTTCTCTTAGTCATTTTTTGAACTACTTCATGCCCCGTGATTGATTCCTCCTTCCCCAAAACCACCTCTAGGCATTTTTCCAAGTAGTTCTCATGCGTTGGAAGAGAGTAAAGGAAAACTCTAAACTTGGCACGGTTGGAAGTATACTGGCAAGGTGAACTGATCAGGGTTGCACGCTAACATTTATAGATTTATAATCATTGAAAGTTTTTAATTTTATTAAGCTAGTAGGATATTTTTCTGTGCATTCTTAGTAGGTTACTAATTTGAATTTTCTAACGAACTTTTTTGTAATAGGTGGCTAGTAATTCTTCCACAAAGCGAAATTGGAGTACTTATAACTTTATCCACTCAGCTAAACAAAACAAGTTGGCATCGAAAAAAGTTGAGGATTTGGTATATGTGCATTCCAATTTGCACCTCTTGCCACACAAGTTTGAGGACTATGTTAGAGGTCCTCACAAACTTTGGGATCTTCTTCCAAAGACCGCAGACTTGGATGCCTCTGCAGCCACTCTTGCCCAACTTTCAATATTTGATGGCGAAGATGACATTCAAGGGAGTTCACAAGGAATGGAGAGTGGAACTAATGAGAGTGGAGCTAGCGCGAGTGGCAAGCAAGAATTTTATTTTGAGAAAAATCTAGATGATATATTCTAGATTTGTTTGTATTCATGTTGACATGATATTCATATATCATATGTATGGCAGCCACATTATCAATGAAATGTAAAATCTTAAGTATATTATATGTTTTGAACATCGATCCTAGTATATTTTTCAAGTTTTGTTTGTATTCATGTTGACATGATATTCATATATCATATGTATGGCAGCCACATGATCAATGAAAATGTAAAGTCTCACGTATATTGAATGTTGTGAACATTGATCCTACTATAATTTTCAAGTTTTGTATTTGTTATGGACTAAAAACTGAGTGTGTGTGTGTGTGTGTGTGTGTGTGTGTGTGTATAAATTGTTTAGTATATATGTACGGACATATCCAAGACGTATCGTACCCAAGGGTTTTTTAAAATCAACGTATCAGCGTATCGAACCCAAACCTGTACCCGTTTCCTGGCAACATAGTTTCCCTTTGATGCAATTTCTTGGAAGGTGGCTTTGCTAAAGGACAAACATTGTCCAAATGTAAACTTTGGTTTTCCACAATTAATCATAGATCGTATTTGCAAAACCAAAAGTTCTTTGCTTTTCCACAAACAAAGTTCCAATATTCCTTTGACTCGGTTTGATGTTGTGGCATTGATTTCAATTGTCTAATTGCAAAGACAATGCCAATTGGAACTAATAGCTACGGACTTAGACCATACATGTCAACTACTTTCCCACTGGTGTGTGCTCCCTACACATTTAGTCAATCCCACTAGATTTTTTCCTTCTAGCTCTAATAAAGGCAATATGAAGAGCAGCAAAGATCACCTAGCAATGTTCTAGGGGTTCAATAACTCCACACCATGTGGTATCAATCCTAGAACTCATGGATGCACCCTAGATTAGAACCCTTCTCATAGGAAATATAGATTGGACAACCATTTATTCTTTGATGATGCTCATATGTAGTAGCATTTGCCTTCACGATGATTTGATATATATCCTATAGTGCCTCTCGTCATTCTCAAGTGTAATCATTGGAAGGATCAAGGGGTTGATAAAATTGATGGATGCAAAACCAAGAGCTACAATCAAGTTGGGGCATAATTAATTGTTAAAGATGATGATTTCCCACCAATACCACCTGCATGTTTTGTCTTCAAAGGAACTTACGAAGTTAATACATGGATTTTCATGTCTAAAACCTTCTTTCCTTGTGGCTATCTTGATATCTCCATTCAAGAGTTTCTTAATTATATCTATAATGTCGGATTTGACTTGCATGGTAGACTTGTGTTTTCTATTGTCATACTTGACTCTATTGAGTTTTTGATATTATGAAAAATCAAATTTTAATGTTGGTAAATTTCCCTAGGCACAGAACAATTCTAGCAATTTTGAGGGGTGTGTGAATTTCCACCATTGTTTTTTGCAAAAATCTTGAACAATAATCACTCGTTATTAATTGAATTTTTAATACTTTAAAAAAAATTAAACATTTAGGTGTTTACAATGCAATTATTTTTTATGCTCAACACCAGAAAGAGAGTATAGTGGAAAACTATTTACCATTCAAGTAACTACCTGCTTTGAAATCATGCTATTAAGAATGTACATAATCTATATCATTGTATGAGTAAGTTCCTGTAGCCTAACAAAACCATACCTCTCTCATATCTAGATGTCGACTCCGCAGCTTGTTTCAAAATATTTGAAGAATTATAATCAATGAAAATAGACATTCCCGAATAAGGCTTTGAGGAATCTTCAACTGCAGATATAAAGTGTTCAGCCACCTACATGGAAACCTCCAGTAAATAAACATATTATAGCATTGTCCTTTTTCAGTTCCTACTACAAATTGCAAATTACTAAAAACAATATTGTTGTGTCGTCTAATGTGGTTAAGAAATAAAACTTTATCATCTACTTTCAAAACTGAAAAAGGAAAAAGTTGCAAATCGCTACACCATACCACATGACATACAACCCTATGTGTGATTGGGCAAGCATGCAAATACCTTCAAAGGTGTAATTTTCCCAGATAAATAGGCTTTTGAAAAATCACAAATCGTCCAACGGCGAAAAAATGGCACCGTATTCGATGTCTGGTTATCTAAGGAATGTCGAGGAAGGCAACTCAAAGCTTGATTAACACGCTCTAGTGGAGAAGAAACAGGATTGATGCAAACTGTTTCTTGTTCATTAATCTCTGATACAATGTAAATCAATAAAATACATTTTACTCCGTCTATTTTTGCAATGAGCACACGAAAAGGAAGGTCTTTATTGTTTCACAATAAAATGAATCAAATAACATTTTATGTTTAAAACACAATGCAAGATCAAACTTGCAATGAAAAGACATAGACATCTTTTCAATCAACCACTAGTCGTATAAGCTGAATATACAAACATGTTAAATTTCCTGCCAGATTAAAGAAAAATAATACCTTCGTTGGGATATTTTGGAAAATACATGGGAGGTTCCTTATAGTGCCCATATGTGAATAACTGCAACAAAAGAAACACATGATCAAAGGTTTATCATAAACGCCAATACATAGGAGGTTCACATAGAAGTATCATATTTCAACAATTTGAATTGTAGTTTAAACATTATGCCATTTTTGCAAATTCAAATGCGATCTTAGTCCATGTACACAATTAGAGGTTCATATCAATACAGATTTATGCAAACCCAATATGTATGTTTCACATTTGCTAAACTATATTTTTTTTAAAAAAATTAGCTCCCTACTACCATCGTTCCATGTCCTTCCCTTCTGACCTGCATCTCAAACCCTCCTTTCAAACTAGAAGCTTTGGTACCATTCGAGCTAAATGTTGAGTGGCCCAATGCTTCAGATCCTCTACAAAGAGGCCATGGCCTCCACGCTTCCCTCTTATCCCACACAAAAATCCAATACAAACTCTAAATTTATTGTCACAAAAAAATGGCTCCACAAAGCAAAGATCAGTTGCAGGCGTTTTTGCAATATCATGCTAGTAGATCCATTTCCATACCTGATTTCCCAACAAAAAAGGTATATGGCTACTACCTAAAACTGGACATGCCCCCGAAGGTCTCTTTCAACATCAACAAAACAGAGCATGGGTCATGGATCGTAAAGGATAAGGTGTTGATCTGCATATTCATGGATGCCTACCCAAGACCAAGGACCTAGGACTGTGAGATGTGGGTGCAAGGAAAGTGAGACTTTGTAGGTTCAGCAGACATACTAGAGATGCCTAAGGGGTATTTAACAAAGAGATGGTGCCTTTCAAGGAGGCCCTTGGTTTATGAAGAAATCTGATCTGTTACTGAAACAATGGTCCTCTGCATTTGATCCAAAGTTTTATCTGCCAAGAACAGTGCCAGTTTGGGTCTGCTTGAGAAAAATGGGATCGGCTGTCGGTGAATGCATAACACCTTTGGAGTTCTGTAAAAACTCAGGATTACTAAATTATGCCCAAATTTATATCAATATTGACCTAGAAAATCTACTTCCAGACAAAATCATTCTGGAAATAGGAGGTATAGAATGGAATCGTCCATTGGATCATGAAAACATCCCCTTCAGGTGCAGAATTTGCCATGAAGAAGGGCACCTAGCTAGGCTATATCCTACAAAAAAGCAACATGCCCTATCCTCACTAGTGATAACCCAGCAAAAAATCACTCATAAAGAGATTCAGAATCTATTTGCACCTGTTGAGTCAAAACAGTGACACCCGCAACCTTCAAATCAGCAAAAGCTCTTAAAAAAATGTCTCAAATAGTGTACCCAAGGAAGGGAAAAGGGAAAAGCATGTCAAACAACTTAGTTATCTCTTGCAAACCTTTTTGATGCACTGGTAGATACTGAGATGATGGAAATGGTAGGTATCCAAAAAAGCCTATGAAGATATTCAAGCCAAATCTGAAGATCCTTCCAAATCCCACTCCAACAAATCAGTGCAAATGAAAGCTAAGTACCCCAGCACCCCTCAACAATATTTACAATTTTCTTGAAAGGCTCCTTATTTGGAAATTTGTAATAAGGAAAACAAATACAACCAGCAAGAGGATCTTATTCCTGTGCCTCTTCAAATTCGGGAGCCTAAAGTAATACAGGATACAAAGAAGAAACAAAAAACAGCAAGGGAGTATATAGACTCGGATGAAAATACAAGAGTTGACAAATCCGCAGATAAAATGATACAATTACGGGCACTCCTTTTTGATGAATAAATGGTTTGATGATTGTTGAATACTACTTTATTGTGATATCTCCATTGGCGTAAATTGGGATGTGTTATTAAAGTAATATCTTAAATGATGGGGCAGTTTATATATTTTAGTGTTATGGCAGTTGGAAACTTAATAGTTTTTATATTTATAAAACGATGAGTTTGAAGATCTGAAATATTGGTTGGTTCTTTCTCACATAAAAGAGATGCAACTAATAGTTGATATTCTTAAATAGAACCTTAAACAATATAAAAGAATTATGATTGAATTATATATGTGTGTGTGTGTGTGTGTGTGTGTGTGTGTATGAATTCTTGGCGATATTAAAACATATATGATCTGTTTTCATAATTGGACATTAGTCCTTGATATAGGAAAAAGGATATTTTCCTTGAAATCAATCATAGAGACTTAACTGAAGATCTTGTTAAAATGTTATGAATATAATAAGAGAATGGTTGACTGTGTTCTTCCTTAGGCAGATTTCTTTAATCAAAATATGGAATGCTTGAAAAAGAATTAAATGGAATTTAGACTTCATCTTCATGAAGTCTAAAATAAAGGCTTTAAATAAACTTGTTTAAGCTAAGGCTGAAATAACAAAGAATCTAATGAACACACGTTCATAACATTAAGATCAACCTTATTGTTATAAGATTTAAGTTGTTTCGTTTAAAGACAAACTTAAACATGTAATTGGAATGGTTAGGAAGCAGATTTTACCTACGTACCTACCTCTCATGTAGTTTCAACTTATAACCTGTTATCTAATTTCCGCCACCACCCGCTGAAATTAGATAACAAATAGATTCATGTTGTGAGTAATCAAGGTAGTTCTGAGAGTCTCGGACTGAATACGAAAGGAGTCAAGCCTCCGGCAACTTTGGGAGGGACTAAGCCAAATCACGGTGAGAAAGTTGAGCCCGAAACGAGTGAACTCGAAGCAAAGTAATGAACTCGCAGAAGGTGCCATGTGTCAGCCCGGCGCAGTTCCAAAAACAAAAAGGGAAGAATGAAATCTCAAAACCTCGCGGGACTTCCACGTGGAGTCGGTGATAAGGGGCCCGCCAAGGAAAGGATCCCGTATTAATGAACAATGAGTCCCATTGCAAGCTCAAGAAAAATAGGAGCCGCGGAGATGCCGCGTGTCAACTCAGGGCATTTCAAAAGATGCAAGAAAAGCAAAGACCCTAGGGATGCGCTTGGCCTCTACGTGGAGCTCGGCGCAAATGGACTCCAATCCCGAAGCAGGTTGCAAAAGATTGGCGGCAGGTCAATGCCACGTGTGAAGCAGTAATAAAGACCACCTAGAAGTTTTAAAATGCTCAGATCGTTCAAAAGGTACGAGAGGAGAGGAAATTCTACCTACATTCAAAGGGCCACAAACGGAGCATTTCTTAACGAAGCGCCTTAAAATAGGTGTCGTTGGAATCATGGCTCAAAATCCAATGCACAACAATTGAGGAGTTCGGATATGTATTAAAGATTTGAGGGTGTATTCCTTAAAAGATGAGCCTGGTTCAAGGGAGGCGGTTGGAAAGTAGTTGAGTATGCATTGAATGAACATGGCTCTCATTTCTTCAAAGCAGATCATGGGGCAGTGTGAGACAGATTTCGCAAATCTATTCCTGTCACTTCATCTCATTTATTACAATTAGGAAGTGGTCGGAAAAGTAGTTCCGTGATTGTTCTCTTCTCTTCTTCTCATTCTATATATTGTAATCGGGGGGCTCACTAAAAAGAAATCGAGAGTTGATCATTTTTCCTAGGTCCCTATTTCTTCTTTGCTAGGGTAGGAACATGGAGCTCAAGCCTTCTTCCTAAGGCCTTGTAATGGCATTTTTCTTGCCTCTTACCTGATGATTGTTGTGCTGTGCACAATTTTGGAGCAATATAATTTGTCCTGTGATGCATTTCGTTCATCCTTTGCATATTTTATTATCTCTAATAGCCTTTATTCACTGTCGGTATACTATGCATGTTTCTAAATGTTCATTATCAATTTTGGAAGCTGTGCTTAATGAGTTTTGAATTCGTGTTATGCATGAATCTATCTTTGGCTTGTGGTGCATTTCATCCACCCTTTTCAGTGCTCGCCTTTTCTCATTTCAAACAGATGGATTCTTGATTAAACTTCTTCTTTTCGGCGCATCGCTTCTGTTAGTTTTGTGTTATGTTTGATTTCTCTCTAACCCTTATCTCACACCACAGAGAACAGACAGCTTCTTTAAAATCTGGAGGTTACCTTAGGGCGCACATCCCACTAACCTAAGGTATCCAACGACTCTGACAGTTCATCAGCAAAGATAATCGTCGACATAACCTAACAGGTTAAATGATGCTAGTTGAATCTTTAAGCGTTGTTATCATTAATCTTTAAGACAGTGATTAAATGGGTTAGTAAACTTGTAACCTTAAGTACGTTAGTCCAATTGAGGAAACTCAGTTGGATGTTGGTACACATCAACTGCAACATAGTACCTTCGTAACGACAGGAGTCGTTATGAGGATACTAGGATGCAGTTGCTATGTCTCAACACCCCACTTAGTTTGTTTAACTTGATTGACATAAGTGTAAGACTGGATCATGGTTCTACCCTATACAGGGGTAGGAACATGATCTAGTGTCAAGGTCAACTCATGTTGACTTAGGATAACTAGACACACCCAATCGACGTAAGTCGATTGAGTATGTCTATGTACCCTTACTCACCATGAGTAATCTTCCACACTAGTGCATGTTGCTAACCTTGTCTAGTGTTAAACCTTGAATCAAATTGAACTGACAAAAGTTAGGAAAGGCCACTCTAGATAACAGACAAGTGTGGTGAGGGACTTATTCCGTTTGACGAGTATGTTGTCTAAGAATGTAAACATGATAAGCATGTTTAAAAACTTTGGCCAAAGTATCGCAAGTTGTTGGTTGCGTTGTCCTATGTCACCTAGTCTAAGATGCAGGATTTCAAATGAATATCTATAACAGATATTCAGATAGGCCTCTTAGACAGAACACTTGGGTGCCCTTAAAAAGGTAAAAGAAACCAAGTATAAGTAGTATACACACTATTGAGTTAACATGAGAGATCGGTTTGATACCAAGTCATGAAATGAGAGATCGGTGTTTTATCGAGTCATTTACAACTGCGTATGGTTTTATGTTATGAGATGGATTGGCATTGGAATGTGTGTTCTGAATTATGTAAGAAAAAAAAAAAATCCCTTGTTTCTAAAGTCTTAAAATGGGAATGTTACATAATATCTTATACCATTGCAATCAACTTGCCAAGACGAATCCAACGACTACTACTTTGTGCAAGGGAGCGAAAAAATTCCCAAAAAAAATCTTTAAAACCTCTAACAATAATACTACACTAACAAGAAAAAAATCTTATAAATCATTAGTTATGTTTTTTCAGCTAGAACAATGCTAGGCTAGACCAGAAAAGAATGTGTCATAGAAACCCTTTCCCAAATTGAAGCTCTGCTACCGCTTGTAATGAAATTACTTAGATTCCGCAATAATAGATTGAATATTCAAACACAGAAACACAACAATAGTAGTAATTTGTAACTATCTGAGAAAAATACAACAAATCCACAAGAGATGATAGAGAACATAGCAAAACACTGATTTTATATGACTCGGCTACTTTGAGGGAGAAACCTCCACAACCTTACAGTAAGAATAGAGTACGCAATATGATGATCAAGTACTAATCGTTACCTCTTATACTTACTCTACTTAGGCTATGGTTACTCCATAGAATATAGAGAAATGTGATATGACAAGGTAAGAGAGTATGTTAGCCACAATCTGCCATATATATCCTAATATATGGAAGATTTCAGAAACTGTGCTCTATACCATGTTGAAAATTCCTCTACACCATGGTAAGCAAACTCTGATATTAAAGAACCCTCAACTAAGTAGCCCAAAATTGAAAGGCAATCAAAATTGTTGAACTTTGAATGGTGGAATCTATAATCACTTACAGTAGAGAAACGCTAACTGAAAAATACTCGGATCTATTATAAATGACGTCATTGCTTTATATAATCACAAAAGCAAAAGCTATAATGCTTCGGAACACACTCTAGAAAAACTGAATGAATAAAACACCTACCCTAGTTCTTATAGCTGAAGAAGAGACCCTCAATCCTAAAATTGAATCCATCCCAAAATTCAATCAACCCTTGACCTTATTTTATCCTAGGAATCTGCCCCTTAAATAGACAAGGTCAAACTTTACAAAGTAAATTAATAAATATAGAATTGTTTGTTCTAAAACTGGAAAACAAACTACATAAAAGCAACTGCTAAATCCGGACAGCCAAGAATAGGACTGCCAAGACTGGGAATTCTGTTCTCTATTTCTGTACGCTTTGTTGAAGCACTCCCTGTAATGTCCCCTTTTCCAAATCAAAGACCTTTGGCCCTTTATGTCTACCCGACAACCAAAGGGGAGTTTTTAAGGGTGACATAACTTTATTATTTTTATTATATGGTGCTATTGTTTCAAAAAATAATAATATCATGAAAAAGCACATATAATAAATAATAAAGTATAATGATGAATTAAAATGTCAAAAATACAATTAAAAATAATTGTACTGGAAAAGAGAAAGTGCAACTTACCTTAGGGAGTCAATTTTTGGGAAATGTGCCAATCAGCCCAAAAAGGGAAAATGCGCCCAGCATAGGAGAATGAAACAATTTTTATTGGCTGATTTGGGGGTGGTGGTTGGCTGATCTCCCTTTAAATAAACAAGTCGACTTGTAGAGAGAGCATCCAGATTTTTATTATCATCTACTGTATTGCTAAGAGCTCTGAGCTTTTACCAGAAAATCCAAGGACGAAACCCTTGTGAATTTATCTCTTGCGGACGAAAACCCCAGGAGATTGAGAGGGGATTTCACTCAGAAATTCCTAGTGTTCTTCATCAGACTTCCAGGTTCAGTTCAGCCATGTGTGGAAAGGGAATTGAAGGTGTTTTCCAGTGATTTGCAACCAGCAGTTGGATCAGTCCCTTGTAAACAGGCTGGCAGCGAATTCAGAGGTATTTTCATCTGAAAATATTTGTCAAATAATTGCTATCATTCTGTAATCTGATCGCTGTACTTTTTTTTATCATTTCTGGAGTGTATTTTGAAGATTTTCAATCTGAATAATAACAGACTTCAGATCTGATTTTATGGGCATTTTGGATTGTTATAAGTTCAGTTTTCTGTGTATTCCAGCCCCCAAATATCTGGGCAGTCATTAGAAATTAGAAGTAATTTTATTGGGTGTGATTTACATTGATATCTCTCCTAGAATCTAGTCGCACTTTCCAGATCTGTACCAGGGATATTGTCATAAATACACATAAAACTGTATTTGCTGTTTTTGCTTGATTAAAAATCAGTAGAGTACAAGAGGGATCCATCCAGGGATCTTTCACTCCCAGGTTCCATATGTGCACCCTGCTGGAGGACGCATTCTGAAGGACCATGATCTAACATCCATGTCCTAGTAGAAATATCCTCTTGGTAAGTCTGCAATTCTTCCTCCTCGGACCTTGTTGTGATACAATCAATAAAAAAACTACCACAATACTCAAAGATTAAACTGTTGTAATACCAATATGATACATAATTTTTTGAGTTCGTATGTGCAGGAAATTATTTGTAGATTGGATTCTATTCCTACTTGAATTACCCTTCGAATGGAAATGCTAGAATGTAGATTATGCTGAGATTTGGCATGTATTTGTTGGTAGAAATACAGCATGAAAAAATAGCAGAATTCAAATGCAAACAAACACAAACACGAGAAATTTTCACCCTAGAAACCCCAGTATGGGGAAAACCAACTTGGTGTGTCAACTGATCACCGTCTCTACTCCCTTCAACTTGGGGAATTACAAAGAGCATAATTTAGAGTGTGTTTATAGTGATTCACTATTGCTACACTTCTCAACTTTTTGTTATCTCACAAATTTCCTCAGCTTACAAACAACTGACTTCATTACTTTCTCACTTCCTATACGCATGCCTTTACAATGTGCTATGCCTCTTAATTAACAAGTGTTGGAGGTGTCCTTTCATGCACTAAAGAACCCCCTGCCTTCAGGAATTAGAAGAGACAGTTTCTTGGTGGCCCCAGAAAAAATTGCCTATTTGCAGGACAAAACCACTAACACAAACAAAAATACCACTGTCACAAATGGAACTGCCACTGTCACTAATGAACCTGCCCAAAGCATGAATAGAACTGCCTGTTTGAGGGAATAAAACTACCTTGGTCACTGTATAGACCAAACCCTGTTGCATTTCTAAATTTGAAGAACTCTTGGTGGTTTGCTGAGGGTGATGTTTTTCATGATCCTTATGAATCAATGATGAGTGGATTGTAGCTGGAAAGATAAAGTTTCTCACAAGTCGAACATATTGTAGGACAATTGTAGTTTACAAAACCATGGATTGTGTGGCTAACCATCTAAGAAGTGTATGATGCCTCGTGGTAAGGACGTGTGGATCCTCTAGGGATGGTAGCAGAGTAGAATCATCAATTCCCAAGACAATTGTAGGAAGTGAAGACGACAAGCTTGGTTATGCATGTTGAGCCAACTTTCTACATGGAACTATAGTGCAGATGTTGTATGGTTGTTCATGAGAATCTGTGATTTATTTTGCAAAAGCATAATCTGAAACGCTCTCATCATTTCTTCCATTAGCTTGGTCTGGTTCTGTCTGAATGAACATAAATTGTTCAAGAGCACTAGCATGACTGACAAGGATCCATTCGAGAGTGTTAATACCTGTTAATTCTTATGAGGATTGCCATGTAGCTTTTGGATCCACTCCAAGTTGCAAAATATTAAAAAAACAATCATCTTTTTGTTTGAATTGCAATTGGGAAAAACACAATTTAGCAGTTTTGGAAAGCCAATTTCTCAAGGTCGTAGATCACTCAATACAACTCATAATATTTAATGTCACCATTTTCCATAAAGCTCTCAAAAATCACTTTCTAACAAGAACTGTTCTAAAAATATGCTTTTGTTAGGAGAAATATACACTAAATGAGGCATTTTCTAGAAAATTTCAACACAATCCCTGGAACTAATACATAAGTTTGGGAAGCTACGGCCTTCTAAGAGGTTGTGGTGCCAATTTGAAGAACATCAAGGTTGAAATAACACTCCCAATATGAAGGTTGCTGAAGAGACTGGATCTAGTGGAACGTAGGAGGTAGGAACCAAGGAGACTAGATCTAGTGCCTTGATCAAGAAAGGCCGAGGGAGGTTAAATCTAGGAAGGGTAAAAGATGGAAACCTTTGAGACGACTAGATCCAATACCAAATGACATGTATAAACAAGGGAGTAGATCTAGTGGAGAAAAAGAGGTAGAAGCCCTCAAAAAGACTAGGTTGACGGCTTGATTAGGGGGCCAAAGAATGTTGGATATGGTAAGGGTAAAAGATGGAAACCCTCAAGAGGACCAGATTTAAATGTCAGGATTGATAAGATTTGATACCAAATTATATTAATTAAGACAATTGCAGAAACAAAGAGAGCTGACACAAAAGATTGCCACAATTGTACATCATGTACACTCATTTGTATTATGTATATATAAATTACTAACGATGTACAAGTAAGCTTCTAAGATAATAGAAATGCACATAGAGATATGTATAAAATTTAAGAATATACAATAAGCCAATGTGACTATGTAAAATATTTGATTAAACACACTAAGCGTGTTTGACTATATTGAATGAAATACAATAGCCTAAGTGGCTACGTCTCTTCGATAATAAATGAATAACAAAATCTGTCAATACACTACCCCCATACCTTAAATTTGAAAGTGACATAGCCATACCCTGTGCACTGGTAACATAGTCAGACACAATCAAATTCTCACAAGGCTATGTGGAACTCCTTGATGCCAAATCGCACAATTTATGAGACTAGACTAGGTATGACCCTCCATCTACTAGTTGTTAAAGCTTCTCCCCACATCCCTCCAGATAGACTGCATCTTACAACTTGAGTGGAGAAAATAGAGTGCTAGAACTCAGTTGGGCTCAAATGAATGAAAATAAATGCTTAAATGCTCTATCCCTGACCATGGGGCTATCCAAAACAAGTATCTCTTGGAAGAATTTTCTTCATTATAAATAAATATGCAGTACATGAAAGCTTAGCAAACCCTTTTTCCTTCAAGATTGCAGTGCACAAAATTTGTTTCAGCTCCCAAGTAGCAATTGCCAACTGGGTCAAAAGCAAACAATGGTAAGTCCAAACCATAGGAAGCATTAATGCTAAAGGTTTGCACATTGTTAGGTATATTTAACATTGATGATATGATCTTTGCTACATAATCAAACAAAATTCTTTCATGGGATTTTGAATTGCAAGGGCTGGTTGTCAATCGCCTCAAGCCATCACCAAGAAGAAACCCATTCAGTTGAGTTAAATGTGTTTATAGCATGTACAATATGTAAATTGGTGGAAGTAATATAGTAGCGTTGTGTTATATATATCAAATTGTGTTTTTTCAGTGCTACAAACATTTGAATAAGTAAAAGTAACAGAGCATGTGTACCTCATGGAGCAAATTATGTTTTTTCAGTATGTACATTGCAATTGGACTAATGATGCTTGTCTCCATGAGCCATACAAAAATTCTGATGAAGAGACCTGCCATCCGTGGCGCTGAAGACCACAAATACAGAAACGTTAAGGCTACTAACTACCAATGCAAACCAGGTGATATGCATATTTCGAACAAGGATACACAGCTGCTATTAGGTGTCAATAATGACGACATTTGATGACTTGAATTTTCCCATTTAAACCCATGTTATTATTTATACTTTGCCTTTAATCTTCACAATCAGCTTCCAAAAACATGGGAGTTTACAGCCTAAATGAATCTATAATGAAACAAATATCAGAAGCCTGAGTTGGGCAATTATTTCGTTACTGCTAATCCCGCATTCAATTAAATATACGAAAAAATTTCAGCTCCCAATTCAAGTTTCACCATTTGCAGAAATCTGATTTTCCTGCTTAGTAGCATGTACATTAAACATTTAACAATGTAAGTTACTAATCTCGTTTGTTTCAATGCGTAAACGCTGACGAATGCACAATCCTTGTATACCGAAAATGATGCTTAAGAAACTGACCCTTGACATTAGCACGGAAAATAATGTTTGAGAAACTGACCCTTGACATTAGCATGGAAAATAATGATTGAGAAACTAACCCTTGACATTAGCATGTAGGTACTCTTCACTGCTTCCCTCTCTAAGATCCATTTCCTCCACACTCTTGAAAACTCTTCCCATCTTCACGCAGAGTTTCAGTCCTTCAAACAAATAGATGAAACGGAATCTACAGTAGGTATACCAAGAAAGAGGGGGCCAAAAAAACAGCAATTCTGAAGCAAAAATTAGAGGAGGAAATGCATGTATTTGTAAGGCTCAAGGCATGTAAAACTTACTGTACTATGGTGAGCAATAGAAGAGCGAAGCGATCGAACATGAAAGGGGGTCACAAGGCATTCGATCATTAAAATATTTTGTATAGCAGTTGAAATAGAGATATATATCGATGAGTTCATATGCTAAAATAGGCAGAGGTGACATAGGTTGGGAGTTGGTAGGCTGATGGTGGATACTTAGGTAAGCACTACCAGCGGAGGGTTGAAGAGGTCAATTTGGACGGAGCCTCCAACAATCCATATTCAAATGAACCTTCATTGTTTTCTCCGCTCCCTCCTTACAAAAGACTCTGGTTTCACCATCTTTTCATCGGAATCAATCGTTTTTTTATACACATTTTTTTTTTTGTTATTTATTGACGGTCTTTTGGACAAGAGGTCCTATTCGGCAAAACTTTTCCAAGAATCAATGATAGTTTAAATTTTTATTTTACTTAATATTCTTTCATTGTCTTTGATATTTTACTCTAATAGACATGTATTAAATTAATCTCAATTTGAACTATTTTATATAAATCATCATGTTTGTATGTAGTGCATAGATAAAATACGAGAGTGTATTTACTTTAGTGAGCTTTCAAGTTCAAAGGAAATGATATTCTCCTCTTTGATACTCCACTATAATACATATAGTTGTGTTTTATGGTAGGGAATTGATGGGTGAGAAATTTAGTTTTCCATTATTTGTGGGTTGTTTGTTTAGATTAATATCTTAATCTAACCCACTTCATTTCTTTCCCATATAATTCCACATCTTTCTTTTCCACCACAATAGATTGACCTTATGTCATCAAATAAAATAAAATAAAATTGTTCCATCTTGTTACAATGAGTTTTTCAAGTGTGGAAACTATTTCACCAAATGTAAGCATGTAATGTCCCCATTTTAAAAGACCCTTAGCCTATCATTCTTTGTGGGCTTTAAGGATGTTGCAAGGGGAAAATTATATTAAATAATTAGATAATATTGCCTCGAGAGTGATTTTAATCATTTGGCATTATAAAGCAATATTTATTTAATTATTTAATATTTATGGAGTAAGTAATATATTTAATTATTTAATTAAATTCCCAAAATATAAATTAAAAAGGGGAATTAATAAAATAATATTCAAGTGACTTTTAATGTCATAAAGACCCTTGGAAAGGGGACGCCACACTTAGAGGGGGGAATTAAAATTAAAAAGGGGAAATTATAAGCATGCCTTATAATTTCAAATTATGGTTTTCCCTCCATAAGGGAATCACTCCACCTTAGGAAGAATCTATAAATATATGCTTTGACATTGAGGAAGGTTATGTTATGATGATATTTATTTGATACTCCATGCTTGGAGATGGGATGTATGCCCTAGTTCTTGCATTTTGCTCTCTCTCATTTGGAAGCCATTTTAGAAGATATTGAAGATTTTATTGTGATCTCTTGTGTTGGTGTTGGCGCATTTACTTGGATGAAAAATCTGCATATTATTGAATGTTGTGAAGGGTTTTATGGTGCTTTTATTTATGTTGTTACTGCTGAGATAATTTTAGCCATAGCGACTTGGTTTGGTGATGATTTGTTCATGTTTTGATGTCATAAATGCTAGATCTGTAAATTTGTTATGTGTTATTAATTATTTCATAGCAAAGGGCTAATTTTTGGTGTATTTGGAGGCTAGGAAAGAGCTGGAAATTAATCCTCTAACCCTAGCGATTTGAAATCAATTTTCTGGGGTTGTTTTGGCTAGGTTTTAATGCTCAGAAAATTCATATCCTTAATGCAGAAGAAATCCCTAAATTTCTAGTTTATTTTGCATCTTGTTTCATAGAAAAACTTTAAGTATTGAAGGAACTATGAATTTTCCAAGTTTTAGTTGCCATGGGTGCATGAATATTGATTACCTGTTGTTATAAAATTCAGATCTGCAGTTTGGGGTCAATTTGATATTAAATGTGATTATGGAAATTATGAGAAATAAGGAGAAGGTGATTTCATAATTTTTGGAGTAGATTTGGTGCCCTAAATGTGTTGGGGGACCTACTTTTCAAGTCAAAATTAGGGTTTCATATTGGTTGTACGAAATCCGGTTTTTGCATATTGTTCTTCATATTTTGTGACCCAAAATCCAAAGTTTGAAGATTTTTGCTTGGATGGTTAAGCGGGAATTGATTTTAGAAAATTGCAGCAATTGGGGTTTTAATTTTTAACTAATTATTTGATGTTAAAAATCAAATCTAGGTAATATTAGTTTTCTAAGTAGTTTTCCCATCTAACCCACCACCTTGGCATAATCCAACCCCACTTTGGGTTGTATTATTTCCAACATTGGGTTATTTGAGGTCAAACTAAGAAGATCTAATCTTCCTAGGGTGATCCGGATAATTAATTTTTGCATATTTACATAATATCCCGAAGGGGGATATTACAAAGCACCAAACTTTAAAGCAAGATATTGACATCCTTGGAAAGGGGATTTTGAAAGACATTCTTCAGCACAATACAATCTTGTGTAAAAGTTGGGTAGGACCTCAGTGTCTTCATAGTCATTGGAAAGGGATTACATGTATGAATGGATGGGTTACAAAGCTTCTCTTCGAAGGAATGGGGTTTCAAGGATCTATTAAAGAAAATGCACTGCATAATCTGACAAAGTTAACAACAATCAAGTTTAGAGAAAATGGGTTGAATGGATTTTTGCCTAATCTATCATCTCTCTCAAAATTGCATTTCATTGATATTTCACACAGCCATGTTTGAAATTTTCTCCAACTAACATAAGACAAGGGCATCCTTCATAATCATTGATTTCACCAAATGCAACCAACATGTATCCAATCGAGTCAATTCACCTTTTCTAACATACGTCAAGCCCATGCCAAAATAGGTGCTTTGAAAGTGATATGGTCATCTACCAAAACATTACAGAGAATATAATTGTTTGATGTTTTTGTTGCAAGTGTCATAATATGTATGTATGCAAAATGTGGAAGCATCTACAGTAAATGGGTTTGTAGAAAACACATTATATTTCAAGCAAATGCAATTGGTAGGTGTAAAAATAAAATCCACAACCTTTTCCAGCAACATGCAAGTCGTTGTAGACACTCAAATTTGGCAATTTGCTCTTTGACACTGTTGGTTCTGACAATGCACTCTTGTTAAGATAAACACTACTTTTGTTGAGTTGATGGAATATAGCCTAAGTATGAAGGCGCAGAAGGATTGGGCGCGTGAATGCGCGTGGAAGTATAGCGAAACAGGGCGCGCTTAGGGAGGTTTGAATCAAGACTTAGCCGGTTTATAATTTGAGGCTAACTATCGACATGGAGTACATGGCACGTTTTGTAGAAGACTTGAAGAGCACGCAAAGGCTATTTTGGACAAGTAGAAGATCAAGCGACATTGCATAGTTTTAGAGTTATTAATAGGATTATATTGTTGTTAAATTATTAGATAATCTATTAATAGCGAGTTTGCATGCTTTTGTATTCCTCTTGTAATAGTGCATGGCTATTCTTAGCGTGTAGCCTATTTTTGGAAGGTGTATGGGTGGTGAAGGGCAAGTCCCCAATGCCTTTAAATATGTATTGATTTGTCGGTTTAGGGATCTAATCATTGTTAGTGTTATGTTGCGAGTTTATGGGTGCGCATGACTACATGGTGACTATATTATGTATGTATGAAGCTTATGTGTTTGACAACAATTAATATAATGGATTATGGTGGTTGAATATTGATTGTATACACATTTGTGAATGGATCTTGTATGGTAAAGTTAATCTTGGTTCTAGTTTGATTGTTCTTGCATATGGTTAAGATCTAGATCTAGTTTATGCACTGCAATATACTTAATTATCTACTATGGATATGGAATATTTATATAATCATGCTAACTTCTAAAACAAGCTAACATAAAAGAGGAACCTAGTACCTTACGCACTTCGAGTGAGTGCTCAGGTTCTACTTGAGTGATGTGTTAGCGCGCCTTGGGCTTTTGTGGGTAAAATCTGGGCTACATTTTGGTTCCATTGTCGGGACCTCTTTTTTAATTGTTTGTCAAGATGTTGCATGATGAAGACGTATCGGTTGACCTTGGCCAGTATTGAAGAGTGGTTAAACAATTTGGAGGAAGATTATGCTCACAGATTTAGCACTAGACCTAATTTTAATGCATGCGCGTGGGTTGAACAAAATCTATATCATGAGATGTACGAGATGTTCTTCGTCATTTTCCCTATAGATTTGTATGAGTGGTTGGTTTCTTATGCATCAAAGAGGAATTGGAGGTTTCACATTATTTTTAGACGCATGAAGAATTCCATACTTTGTATGATGCAAATTTGACTTAGATACTTGCAGGCTTGGATTTTGCAAGGCGTTTAGACGTTTTTAGTCATTTTAGATGTCAAAATACAGGTACTTTTAAAATATGACCGTCATGCTTGATAGGCAAAATTATAATTTAAACGTCAAAATGACATGTACATTACAAATTTATTACGGTTAAATTTGTAATGTACATGTCATTTTGACGTTTAAATTATAATTTTGCCTATCAAGCATGACGGTCATATTTTAAAAGTGCCTGTTATATATATATAGTTAGTTAGTTAGTTAGTTAGTTAGTTAGTTAGTTAGTTAGTTAGTTAGTTAGTTAGTTAGTTAGTTAGTTAGTTAGTTAGTTAGTTAGTTAGTTAGTTAGTTAGTTAGTAAATTAATTATTATATTATATATATTTTGAAATTCATCAAAAATCTAATATAAATCAAAATCAAAATTTAGAAATATTTAGAAAAAAAAAGGAAAGAATCTTGTAGACTTGCAGTTGCTATCTTTTTCATGAGTATGAAATAGAAACTTTGAAATACAATTAGAAACTGCACAGTGCGGATTATTAATTACTAACTTTAAAACTTACACACATTACTCACAAATTTCACAAATCCCTCCACTCACAGATTGTAGTCGAACAGTGCACTATGGTGAATAGTAAATACTAATATTAAGAGCCCATCAAATTATCAATGTGACACAACAAGTTTAGAGAAGCTATGGTCAGGAATCAGGATGGGAACTGGGAGCATACAGGTGTCCACTGGATCTCAGGGTGAAATCAGAAAGAACTGCCGCATCATCTTGTGAACATCTCTTGTTTCTTTACAAGGATAGATTCTTTCATCGTGCTGCAACTGTTGCTCGTTCTTGGCACTGCAATTCTTTCATTCTTTTGTTCTATGCCAGGTCAAATATGACATCCACGAGGGAATCAAGTGAATAATGCCAGGCTCAACAAATTTTGCTACCTTAAATACAATATATGTTAATTGTATGTGGCTCTTTCCTTTGTTTATTATATGGATTGGATATATTTTTGAATGAGCCGCTTATCTCTTGACGGACGTGGATCTCCAGCTCAAACCTTAACTGACTGTTGTAATTGCAAAGCTTGGAGTTGGCGGAGTTGTAGTGAAACGCACAAACGGCTAAAAGGGCATCGTGTGTTGCGTAGCGTTCAAGTTCAACACAAAGAAATAGTTGGAAGTGGAAAACTGTCATAGCGTACTCCTAAAATTGTTGTTACTACAGTAAGATCTTCCCGAATCTAGGTCTCTATTAACTGTAGAATTAATCTCTGTATTTTTATAATTTGTGGTGCATTATTATAAAGAAATAAATATTTAAATTGGTTTTGCAAGTTTTGTAAAATGTCAGAAAGAAAGAAGAAACAAAGAACAATCAACCAAATGTTTAAATGGTCAATTCCATCTCAAGATTTTCAACATGAAGGTATTTCTGAATTTCGACCTAATATTGATTTGAATGAAGATTTGAATGAAGATCTTAATGAAGATATAGAAATTATGGGAGGTGAGGTTGAAACAAACAATATTGTTGGCAAAGAGGTAAAACATAAATTGAAGAGAGTTTATAGAGTAGAGTGGGAAAATAAGTATACATGGTTAAAAAAAACTATCCATGAGGATAAAACTTCTATGAAGTGTGAATGGTGTGAAACATATGGAGCACTAGGTCCATGGGGAATAGGAGATGGTTGTACCAGCATGCAGAAAGATGCAATTGTAACCCATGAAAAATATAATGTTCACAAACTATCACAGGAAAAATGGGTATGTGATAAGCAGAAAAAGGTGATATCTATTCCAGAACATATAACACAGATTGATGATTCTAACAAGCATA
Source organism: Taxus chinensis (assembly GCA_019776745.2). NCBI lineage: Eukaryota > Viridiplantae > Streptophyta > Pinopsida > Cupressales > Taxaceae > Taxus > Taxus chinensis. Next base: position 59,066,306 of record CM034155.1, read on the forward strand.
GAATTATCACAACCATGAAGTTGGCATATTGGGTTGCAAAACAGGATTTATCTTTGTCTACATATGACTCTCTTTGTTCACTTGTCATGTCATTAGATACATCATGTATGCCCAAGAATAAAGACTATGCATCATATACAAACCGAAAGGCATCCAATCAATTTATTTTTTCTATATCTAAATATCTTGAAGAGATACAGATCTTGAAGATGAATGAGAGTCCTTATATCTCTTTCACGTTAGATGAAAGCACTGATCATAGCCTAGATAAACATCTTGTTGTTTATGCAACATTTCTAGATTCAAAAGGATTGGGGTTGTCAGTCTCTCAATTCATGAAACTTATTAGTGTTGGTGATGGAAAAGGAAGAACAATTTATGATGCAGTACAAGGCTTAAGAAATGAACAGAATATTTTGAACAAAAAATTGATAGTTGTTTCTACGGATGGTGCTTCTTCTATGGTGGGAAATGAAAATGGATTTGTGACCTTGTTAAAAAAAGATGTGCCAAATTTAATAGTTGTTCATTGTGTTGCTCATCGTGAGGCATTAGCTGCATCAGATGCTTCTAAAATGATACCAGAGTTAGTGTTTGTTGAGAAAGTGGCAAATAAAGTCTATTCATGGGTTCAAGATTCAACAAAAAGACCTGATGAGTTGATTGCATTACAGGAACTTATGAAACTAGAAACTCTCCAGTGCCTTAAAATTCATGGAGTCAGGGGACAAGTTATTGAAAGGCTAGTGGCATTGACGCCGGCTATAATGACTTTGTGGAAAAGTGAGAAGAAAGAATCATGGTATGATAAGGCAAGAATATTTTCTGTTCAGTATTGTTTGCACATGCTTGTTGATGTTATGTGTGAACTTAACAAGTTAAACAAAGAATTTCAAGTGGAGCATATTGATGTCACTTCTCTTAGAGCTACTATTGATGCCACTATTAATACTCTAGGTAGAATGTTTCTAAATAATAATTCATTTCCAAATGGTGCTTGCTACTTATCAAAAAATTTGGAGGCATCTCAGTTTGGCTATCTACAAATCACTGATAAAGAGGGAGTAGTTCACACACATGAATTGCTTTACACATCTATTCCCAATGCACATGGTGATACTCTTAATACACAAAAGCAATGATTAAATCCTTGGATTGATGGCACATTACAAAGTTGCATACAACTTACAAAAGATTATGTTCATAGACTAACAGATTGTCTAAATGCAAGTAAAATTCCTAATCTTTCTTTTTTCAATGCAGTGAAATTGTTTAGTCCCTCACACTATTCACATGAAATTTTGGTTAGAGAAAATAATTCAATGCATTGGCTTGAAAAACTTTTCCAAAATTTACAGCAGATTGTTTGTAATGAAGGGATGGACATTCCATTATTTGACATCGAGGCTTGTAAAAAAGAGTTGCAACAATTTATCGATACACTCCACTCAGGGTGTGAGGGATTTTCTATTAGAGAAGCATGGAGGGTTTTTTGTATTTCTAAACATTGGCAAACCAACTTTCCAAACATGTTAAAACTATGGTAGAGTACACTTGTGATTCTTGCAAGTACAGCAGCATGTGAATGAGGGTTTTCAAAGCAAAACCTAATTAAAGATATAAGAAGATCAAAGCTAGAAATCATAACATTGGATGTACTCATGCGAGTATCACTAAATGGACTTGATCCTTCTATAATCGACTGGGAGAAAGTGTATGACATATGGAGAGGGGAAAAACAAATAAGGTCACAAAATATTTTGTGAAAGCATGGTTGATCAATGTAAGTTTTAGCTCTTTGATAAACTCATTTTATCTAAATAAAATTTGTAGTGATGTTTTATTTCACATGATGTTTATATTCTACTAAATATCTAGAAATATTATGCATTTAATTTTATATTATTTATTTCAATTTCATTTTAGAAATTTATTTAAAGTTATTTTTTCAATCTTGTAGATGTAAAATTTTACTCAATTTTTTATTTTTTGTAATAGTTATTATAAAAATAAATTTGACATGCATATTATATTTTGAACGTCAAATGACATCCATATAATTTTTTAGACCGTCAAATAAGATTATTGTGACATGTAACATTGAACGTCAAAATCCAGCACTGGATATGTGTTGTGGATCATTGGTGGAGTCATGTTTTGAATAGCTATATTTTGGAGTACACAATTTCCACTTATTCATGTCCAGAGGTTGTTGAGTTTCAATTCATGTGTGAACCCAGAGGATTGTATTTACGTGGTATCCCTTTAGTGATTAAGATCTTGATCGTAACCCTGGATTTGGAACAACGTCCTATGGTTAGCTAAATCCCGCCACGTGCGGGGGCAAGAGTAGGTGTGGTGAAGGATGGCAAACCTAGCGGCAGGAATACAGAGAAATGAAAGGCAACTTAAGTTTAATGAAGCATGTGAGAGGGATTTGGAGAAGTAATGAGAGATCGCATAAAGAATGGTGTTGTCGAGGGGCTTGGCTCGTGAAGGATTTAGAGCTCACATAGTAGACGTAGAGCTAGAGCATATGGAACTCCCCCATTTGGGAAATCATGGCAGAGAACCCCTTTTCGTTTCAGATGAAGGCGCGTCAGAAGAAAGATTGAGAATCATGGGCGTGCATCTAATCCTACCTAGCGACCTAGCCCTTGCGCTTGGTTTTCCAGTTCCTACGACATCTATTAGTAAGCAAGCTAGTGTGGGCAGTAGAGGAATGATAGATAGAGTTAATTTGTAGTTAAGTTCAGGGCAGTAGAGTAGCGACAGATAGAATTAATATGTAGTGAATCGAGTAGTTTATTCATCTATGGCGGCGCAATCGTCGTCTGTGTTATTTAGAGGTCCAATTGGGAGTATGTTTTCTAGCACGTCAACAACACAGAACATGGGTGCACAGAACATTGGTATCACATCTAGAAGTAATACAACTTTGCAGACTATGGGAGTTTAGTTTAGCACAACTATTGGAACACAAGGTAGTGTATCCTCTAGTCATATACCTACTACTAGAGGAGGATCAGGAGGATCAAGTGGCTCAGGATCTATTGGATCTGGTGGTTCTGGGGGTGGAGGAAACACAAGAGGTAATCTAGGTTCTGGATCTGGAGGGCATGGTTTGTACCAGCCCCCAAAAATTTATATGGAAATGTCTCTTCGTCTCCCAGAATACATGGGAATAGAATATGCAACTGAGCACGTGCATATGTGTGAAGTACTATGGCGCGCAAAGGGGATTACAACCCCATAGTGTAAAACAAGTCAATTTGTAGCTACTTTTGTTGGCTAGATTTTCTGCACAGCTGAAAACCTAGGCAGTCATGAGATAAATCTCCCTCATTTACCGATGAGGCTCTTGTGTAAGATTTTGTCAGTTATATGTCCTAATATCTATTTGGTGGTATTACTTTAACTACGTCACTCATGAACCATAAATAGATAGTTTTGCAACAAGTAAGAAGTTGTAAGAGAAAAGAAATATCTGCAGAAGAGGAAAATAAAAGAAAACAGGAAGAAAGGAGGGAAGATGTGCACCACAATCAATAGTTCACAAAGTTGACCGCATGCACATAGATAAAACAAATAGATCTTTAAATACATAATTTAAAGCAAAGGATAGTTTCATATCAGATCCATAATAACACAAAGTTTATGAATAGATCTAGAAAGAAATAAGAAGCAAAATGCATTGTTGACACAAATTTCTTCGGAAATCTTTTCTCTATTCCTCTGCTTGCAGAAATTAGGGGTTTCAACTCAAAGTCTAGAACATAAGAATGTTGATTACAAATTTCGATCCTTTAACCTATAGTTTCTTCCTCTACTTATAGTGTTAGAGGGGAAAATACAAATGGTAAACTACAACTGAACTAAAACATGAAGAAGTAGTAAAGGGAACATTTGGTAGTCATCTTCCTAGAATTCCTCTCTTAGTGACATGCATCAGGAGTTTAAGCCAAAATTGTGCACATTTGTCACCTATCTTAAAGAATCTTTCCAAATAACTTAAACTAATGGTTTTTAAACCAATAACTTTAATTTTACATTTTTATCTAGGAACATAAGAAATAAGAGAAGGAAGAAGAGAAGAAAGAAGATCTGCCAGCTGTAACACTTATACTTTATTTTTGTTCTAATATTGAATATACTTGTCAAATATGTAACTCAACATCTTCCCATCTGTTTTAACAATAGCATCTCTCTCGAATCCTAACTGTAACAATCTTCTGGACAAAACAACAATGTTAGCCTTCACTTTCTCTAAACTAGGCCCATATCCCTCAACATATGCTTGAAGCTTTATGAGTCTACCAATTTAGTCCATCGTGAAAGGTATGGTGGCTTCATCAACTTCTTTTCACACAACCAACATAAATTCCTCATGGGAAACAGGTAATTCATCTGGAATGCTCTCCGGAACTTCTCCCATCTTACTCTCCAACAACTGTATCCAGCATGCTAATTGCAATCCCACCGTTCGTGTTAGAATCTCCAGACAATAATTAATAAAATGTGCATCCAGCCTAATAATTATCTTTCCCATAGCATCCCATATTGTTTTGGAAAGATGATGATATGATCTTGCACACTCCATGACAAATTCAGACAATTAAGCTGTGACTAGGAATGTTTATGCTTGAATAATTCCACTACTTTTCATTGCCCGCATGAGAAATGTCTTTCTGGCCCTGGATCTGTCAATTATTTCGGAGATGGGTTCTGGGCCTGTGTCTTTGTCATTGATATCAGCAAATTTGGAAGCTATGCATGATTTTGTTGACCCTTCTCTTTCATCTCGCTTCATCATGGATGGAGCAATCTTTGTCTGAGCAATCTTTGTTTGTGTTCTTTTTCTTTTAATCCTGCCAAAATTCTTTGTAACTGGATCAATTTGTGTAAATCTAGCAATTTCTTCAGATTCAGAAGATATATTCAATGTACCTGACATTGATTTGAACTCTCTTTCACCTGTATGAACATCTGTAATGAATACCTGCAATTATTTCAGACAAAGATGAAGTCCAAAACATGAATACTTGATTTCTATCACCAAAAATATGCATATGAAGCCTGATGCCCTAAAATTTGAGGCTTTGCTTGCATGTAAAGCAAGCATAAATATTTTTAAATTCACCTAGGCACTTATAACAACATGCAGATAATTATCATAGCATAAATCAAGCTATTCCAACCCTAGGCGCCAAACCTTGAAGCTTCCCGACAATGAAAAACACCTCCAGATGCATGAATCCTCCTTTCTTTGGTACCAAAATTGTCTGGGCTGCTATCCTTAGCAAAAATAATTAATATTTTCTTCATTATGGTAGCCCATACTTATATAACTCTCAGTATTTTATTTCTAATAATTGTCCATCATATTCCTAACAATTAATTAATAAACAAACATGTTTATTCACCCAATTTGGGCGCCCAATTGTGCATGATGCTGGCTTCCATTAAATAAATTTATTTTATTTATTTTTGGCATGCATCCTTCAGTTGTCTTTGGCTTGACTTCTTACTTTGACTTTTCATTCATCCATGGCACCAAAATTAGGCAAGAAAACTATTAATAAATACCATTAAAAACATTGTTTAATGCCCAAATGGGTCGCACTTTTTGACAGGGTTGATTTCTAAAAATATGAAGTCAATTTTGATGGGATTATTTACCCGACACTACAGCTCCAAAAATCCCTTCTTTCACTTAAGTTGTTTGACTTCTATAATGGGATTTTTTACCCTGCAAGGCAAGTAAGAAACTCCCGTCTGCCTGCCACTGCCAAACTTTCCATTATTAAATTAAAACATCTCCCAAAAAGTGTGACTTGCATTAAAATTAGCCTCCTTTGATAAAATGTGACTTACATGGGTGAATAAACCTCTTTAGTGGGGAAAGTTATCCTGCCAGGCAGGCAAAAAATTCTCATTAGTGCTTTAAGTGATTTTTCTTTATTTTATAATGGGAATTTTCACCCTGCAAGGCAAGTAAGAAATTCCCGCCTACCTGGTGCCTCTAATTTTCCCATCGCAACTTAAGTGACTTTGACTTCATGGGAAAAAGTACCCTGCAAGGAAGGTAAGAAATTTCCGCCTACCTGCCACTACTAAAAATCCCATTGTAGCTTACACTCATTAATTCCAAAAAATGTGACTTGCCTGAGAGAGGCTTTCTGTGCATGACTTCATCTTTTTTTGGTCATAAGCTTGCAATTTGAGGATGATTCCTTCTGGTAATGCGTCAGTAGATGACCTCCAGATGCTTCAGGAAATTAAATAGACTATACTGGACAAGCAATAGACCTAGGGGAATTTCATAGAGAAGATCGGAGAAAAACACAAAATAAATAAATAAAAGTGAAAAAGTTGCCAGAAGTTGCAGACAATGCCCTAAATTCATTCCTGGTGAAAACCCTATTGAGATGAGTGAATACTGGCATGCAAAACTTCAAAAAGATTCAACCAGAGCATAATTTACTTCAAACGGGGCATTATTTATCTAATAAATAATTAAATAAAATTTTCCTGCAGACAAAACTTGTCGGAGGGATAAAATGAGTTTGGGCATCTAGGTATTTGTCGAAATTGGCTCATATGATTCACTAGGAATATCCTAACATAATGTAAACATCTTATGACAATAAAAACACAAAAAGACCAGTTATTTTAAAAGAGTGACTTTTTTTTAGATGGGTAGTTCCAGATTTGGGGGTGAAATTTGGGGACACTAGTCGGCTCCATTTATGGACATCTTTGCCCCTGTAAAAATGACTGGAGTAAAGATGAGATCCCAGCATCTCTGGTTTTGTATCTTGCCCATTGGGCTTGGGGTCAGAAAAAAAACAACACAACACTGAAAAACAAAGAAAAACAAACAAATTTTATTTATATACATGCAAGTTTTACCCTACACTTTTACATATGGAAAAGCTTCTAATGTTGCATTCACGCATCTGAATCATTAACTGAACACAATGTCCTCAAACATTACAATCTATAACTTGCACTTTGAAGATCACATATTTTGAATGCACACATTTTAGACCATTTCCAGATGACACACTCTCAGTTACGGTTCATTCTTGACTGCTGAGGGGGAATAAATAAATGAACCTCATCTCATACATACACATCCACTCGAGGGGCATGCTACTCCTATCATTCACTTTACATTACACTCCATCTACACTCCATAACATACTGCATGTGTTAGTTGTACTTAGTCTTTCTCACATTTACTTGTTACATGTACACACTTTATTACACATGCTAGATAGATATCTTGTATGTTAGTATCCTTCCATACACACATGCACATTCACTTTCTTTCTAGTTGTGATCGCAGATTCTGCAAATCCATACACACAACACAAATGCTTGGCACAATACCTATTACCAATCCCACATCGGCTCTTGGGGTATCCATTTTTGTACACTACAAGTGTTGTTGTTTCATTTTATTTCATAGCACATTATTATTGGATTATACATGCCTTGAAATAATTTTTATCTTTCTAATAGGCTAACTGGTGCTTCATGTCAACATTTATTTTTCAAGCCTACTTGCCACCATGGTTGTCTATTACATTGCTTGTTCTTTCTTGTCATTATTTGCCACTGTTTGTAGGATTTTCCCTTTGTCTTGTGTGCACACTTGTCTTCTTTTGGCCTAGTTGGCCTTGATTATCTTGTGATATCGTGAGTGATGTCCCATGTTTGAAACCCACTTTTTGTGGTCTACATTATCTTCTTGCGTCTTATCTTACATATTGTTTTCTTGCATCTTAGCTTACACGTTGTCTACTTATTCACTAGATTACATTTTATAAGAATGTTTACTTGTACTAACAATTGTATCCTAGCTACTTTATTTACACGTGCCTTGGTTTCTACTAATAACACTCCCTCCCCCCTGCAGGACACAATTTCAACACAACAGTTGGCCCTCCTTTGAGCCACATTCTCCTCAAAAACTTCACATGCACCCCAAATGAGGGGAGAATCATTTGAGTAAATCAATCACTCCATACAACAATTTACAATCATCACACAACACAACACAGTACCGGTACATCACAGTCATTAGCATTAGATAGGGCTTAGATCCTGACTTGGGTCCTTGACATAGCACATATACCAGCGTCCAAACTAGGCTAGTAACACCTAGGCACCCCTGACCCTTCCTAGAAGCCTGTGACTAGGGGGAAGTTACACAAAATTATTTAATGCAACACAATATATAGCTCTCCACACAAAAACTTTTGACATGACATATAGTCCTTTAGCTCTCAACATTCATACAATACATCTTCTTTTCTTGTCCATAGTGTCGGATTGGAAATGGTCAAATCGGATCTGATTTTCACACACCATCTGCAGTGGTGTTCCATATCATGAGAATCAGTTAAAGGTTGGAGGATGACATCATAATTTTATCCCTACACTTCTTCCAGATCATTGGCATGAGATCACCCGAAAAACTCGCAGCTGGTACAACTGACGTGAGATTGCCCAAAAAACTTAGTCATCAACAACATCTACATGATCCTTTATACATTGTTTCCTCATCATGGATCAACTGCACATGTTCCTTTTTTCACATTTTTCATTTTACATACTTCCTTACATGCTTTTTACATATATACATGTGTATTTGACTACTTGTTCAATTTTATATTTTGTAGGTCCGTCTGTATGGGAAGCGGTAATCAACATTATTCAACATCATTCAATAACAACATCAACAACATCACACACAACAATATTGAAATGAAAAAAGGTACAAAAAATAACTTCTACAACATGTGTTTCCACCCTAGGGTCATTTTCTCATCACTATTTGTACTTTCTCATCTTTAGTCTCCACACTCCATCTTTTTATCACTCCACGCTTTTTCCTTGTCTCTCGAAACACTTCTCACCATCGATCTACATGGTTATCAGGTACGCATCTCTATCTACTTTATGTTATCAGGATTTATCTCAACAACATAAAGTGGGGGTAAATGTAGACACAAACTCACACACTTTGCGTAATTATTTAGTCCTGATTGCATACTACTATTCATATAGTAACCTAATGCCTCAAGGTATGAAAGATCTTTCAATGGTTATTGTTTCTCATGTAATGGTTTTAGGCATAGATCTAAGGAGTGTAGAAGGTTTTCTAGAGATGATCACCTTTGGAGGGACAATAGGAGTGAGAAAACAAAGAGTGTGGTACGCTACAATTGTCATGAAAAAGGTCATGTTGTTAAGTATTGCTTATATGAATCTTCAAGTCATAATTGGAGTAATGGAGGTTACAAGGGAAAGAGTAGAGTTGTGTGTTTCTATTGCAATAAGTTTGGACATATTTCTAGGGATTGTTATGGGAATAAAAGGCAAGGAAGGAACTATCAAAGTCCTAATATGTAGACTAGAAAGAAAAACAAGTCTTAGGAGCCTAGAAGTAATAACGAGGTCTCATCAAAAGTAGGTGTTGATACAAATCAAGACATGACTTAGTGCTAAGATCAGAAACACGTGGATGGAAGTGATTTTCATGTCTCTGAGAAGGCTTGGGACCTTTTCAAGTATTTGTTCTAGATCCATCACGATGACATATTCCTTTACTAGGCTTCTTAGAGGTATATTGGTCTATATGAGGCATTGAGAAGAGGTGGAGCTAGTTGATTTAAAACATGCACATGACACCATTAGTATGATTCTCATCTCATGGAAGGGGTATGAAGATGATTTGAGGTTGTCAAGGCTATGAAATATAATGAGGTTAAAATGTCTATGAAAGGTGAGATGGATTTCTATGGGTTTAAATAAGTTTACAAATTCAGGGGAAGCCATTAATAATCTAATGAAAGTATTTTAGACAATATTTAGGAAGTGCAATGGTGTTTTCTCCGCTGAGGGAGACTATGTAATCATTTCAAGTAAGTGTCTAAGTGATCTATGTGGTCTACAAAGTTGTGTAAAGTCTATAGAAAATCCTACATTTATGTCATGGGTTGATTTTAGCTTAAAAGGTGAGTTACATTATTTGAATCTCGATTGTGAAGACTCTAGTGTGGTTATACACCTAGAAAAGAGTATGAAGGTGCACAAAATATCATAGTTAGAGTATTATGAGGTCAAGGAATATGAGAAGTGCTAAGTGGCAAGGTAGATGTGTCTGTGTGATAGAGTATTATCATGAATTTGCAAGATCAACAAGGTAAAGTCTGTGATGAGGTTTTTACAAAGAGTCAATAACCAAATCATGATTTTAAGAAAGTATATTGGGATCCTAGATGCCTTGAAGGTTGTGAAGGAAAGTGTCATAGTGAAATGTGCTACAAACTATCAAAGCCCATGCAAATAAAGGATTTTGATAGGGTGCTCTAGGCTAAAATAATGATCTACAGGTCTGAGGGAGCATTGGAGGCAGGGGGTCATTGATAACTTTGAATCGGGAGTTTCAAGTGCCAAGATGTCCTAGTAAGAAAAGGAAAGGATCTGTAACTTGAGATAATGTAATCTAAGAGAAAAGGCATGTTTGGAATGATATTCTCTTGAAATTTTGCAGTGTTACAGGGATAAGAAAAACAAGCTATAGGCCTATGAATGTTTTTTGGGGAAAAGGGAATTACGCTTGATCTCATACAATTGACCTATGTCAAGGAGGATAGTAAGGCAAAGTGAAAATGATTGCAATCAAAGTGTGTTGATCATGTCAATCTCATGACTACAAAAGAAGGAAACGGGTGCACACGAGTCATCTATAGGTTTGTGAAGATCCATCAAGGTAGTGGGTGTTGCTCTAAAATCAGGTTTACAAGGTGGTTAAAGAACTTTTATGGTAGAATAGAACGTGTTTACAGGATCATTGGCTTGTGGAGCAGGTTAGTTGTAAAAGAACAATAAGATAGAATTTTTTGAGGTTAAAGGGACCGAGATAGAACTTCAGGGCAAAGGAAGTATGGATGATGCATCTAGATCTCATGAAATCAATGTAAGGGCCTAAATTTTTGTGTCTTATATTAGAAAAGGGTGTCAAAAGTCCAAGGGGAGTCATAGGGAATGAATTCATGATGTGATTGAGATACCAGGGCTTTTCAAAAATGGTCTAAAGCACACCGAAGAAGTTGATTAGGGATTTCAGTCCTTGAAGGAGATGTGTGAACAAGTATGCAAGAAAAAAGAAAGTTTGAAGCTCTATCAAGGTGAGATAAGCAATAATGAAGGAAAGAATGGGATTTAATGCTCTCAGTCATCATTTTTGGCATATGTGTGAGTATCATGCATCAACTTTAGGTATGTTATAATGTTTCCATGGTGTAGAAAGAAGACAAAAACAAAGTTTTAGTGAGAAATGCCAATTTTTCCATGCTTGTATGAAGTCTTGATGATGTTCTCATTCAAGATGAAGGAAAAATGATTATATTTTCATGGTTATTGGTATACATGGATGTTGTGTATGCTCTTTCCTAGGAGAGTACCATCATAAATTCTTTGAAAATGCTCAAATCATGTCAAGATGAAGAAAACTCAAGTTTGTGTGCAAAATTTGATGATTTTTATTGATGTTTCCAACCAAGAGTTGTCCTTATGAAGCTGAGAAAGATGAAGATTGTGTAAGAACAAGTATGCTTTGTCATTAATGTAAAAAGGGGGAGAATATTAGGTAGTTTTCCATCAATGACAAAGGGGAAGATTGATGACATGTTGAGCTCTAGGTGTTGTCATTGATGTAAAATCCCATTAATGATAAATAGGATGATGGAGTAGTGTCATAAAATTATTACTAGGATGATGACATGGTGTTTCAGGTGTTGGCATGAGTTGATTCAATGAGATTGGCTTGGTCTAGCAACCCTAGTCAGGTGACCTGGCTAGCCTAGGTGATGGAGCATGGTGGTTTGAGTTGCTTGGTAGCTTGAGGTGCATGGTAGTAGCATGGAGAGAATTTTTGGGGAGTGTTTAGGCACTCACATGATTTTTAGGGTGTAGGTACAGGTTGAAGTACAAGTTGTAGGTGTTCATCTAGACCTAGTTTAGGTGCTTGGAGGCATGAGGATGAGTTATAGAGCCATGTGAGATCATGGATGCATGTATGCGAGTGATTCATAATGTATTAATTTTTGTAGGACCTTTTGTAGAGGTTTCATGATGAGTTACAATGTTGGTTCAATTGACCCTAACTTAAGCCATGCAAAACCCCAAGGTCTAGTCATGCAAATGAGATGGGATGAGAAGATGGAGACCTATTTGAGCTATGAAGATGATTGGAGATGGTGAAAAGGTGTGTCCTTGAGGTGTGAGAATTTTTTTGAGGCATTCTAAATAATATTTTGCAAATTATGTTATTTTTGGTGAAATAGGATCAAGAAGAAGGCGATTTCTAGCTCGAATTGCACCTTCTGATGCTCACCATGAATTGTGTGATTTTCACGGGACATTTTGGATTTTAGGGATCATTTTAATTGAGTGATTTCATTGTCAAGTTTTTATGAACAAATGTTTAGAAGTTAAACAACATTTTATGAGCTTGAAACCCTAACTCAAAAGAGGTAGGCAAGATTTACTTCATAAATTCCCATAATTGATTTTTTGTGCTAGTATGATGATTTAATGATGTATAATACTCCTATATATTTACATAAAGGTATGTTAGAGCATGTGGTGATGAGTTGACCCCACCTGAAAAGTGTAAGTTTATGAAGAAGTCCAGTTTGAGGCAAGGTTGTCCAAAAGAGTTACAAAATAAATTAACATCGTTTTTAGTATGGAAATTTTAATTTATGTCCATGATTGTTTTAGATAACGTTGGTGCTTCTAAATGGAAAAGTGTGTCCTATTTATGAAGACTAGTCATAAGGTAGTTTTGGGACATCTTCAAGCAATTTTCAGAGATGGACTTGGTTGGAGGGATTACACTTGGAGTTGGAAGCATATGTAAGATGTTATGGAAATTAGATTCCGATTTATTTCCATTTTTATATGTTTTGTCTCATGATGATGATATTTGATGGGTCATCGAACTTGATTTGTAGAAAAGAAGTTTTATTATTTCTTAGGACAAAATTACTTTTGATAAAAGATGGAGGTAGAAGATGCATGAGATGAATGAGTTGATGCTTGATATCAGTTGGAGAGTGAAGAGGGATTAATTTTATTCCTATTAAATTTATTTTAAGGTATTGTAAGTGATATAAAGGGTGCAAAGCAGTTGATTTTGTAAAACTACTTTCTGGGCAACTTGATCTGGTGAAGAGGAAATTAGGTGTGGTTTTCACATATGGATGTTTCACGAGCGCTAATATGAATGGATGTGATGTAAATGTATCGCCGATTTAAATGATTTGTTAAATTCCATATTTGAGGTGTTTTGGTGTGTTCTTGAGATCCAAAGGTGAAGATAAGATCCTGGAAATAACTATTTGGTGAAGGATATGAGCATTCTTGCGTTAGTTATGATAAATTTGATTGGTAAAGCTAATTAATGACCATGGATGATGTTTTATGTAATATTACACATTTATGATGAATTTTGGAGCTTTAATAATCATGGTTTTGGCATTTTTGATTTTAGCTCATCTAGGTGATGGGGTTTTGATCTAGTTTTGTGTTTGTTTGGTGCATTTGGGCATGACTGAACTACATGGGCCCAATATAAATGTTTTAATGAATGTGTTGGGATTTTTTAAAGTTATTTTGGTTTAAATAAAGGATGGATACTAACTTGATTTATGTTAGAGAGATGAGAAGGGGTATAAAGTGCTTGTTTGAGTTCAAATTTGAACTAGTTGTGAGAGAGGGAAAAAAGTGTGACCCGTGTGGGTGTTTGTAACATGTATGAAGGAATTATATCAAAAATTAAGAAGTGTGAAATATGTTGAGGAATGTTAGAGAGTGTCTGTGCAAGGTTTTGAAGCCAAGACAAGTGACAAAAGTGAGATTATAGTGAGTTGGGTGAATGAGAGTTTGAAGGAGTTTGTAGCTGAATCTTGTGATCAAAATTAGCTGAGTTGTTACATCATATCATCAATGATCATAGTTATGTAAATTCTCTTTTGATGATTCATATTCATAGGAATCTCTTGCTATGAGTAATATCAAGAAGGGTTTAAGGGTTGGTGCCTCACTAAAGAAATATCTTGTGATGTGTAATATTCACTCGAGTCTTTGTTGTGTGTAATATCAACAAATTTTTCAGTGGGTTTTCTTCCACTTGGAGGTTTCCCACTTATATCTTGTGTTATGGTGTTCTCTCTCATGGTTGTACGTATTTAAATGTATGTTGTATGATGTTGTGCAAACATTAATGGTTGAATGGTTTATGATCTAAGAAATTAAATATAAAATTGTTTAAAGTTTTTACAGGACCCCCCCTCTCAATCCACTGTGCTTCCAACAAATTAAGCATTTTCAAAAGGGTAACTTGAAAAAATTGAGTGTCTACACTAGGGTTTGAGCAACAAAAGACATGGCTAGAATATGAAACCTACGACAAAATAAGTTAATGATTCAATCAATAAGCAGGTTCACAAAATGATTAAACCCTAAAATTAATAATAGGCAGTGTATTAATAATATAGGAGTAATCTAGAAAGTGTAATTGGATAATTAGATAATATTCAATAATATACACATGCGTAAACCATGGTTTTGTATTAACATACACCAAATGAGTAAACAAAGAGGGAAATTTGGGTTTAAATGTTTGATTAGCTGATTTAGAAGATGATTTGGGTGTTTCATCAATTTGATAGGTTTAGTATAGCTCTTATAATGAACCCAAACAAATTGTGTGTGTTATGAGATTCCTAAACTAATCCATCATACTCTTATGAAACCATTAAAATCATTCTTGCGATTTCATCCTTGATTGGCGGTTCCATCCCTATTAATCATGCACTTTTATTATTTTTTGCGATGGTTCATATGTACTAGTATGAACTGCTCATATGTCTTGTAAAAATCACATATGTAATTGTATTTGGAAAATCCCTAGCTTTCCGCAATAACACTATGATGAGTATTAGATATAAGAAAAGGGTTAGGTGTTTGGGTTGAATTGACCTTGGTGGGCACCCCATTTGTTTCAGATTGAACGTTCCACTAAATTTCAAACTCTGTATCTAGTTTTCTCATACAAATAGTGTATGTAATCTAGCTCCATGTCCTAGCTTTGGCCTCGTGTCTCAACACAATGTAGTAGACTAACTTATAAATGTTCCTTGATTGAAACACTTATGCAGAAATATAATGCTTGAATAACAGTTTCCCCTTGTGATATGATCTTGATAATGGATAGATAGTATCTTGATAATTGATAAATAGTATCTTGATAATTACTAGATGACTAGACTTCCTAAGAAACTTTTATACATAGGGATATTTCACTATAAAATTTGAACCTAGTGGCGCACAAAGACTAACTCACATAATGTAAACACAAATTTAAATAAGAGTAATAAAAGGACCGATGATAAAAAAGGACCCAAAACAAATGTTGTATGGAACTCTGAATCTCACATGGTTCCATTGGATAGTTCGGTCTATTAGTGAATGTTATATCGAGAGACTCAAAAATGACCCAAAAATCAATGTGAAATCTTTATATCTATGTGACCTGGCATAATAAAGTTCGCAAGAGTAGATTAAGAGAAATAAAATCATGAAACACGCATGTGTTTCATGAGATGTGAACGCTCGAATGGTATATGTTATTTGTTTTATAGGTATAATTATTACTTTTGTAGTTGATGTTGATTAGGGGTGTGATTGATTTCGTAAGTGTAGAAATATAGATGGGCCACTTAATTTGAAGGTTGTTTCTACATTTCAAACTTGTTGAAAATTTGTACATGAATAAATTTGATACCATTTTCGAAAGTTAATTTATTTTATAGCTGATGTTGTATGTATTTAATTTGTGTTTATTAATTGTGCATCAGTTGTTCGGTTGGTGTTTTGTTGGAAAAACATTTATTGTACAGTTGATAATGTGTGTGATTGATAGTTTTAGTGTAGGAATTTAGTTGAAACATTACATTGAAATGTTGTATGTGTACATTTAATTCTGTTATAGATTCATACATTTAAAGTTACATATCATATTTCAAAACATCAAATAAATGTAGATCTGCATGCACATAATGAGACATGTATACATTTGCAGTATTTATATCATGAATGGTAGCCTTTAGTGGGAAATTTTAGTTTCAATAAACATGATTACATTTGATACCCCTTGAACAACAGTGCCGCTTTGGATAGAAGAAGTGTTGAGTATAGTAGTAGTGTAGGTGTTATCAAAGCAGAGGGTAGTATTTACGACGGGTTGAGTGATAATAGTCTTGCTTCCTCCTTTCTTCTTGCTCCAAGTGTTGGTATGTGTGCCATATTTGAGTATCTCTCGAATGAAAAAGTAGGTGAAATACACAAATTTGCAAGTGAGGGAACTTTGGAGAAAGCTATGAATGTCAGACCTTACCTTTCAGTGGTTCTAATGTTGACGGTTGCTCTGTGCAAAGTAAGTCCCTGTGATTTGTGGATAGTTAATCTCCAGGCCATTTTAATTGGAAATTTCCTTCGATTCCCTCTTGAAATAGGGGGTATGGGAATATGTAATGGGTTAGAGGGATCCCAACATGGGTTGTTGTATCTATCAAATTTGACAACAAAAAATAAAGGTAATGTTGGTGGTTGCATTGATGCGTCATAGACAATTTCGGTGATTATTCCTGCGGCACCATTCACGAGGCATGTGTCAACCCATAGATTTGCAATAAGCATGAATTTTTGTTTTTTGCACAACAAAGTTTTGTGTTCCAACTGATCATCATCAGGATTTCCTAGTCTAGTCCACCTGTTACTTTTAGCAATGGATTGGGTGATTGGAACATTCAATGCCTTCAACATCTATAGGTTGTGGGAGTCCACCTGATCATTTTTTGTAAACAAATGTGGTGCATCCTTAAAATTTTTGAGCTCTTGCTGAGTTAGGTGTGTGTTTGTGTGAGACATTAAGATTTCCCAATCCTCAATTAGAGGGGTTGAATCTCACATGTGGAGCAGTATATTCTGGAATGAAACTTGTGCATTGGTTGTTCCTTGTTGCCAAAATATTGTTTGCAATGTAATAGAAGTCTGAAATCCCTTCCAAAGGGTTGCTCCGTAGGAATTACTTGCGTAAAGAGGACTGTCCAAAACTGGTGGTAATTGGCCAAGGTCACCGAGGAGGATGACTGATCTGTTCCCAAATTTAGATGTTCTTGAGTGTGGGAAAGCTTCGTGGAGCCTACTGTCAATTTTTCTTAGTAACTTTGGGCCAATGAAACTCATTTCATCAATAAGAACATATTCTATATGTTTCAACGACTCTTGAAAAGATGATAATGCACTACCTTCAAGGGGTTTGATTTCTTTGATTTCTTTGATTGGAATATGCATGTACCTTTAAGGGGTTTGATTTATTTGATTGGAAAACACATGGATGCATGGATTGTGGATTCAGAGATGTTGAATGTTGAAACAATGGTAGGGGCGAGCACAAGTATAGGTGAGGAATTGGTGGTTGGTGATGTGAATGAATTATGGATTTTATTTATCAGAAATGATTTTCTTATTCCATTTGTTCCTTGAATTATCAATCTTAGTGGAGGTAGAAGGATTTTGTTTGCTGAATGGTGTAGTATGGTATCAAGAGCTATTTGTTGTTCTGGAGACAAAGGAAGTGTGGAAGATGGTGGTGTGGCCTGCATGTTGTTGTTAATTGTGTCTAACTTATCTATCTCAATGAATGATGAACCAATTATATGCAAATCATGTGGAACGTCATGTATGTTCCAATTATTGTGTAAGTCAAAATCTCATTTCCCCAACATGTCAAGACTATCTAGACCCATGTTATTTCGTGGGTGAAGTTGTGTGAAGACCTATCATTCTTGCAATGGTTCGTGTTGAATACTACATTCGGGATCTGAGTCAGAACTAACATATGTAGCATGTCATGTGTCTGCGGTAGTGTGTAAAACATGCCACGATTTGTAGTTGCGCTTGAACATGTCCTAAGTTTCATTGATGTCATGTGGGGTTGAGCCAAATTCAGAGGCAATATTTTTGAAAGGCTTATATAAAAGGAGTTCAGACCAACAGAAAAGATCATATGATGTTGAATCCTGAGCTGGGACATCCACAAATCTCGGGTGGACCTGAACATTTGCTTGAAACTACATATACATCTTCATTAGAATCATAAATCAAGCAGAATCCTCATGAATGATCTCCAATCGTTCAAATTTTGGAGATAAAAATTGGGGATGTTGGCATCGGGTGGAGTCGATCACTGATCATTTCGGCTATCACCATTTTAGGTGGTTTCAATTTCCTGTAATGCAAAACATTAAGAACACATTGAATACATTTAAAATATTCCCCCCTTTGTAAGCGAGGAATAGTTAATGTCAATCCCATTATAGGGAGGGGAATTGTGTTTCTAGTCTGCATCATATTAAACTGGAGAGGGAAAATAAGTATGTTAGTTCTAGAAGATGTTCTTAGGTATGAAAAACAACTTAAAAAGCCTTGTCAATGATCAGTTTAATGTCCAACTTGGGACGCTTTGAAATGGCCTTATTGGGGAACAAGCCCCTTAGCGCATAACGAATCCTGTCATTGACTAAGGCACATTCCCCCACATGTCACTTTGGAAAAAGGATTGTAGTCAACTATAAATAAAAATGTAACAATCCACACCAAATAACATGAAAACTCTCTACAATAATTTTTTAGTCCATAACATGCAATAAATAGAACAATTGAATAAATACTTCAATCAGTATTGAAACCCACCTGAAGTTCGTCTAGAGACAACACTCTTTTCTTCACCGCCAAAGAAAGAGAATCACAAATATCCTGCAAAAAAATGAAATAGGAAGTTAATAAAACTAAATGTATTCGCAAATTCGAAAGGAGGGACTCCTCATTTAAGATTATTCTATATTTTCAATTTTATTCTCAAGTATAATACAAAAAAACTAAAAAGATTATAAAGAGTTATTAAAAATTGTATATTAGTAGAGGCCATACATAAGAAGATAGTAAACTGTCTTTTTTTATTATGGTTTAAAAGAAATTGCACAAAGGTTTCTCTACAAAAAAAAAATATTTCCCCATTTAGTTTTTGAGATTTAGTTTACATCCATAAACTTGAAATTCACCTAATTAACACAATATCATCTCAAAAATAAGAATAGAAAAACATAACCAACCATATCTATTTTTTATTCTTTCTAATTTACCCAAATAATGTAAATATTTATAGTGAGTACCCATGAATTTATGTTATACTCTTTGGCTTGCCTGTTGTACTAAAGTTCTGTGTTGAATTCAGAACAAAAAAATGAAGACTTGTTTCATAATGAGGGCACCAACCCTACTCATTTCACTAATAAAGTCACTCTGTTCTTCATTGTTGAGCTCTTCTCTTTTGTATTAACTTGTCTTGGAACTTAACTTTTTGTCTCTGAATCCTATTAATATGAAAACTAATAGGATATGACACTGTTGATCGTCTTGTGATATAGATAGGAACGCTATAGTTGACACTTCGCCATATCAACCACTTGTTCCTCCTACTAGCTTACCTCCAAGTCAAGGTAATTATTCTTTGTTAACTTTACAAACTATTTTTTAAAAATAGATTTAAAAATATGTTATCCCCCAATTTGATCCTCGTCATGTTAAAGATTGGGTACAAATTATAATTTGAAAACTTATGAGAATAGTCTCTTGAACAATTAAACATAGTTCAAGATGACAAAAACCTAAACTTATTAAGGCTTCGAGCAGAATTATTTACATAAGTGCACAAAATTTCTCTAAACCAAGTGAAAAAATATTAGTCAGATATTCATAATAAATTCACATAATGTATTAGGACATCAAAAATAACATGTATTTATACTAAATCTTATGTTTTCCATAGAATTAGCATACTTAAAAAATATTTTCTATTCCTTCCAATTTTCGATTTCTATTTTAAGAAGAGAAATGACATGAACATCTTCCACTGCCTACCTTCACAAACCTTACATGTGATGAGGTAATTCAAATAAAAATTTATTGTAACTAGTGTTACGAAATTGGGCAAGGAAGCTTTGGAAGAGTGTATCAGGGTAATTTGAAAGATAAAGATGTGGCTATAAAGAAACTAAAAGGTAGAGGCAAAGACAATAAGAAATTAGTTGAGAATGAAGTCAACACGATGTTGGACACTAGTGTTGAGAATGGACCTTAGGGAGGACAAGTACAATATCTGAAATGTGGGGTCCTCCCATTGAATCGATTACGTGCTGCAGCAAGTTCTTGTATCTTGGTGATCTTGAAGCCAATTTCTGCCAGAACAGAGCCCACAAACTGGTTGAATTCCAACCCAATGGTTTGCAAATTTGTACAATTCAAGAGAATGGAAAAAACATCTCCCTTTAATTTTTCATTGCCAAACGTCAGTTGTTATAGGCATCCCAACATTCCCAATTCCTAAGGTAGCATTCTGCTTAATTGGCTGTCTTCTATTTGAAGAAAATTAAGCACCGAAATATTTCCTATGGATTTTGGGATGCTTCCGTTTAGCTGATTGATGGACAGGTCCACCAGTCACAATTTGGCTAGCTTATGGCCTACATCCTCTAGAATTGTCCCCACAAACTTGTTGTGATATGGGTTCAACTTCTTCAATTCTGTACAGTTCATGAGAGAATATAGAATGGATCCTCCTAGGTTGTTATTATCCAACGACAATTCTTGTAGTTGGGAAAGTGAACCCAATTCTAGTGGAATATAGCCATACAAGGAATTAGAAGATATATTTAACTCCTCCATGAAAGAACAGTTTCCTAGTGCCTTGGGAATGCCACCTGTAAGGATATTGTTCTTCAACTTGAGCTCTCTCAGTTTCCATAATTGACTAATCTCTTCCAGGATACTACCATTTAGTTTGTTGGAATTTAGAAGCAGATGTTCTAATTTGGTCAATGTTGTTAATATCTCAGATGGAATTGGTCCCTCAAGCGTATTATTAGACAACGACAAGTGATGCAATTTTGTGCAGTTATTTAGAGAATTAGGAATTTGTCTAGAAAGCAAGTTATTTTTTAGATTGAGCACTATTAAACACCTGAGAGCACCTAATAAATAGAAATAATAAGATAAGCTAATTATTCCCTATAAAATATAAATAATTGAGATAAGCTAATTCACATCCATATTTGTTGTATAACCAATTTCATCAACTGTATCAGGCCCGCAAATCAGCCATTTGTTTGTTTATGAGTTGATTATCGTAATTTTCATTTACTTATTTAATTTTAAACCAAGGATCTTTGGGACGGAAACACAATTTTGCTTATTGGCAATCATTTAGATCACAGGAGAGAGTATCATTGATCAGATATGTGGCTGACTATCTCATGCAAAATTTAGAAGCAACTTTACATATGAAACACCAAGTTGCCAACTAGTGCTTGGCGAAACATGCTCTCGCAATGTTGATAATACAACTCTGATTCTTGTCTGTCAATTACATGCTCTTGCAATGTTGATAATACAACTCATATTCATGTTTGTCAATTAAATGAATACGCTACAAATACAGTATGGCGCCAAACCAATGCATACAAAAAATAAATTATTTTAAACAACAAAGATTAAACCCTAACAGTATCATCTGCAAATTCTTAAAGGAACTATGTAAAGGCATCTGGAGCATAACTTACCAATCCAAAAGAAGTGTTTGAAACATCAATCTGACTTCTCGTGCTTCCACTGCTATTTTCTTTTATTTCTTGTGTATGTATATTCTCTGCATCACTCTAAATTCTTGAATCTCCTTTTGATCTCCCTTTTTCTGTGTGTGTATACTTTCTTTTCTACCTCCCCTAAGCCTTATACAACATTTGCAATCTATTATTGATCTGCCTTTTTCTATTTTCAGCTCAACCTAATTAAAAATAAAGCTAAAAGTTAAAGTTGTTAATTATTAGAAACAAATTTATTAAAAATAGTAGAGATTTATATTTTCAACTCAGCCTAATTAAAAAAAAAAGCTAAAATTGTTAATAAAAAACAAAGCTGAAATTGTTAATTATTAGAAACAAAATTATTAAAAATAAAAGCTAAAATTGTTGTTAATTAAAAACAAAAACTAAAATTGTTAATTATTAGAAACAAAATTATTAAAAATAGTATAGAAAAGCTAAAATAGGGAGGAAAAGCACAAACGTCAAGACGGCCGTCAAACCGTCAAATTTAACACAATCGTGCTCGCGATATAGTTACAACTGATACTGAAATGTGTAAAAGGAATAAAGTTAAACATTGAAAAGGCTGACATGTTTATTAAAGGACCCATTCTAAATTTTCTTGTCCCGCACGTCATGAAAGGAAGAAAAAAAAAAAGTGGCTTTACACTGCATAACTGTCAAATAAATAAAATGAATCTATCCACATTTTTCTCGCCACCTTTTACATGTTTATGTGGACCCGTCACATTTGTGTACAGTAGAGCAAAAGGAAGAAGATGAAGCTTCTGCATTACTAATTTCGAATATTGTGGGCTGTCTGCCACTACTTAGGGGAAAAACAATCACATCTTCATCTCACCACATAAAATTGGGTCTATAAAAACTGGTATATTTATAACTAGATTCAATTTGAGTATTATTATATAGCTCAAGTAAGATAAAAGAAATGCGGTATGAGAGAGTGCATAAGTGCTGTAGTAAGCGGGCTGTAAAGAGAGGGCTTTGGTCTCCAGATGAAGATTTGAAACTCATTAGATATATACGTTCCCATGGAGCAGGGAACTGGCCCTCTCTTCCTCACAGAGCTGGTTCGTTTCTTCTTTTTCTTTTCTTCTTCTTCAATATGATCAAGTACTCAATATTAATTAGTTGTTTAATATATATATATATATTGGTTCAGGATTAGAGCGGTGTGGAAAGAGTTGCAGGCTGAGGTGGATGAATTACTTGAGGCCTGGCATTAAACGAGGGCAATTCTCTGAGGAAGAAGAAGAGGCCATCATCTGCCTTCACTCTCTTATGGATAACAGGTAATTTAGTCTTACATCACTCAGTTTAAATATCATATATGTTTGTAAGGTTGATTGGTTAACCAACCAATGATAATTGGTTTGTAAAGCTGATTGGTTAACCAACCAATGATAAATCCATCTCAAAAAACGGTAAACATTCTGTTGATCGATTGACCAATCAACCTTGCAAACATATGTGATAGAATTAAATTTGTCTAGTCTTAGAAATTCACATATTACAAAAATGATCATCTTGTTGGTATTCAACAGATGGGCTCAGATAGCTAAGCATTTGCCAGGAAGGACGGACAGTGAAATTAAAAACTTGTGGCACAGCCGCCTCAAGAAGAAAAACGGGGGGTTTCAATCGGTTTCTGCTTCCTCTTTCAAACGAAATGAATATGGTGATGCCGCAACAGATTTAAACGCTTTTGTGGAATTGGCGCACGCTTCCACTGCCACTGCCACTGCCACTGCCACTGCAACTTCCACTGAGAGCATTGCATCCACCATTCTCCAGACTGAATGCTGCGCAGACTCGCTGCAAAGTATTGAATTAGCAGGAGGAGATAATAATTACTTGGAGATAATAATGGAGGGCGCTGCTGCATGGGCCCAATATTGGCCTCTTTAACAACATTAACGTCATCTAAGTAATCAACTATAATTGTACACGCAAACAAATATATATTACTTATTCATTCCATCTATTAAATTTGAAAGATAAAGATATGATGCACTGTACATGCTTATTCCTTCCATGATCCATATCCATGAAATAATAATAATATTCTGTTTCACGTGGATTACACCACTTTTGTCGTGGACTGATTCCTTGCTTGCAGGAGATACTCTCCTCTTTGATTGTTCGGTAAGTGCTTTTAACTTTTTAGGACTAGGTCACTACATCTACTTTTAGCTGCTTTGTCACTATATCTGGTCCCGTGGAAGTCTTTCATAACATCCTACCCATTTATACAAATTCATCTAAACCATAATTGTACTAGTGCCTTAAGATGCCTAAGGCTTGATTGGTCTTTATTTGTTGAGCTTTCTCTATGCAAAAGTAGCTTTACATTAAAATGCAATACATATATCTATAAACATGCAATTAAGTCTACACATTTAGTTTATTTTTAGATAAATACTAAAGAAGATTTATTTGATAAAATAATCGCTATATTACTATCAATAAAATAGTACAATTATTCAAAGAAAAATGACAATGTCAAAGTACATAGCATAGTCCAAATTAGTTTGTAGGTATGGAAAACAAAAGAAACGAACCTACAAGTATGGGAAACAAAAGGAACAATGTCACAAAAAACCCACAAATAACAAATCACGTCATAAAACAAGGAAACAAAAATTAGACACCAATTGCAAAGAAAGAGGGAGGAGTATGATCTTTATCATTTGGCTTTCCCCACCCATAACCTATAAGGTTTTTTCCATTGGGAATGGGCTCCCAGCCAAATGCAATGGCTTAAGTTCCTTCAATCTTTTCTTCAAAATATTTATCTTCGTTCCTAGGTGGAAAATTTGTCAAGGCCAACTGAGGGTACTTTCCATCTATGAGAAACAAGAATGAACTGTGATGTCGACGAAATGACAAGCCCCATCCACAATACTTGTAAGAGTGGCTATGTGATGGCCCCTACCCCTCTGTAAGTGACTCTACGTGGCATGGGTGGCGAAACTCGAGAAACAAGGCAAGGGGTGTTACCTTAGTGGTTTAATACGTTTTGGAGATGGGCCACCTCCATTGCCACCTTCCACGTTTGGCGCACTTGTATCTACATGAAAAATATTAGACATATTCATCACTTTATTAAAAGCTAAAAGATTGTAACCAATAGTAGAATGAGCAAAATAAGATAAATTTATCTCTTTCCATATGAAGAAAATGATTTCCACTTTGGAAGAATTACAAACTTGGGTAAAGGCCATGGGCATGCCTAACCAATCCCCTGATAGAACATGTTGTTAGAGGAAATTTTCAAGTTCAAAAGGCTAAAAACATTCACAAATCTAAGCCCAAATGGTATGAACTTTTTCAAAAAAATAGCAAAGGTCCATAAACGTTTCAATTTTCCAAAAAAATGGGCAATGAGGATCTAGAACACCTAAATGAATGAGCTTGTGGCCAAGGGGTAAACCCTAATAAATAATAAACCATTTGAAATGTGTCATATTGGACTCAGGAATAGCTGACCAAATAGTAGAATACCTACATTGCTAACAAAAAATAGAAGAATGCATGGACCAATAGAGATTTGAGCTTGTCTGCCATGGGAAGTTTGAGGAACAACAATTCATAACCCTTACTAGGCGAGTAATTTTGAAAAGGCATATCTAGAAACCATTTCCAATCCTTTCACTAGGGCCTGAAGGAAACAACGACAATCTTGTGTGACATGTCATCTAAAATAGCTTCCATAATTACTTAAATTTTTACTTCATCAACATTGGCTAATGAATATTTTAGCTTTAATTCTATCCAAGACAATAATATTTTGAGATGCTAGTTATAAATTTCTTGCACATTGTGAATCCCTTGTCTGAAAATCATGAGGGTGTGCACCTATGGGACCTATGTTAAGGGGGGAATATGGAAATTGATAACCGGTGACCAACACACTGAATGAGAATTGAAGGAAACGCCATTTCTAAACCCATCTCTATCTCGTAAAATCCATGGTTTGTGTTTTTCCCAAGCTTTCCAAATATGCTTTTGATAATGAAGGATCCCATCTCTTTCACTAGGGATTTGATTATGAGCATGTTTTGAAAATCTAAACCATTCTTGATCTTTTTTCCTTGTGGAGTGCATTTGAAAATGTAATTTCACATGAGAATGTATTCCACGCCTCCTAACCCTCAATGGCTCAAATAATATTCCAATCCTCCCGACCCTCAATGGCGATTTTGTATATAAGCCTTCAACATGATCTCTTCCTTTCAAATGTGGGACTAAACTCCAAGGGATTTTCAAAGAAACTCCATGTCAAGCATGCAAATGAAAAATATGATGAATTTTATTGGCGCTTTAACAATAAACTCTCTTATCAAAATGACAACATATAAATACAAAAAAAATAATCTTGAGATGTTGGTTCTTTATTCACAAAGAGATAGGTTTGTATATATTGTAATGATCTTCTATAAAGTAAGATTCAACACTTAACAACTCAATAACTCATAATAATATCATGAAAAAATACATTCTAACTATACAATGTAACTTACTTAAAAATCTTTCTCACACCTAATTATTTTAACCAACCAACTTTTACAACATATAACATAAATATGAGTTGTTATTACAACTCATCACACCACATACGATATAGTAACATACAACATGTGAACACTAACAAGATAGTTCTAACATTATCCCCTTAGGGTGAGCATGGGAAGTAATCACAACATAGGAAGTGGAAATAGAAATGTATGGCTTATGGGATGCATGCTTGTCTGCAACTTTTTGTTATTTTGGATGTCTACTTAATATGATCATCTACATATATGGCTCACTTTCTTATTCTTTTGATCGAGTGAATGTTCAGTCTCTTCACCAACCAATCAATTCTAGTCAGTGTTGGGCTTCTCACCGACCAATCATTGTAGAACTTTGGTGTTAATTCTAGTTTAAATTATCATAAACTAAACACAATAAAACCTTGATTCAATCATTTGGGGACATCTGATTCAATAACCAACAGTACAATATATAGTGTGATTTTCTCCTATCAATAAGGAGTCAACACCTATCCATGATCCCACAAATCACTATAATACTTTGTATCTACTAATATATCTCATAGTGAGTTGTATCAACAACTCACGTACTAATCTCCTATATGAGATTATCATTACAAATATGCAACTGTATATTATACTCTAATGTTCATACTAAACCATTTTTCCTAACATTTCCCCCTTAGTGTGAACATGGGGAAAAGTGGAACTGAAACAAGAATCATATGTTAAGGCACACTTTAAGGTCTGCATACTGTTGTCTGGATCTTATTGTCTACTTATTGTTGCACATGAACACCTACATATGATAACTTGTCCTTCTTTCACTTCCAGTTGAGTGCATTCACTTGTTGATCATCTTCCAATGAAGAACGAAAATCAAAGGACAATTACATAGTATGACTTCGATGTACACGGCAAGATTTTAAATATAAACTAACCCGATTACCCTTAAATTGACCTTGACTAATAAACAAAACTTTAATAAAGCACGATTGACAAGGCATTAAAAACAGATTTCCAACTAAAATTATTAACTTATATTTTGAACCCACGCAATGAGGATGGACTTCAATTTGAATGGAATGTGTCATGTGTGAAGCTTGGATGCAGAGCCTTGATACAAAAGTAAACTCCAATGATATTCGCACACTACTTACTCACCATTTCAATAGCAACCAATCTTGTTTGAGTCTTTAATAGAGATGGAAGATCATACAGATCTGATGGCAGCTTGGAATAAGAGATTTCATTGTTGTCGAGGAGACGACAAATGATTAGACCAAGAATGTGTGATGGATCTACTCTGCATGCACATATCACGACTATCTACCAAAAACTAAAGGAGGACTGTGTGTTAATTTGACAATTGTTTAGACGTAAAATACTTGTAAATATCTGATCCAGCTGTTACATGGGACTTACATATTTAAAACGTGACCATCAATTTGTATATATATTTATATATAAATTATAAAATTATATGTAAATATGTATTTTACAAGATATAATAAATATAGAATAATTAGTAAAAATAGCATTGTTTGGTGTTTTTAAAGGGTAGTATTGAAAAACTACCATCACCCGAAAAATTGTTTGACAGGCATAGGTGGCCATCAAATTTAACCCCTGGGTGTTGAGTATTCCAAAGATGCAAGTTCATATCTAAAATAAAACTTTGAACCTCTTCACGCCTATCAAAGAAGAACTTGATATGAATTGACAAGAATTATTGTTCAATTCTTCATATATTTACGCACACGAATATAAAATTGTGACGTTATGGAGTAGGTTACGTTTTACATTCAGACTTCACCTGTGTTTCAGGATATCATGTCTTCTTTGTAACTTTTCCTTCTATTAGACTCTCATTACAATAGAAAATACAAGCTCTTAGATACCTCCCTGTGATACCATATGTTAATTATGGTTCAAATTATTATAAACTAAACATGATAAAACCTTGATTCAATCATTTGGGGACATCTTATTCAATAACCAATAGTACAATCTATAGTGTTATTTTCTCTTATCAATAAGTAGTCAACACCTATCACTGATCCC
This sequence comes from Taxus chinensis, assembly GCA_019776745.2. Classification (NCBI taxonomy): domain Eukaryota; kingdom Viridiplantae; phylum Streptophyta; class Pinopsida; order Cupressales; family Taxaceae; genus Taxus; species Taxus chinensis. Next base: position 59,094,714 of record CM034155.1, read on the forward strand.
ACAAATCACTCTAATATTTTCCATCTCCTAATATATATCTTAGTGAGTTGTATCAACAACTCCTCATGTACTAATCTCCTATATGAGATTATTATTACAAAAATACAACTTTATATTTTACTTTAATGTTCATACTAACCCATTTTTCCTAACATATGGTAGTTAGAAGATCATGGTAGTCATATGCTCTCCTACACATATGTTTATAGTAAGAGTTTATTATACACACTATAAAACACATAACAACAGTAAAAAACTACAAACATGTCTCTATATAAAATATGTGGCCCTGTCGTTAGTGGCTAATAAGAGGTAATTACTCGTCCTCCATCCTTTGTTTCCTACATTCTCCATTATTATATTGCTCGCTTGAAAAATAGCATTTGGAGATCATTTACATATCGTTTGAATGGAGAAATCCCCTGCTCAATTTTGGCATGTACATTGGATGTCAAATTCACCCGAAAATGCATTTGTTTACTAAAAAAAATATTTTTACACTGACAACACTGAAAAATTTAACTATTGACATAAATGACAAGATAAAAATGACAATTGACACATACCTTCTTTATCAACTATTACATGAAGACGACATAAGACACTTTAGTGACAATTACAACACAAAATTATAATATGTATAGCATTTGATTGTTATAAATGAATAAGTTTGACTCTCATGTACACTATGTTGGCTCCCAATTTTACACCCATGAGACCTGGAAGCACTTTCAAAGGGTGGGATGGCTTAGAGGATGAAATATTTTTGTGGGGTGCATCGTTTACATCTGGGGATGTATCTAACACTTTCTTTTGCACCAGATTTTTGGGATGACCAAGAGGCACATACAGAGGGGATGACATGATCCTTCTACTTTTGGTTCTACCTAAACTAGGGTTAGAGAACCCATTGGGTAACTTGAATGGAGGAAAGATATTTCTGCACTTTGTTCCTCTTAATTTTTAAGGGGTGGGTCAATCTAAGATGAGTATGGCCATGAATGCAATATCCACTCCCAAGAGTTATCACAATAATATCACATACACTCAGTGTATCATAAACAAGTTGCTAAAGACGTTGTTATTTGATTGTTCTTGCATCATTTTTTGATGGGGATTTTAAGTGAGGACATGTTTCTCAATGATTCTTTGGAATAGAACACAAGTGTGATGTATGTATCTGGTAGTTATGGTTGTGGTGGTATAGAGTAGTAAGTTGTGTTTTTCTTATAAATGAGGGGGAGTTTATGATAGTCAATTTCCTATAACAAAGCATCAATAACCACTATGGAAGCATGTTATTCTGGAATGTAGAGAATATGAGATTAAGTAATAATAACGTTTAAAGAGATATTTGCATTCATTGATACTCAATTAACACAAATACTTTGAAACAACCTTCAAAATGCTTAACAACAAATCTCTTGCCAGAGTTCTAATGAAATGTTCATTGTTCCCATGTTCATACGCCAAAGATACACTCTAAGGCTAACAAAAATCATTCAACTAGAAGATTACAACAAGGGTTTTATAACCATATCAAGTATTGTAGAGTAAGTACAACATGACAATACTGATTTAGTGACCAAAGGATGCAACAACCAGATCTATTTGATCTTGTGTACTAGATATAGATGTAATGAACACAGAGATTGCAGTAAAAGTTATAACTCTTTAATTGATATTCAACATACAAGGGACCAGAACACAAACTAAAATCATAAGCAGATATATTTCTTTAAAATTTCAATTCCTTGACAAGGAGACATGGATTAAATGCCTTCAATGTTTTCCAATGGTTGTACATCGCAACCACCTTGGCATAAGCACTCTAAAACTCAAAATTCATACATTTCACATTGAAGGAAATGGGAAATATAGAGTTACAGCAATCTCTCTCAACTTACCAAAGAAAATAACCCCCCTCTTAGTATGAGGACAAACCCTCATACTTATACAAAAGTTTTTAGAATCAATTTTCAATTTCCCTCAAAATCTAATGAAATAAAATCCATAATGTGCAACAGTGAGTTTTGCCAAAATAAAAGGGAATATCTTTTAACTGCAAATATTCTACCGTTAGCCATCAACTTTAGAAAGGTTCTACCTTTCAGTTGTAGATGTGGGCATGTGCAAGATATTCCTTCCTGCGTCATCAAATTATTTTTTTCCTATTCATTCTGTCATAGTCACACATGCACTTGGTCATAGAAACTATTTGTTACTTGACACCATTATTCTAACTGATTTGATACTTTCCTTTTATGGAGAATATTCATCAGGAATTGGATGATTGTGGCATTTTATTTGCATAAGATGTTCCCTTCGTGTGAAATTTCAATCGATCCAAAAGAACAATTTAATGATAGACATCATCCAGTTTTTCTTTTTTCCAGCCTTGCCAAACATTCAGATTAATTTTGTAATTTATCTTGACATGATGCTATGCACAAGTCTCTACATAATTCATCCTTCTATAAAATTTCATTTTCTCCTTATGGACTTACTAGTTTCTCCCAGATTTTTAGGAAAATCTTTTTGTAAGACACTTAGTGATGTCTATTTTTTGAAATGATGACCTTGGAACTTGGAAATAGCCTATCTGAACTTTCTTCAGAGACTTTGCACGAAATTTTTAACCTTTCAGGCCCAGATGAAGCTTTTATCAATATGTTATTCAAGATCAAGGATCAAGATGAACCTGACCCCTCGCATTTTGCAGTTATCCTTGATGCAAAATCTCATTAGGATGACCCCTTTCCTCTCTATGTTTCAATTTTTATTCCATCACCTCTTCTACCTAGAAGACTATTTTCATCCCAATAAGTTAAAGCAAGTCTGACTTTACTATAGGCCATCCGTTAATGACAAGTCCATAGTTGTGTCACCCACATTGTTCAATCCATTAGTAAAAGAATGTGAAAACCCAACATTCGAGGCCACACCAACTACCAATGATCCTAGGATGGATGCAAACCCAGTGCTCCACCGTCTTACTGAAATAGAAAAGAGACTTACCATTCTTGAGAAGGCTATGGAGAAGTCTTCCTCTGAATAAGTTATAATGGTTTCTCAACCTCCCCTACAGAAATGTCAAACAACCCTAGTTGACCCAGTTGATGCACCCCAATCAGCTTCAACATACAAGGTTACTACTCGTTGTATAACCAAAACATATCTAGCTGTACTTGTTGTGGAACCAAAACACATATAATTAGTGGAGAAAACCTTATGGAGTGGGCATTTTTCTTTGAAACGAAAATGGAGCTAAGAAAATTTTTGGAGGGCCTAAAAATGAGCTTCAAAGAGATCATGGCCAGAGGCATGTCTCGAGGATTGGCGGGTGATGTGCAGTATGCTTTGGTGCCCAAGACCACGAGGAATTTGAGTATCAAAAGATAAAAATTTTGGCTTGTTTTTCTACCTTTATAGAGGATTTTGTAATTATCAACTAATGTAATGTTAGCAACAACAAACCTTTTGAAAATGTATACCAAAAATAGTTATGTAAATTACAAGGGCAGGGGTGCCTATAGAATCCCCATTTTGTATTTTTTACATACATATTTTACATGTTTTTTACAAAGGCTCTTATGCATAATCTAATTCAATTAGTGCATCTTCCTCTAGTTCCTTTAATTTTTCTTTATATATATCAAATCTTTTGAACATATTAATGAGAAATTTCTCATCTGGTCCAATATGGAAAACAAATGTGAGTCCTTTTTCTCTTAATTTTTTCTCAAATTCACATATAATACCTTTATTCTTATTCACCTTTTTTGTCAACTTGGTCATCATTCCCTCCAAGTGAACAATCCTTTGAATGGATTAGTAGTTGAAACCTGAAGAAGTGGGCATTGGTTCTCTCTTGATATGTTGTTGAAGAATTTTCATTAAATCATCCAAACTCATATCTACATATGTGAGCCAGTCTGGGATGGGTGTTATTCTCCCAAGTCTTGAATTTATATCACAATGTATTCCCGTGTTTTATCTCTTACTCTGGTGAGCTTGTCAATGCATAATTTTAGAGTTTTTGTTCTTAGCTAAATAGCTCTTCACATGTATGTTGTTTCCCTTTATGATCAATAGGAACTATGCCTTCATCTTCCACTAGTTGGTCATACATCTGAGTTATTGCCTAAAGTTTTGGAAGAAGTCCATCCCAATACTCAATGCCATATTTGCACTTTTCTATTTGTTCATTTGCTTCCTCTGGTTGTTTCAAAAATCTATTTGTAGCATTCGAAATTACTTCGTATGACTTTTGTGCCTCTTTTGGACAATTCTTCCTTCCATTTTCTTGTAGAATTGATTGGCTCCCTTGATTCATCTGCTGCTGCTAGGGCTTCTGGGGTTACAACAGTGGAAATTCCTTGTCCCTCAGAAGGATTTTGCAACCCATTTTGCACATAGGTTGATAAAATATCAACCTTTTCCCTCAACTCTTCTTAGTCTCCTTATCCTTATCATTTATTTGGATAAGACCTCCTATGGCCATTGAAGCCTCATACTTCAAAAATTTTGTGGTGGATTTCCCTAATGGGATGTGAGTGATATGGTTATCACTAAGTGTAGCTTGATTTTTTAACACATCCCCCTCAAGAGTTATATTTTCCAATGTCATATGCCCTTGGGAATCTGTAAGGGTTTTTGATAGTATCCTTGCTTTCTTCAGGGCCCTTAGTGGTTTAGAAAATAACACACTCTCAATGTTGACAGTCTCTAATTGGATTTTTTCCTTTCCTTCACTCGGGAGTGTTTCTCCTAACCACCATGTTGTGGGTGTGTTTCCTCCCCTTGGAGCTTGGGGTACTTGTTGTGATGGGCTAAGAACATCAACAATTTTTTGGAAGTAACATGAGAATTTCCTAAATTTAGAGATTGGATTTGTGGGGCTTATGCTCCCATTACTGCTCTTTTTGTCTTAACCTGTGAAGTAATTGCCACCATATGCCACATTTCTTATTTTTCTATTTCAAGCTCTTTGGGCAACACATGTATATGGACTGGCCCTTGAACTTCATCTTGGCTTGTTCTTTCTCCTAGAGTTTGGCCACTTCATGGAGTGTAAGTGCTTTATTAACCATCTTTAGTGCCTCATCCATGGAATCACTCAACACATCTGACCCCCCTTGGATTGTGATGCCTACTTATCCTTGGGGCTATACTCCCTTGTATCCAACTATTTCCTTTGGTGCTTCTTCTGTAATTTTCACCTCAATTGGTATTGTTTCAACCATGGATATTGTAATTTCAGTCTATTGAAAATTTTGAGTAGTTGTACTTGGATCCTCACTGTATGTCGTTGGAGTTTCTAGTGGCTGGTTATCCAGTGGAGTGACATAAAATCCTTTTTCAGACCTTGTAATAGGTCATAAAAGGCCTGTGTTTGAGCTATTTCTTCTTCATCAACATCCACTACTTCAGCTTGTGGAGTTACTTCTTCTTGAGTCATTACTACAACAGAAACTTTTTGTCCCATACTGGGTGGAACTGAATCTATTACTTTAGGACTTTCCATTTATTTTCCCTATGTCCCAAAAGCTAGAATATTTCTGACCACATGTGTCCTAGTAGTTTATCTTTCCAAGGGGTACACAACCCTAGTTCTTTTGTCTCTTTTAAAGTATTTGAGACCAGGCTCCTCCCTTTCTTCATTACTTTGTACTCTAATCTTTGGCTCCACATCAGGAAAGGATCTTCTCATTCTTTTTCCTTTATTGGATGACCCTGGTAGGGTCACTGTACGTGTTCTAGGTTTTGAGACATATGGGACCTTGGTTTGTAATGGGACTGCTTGGGTGACTGGGGCCTCTTTCCTGGTTTTTATTAATATCTCCTCGACATTTTGAGTTAAAAGGGACATAGAAGTACCCAATTTTCTTGTGGCAACAATCCACTCTTCTATCATTCCAGAAGGTTTCTTGGAAGGGATTTGAGGTTATTTCCCTTGTAAAGGGTCCATCGTGTTTTCCCCTTCTATCAAAGGAGGGAGATCATACTAGAGGATTTCTGAAGCTCTGAATTCTTGCAATACCTTGGTATTCTATAATGATAAATCCAACCCTTTCCATATTAGCCATGTTAATGTCCTTCTCATCACAACTGTTGAACATGTATATCTCCCAATTGAGATTGGGAATTTGATATTAGTATTATGTTTTCCATCAATCAACTTATGAAATTCTTCCAGCTACCTTGTAATATCTAGTAGTACCCACTACATCCAAGTATCTAGGCAACATGTAAGGGGTCCCATATAAACCACTTACCCTTATGTAAGTAAAAAACCTGAATTGTATGAAGTAGTAACCATACTCATTGATTACCCTTTTTACAGATGCATATATCCTGAATTGTTCTGGTCTGAAGAGACATATGATGGGTGCAAATAAGGAATTATGTATCCTCCTAAAATTTTCTTTATGATTCTCCAAATTTAATTGAGGGTAAACATGATATACTTTATAATTTGATAAATTCTTCATTCTTGGAATTCTCGGGAGGGACTCATGGCATGCAATATTATAGACAAGGTATAAATTCATGTAAAATTCACATTTGAATGTAGTTCCCTCTCTGATTTGTACAACCATTTTTATGAGTTGGTCATGGATGGATGTGCTTATAAAATATGCCCAGAAAATATTTTCACTGCTAAACAAAATAATCTGGATGTAACAGAACATCCATTCCTAGAATTTGTAAGCATCCTTTAAATGTACAATACTTCTTAGCAAGGTGATGAGATCTTCAATCTCTTCTACGAAGTTTTATCTTGTCAACTTCTTGGGAACTCTGGTGTGATATCCCATTGATTTCAAGAACAAATGACTTTTCATGGTTTTTGATCACTCTACATGCTTGGTATCCCATAAATCTTGTGCTAACTTAGTACTAATTTCTACTACCCTCTTGACTTTGGGCAATCACAATACTACTTTGAACGTTTCTGGTGATAATGAAAGAACCTTGACACCACTTCCATCCAACACTTCTTTAGTTTTTAGGTTATAATTCTCTGCACAAGCCCATACCAATTCCAGACATTGTATTGGAGGTGGGAAAGTATAATAAAGAGTAATGTCGTTGGCAGAAACTTCTGTAATGAAATCATTTTTATTTGTGGCATGCAACCTTTACAAGAAATCACTTAGTTCAACATTCCCTGAGTTGGTATCTGTCACCTTGTCTAGGTTACTCGTGATGTGGGAATTAACCGGGGTGCCAATTAATTTGATCTTCATTTTTTATAACTAGAAAAAAAACACTTTTCCCAGGTATATAAAAAGCAAAGTGATGCACGTGAATGGGAAAAAATACAAGCCCTAGGTGTTCTTAAGAATCTCGCGAGAAATTTATAAAAACTCATTAATTTCAAGTCTCTTGAAATCTTTCCCGTGTTCGCGTATATTGTAAATGCTAACTCTAGATCACACAAGCACTTAGAACACCTCAATTTTCTACAACACCACTTCCTAAGATCCGTTACTTCGATCATGTAATCATATTTTTTTCTTTGAGGGCTCTAAACACTTATTTCATTAACAAAAGAGTAACAATATGATAGTGTTAGCTAAATTTAAACCATATAGCCTCTCACAAAAAGGCATTAGTGGTAGAAGCCATATTTGCGTTTACTTGATCCTAACCGTCAACCCTTGCATTTATTATTTGAATGTGGGTTTTCCACGTGTCTTTCTTTGGAGGGAAGCAGGCCTTGGGGCACTCCTTTCAGTTTTGCATCAATTGCAAATATGTAAAAAATATGAAGTGTGATGGGATACCCAATGCTGAACGACGTTGACAAGATGTCACGTGTACACCTTCAAGACTTGAGTATTTGGATGCACATTTATAATTTTTCGTGAGTTACGAAAGTGCTAAGTGCAAGAGCTTGTGAGATGTTTGCTTACCATCTTACGTTAATAAAGAGACACGTGTCCTTTTTAGGCCTCAGGGTTTAAAATGCATTTTGATACTTGGCTTCCGATAACATAGCTAAGAGGCATAACCTCTACCCATTTTGTGAAATAATCGGTAGCGGTGATGATGAACTTTTGTCCATTGGATGACATTCATCCAATTTTACCAATGAGATCAAGCCCCCATTGAGAGAAGGGCCAAGGTGTTGTGATCAGTTGTAGTTATTGAGAAGGTGTGTAGATAAGGTTGTCATATTTTTGACAATTCTGACATCATTTAACAAAAAGGCATGCATCATTATCCATGGTGGGCCAATAGTACCCAACACATAATATTTTCTTATTTAAAGCCATGTCATTCGTGTGCACTCCGTAAACACATGAGTGGACTTCATTTAGAACAATAGAGGCCTCTTCCTAATTAAGACATCGTAGTAGAGTGCCATCATAATCTCGTCTATATAGAGTGTTTGATAAAATTGTGTAATGGGAGGCACGTTGCACTAAAGCACGTCTATGACTAGTTTTCATGTTAGTATGAAATGTTTTGTCGTTGATGAAATTGTAAATATCATGGTACAAAGGGTTGTTAGGACCCATTATTTCAAACATCATAGTATTTTCAAGTAGATTATACATAGGCATTAAGAGATGTTCTACGATAAAGTTTTCCTGGAGTTGATTTGACGTGATTTATAAAAGAGATTTGATAGTTGCCATAACATCTACGGAATTATTGTGAATTTGAGGGACTTTATTAGAACTAATCAACCAAAAATAACCTTGAAGGATATTTACCATGTGTTTGTATGGAATAAGATTCATCTTTGACCTGGTATTCATTTGTAACATGTTTAATGATAAGTAATGAGTCACCAAATACGACCAAATCCTTAAGGTTCCATGATATGGCAAGTTTTAATCCAGCTATGAGAGTTTCATATCCTGTGATATTATTAGTACACGGGAATGCTAGTTGAAACAATTTTGGGATAACATGCCCATCATGTGTGAAAAGTAAGAATTTGGCTCCTGATCCGTGGAGATTACAAGACCCATCAAAGAATAAAGTCCAAGTTGGTGTTATATCTATGTATAAAATATCTTCATATAGAAATGTGAAATGGAGAGGTTATGGTGCAGGAAGAGGTGCCTTAGAAATTAGATCTGCAAGGGCTTGTCCTTTAATTGCTCCTTGATGAACAAATTTGATGTTAAATTCACTAAGTAGGATGACCCAACTGGAAATTCTTTCCGTGAGAATGGGCCTAAATAGGAGATACGTAAGGGGATCTACCTTAGCAATAAGTTCGGTTGTATGATTGAGCAACTAATGGAGTAGTTTATAGAAGGTAAAAGTGACTGTTAAGCTTTTTAATTTGGGAATATTTTACCTCATGCTCAATGAGTGTTCAACTAAGGTAATAAACTGGATGTTCTTTTTCATGATCATTGTGTTGTGTTAATAAGGATCCTATGGCATATTCAATGGCAGACGTGTAAAGAAGCATTGGCTTATCTGCAACTGGTGACATATGGAAAGGTGGACTAGAGAGGTATTCTTTTAGTTTGGTGAAAGAGTTTTGGCAATCTTGGTTCCATTGAAATTGTGCATCTTTCTTAAGAAATTGTTTGAAATGATGACACTTATCAACTAATTATGATATAAAACGTCGAATGGATTGTATTTTGCCTTGAAGACTGCATAGTTGTTTGAGACTCTGGGGAGGAGTAATTTCCATATTGGATTTGACCTTTGCAGGATCAACTTTTATACCTCTTCGAGAGACCTAATAATTTTCTGGAGGTCACACCGAATACACATTTTTTTTGGAGTGAATCGAACCTTATAATCATGCAACCTTTCAAAGATGTGTCTCAACACACCTGGATGACCTATCTATGTTTTCGATTTAGCTATTATATCATTGACATAGTCTTCTATGATATTATGTAACATATCATGAAATATAACCGTCATGGCTCCTTGATATGTAGCATTTGTATTTTTCATCCCAAAAGGCATGACCTTATAACAGAAGGTGCCCATGCTGTAGTAAATGTTGTTTTTTGTTGATAATCTTAAACAATGCGTATTTGATTATAACCAGAAAATCCATCCATTAGGGAGAGCATTTCGTGGCCTGTTGTGGAGTCGACAATCATGTCTATGTTTGGTAGAGGAAATTCATATTTTAAACAAGATTTGTTAATATCGCGGAAATCCATGCATATTAGGTTTCCCATTTCATTTTTTTCTTTTCTAAGTTTTATTTTAGGGTTTTTGATGACCCCCACTTTTATTTATTCTTAATTATAGTTTGAACTTAGGTTGTATACCTGTTGTAATCTAATTTCCCTAAATAATTTTTAAATTAATTTAGTTCGTATTTTATTTTACAAGGCTTCCTTTATTTTTTAATCAGTCAATTAGATTATTAGTTTATTAATTAATTCTTTTAATTAGGGTTTTCATTTTGAGGCTTAGTTAGTTTTAAATCGTGAATTAGATTGTTTTTGTGCAATCAATTTGTATAGTTACATTACATATTTTAAACTAAATAGGACCCCTTTATTTTACTCTCTTCTCATTTTTGTCAATTAGAGACTAATCTTAAAAATTGTTAATATAGGCCTTTTTGAAACAAAATCATTTAAAAAAAAAATCTCAATAAAAAGCTCATTAGGCCTTTTTCGAAACAAAAATTGTATTAATTAATTATCTTAATTATTTTTATTCCTTCTCTAATTAGGCCCTTTTCAAAAAAAATTAAGACCGTCAAATTGTTTTTCTCATATTTTCGGCCACATGAACTAATTATGTTAATTGATCGTGCAAGGTTCTTGGACATTTCGGTCAATTTCCTTCACTGTTTACAATTTTTTTATCAAACATATACTCGATTAAGGTCCTTTTCACTTACTCTTTCCGTCATTTCGTCATTCGTAAAAGTTGCAGATATATGGTTATTGGACGTTTTTGTCCACTTTTTGTCAATTTTTAGCCATTTCGTCACTGTTTAATCACTTTGCGATGTAAACCAACACTTTTTCGTGGATTCTGGAACCACATTGTTCTCATTTTTTGTTTTTCTGAAGCTAATCGCAATACTTTATGTGTATGTTATTCTCTCACGTTTGTTACAAATGATCTTGAGAATCAGAAACACAATTGTGTTATTTTTCATCATTTTCTCTTTATATACCTTAGAAAACTACTAACAATTGTTTGTAGGATGGTATTGTGAAGACCACGTCAAAACTACTAACTACAGGACTCTTTGGTCAAAGACACATTACAAACTCGAATTGATATCTTGTGTTCACAAAGTAGTCCATCATAGTTATCTTAATTAAATCACCACATTTTACTAGATTCAGTTTCATTTTTTCTATAATATTGATCATTGCTAGACTTTATTTGCATTTATAACAATTTATTTTTCAATTGCATTTGTGTATGCTCTTTTCTTGCGCCTTCGAGTGATCTGGAAAATAAAAAAATGGTCACAATCATTTTCTAACACTTCTAATGAAGGATAACTACTAATCTGTTTTGCGCATGACCACATCACTTGGATTTTTTTCCAAAACAAAACCAAAAAGCTCTTAATACTTCCCGTAAAATTACCTCAGTCAAAGAACAATCGCTGAAACTACTAAAAACCAAAAAAAATGATCACACTCAAGTACACTATCATTTTGTGCTAGTGATTTTATTTCACATTGGAACAAATTTTATAGTTAATCACCAATCATCACTTGTATTTGCATGTAGCATAAGTGGATTTCATCACCACCTATGCTACACCGGTGACTTGTACTTCATCACCACGCACCACCAGCATTTTCATTTGCATTGCACTTGAGACCCAGTCTCAAAACAACGTTCGGTGTATGCCTCGCATATGGTCCCCTCTTACAGGTAATGTTGTCTTGATTGTGAAAACTGCGAGTAATACCTAAATAGCTATAACAACAAAGTATGGGCATTGTCCCTATAAATTTTTGGGGAGTAATAAGGACACCATACACACTTGTATTCCCCCCATCACCTTCCACCTTTTCACAAATACTACCTTGGACGTGATGCTTCACTCTGAAGCAGGTTAGTAAGAATTGATGAGTCTCTTCCAGTATCCTAAGGGTTCCTCATACCACTTTTGTACCCATACAGGTTTGGGTATATCAGGACTAGGATATATAGGAAGACGCATCTATATGGAGTGATAATAGCCTAAATTCACCCATTCCACAACATATTGCCTATTGAATGATCTACAAAAAAATGATTTTTTCCGATTGATCTACCTTTTGAGCCAAAACGTCATATAAACATGATTTCTTGTTTCTTGTGAACAAGTTAGTTTATCATTTTACATATCACTACACTTGGATTATATAAATGTGTTTGTTGTAGATTTCAAGTCCTAATTGTGTTCCAAAAAAACATTTTTACCACCTCAATATCAAGTAGAAAAATTGACTCAATAATGAAAACCTTACATTGATTTCAACCCATTAACTCGCTTATGCCAACAAAAAAGTTATAATAGCTTATTTTAAACTATATCAAACTTATATCGAGTGAATTGCTTGAGATCAGTCCTTATGACCTCACTTGTTGAGCTTATTTAAGATCCCTCCACAAGTGAATACCTCGTAGCTTGTTTTGAGCTATATCAAACTAATACTGAGTGACTTGTTTGAGATCGCTCTATATGTCATCAATTGTCAAGATTATTCAAGCTACATCCAACATAAATTTCCTCATACCTTGTTTTGAGCTATATCACACCCATGTTAACTTGTTTGAGTTCACTCTTTCCATCAACACTTAATAGATTTTTTAAGCCAAATCTGAAACAAATCCATACTAGCTTATGCTATATGAAGTTTGACAAAATGTCTTATCTTCTTTTGAGTTTAATCAAATGCATACCTATCTAACCATGGTAGTTACATGTCATCAAAAAGACATTTTGGCTGGTAACTTGGATCATGAAAATGACGACGATGAGGTTACACAACATGAACTCAGTTAAGAAGAACATGATCGATTAGATAAACTATTAAAACAAAACAAAATTGAGTACCTACTTCACATGGTAGCCATGGGAGCGAAGCTACCTCCCAATTTTGGGACAGAAAACTTAAATAAACTTATAGACAATGGTGAATCAAGTCACCACAACACAACACAAAATGACCCAAATAATGCCTCAAATGAAGAATTAATCACCAAAATCCAAGAGTTGACAAAACAACTCATGCAAGTGACTTCTAGAGTTGAAAAGTCACACAATAAAAATATAGAGCAATCGAGTAATGATATCTTCGATAGCCCGTCACATGACTATCCATTTGCACAAGAATGGAAAATTATGAAAGAAATTATTCAGGGGTTACAAAAACATTTGAAACAGTTCAATTTTGAAGAAATTTTCTCCTATCCATTCGACAAAGAAATGTTACGTTTACCCTTCCCTTTGTCCTTTGAAACTCCCAAGTTTGATAAATACAAAGGAAAGGGCAACCCATGTGAGCATGTAAATGAATTCTTCATGCAATGCAAAGAATTATCTTACCACGATGTATATATTTTACGTTTGTTTCCTAAGAGCTTAGGAAGATAGGATTTAGATTGGTTCCTCCATCTTCCAAAAGGGTCTATCACGACCTTTGCAGATTTATCAGATAAATTTGTTACAAATTTCTCCTTTAACTTAGACTTTGAGGTGACCATGCCTAACCTTTGCAACACCAAGCAAAGGACATAAAAACTTCACATCCTTTCTACAATGATGGGTAGGGATCGCAAGTATATTCCCTTGCTTTATATCAAAAATGCAATTAGTCAACATCTTCATTCCAAACCTCAATGTGAAATTATCATTTCACATGCAGATGCATTGTTTAACCAATTTTGAAGAAATTATTGAAAACTGGACACAAATTGAGAGATCCCTCATTTCTAAAGGCTTGCTTAAATTACCCTTTAGAGACCAACCCCTAGGGAAGTTCCTCAAAATCAAGATAAATCTAACTTCTTGAATCGGAATAGAAATTTAGTCAATGATGGAGTTACCGATTCTTAGTATATTTGGAATATCCAAAATTATCCAGCTAATACTAATAAATCCAATAAACAACCAATCATCATTCCTAGTAAGGAGGCTTCTCCTTGGGAATTCAGGCAAAGACAGTTCACTCCGCTTGGAGAAATCTTGTCTAGTGTCTTCTACCACTTGGCAAGTTCCAATATGATCATGTACCCCATCGTAAAACCCTTTGAAGAAGGGAAGCCTAAACAAAAATGGTATAGAGACAACAAATATTGTGAATACCATCGTATAAAAGGTCACCATACAAATCGATGCATGTAACATTGCCAGTATGTAAAAGACTTTATTAAACGCGCCGATATAGAGGTTGAAAATACCTCTGACAAAAAAATCCCACCGGGCATGCCAGAATGTAAGCTACAAAAATTGAATGATAATAAGAAAGTACTGAAACTAAACTTTATAACTTCTTTCATGGTCTCCTTCGTAAACCTCAGAATGGGCAGTGCCTTGCATGGGCTCGAACTGCTTGAAGTTTAGGTGTTTTTTCCAATGTGAGAAATACCTTCACTGCATCGACGATTGATTCAAAAAATTTACACCAAGGGATGTGAGGATGATGGATTTATGGATAGGAAAAATAGGCTTATGTGGACATTAGCTTATCCGTAAACTTCAAACTTTGGAGCTTTACAAAATTACAATCTTTATTGTTCTACTTTCAATTTGAAAATGACAATCCTTGTTTAATTAATTTCAAGAAAAACTGAACTTAGAACTAATTTTACAAGAAATGAAATAACAATTCAATACCAAATTTATCCTGGAAACCCCCAAGTTGAGGGAAAACCAGCTGGGAAGGGAAATTTCTCTTTCTTCCCAAATTTTATCGGCTAATTATAAAAGAATACATATTACAAAAGGAGGAACAGAAGTAAAACAATGTAACACTCCCTTTCTATACTTGGCTGCTTTGTTTCGACACCTTTCTTCTACAAAACAAAATTCAGCTCCAATGGTTTCTCTCTCATGCTTTTGCATTACGAATTTGATGATCTATTCCACTTGTTCCCCCTTGTATTTATAGTTTTTCTCATGTCCTCTCATGCACTAGAGAACGAGAAAGTTCACACAGAGGAAGAGACACAATCAAGGCAATTAAAATCAGTGACTGTTTGTGGCTCTATTTTTATTTTTCATCCATAAGTGATAAGAACATCAGTGTCTGCAGATCGACAGTTACACAACCATCATTCTGTGTAGGTGGTAGGGACGTAACCTTCGGGGTGGTTACACAACTGCCTCTCTGCATAAAGGGGTAGTTCTATAACTTTACAGTTTGATTTTCATTTTGCTAAATTTCTTCTTTTGAACCCACTTGTTCTGATGAAGTAGTGTTTATTTAGATCCCTATGGATCACACCTCCCCTACTCATGAGGCTTTTGGTCCCCACAAAAGCTTAGTGGGGGAGTAGATGAGGAATTAATTCCCTCACTTGCAACTTCAAGTACCATTGGGCCTACCTTGGTTTCTTTCTTTTTAGTCTAACATGCCAAGACTCATGTGGACCTCTCCTTGTCTCTCTAATCTTCTGCTATATTACTACGTCCTCCTCCAATTCACCTCGCGAATCCAAGACACAATCTTCTATGGAAGGTAGAAACTTATATCCTTCTTCTTCATCAAGCATGGATGGCTCATATAGGTGTAAGTTCTCATAGATTATTATTGAGTACATCCACATGAATGATGGAAAATCAAGCCTGAAGGCATTTTATCCAACCTACTCCGATATGGTGAAGGGTCCATACCGTAGTGGCTTGAGTTTCCTTTCTTGGCATTGTAATATTTTTTTCCCCAAGTAAAGCCAAACCTTGTCTCCAACATGAAGTTTGTGCTCCCTCCTATGCTGATCATGTCTAGCCTTATACTTGGCTTGAGATCTTTCCAACTATTATTTTACCATAAGATGGATTTTTCGGATCCTCTCAATGAATTTCTCTACTCTTGTCACCTCTGAATCATGTATCTCCCCTTCTTCATGTTTCCCAACTGCTATGTCTAGTGGATTCTGTCATCAGCAATCCGGCACTATGATAATTCTTCACCGGGAACTCCTCGTGCTATGATTATTTACTAATGCACAGCCTTTAGTTTGGTGGATGTAATCTGGAAACAAAACAACAACATAACACAAGAATACCATTGACTATGATAAGACAGAATGACGAAAAATCTGAAATATCAAAATAAATTATAATATTAACATGAAACTGTTACAATCTCACCCATGAGATTCGTCAACAAGACTATGGGAGAAACTTTACAATTACACCTCTCGATGGCTTCTTCAACACACCTTTAACTGATGGCTTCCTTTGCACACTTCCTACAATATTTCTCACTACTTCTTTCTATGCTAAATGAGGGGGGTAGCCTCTCTATTTATAGAACTTACAGGCTTATCCATCTTATCTCTAAGATAGGATAAGAAATCCACTCTGACGAATCATATTCCATACCTTAACTCTTATCTGTACATGTAAGCTTATCTCTTAAGATAAGATAAACCTTATCATTTTACATGGGTTCCACATTTTTAGAATTTTTACAAATAAAATACACAAAATATTTATGACCTCACTCCTTGTCCTTATTACCAATATAATATTTCTAATTCCTAATCATGTAGACCCTACTTCTCTAATTACACAAATTTTGACATTTTAATATTACCGGACCACTTACGACAAATATTTACTTTTTACAACATTCCTATTGTACTTTGACTATTACCGTACTCCACATTATTTGTGGCGTCGTACTGGCAGCGCCGTTATCTTCTATCGGACGCTACTACTAATTACACTTAACAACATTCTATTCCTAATACATACATTAATGAAATAGAAATTATGGAGGAAAATTTTAGTGTCTACATCTTCCCCCTTCCTAGCTTCTACTCCGTCCTCGGAGTAGACTCTTCTGGTGCATGGAAAATCTTCAACTTGTCGTGGTTGACCCATTTCGTAATGGGAGTGCCATCCAATTCCTCCAGTCGGTACGTACCATTTTCATGCACAGCTGCTATTTTGTAGGGCCCCATCCATTTTGGAAGAAATTTCCTCTGTCTTCTTTTTTTGTATCTGGAATCATATACTAGAACCAAGTCATTCACCTGAAATGGAGACCAAAGGATCTTTTGATCAAAGTATTCCTTCTGCTTCATTTTCTTCTTATAGCTTGTATCCTTTGCTATTTCCCTCATTTCCTCTAGCAAATGAAGATGTACCAACCTTTCTTTTACTGAATCACTTTCATCCATCCTTTCATTTTTCATAACTCTCACAGTAGGAATATCAAACTCAATAGGAAGAACTGGATCAATGCCATAGGCCAACTGAAATGGAGAGTATCCTGTTGCTGACTTTGATGTTGCCCTATATGCCCACAATGCTGCATGAATCCTCTTATCCCATTTATGTACCTGCAAGGCTGCATCTTTTGCTAGAATTTGACACAACACAAAATTTGTTCGTTCCACCTGTCCATTTGTGCTTGGTTTGTATGTTGTTGCCTTCCTATGCTTAATAGAAAACTTATTGACTAGGGCTTCTACCACCTCATTAATGAAGTGGCTTCCTTGATCTGTTACAATTTCTAATGGACAACCAAATCTGGTGACAATGCGTTCATATATGAACCTTGCCACTTCATCCATGGAAGCTGTTTTCAATGGCCTAGCTTCAACCCACTTGGTTAAATAATCTGTGGCAACTACAATATACTTATTTTGACGTGATGTAGTTGGAAGTGGACCTACAATGTCTATTCCCCATTTTTCAAAGGGACCAAGGGGAAGAATAGGACATAATGGAGCTGATGAAGTCTTACGGTTACCATGTGTTTGACAAATATCACATGTCTTACAATAATTATAACAGTCTTTAAAAAGAGTGGGACCAGTGATAACCTGCATCCAAGATCCTTCTTGCTGTAAGTTGTCCAGAGAAGTGCCCTCCAGATGTACCATTGTGGAAATTCTTCTAGTAGTCTCTTTCCCTTGATCACGTCCAACTGCCATCTTGTACTGTCCATCAGGTCCTATTCGAAATAATAGCTCCATGCAGAATAGAGATATGGACGACTGGCTTGAGTAATCTTTCTCTTAGTCTTTGCATTGGCACCATCAGGAAACTTGAATTTATTTAGATAATTCCAAATATCTATGTATTCACTAGGGATTGTATCAAGGGATAAAAATGTTGCATCGGGGAAATCATCATCATCACAAGATGACCCTAAACCATCATAGGCTCGAGAGAGTGCATCTGCATTGACATGCTTCTTTCCTGGCCTATCTATAATATCAAATTCAAATTCTTGTAGAAAAATTATCCATCTTGCTATCCTCCCTGATGGGTTAGGCTTATTGACAATATATTTCAGAGCCTGATGATCCGTTACAACTCATAAATTTTTGCCCTAGCAAGTAATTTCTAAACTTCTTTACAGCAAAAATGATAGCCAGAGCCTCTTTTTCAGTTACTAGTATAGTTTACCTCAGCACTGCTCATTTGTCTGCTCCCAAAGTAAATTGGATGTTCATTCCCATTTTCATCCTTTTGGCTGAAAGTACTACCTAGTAGCTGCATCTGAGGCATCGGTGTACACAATGAATGGCTTGCTCCAATCTGGATTCTTCAAAACAGGTGAAGAAACCAGGGCTTCCTTCAGTTGTTCAAAAGCTTCATGCGCCTTATTTCCTGGTTCATAAGTAACATCCTTCTTCCAGAACTGGGTTGGTGGCTGTGCTATCTTTGAGAAATTCTTGATGAACCTTCTATAGTAACCCACATGGCCTAAAAATGATCTCAACTTACTTCTATTCATACTACTTAATGGTATCTTTGATTTTTGAAACTATCAGGATCAGTACCAATACCATCTCTAGATACAACATGCCCTAACAAGACACCTTTAGAACATCCAAAGACACACTTTGTAGGGTTAGTGAGGCTTGTGCTTCATCTAACCTTTGAAATGCTGTCACCATCTGGTGCAGGTGGTCCAACTTGCTCCCATAGATGCAAAAATCATCTAGAAAACTCTGATGAAGGTCCCAATGTAGGGTTCGAACACCCTATTCATCTAACAGCGCTGGAATGTTGCCTGGAGCATTACACAACCCAAAAGGCATAACTCCTATAAGAAAACGTTCCCTAAGGAGTGGTGAACATGGTCTTCAGACTGATCTTTCTCTGACTATACGAACTTGGTTGTAGCCCGCTATATCCATCAGCAAAACTATAGCATTCCTAGGCCAGCTACTTCATTCCAAGATCTGATCTGAAAATGGAAGAGGGTAATGGTCCTTCTTTGTTGCCTTATTGAGCTTCCTGTAATCAACACAAATGCGTAACTTCCCATTCTTTTTTATTGAGATTCACAATGGGAGAAACCCATTCTGAATTCTCCACAGCAAATATGAATCCTGCATCAAGCAACTTATCTATTTCTTCTTTTACAGTCTTGGAAAAATTAGGATTCATTCTATATGGCATTTGCTTTATGGGCTTAGCACCATCTACCAACTCAATATAATGTTCTACCCAACTTACTTGACGGAGTTCCTTGTAATCAAAAGTGAATATGTGTATGTGCCTTCGAAAGAGCTAGAAGTAGGATTCCTTCTCACTCTCCATCACAGCATCACCAATCTTTATTTGTTGGAGATGATCATCAACTTCTTCTTCAGATAATTTTATGGGGTCATGAGTTGGTGTGACTGGAAAGATATCCATGACTGAAACATCAACCTCACTTTCTTCATCTTCAGTGTCCACTTCACTGGTACTAAAGTAATCAGAGGATGTCCAATCATCAGTTTCATCACTTGAATCGATAGGTTTTGCCTTATGATGCCGAGGGATCACGTTTATTTTCACCCTCTCTCTACCACGTCCAAGTGTCATGAAACCTTCATTCATGTAGTTTCTTGCATGAACTCTCCTTAGCCATGGTCTTCCTAGCAACATTGGGTACACAAAAATACCATTTTTCATCACCTGAAAGTCTACCACACATACCACACCCATAACATATATTGCCACATTTGAAATTACACCTTCTGGTTTAGCTTTTCCTTTATTTAATGACCTTAACATAAGTGTTGAAGGGCGATCAATTTTTAATCCCAACATATTCATTACAGACTCAGTCATTACATTAACTACAGCACCTCCATCAACTAAGACATCATGAATTGAAATACCATTACATAATACCTCAGATTATGGAGCATAGGGATCCGTCTCTGCCTCCAAAATAGGGACCTCAACCTCTTTCCTTCGTCGAGCATTGAGTCCACTTCGCAACTCCATCCTCTTCTCAGAAGACATAGCCAAGAGTTGACCATATGTAATATTTGTAGGCCTTTTGGACAGATCTTCCAAGATGGAGTATGGTCCTTGCCCCTGTGAAATCAGAAAATCCTGCACACCCAACTTTTTTCTCCTATGTTTCTTACTAGTTTCTACTTTCATCTTCTTCGGATCATTTCCATCTTGATTATCTTTTTCTTTCTTTCTTTTTGTTACAAACACATCTACTTCATTATTTCTACTCTTATCTACTACATCAAAAGAATTCACAGGTGTTTTTCCTTTATCATTATCTCTTTTACTAGATGTAGAAGCTCTATCTAGACAAGTATACTTATAATGACCCTTTTTATAACAACCATAACATACAACTTCAGAAATATTTCTTTTTGGACCTCTATCTCCTCCCTGAGAACTAAATTCTTTTCCTTGAAGAAGATTAATAGTTAACTGACCCATCTTTTTTAGCAAATCTTCATACTCAGTAGATGTATTAGGAGAAATATTTGTGCTCACCGGGAGTGGTTGTGGATTCAGGACCAAAGGTGCTGGTGTAGGCTCTACTTTAGCAATAATTTATTTATGCTCCTCTTCCATGCTTTCTTCTTACCTACTTGCAATCTCCTTTGCTTGTTCAATGGTAGCTGGGCAGTCATATTTCACTCATTGTCTGATTTCTGGCTTCATCCCAAGAATGAAGTGCTTACAGAAGATATTATCCACGCCATTCATCAACCCATCCGCTAATCCTTCTTTCCGGATCTGGGCATCAAGATTCCTCCTTAGCTCTAGAACATGAGCATGATAATCCCTTATCTTCTCCTTCTCTCCTTGGGATAGCTTTGTGATATCGATCATGAGATCTAAATATTTCTATTGTTCACCAAATTCTTCAAGAAAACTTTCAGTTAATAAATCCCATGAATTTTTCACATTATCACCTAGTGTTTCAAACCACCTAAGTACTGAACCATCCAAAAAGGTAGGAAAAAATTCAGTCCATTGTTCCCTTCTTATAAGGCCATTACAAATACAAGATCGTTTAAACTCTTGAATGAAAGAAGAAGCATCTTCATTAGATTGAGCTGAAAAAACAGGAATCTTTCCCATTTTCAAAAGTAACCACCATGAAATACCAACCCACAAATACAATCAACAAGACTTATGTGCACAAATAATTGAAATCACTATACTAGAAAGTGACTTTACACCTTTCTACAGTAAAATAGAAATGACCACGCTAACTATGGTAAAACTTGACTTACTGCGGTAAAAACTGACTTTACTGTGGTAAACACTATTCACAGTAAAAAGTGAAATTACTGCGGTTACTATTCACGGTAAAAAGTGAAGTTACTGCGGTAAATATTATTCACGGTAAAAAGTGACTTTACTATGATAAATACTATTCATAGCAAAAATGACTTTATCATGGTAACTACTATTCATGGTAAAAATGACTTTACCATGGTAACTACTATGCACAGTAAAAATAAGGTTACCCTCCAATTGATTTTTGACTAAGTGGGAATATCTCTCCAGAAAATCCACCAACGAGGAATGGTCCCGGCAACAGAACCAAAATGTCATCACCAATCTGGCACTATGATAATTCTTCACCGGGAACTCCTCGTGCTATGATTATTTACTAATGCACATCCTTTAGTTTGGTGGATGTAACCTGGAAACAAAACAACAACATAACACAAGAATACCATCGACTATGATAAGACGGAATGATGACAAATCTGAAATATCAAAGTAAATTATAATATTAACATGAAATTGTTATAATCTCACCCATGAGGTACTTCAAGTGTTATTGACTTCGCTTTCCTTTCAACAAGACTATGGGAGAAACTTTACAATTACACCTCTTGATGGCTTCTTCAACACACCTTTAAACTGATGGCTTCCTTTGCACACTTCCTACAATATTTCTCACTACTTCCTTCTATGCTAAATGAGGGGGGGTAGCCCCTCTATTTATAGAACTTACAGGCTTATCCATCCCATCTCTAAGATAGGATAAGAAATCCACTCTGACGAATCATATTCCATACCTTAAATCTTATCTGTACATGTAAGCTTATGTCTTAAGATAAGATAAACCTTATCATTTTACATGGGTTCCACATTTTTAGACTTTTTACAAATAAAATACACAAAATATTTATGACCTCACTCCTTGTCCTTATTGCAAATATAATATTTCTAATTCCTAATCATGTAGACCCTACTTATCTAATTACCTAAACTTTGACATTTTAACATTACCAGACCACTTATGACAAATATTTACTATTTACAACATTCCTATTGTACTTTGATTGTTACCGTACTCCACATTATTTGCGGCGTCGTACTGACAGCGCCGTTATCTTCTATCGGACGCTACTACTAATTACACTTAACAACATTCTATTCCTAATACATACTGTAATTTAGATTGTGCTTGCAAATACTGGAGAGGTTTTTGGTCAGTGTGCATCCCAAGTCCATGGATATTTATTGTTATGCCCTCTGATCAGCTGCACCAAAGTCCTATTCACTACTTTCGTCTGCCCATTTGTCTGCGGGTGGAAGGTTGTGCTTCTTCGTAGCTTGGTGTCCATCTTTTCCCACAACGTAGTCCAAAACTTCCACAATAGAATTTGGCAATCCAAAATGCACCCATACATTAGCAACCTCACTTGATTTTATTGTCTTTTTGCATGCCATAAGAACACACATTTTTCTAAATCTATCAACAACATATAGATAATCATGGCCATGTTTAGACATCGGTAATCCTCCTACCAAATCCGAAGAAATGTCCTCCCAAGGATGAGTAGGGACCAGTAAAGACATATACAAACCTTCCTTACTGATCTTAGGCTTGCTTGTACAACAAAGTTTACATCCTCTTATGAATTTTGATACTTCTTCTTACATATTGGGCCAATACACGTACCTTTACAAGTGGTCCATGGTTTTTCCAATACCAAAATGACTGGCTACTATCGAAGTATGTGTTCCCTCATCAATAGAAGTCTCTCCTCCTTTGGCACACAGAGCTTCCCCCATCGGCAGAGCAGCCCATCTTTGAGGTAACAGTCTTCAATCCCCATTTTTTCATCCCCTTTGGACTATAACTGCTGACATGTTACCCCAAAGTCTTTATCTTGAGTGTATGCCTCTCTGTAGGCTTTCTTCATGGAGGGCTTAAAATGAGAGATAGTGGCCAAACTTGATATTTTCTCCTGTGTGGGCAGCCTAGAAAACATGTATGCCACCAAATTTATTTCTTGTACTTGATCACCAAATGGAACTGCTGAAGGAATCCCATCTATTTGTAGTGTCTTTCTTGCTGCAATTTAGACTATGATTACAAATACTAGAGGTTTGTGATCAGTGTGCACAATAGTTTCTTTACCCAACAAATAATGTTTCCATTTTTTAATTTCCTAAACTAGCGAATACATTTCCTTATCATTTATTGAATATCCTTTAACTGTTGAAGTAAAAATTTTAGAATGATAGCACATGGGTTTACCTCCCTGAAGCAACATTGCTCTCATTGCATAATTACTGACATCTATCTCTACTTCAAAGGGTTGTTGAAAATTAGGAAGAGCAAGTACTGGAGCATGACTAATCTTTGATTTCAACAACTCAAAATACTTATCTTGTTCCTTACCCTAGTCAAAACCCTTACTCTTTACGGCCGCTATGTGTAGAGGTGTTGCAATAGCGTAAAATCCCGGAATGAACTTCCTCACGTACTGTATTTCTCCCTAAAAAATTCTATTATCTATGGCTCCCATTGGTTTCAGCCAATTGGTGATGGCTTCCACCGTCTTTGGATCCACTCGTAGCTCTCCTCCTCCAACCAAGTGCCCAAGATAGACAAGTGACTGTTTGTTAAATTCACACTTTTTCATATTACATAGTAGTTATTTCTCCTTGAGAAATTGCAATACTTGCTGCAAATGTGTTAGATGTTCCTCCCATGTGGCACTAAAAATTAGAATATCATCTAGATAAACAATGACACATGAATCTATGAACTCCCACAATACATCATTCATCAGTCTCATAAATGTAGCGGGTGCATTACATAAACCAAATGGAAATACTAACCACTCATACAAACCATGTTTTGTTTTAAAGGCAGTATTCCATATATCCTCCTTCATCATGACTTGATGATAACCCGACTTGAGATCCAAATTCGTGAAAAAAATTACATGTTGAAGCTAGTTCAGAAGGTTATCTATGTGTGGGAGTGGATATATGTTCTTTATGGTGATCTTATTTAAGGAACGATATTCAATGCACATCCTCCAAAAACCATCCTTCTTCGGCACCATCACAATAGGTGAACTGCATGGCAAGGTGCTTGGGTGTATTACCCCTTGGTGATCTATAGGGATCTAGAAAAACACACCACTTCATCAGTTTTATCTTTACCATGAAGTAAAAACAAATAAAATAAGGAAAACAAAGGTTTTGTTAGCTTTTAACAGAACTTCCCAACCATGGCGGTGGTCTTGTGACTGCAAGTCTGCACTGGGCAGCGGTCCTGTCACTTTTTGCAGAAAAATTAAAAGGACACATAATGGTTCAAATTTGAACCACATGGCCTTATCTCTTCCTTTCCTGTGCCCTTTCACATCCTCTAGTGCAAGGGAGGATATGGGAAGGCTATAAATGCATGAAGGAGCAAGGGATTTGGCATTTGAAGATCCAAAGAGATCAAGAGAAAAGTTTGATTGTATGAGAGCAAGTGAGGAGTGGATTTTTAGGAGAAAGGTACAATAAAATAGAGGAAGAAAGTAATTGGAGAGAAGGTTTACATTGTTGCTTCTTTTCATACTTATTGTAATCTGTAAAATTTGATTAATTAGTCAATACAAGTGGGGAGAAAGAGAAATTTCCCTTCTCGACTCGTTTTCCCTCATTGGGGGTTTCCAGAATAAAAAAACTTTTGTTGTGTGTTTGAATTCATTATAACTCTCTGATATTTTGTTCTAAGCACTATGTAATTCATTTACTAAGCTCTAATCTTCAAGCAAATCTATCATTTTCCAAAGTTGAAAGTAGAACAAAAAATTATTATGATTTTGTGAATTTCCAAAATAGAAGTTTACAGATCACTTGGTCCAATAGCTCTTGGAGTTATTTCTTTACCTTTGGACTCTCCAGTAAGGAATGCCTATACAATCCGATGTTTGGTAGAGGGGAATCCGGCAACAGTTGAATCTCGTGCTCTACCTCCCGTTTTGTTGGTAACCCACTGGGAGTTTGAAAAAATTCCTAAAAATACTGAATAATACTATCCAAATCCTTCATCCCTTGGTTAGAAACATCTTAAATTTCTACCTCATCTTGCTTATATTTCAACAAAAGTAAACAAAATTGATTATGATTTACCTGAATTAGTCTCTTTTCTTGGTTAGCACTTACCATAGCAATTTTTTTCTTACGCTGGTGTGCGCAGATGTTGTAACTGATTCCATCCTTGACCCATCTGTATCGGTTCTCCCTTCATGTGAATATAATATCCCTGATCTACAAGTAAGGACTCTTAAAAATAACATCAAATGCATCAAGTGGAATTACATCAGCTTCCAATACATCTATGTACTGAGAGTTTATCCCAAACTTGAACCTACATCTTCTTGTTACCTAAATCTCTACACCATTCTTCACCCATCCCAAAGGATATGGATGTGGATGATCATAAGTTTCAAGACCAAGTTTATTTACAACAACATCAGAAATCAAGTTAGAATGAGAACCAGTATCAACCAAATCATTTACCTTAGTTCTCTTGATTTGGATTTTGATCTGGAATAGTCTACTCACCTCCTCTTCCTATTCTTGGTTGTTCATGTTGGTGGTCCTACATCCAAGCCTCTCATCTACATCAGAATCATCCTCCATTTCCATGATATCCCCATGTAATCTTTACATGTTTGTCATGGATTTATTTGAATCCTTGGTTCATTTTTTCAGATGAAATTCCGGATGTAACTTAAAACATGTAGCATCAGTATGACCATGTGACATATCACAATTCTTACAAAAATTCTTGGGATCTTTACAAGTATTCAAAGTAGTGGCAGTTTGTTTACCTTTCCCCTTCCATTTACCTTTGTTACTTGTTTTTCCCTGCTCTTTCTTTGTTTGATATGTTGACTGTTTTAGATTTGACTCTACTTCTCCTTGCTTCCTTTCATCATCTATGTAGTATTCTTGTACATAGGATTCATCGAGATCCTTGGGCTTCATGGATATGAACTTCTTTCGAAGGTGAGTTAGGAAGTCCTCCCAAATGCTTGGTTAGAATATCCTCATCCTCCAATTCCATATTAAGCAACATGTCTTGTCTCTGAAAATCTGTAGTATAGTCCTACACATTTTGACCACTGCCTTTTCTAAAATGTTGCCATTTAATCATTTGGTCAGTCTTATGGACAATAGGATAAAATTTGGCTCTACGCAATTCTTTGAAACCCTCCCAAGTACTAACAATAGTACGTTTTTTCTTCTCACAAGTGGCTAGATGGGTTTCCCACCAACCAAAGCATGACCTTCCATTTTGAGATGTGCAAAGGTAATCCTTTGTGCCTCTGTAACATGGATGCACACTAAAGTAAACTTCCAGTTGCTTTAACCATTTATCTGAAAAATCTGAGCATCTATTTTTCCTTCAAAGCTCTTAATTTCAACCTTAGTTTCAACTTTAAAAGGAGCATGATAATTTTACCTTTGTCTTTTATGAAACTACTAGTACTTCTTCTTCATGCTCTTCCACATCTTCCTCATCGTGACTCTTGCCTATGCCAAAAATTTTAGCCAAAGCTCGAACCACTGAGTCCATGTTATATTACTTGACTGAAGTCATCTTTTACATATCTAAGAGTTCTTGTTGATGTTTATGCATCCTATTCATCATGGTCTCTAGCATCTCAATTTTCTGGACCAAGTTTTCTTGTTCCATTTGACCTTGAATTCTTTATTTCCACTTATTTGTAGATATGTATGGATCGTAAGGTAAAACATCTTCACCTTTAGACCTTCCCCTCTATCATACAAATCATGCAGACTCTGATATTGCAAAGTCTTGCGACTTAGAATATTTTCAGCTAGAGGATATGCCCCCCTCAAAGAAGTATATTTCATGACTTCAAATATCTTATAGGTGAACTGTAAAACCTCACTATTGATTTCCCTCCCACTACTTTCCATTTACCCATGATACTCGTATGTATAATGGATTGCGAGAAAAGTTACAATCCTACAACTAGAGAAGTTTGCAGGATAGGAAATAGGAGATTCAATACCAAAGTTATTGGTTACCCCCAAGTTGAGCATAAGTCAGCCGAGAAGGGAAATGTTGGGTTTTTCTTCCCATAAGTGAAGAGGGGTCTATTACTGAATGAATACTCATTACAAAAGAGTACTAGAACTCACATTAAAATAAATGGACAAAATCCCTATAAATGACCATTGGTTGCTATAATCCGTGACACCTTCTCTTCCCCAGAGTGATACAAAATCCAGCTTTAATAGGTTTCTCTCACACACTTTTGTATTGAGGAAGCCAAAAATGTGATTACACTTGTTGAACCGAGTAATGGGTATAGGAATCTACTACATGTCCTCCTGTGCAATGGATTGGATGTTTCAAAGGTCGCATTCAGGAAGAGACACAGTTTGGGTGCAAAAAAAATCCATGAATCCCTTGAATAGAGCTCTGTTATCCCAAATTCACTTCGTCCAGGTAAATTGGATAGGACCTCACATGATTTCTGTGAAGGCAGAGCAATGACACAATCGCCAGGGTGGTTACACAACTACCTCTATACACAAAGGGGTGGTTATGTAACTTTTTAGTTCTGCTCTTCATTTTGCTATAACTTTCACATCTTTTGAAATGTCCAAGAAGTTATAATGAAATTGCAAAAATATGGATCTCTATGGCTTCAAATAGTGATTAAATAGGAAGGGATCAGGTTATTTAGTAGCCCAGACTGCACAAGTACGCATGGGACATCAGGGACCCGAAAACATGAAGTTGTCGTAAGTAGTTCAAGAGGGGGGAGAAAGTCAAATATATTTGGTCCTGAAATTTGGTCCACAGAACGTTGGAGACATCTGGTTACCCAAAAACCTGAAATGGCCTAAGCTTTAACAAGAAGCCTAGAGATAGATAAATCATCATGTATGTCATTTTGTAGCTGGGGAGGTGATTCAGCTGGCTCTTTGTCACTCAGATGTTGGAGAAATGGATAACACCTTCAAAAGGATTTGATCTATCCTCACTACTTTAGGTTGTGCCTTTCAACCAGGGTGAGAGGACCCATTTTGTAACCTCTGTTGGTGAAGGAGAATGAAGATATCCTTCTTTGCACAAATTTGAAAGGAAACCTTGAGAAAATATGATCAATGCACCACAATTTAACTCTCACGAGTTGTCACTTCTAAAGAATGGTGATATTTTCTAAACAAGGTTAAGGTTACTAAAGACATTATGGAATCCTGATTGCTTCTGCATATTTTGGTAGTAGAATTTATTCATTTGTGGACATACAGGGAAAACAGGGGTAGTTCAGGTAGGATTCATTGTTTTTGAATAATTTTTGGTGGGAGATTAAGCAGGATAAACTTGATTTTTCCAGATCTTTGAGAACCTTCACAACAATTGGAAAACTAAATGACAGAATGCTTCAGAATAGCTAAAATATTCCTTCAACCAGAAGGTGTGCATCAATGGAGGCCCAAATTTGCATGGTTTCACACAATCTCCAAGAATTTAACATGAAGGCTCGAGCTAAAGACTCAATTAAACATTAAAGACCCCTGGTTCCTCACGCCCAAGATACACTCAAAGGCTTACAGACAATCTTTATCAACAAAATGACAGTAAAGTGATTTTAAATTGTTTATCTCATTACAGGATGAAGGCTCTTCTCGTAATGAAATTGCAAATGCCACTAAACTATCACAGGGATGAGATCCTGTGTGATTCAGAGGGATTTTAACACAAGATTGCAATAGGAACAAGAAATACTATTTGCAGACATTCTGAAATAAAGCAGACACAAATTTTCCCAAGATTAACACAGATTAATTCGAAGTTGATTAGATTCATCAGCAGGGGAAGGTTTCTTGAACAATCTCAGAGCTTGTCAATGGTTGTACACTTGCAACCAACTTGACATGATCAAATCTAAAACATAAGAGATTAACAGGTTTCTCAGATGGTCTCTCAGGAAGATGGGATTTCTCAAATTTTCTCGTAAGAATTCAACCCCCGACCATTTGCATGACTAAAGCATGCTTTTTATAACACTCAATTTACATCCAAGCTTTCCCCCCAAGAAAAGAATATTCGAGGAACCTTTGTTTGTTACATGTTTGATCATGATTTCTAGAAAATGACGTTTAACAGGTTTGCAACAAAAAGTTGCCAGTTGTTCAAAAAGGTGAATCATTGCAAATATCTCCATCATTGTTTTAACTGGGGCACCCAGTCATCTCCTCTGGCAACATGTTTTTCATCCTTTGTGCCTGCAACCTCCATCATTTCATCCTTTTCCCATTCTTTCCTCTGCAACTTTTCTCTGCATCCAGCTTCTCTGGTAATTCACATTTTTGCAAGTGCCTGAGCAATTCCAACTTCAAAATATCAACCTTTACATTCCTTGGACTCACAAATTAATCTCTAAATCCATTCAATTGCACTTTGCAGACAAAAATGACAAGGAATTTCATCAAAAAATGATGAAAAACAATGTGTATTCACATCTCCAGGAGTCTTGGAGCAAAAATGGTGGCAAAATCAGATGCAATGCACAACAACCATTGATTCTTCCCTTTCTCAACTTTAGATTAGAGTCATCCATGTGGAAAAATCTGATTCAAAGTGGGCCTGGGGTTGCCTTTTGCATTTTATGACTTTTGGAGAAAATGTGCAATTTTCACATTTTTCCCCACCCCTCCACCTTTGAAAATCAGGCTTGACACGTGGCTTAATCTGGGCCTTTGATGGAGTCGCGGCTCATTTCTGCAATTTTACCCTTTTTAACAAAAAGGAAATTTTCCAATTTTCCTCCACCAACCCGCCTTCCCAATTTTATCTTTTGATGTGGGCCCCAGTGTAAAAAATTTTCCCTACGGAGTTGTGGGTCAATTTATAACTTTTCTCCTTTTTTACAAAAGGGAAAAAAACTTCAAAATGCCCCAGTGACCCACCTTCCACTTCTAACTTTTGAAATATGCCATGTGTCCTTCTTTGGGGTCAAAGTAAGACTTTTTCCCTGCAGGGTTGCAAATCAATTTATAACTTTTCTCCTTTGTATTTTCTTGAAAAATGCCACGTGTCCATCTTCGGGGTCAAAGTAAGAAATATTTGCTAAATAGCCAATCAGAGACTATCGGGGCTGCGGGGCCAATTTGGCATTTTTTACAAATGTGATAAAAGTGGAAAATTTCACCAAAGAGACCCACCTTCTGCAACCTAACTTTTAAAAATGAACACGTATACACCTTTGGGGTCAAAAAAGAGAAATTTTCCTTGCCTTTATAAATTTGACCAGCCAATCAGAACTCAACGGGGCCGTGGGGCCAAATTGATCTTTTTACAAACATAGAAAAAAGTTACAAGTTATAAAATAGACCCGACGTGCCTCATCCAATCAAAAGAGACCACGTAGCTGAAGATGTTGAGATATAATTTGATGGGGAAAACATGCCCGTCAAATAGTAAGATGCAGGGGAACTTCACCATTTGTGCCCAGAATTGAATCTTTCTTTAAGGACAAAGAATTTGGAAATGATACAAGGCCCAAATGTGATCCACGACCATGGAGAAGGATCTTCAACAACATACAAATGAAGAAAACCTTTCACGCATCCATTTGGGGAAATAGAAAATATGACAGAGCCCGCAGATTGAAGAATTTTGAGAGCAAATGGGGTGAGATCAAATTGAGCACCAACATCGGCTCTGACTCGGGGATGGGCACTCCCAGCGAGTGCCACAAGAACAAAATAGCAGACCAAGTGCCAAAAATAAACCATTGGGAAATGGAGTCATGAGCCAACCCTCCAGGAACAAACTGAGAAACCAACAAAAATGGCCGCCAAGGACCAGGACAAACCAAAATAGAAAAACATGAAAGTAGAAAGAAACCAAAAGACTATACACTATACAATGGTGCATACCTCGATTCTGAGAAATCAATCAAGGAAATGTTTCAAATGCCTTCCATTAACAGGAAATTCAAGCAATTCCCCATCTAGGTCTTTTAAGAAGAAGGTATGTTCACCAATTTGAATGTCAATTGAATAAGGGCCCATCCACAATGCATCAAACTTTCCATGTTTTCCCTTATCCTCATGCCTGCTATCCCACAATAGCACAAGATCTCCCACACTGAAAGCTCTTGGAGTCACCTTCTTATCAAACAACTTCTTCAATTTCTCTCTGAATTTTACATGCCTCTGATGGGATGCCCTTCTTTCTTCATCTAACTCAACAATCTGATTGATGCGAGCATCATAGGGACTAACCTCTTGATCTTCCAGTTGTTGAAGAAATTGAAATGAAGACAATTGCATATGCAGGGGCAGCAGAGCTTGAGTTCCATACACCAACTCAAATGGGATTTTTCCAGTAGCTCATTTAACAGTGATTCGATCAGCCCAAACAACAAACTTCAACTGCTCACCCCACTTCCTTTTGTTCAACTCCAAAGTTCTTCTAATTATCTTCAACAGATTTTTATTGTTGGACTCTGCTTGTCCATTTCCTTGGGGATTATAATTGGAAGCATATGTCAAATTGATCCCATATTCATGGCACACGGCCACCAAAGGTTTAGCCCAGAAGCTCATGGCATTATCAACAACTATCTTAGCAGGCACTCCAAACCTGCAAATGATATGATTCAGAATGAAATCCATGACAATTTGGTGAGTTGCTTTCTTGGTGGGGATTGCCTCCACCCACTTGGTGAAGTAATCAGTGGCTACTAAAATCCACTTATGGCCAGCACTTGAAGGATCTGAAATCTCACCAATGAAGTCCATTCCCCATTGCCTAAATGGGGCTTCAATTGATACAGGCTGCAAAGGAAGGGAGCCTGAAGCTTTCATTCTTCCAGAAAAGTGTTGGCAACTTTCACATTTTCTTACCAACAGAGTTGTATCTTTGAAAAGAGTTGGCCACCAATAACCAGCCCTTAAGATCTTATGAGTTGTGACTCTTCCAGCAAAATTCCCCCCACAAACTCCTCCATGGAGATCAACAATTATTTTAGGGGCTTCATCTTCAGTAATGCATCTTAAGAGAACTCCCTCAGGGTTCTTCCAAGCTAACCCAAAATCAGTAATGACATATTTTTGGGAAGCTAACTTAAGTGCTCTTTTCTGATTCTTGCTCAAATGTTCAGGGCACTGTAGATGTTTGAGATAAAAAATGATGTCCTTGTACCATTCAGAATTTATCAGTTTTTCAAGGACATTCAACCTTTCTTCTTCAACTTCATTTACCTCAATTGTCTACAGATTGCTCTCTGCCATAAGTTTTTCCAGGCCCAAACCTCTGACCAATTTTTTTGTTTGGATGTCCATATCATACTCTTGCAATTTGTTTACCCATCGGCATCTCTTGCTTGAAACCTCCATTTCTGATAGGATATCTTTCACCATGGTGTGGGGAACATAAGCAATGACTTTGGAACTCAGAATATATGGCCTGAAGACCTTTGTTTCTTTTACCAAAGAAAATGCTTGCTTCTCCATGATAGTATACTTTAGCTCAGCTCCTTGTAATGCCTTACTGAAAAAGGCAATTGGTCTTTCAGCTCCCTCATCATCCTTCTGCAACAACACAGATGCAATAGTACTTTCTGAAGAAAAAGAAAACATTTGGAAAGCCTTCTTATAATCTGGAGCTGCTAAAACAGGGGCATTCTTTAATGCTTCTTTGATCCCAACAAAATCTTGAATAGTTGCTTCTTCCCATTTGATACTTTGATCTTTCTTCAGCATGCTAGTGATTGGGATAGTTAGTTCAACAAAGTTGGAGATAAATCTCCTAATAAAATTAATCTACCCAAAAAAGGATTGAATTCCCTTCTTGGTTCTTGGAATAGGGACTTTGCTGATGGCTTCTACCCTTTCAGGATCAATCATGACCCCTTCCTTTGACACAATGTGTCCAAGAAGCTTTGCTTTCTGAACTCCAAAATGGCACTTCTTGGGATTTAGTGAAATACCATACTCCCTGCATCTTAACAACATTTTTTCTAAGTGTTGCAGGTGGTCACTCCTTTTTCTGGAGAAAACAGTCACATCATCTTGATATACAGCAATGAAATCATTAATATAGCCAGAGAAAGCTACATCCATTGCTCTTTGGAAAGTGGCTCCAACATTCATTAGACCAAAAGGCATTCTGACATATACATATGTTCCCCAAGGAGTGGTAAAGGTAGTCTTGATTCACTCTGATTCCTTCACAACTACCTGGTTATATCCAGAAAAATCATCCAAGGTGGATAACAATTCTGAACCAGCAACCAATCGTAACATATTGTCCATATTTGAAAGAGGGTAGTTATCCTTCATTGATGCTCTATTCAAGTTTCTAAAGTCCACACACAACCTTATATCTCCGTTCTTCTTTCTGATAGGTACCAAGTTTGCAACCCATGATGAGTACCTTGTGGGCTGTATGATTCCTCCATCCCTCAATTTTTCAATTTTTCTTGCATCTTCAGGGAAAAAAGTGGATTGATCGGCCTCTATTTCTGCCTAATGGCTTGGCAGAAGCTTCCAAGGGAATTTCATGCTGGAAAAGATCCTCTCTGTATGCTTTCAGTTCAGAATAAGACCATGCTAAGCAGTCCTGGTATTTCTTCAACAATTGGACATACGACTACTTTTCTTCCTTGCTCAGATTGCTACCTAGCCAGATCTTAC
The DNA here is from genome assembly GCA_019776745.2 of Taxus chinensis. Taxonomy (NCBI): domain Eukaryota; kingdom Viridiplantae; phylum Streptophyta; class Pinopsida; order Cupressales; family Taxaceae; genus Taxus; species Taxus chinensis. The sequence goes on from CM034155.1 coordinate 59,129,074, forward strand.
GTGGTTTATCCTTTGTGCCCAGGTCATGCTCTTCAACATCCCTTGAGGCTGACATGTGTCTGTTGACAATGCAATCAACATTATCAAAGTTTGATTCAAGTGCTACCAAACCTCTGGGAATAGTATTAGTCTTCAACTGAATGATGTCTTTGCCAAATAAAGTCTCCTTTCCATCAGCCGCACAAACCATTGGCTCCCAATCTATACGTTGATCAGAAAATTCTCCTTGGTTCTACAAAAACCTTTGCACCTGGGCGTCATCTTCGAACACTTTCCAGTGTTTAACATTGTCAGGAATAGATGGCCTAGTTAATATCTCAATATTATACTCACAATAGGGGGATACAGTACAATTTTCAAATCTGGACCCCAATACGGCCAATTTGTCTGCTAGAGTATTGTACTTCCTATCGTGATGTATTATGTTGAAGGAGTCAAACATTTCAATGAAATCCCAGACTGCATGCTTATACTGCTTCATTCTCTGATTTTTTGTTGCATACAGTTTTCTAACCTGCTTGACAATTAGCTCTGAATCTCCTTTAACAATGATGTCTCTAACACCATATTTCCAAGCAATTCTTAAACCCAATAACAGTGCTTCATATTCTGCAATATTGTTAGTGCACTCAAAGTTGAGTTTAAAAGAAAAACAAACTCTTCCTGGCCTGGAGATATCAGAACAATACCAACACCATTTCCAAATTTAGAGCAAGCCCCATCAAACAAAAAAGTCCAAGGAGAACCTACTTGTTTAAGAGACTTGCATTGATCAATTTTGTGCTCTTTACCATCAACAAATCCAACAAAGTTATCAGCATCAATGTCAGTGTATAACACTTCATAGGAAGCATTATTGGGATCCTCAATGAGATGTAGCATCTTCTTTTCACCATACAACTTTACAAGGCTTCCCTCAATAGGTATAGTGGAAAAAGACATATCCATTTGCACACTCCCACCCACACTAGCAGCCCATTTTCTTGATAACAACATTCCCCATTTGGCAGGGCAATCAACAATAACAACATCTAGTTTTAAGTTCTTTCCTGGGTAGGCTGCAAGTTGCACTATCAAACCCTTGACACATCCAACCACTGGCACCTCTCTGGAATCCATGGCAGTGCACTTCCCATAAGTTGTTGTCACTTTGATATCTAATTCATTCATGACCTCAAGAGGCATAACATTGCATGATGCTCCAGAATCAAACATACAGTTGTGTAACAACCTGTCCCTAATAATCAGAGTAGTGAAAAATGGATCTACATTCAGCTGGGACTCAACCAAGGATGTTCCCAAATATACTTCAGGTGGCTCACCTAGTTCTTCCAGTACTTGGGGTTTTTCCAACTCTGCAATGGTAGGAGGAGTCTCAACATTGTTTACATTTCTACCTTGGGTAATATTTTCTTCTTTCAATCCCAAATACTCAAAGGCCCTTTTCTTGTGCTCAGGAATCCTAAGCAGCTCAACAATTGGAACAAAAATCTTGATCTGACTCAAGACTTGGGCAATGTCATAAGGAACGTATTTGGGCAAGGCAACATTTGGAGGAAGACTGAAAAACTCATCTGACAGCAAAGGATTTTTCACGGTCTGAGCATGGGCAGGGATACCAGTTCTGTTTGGGGAAACAAGGCCTTTTCCAGATGTATCTTTCTTAGGAGTTTCTTTTGGGATATTGGTGAGAACTGGAGTTTTTGGTTTGGCCTGAGGCCCTGCCCCTTTGACAACTTTACTCCTAGTGTTATATTCTTTTTCTTGGGCAACCACAACATTCATTAACAACTACCTATCCTCCTCAGAAGGGATTCCTCCATCATACTTTTTAATCATTAATGCCCTTAAGTATTCAAAATCATTATTAGGAAATTCAAAATCTTGTACCATATCTATTTCAAAAGTATGAGAGGGAGGAAGGGGTAATACCTGGTGAATGCAATCCCAGAAATCTGCAGCAGTTCTGGCACTGATTAATTCAGTTGAAGTTGCTCCTTGTCGTGAGCTTGTAGAGCACCCCATCATGCACACATCATCATCAGTGTCATCATCAACTTCCTCAACTTATTTGTCTTCATCACATGGGGCATGTGGCAAGAAACATCTGTCACACCACTCAATTTCATTGGCTTCTTCCACAACAACAACTCTGGCAGTCAAAGGATCAGGCACGATTCTATTTTCATGGGCTTGGGGCTGTCTATTTCCTGACCCCATGGGTCCTTTACCTCTGTCATCAGATCTATGATCACCTCTAGGATGATTTGAAAATATTTCTTGACCTTGTGCTTTATGCTGACCTTGGGAACCTTGTCCAATCCCCTTCTCTACTCTGGCTAGTTTATAGGATATTTCCTTAACAAATCCAGCCAAAGTTTTTACAACCTCTTCTAGATCCACAAACTTACTTGACTGAGGCTTCTCTGGATTGATCAGCTTGATACCTTCCCTCTTAGGAGGCTTACCAACTACTTTGATATTGTTTTCAATCTGCAAAGCCATGGTGAAGGCCTGCCTCAATGTTGTTGGGTTCTTATCCCTCAAATAATAGGCAACCTTCTTATCAAAAGCATCAGAGTATTTTATCAAACAAGAAACATCACTTGGCCTCAGGATTACAGGTAGCCTATTCAGGGTCTTATTGAACTGAGTATTGAAGTCATGAACAGATTCATTAGGATTCTTCTTAATATTTTCAAATTCTGATAAAAGAAACCTAGGGTCTGTTTTATCTCCATACTGCAATCTAAAAGCATTCTTCATTTCTGTCCATGAATCAATGGAGTTGTCTGGAAAATATTTATACCAGTCCCGTGCATCCTCCTCTAGAGTATGAATAAACAATTTTATGTACACATCCTCAAATTCGATCTCAAAGTCTTCCATCATATTGACAAAAAGCTTTAAGTGTTGATCACCAGTAATAGCATTATTTCCTTGAAATTTAGGCAGTCTATTTCTAACATCTTGGGGCACAACATTTGGATATCCAGCCATACCTCTAAAATCTATAGGACCAAAAGTGTTCACAACAAATGGAGGTCTGGGTGGGGGCTGGGCCATATTGTTTTGGGGAGGTGATCTTACAGGAGAAACAAAATGATGAGGAGTGAGGGGTCTGTGGGGCACATGAATGCAATTCTCAGAATGAATGTTCTCTAAAAACTCTGTTTCTTGGAAGATCCTATCAGCTTTGGGAAACACAGGGACAGAATGAGATGCAAACTTTTCAAATAAAAATGAAGGCCCCTCTCCAGATGGAGAATTCCAATCTACAAAAAGACTACCTGATTCAGAAGCACTTGAGGAAGTATGGAAATCTTCAATGACAGGCTGATCAGTTTCCACAATTGATAACTCTTTTCTTGATTTCTGATCTCCAATAACTTTCCAGATTCTTCTTCCTTCAGAATTTGTCTTTCCCAATTCTGGAAACAACCTTCTAGTAGGGTCTTTAATGAAGAAATATCTTCTTCCTTCCAGCTTTGCAAAGATTAGTGATAAATTTCAATTGACAGAGGTTAAGACACTGGCATTTATCAAAAATTAATTCAACACGGAGTCGCCACTAAGGATTTTCACCTTAGTTGTGCAAATGCACTAAAATTGATCTGTCAAATGTCTATCAACACTAAATTCATGCAAAGCTTCACAGATCTGACCTTCCTTTACCCGTATTTAACATTGATGATGTAAACTTAGTGCAAAAAACCAACAGAAACTGGAAATATTACACACAGAACTTGTAACTTCACAAATCTTACAAATCTCAACAAAGGATGATGTTTAAAAAATGTATTTCACACTTAGATCATGTAAGAAACATTACCAGGTCTGAATATAAGAATGCCTTTGCACTTAAGAATGTAAGAAACATTACCAGGGTAATGGTGTATGTTGAATGCCTTTGTTCAAATAATCCCCGACAACGGTGCCAATCTGGTGTTGGTATCCAAATTGATTCTCTTTGCAATCTGAGCAGCATCACAGGTGTTGGTATTTAACAAGAAGCCTAGAGACAAGATAAATCATCATGTATGTCATTTTGTAGCCTGGGGAGGTGATTCAGCTGGCTCTTTGTCACTCAGATGTTGGAGAAATGGATAACACCTTAAAAGGATTTGATCTATCCTCACTACTTTAGGTTGTGCCTTTCAACCAGGGTGAGAGGACCCATTTTGTAACCTCTGTTGGTGAAGGAGAATGAAGATATCCTTCTTTGCACAAATTTGAAAGGAAACCTTGAGAAAATATGATCAATGCACCACAATTTAACTCTCACGAGTTGTCACTTCTAAAGAATGGTGATATTTTCTAAACAAGGTTAAGGTTACTAAAGACATTATGGAATCCTGATTGCTTCTGCATATTTTGGCAGTAGAATTTATTCATTTGTGGACATACAGGGAAAACAGGGGTAGTTCAGGTAGGATTCATTGTTTTTGAATAATTTTTGGTGGGAGATTAAGCAGGATAAACTTGATTTTTCCAGATCTTTGAGAACCTTCACAAAAATTGGAAAACTAAATGAAAAAATGCTTCAGAATAGCTAAAATATTCCTTCAACCAGAAGGTGTGCATTAATGGAGGTCCAGATTTGCATGGTTTCACACAATCTCCAAGAATTTAACATGAAGGCTTGAGCTAAATACTAAATTAAACATTAAAGACCCCTGGTTCCTCATGCCTAAGATACACTCAAAGGCTTACAGACAATCTTTATCAACAAAATGATAGTAAAGTGATTTTAAATTGTTTATCTCATTACAGGATGAAGGCTCTTCTCGTAATGAAATTACAAATGCCACTAAACTATCATAGGGATGAGATCCTGTGTGATTTAGGGATTTTTAACACAAGATTGCAATAGGAACAAGAAATACTATTTGCAGACATTCTGAAATAAAGCAGACACAAATTTTCCCAAGATTAACACAGATTAATTTGAAGTTGATTAGATTCATCAGCAGGGGAAGGTTTCTTGAACAATCTCAGAGCTTGTCAATGGTTGTACACTTGCAACCAACTTGACATGATCAAATCTAAAACATAAGAGATTAACAGGTTTCTCAGATGGTCTCTCAGGAAGATGGGATTTCTCAAATTTTCTCGTAAGAATTCAACCCCCGACCATTTGCATGACTAAAGCATGATTTTTATAACACTCAATTTACATCCAAGCTTTCCCCCCAAGAAAATAATATTCGAGGAACCTTTGTTTGTTACATGTTTGATCATGATTTCCAGAAAATGACGTTTAACAGGTTTGCAACAAAAAGTTGCCAGTTGTTCAAAAAGGTGAATCATTGCAAATATCTCCATCATTGTTTTAACTGGGGCACCCAGTCATCTCCTCTGGCAACATGTTTTTCATCCTTTGCACCTGCAACCTCCATCATTTCATCCTTTTCCCATTCTTTCCTCTGCAACTTTCTTCTGCATCCAGCTTCTCTGGTAATTCACATTTTTGCAAGTGCCTGAGCAATTCCAACTTCAAAATATCAACCTTTACATTCCTTGGACTCACAAATTAAGCTCTAAATCCATTCAATTGCACTTTGCAGACAAAAAATGACAAGGAATTTCATCAAAAAATGATGAAAAACAATGCGTATTCACATCTCCAAGAGTCTTGGAGCAAAAATGGTGGCAAAATCAGATGCAATGCACAACAACCATTGATTCTGCCCTTTCTCAACTTTAGATTAGAGCCATCCATGTGGAAAAATCTGATTCAAAGTGGGCCTGGGGTTGCCTTTTGTATTTTATGACTTTTGGAGAAAATGTGCAATTTTCACATTTTTCCCCGCCCCTCCACCTTTGAAAATTGGGCTTGACACGTGGCTTAATCTGGGCCTTTGATGGAGTCACAGCTCATTTATGCAATTTTACCCTTTTTAACAAAAAGGAAAAATTTCCAATTTTCCTCCACCGACCCACCTTCCCGATTTTATCTTTTGATGTGGGCCCCAGCGGAGTTGCGGGTTATTTCATAACTTTGCTCCTTTTTTACAAAAGGGAAAAAAACTTCAAAAACCCCGGCGACCCGCCTCCCCTAACTTTTGAAATATGCCAATGTCCTTCTTGGGTCAAAAAACTTTTTCAAAGTATGGGGTTGCGGATCAATTTATAACCCGCCTCCTTTGTACAAAAGGGAAAAAAACTTCAAAAAAAAACTGTGTCCACGTGACTTTTTCCCTGCTTCATATTTGTTGAAAGCCAATAGAGACTATTTTACGGGGCCAATTTGGTATTTTTTACAAATGAGACAAAAGTGGAAAATTTCACCAAAAAGACCTTCCGCTGCTAACCTTTGAAAAAATGAACACGTATACCTTCTTCGGGGTCAAAAAAGACTTTTTCCTTACCACTTCAAATTTGACCGATAGCCAATCAGAACTCAATGGGGCCGCGGGGCCAAATTGATCTTTTTACAAACATACAAAAAGTTACAAGTTATAAAATAGACCCGATGTGCCTCATCCAATCAAAAGAGACCACGTAGCTGAAGATGTTGAGATATAATTTGACAGGGAAAACATGCCCGTCGAACAGTAAGATGTAGGGGAACTTCACCATTTGTGCCCAGAATTGAATCTTTCTTTAAGGAAAAAGAATTTGGAAATGATACAAGGCCCAAATGCGATCCACGACCATGGAGAAGGATCTTCAATAACATACAAATGAATAAAACTTTCACACATCCATTGGGGAAATAGAAAAAATGACAGAGCCCGCAGATTGAAGAATTTTAAGAGCAAACGAGGCAAGATTAAATTGAGCACCAGACTCTTAAAGGGTTTTTGTAGAAGATATTTTTGTCAACAATGGATATTTTGAGAAGATCCAAGATGAAAATATTAGTAAGAGTTTTTTCAAGCTACTCTAAGAGATCATGATGACCATATGAAGGAGTAGGTAGACAAGGTCTCGAGACAATAATGCAAGTGCATCGTGTTGTAACAACACACTTCTGAGTTTTGATTTGACAGTTGAAACATGATTGGAAATTGGGTGGATGTAGCCAATGAGGGAATCAAAAGAGTATGAAGCCTTGGTGGCAATCTGATTTATATTATTACCTTAAGATGTTTTACCTATCTAACTTGTATTTATCTTGTTTGTGCTTGAGGAATGGGTTTTTGTATATCACTAGCTTGTGTTGTTTTGTGAGTTGGGGGCTTCTTGCATATGCAGCTACAATCTAGAAGGTCATGGATGTAGTTTTTTAATTGCATGCGCTCATTAGTGGCATGACCCTTTATGCGATGGTAATCATAGTATTCATTTTCCTTGTACCATGCAAGTTTGGGTTTTGATTCATCAAATGGAATTTTTTTTGGAAATGTAATCATGTTCATTGATCAAGTTGATGGAATACAACAGATAGAGATTCACTCAATGGTGTGTATTGTCTACATTTTTGTCTTGTTTAGAAGGGCCCCAAGTGATAGTCGGTTGTGGGGTATTTTACACTGTTTGTATATGCTTAGAGTCTATGACTCCATCACCAAAGACATTTTTAATTTTGCTGGAAATTTTTGGTTTTCCATTGGACTTATTGGCATAATCTTTGTTAAAGGTTTTGAGGATCCCCTTTACCAGGAGTTCCTTCTCGATTTGACTGCCTTTTTCTATGACCTCATTGACCATGTTTATACAATGCATCATAAAGGTGGAAGTTTATTTCAAGGTGTAAGTTAGGAAAAAAAATGATAACTAGTTGTGTTTTCTTGGATAGAGCAATGGAAAGAGGTAGCTAAGCCCCTTAGTTGTTGTAGGAATGCAGAATTTTTTTCATTATTACGTTATTTTGCACTATAGAAGTCTAACATGGTAATGGCGTTCTTCTTGTTGAAGGAAAAGTGCCTAAAAAATTCTCATATATGTTTGTAAACATTGTGATCGAACCTTTGGGGAGATGGAGGAACCATTCTAGTGTTTGGCCTTCTAAATTGCTTGGGAACATCATATAAGATAGTTGTCATGTATGTGACTTCTTGAAAATCCACGAACAATTCGTTAACATGAACCCAAGGGTGTCCCTTCCCACAATATTTTTTGAGTTTGGGATAATTAAATCTGTAGGGAAGGGGGCGCACAACATTTCCATGTCAAAGGGGTAGGACATAGCTCCTCAAATCGGTATTTCTGCTTTGTCCACTGTTATTTTCTTGTAAGCCTATCAATGTGTCTTTCATCAATTGTCATTCTTGAATGAATGACTTGCTGCAAGTGGGTTTCAATGGCATGTCAATGTGATTTAATTTTGAGGCTTTTCCACCATAGTTATTGGTTTTTAATTCTTCATAAGTTGTCTTAGGTTATCCATGTGTACATAAGAAGCTAGACTTTGCTAGTTGACAACTTAATCTTTGTAGTTGAGCATGGATTAGATCTTCATTGTGGGGGGTTATGAGGTTGGTCTTCAATCTCTTTCCTCTTGTTATGGTTTTTCCTTATGAAAGGTATTCGATCATATGTTTTGTTTTGGACAATTTAGAAGGTTAGATTTGCATTGGATTCCTCCTTATGTTTTTCTTTGGTTCTAGATGTAGACGTTGTGGTCAAAGTTTAAGATGTCTTCTTTGAAATCAAAAGGATTTTTGTTCGTCGTGTCTTCCTCACAAATCGTGTTTGTAAGGAAAGTGCGATAAAAATCATCGGGAATTTTATATCCTAATTCGACCATCCAAAGAAATATGTTGTCTTTGTTTTGGAATAGAAAGTTTTCTACATGACTTGAATTGTTCTCCAAGATGTCATGTGGTCCCTCTTCCTCTCATTATGTCTACGTGACTAAGCTTGTCTGTAAATAATAGATCAAGAGGTCCATGTGGGAAAGTGTTATGTTCATGATGTTTGTGGATTAGGCATGTAATAGGGGCCATTGTGTTGAGATTGTGAATTTTAACCTAGGTTTTTTATTTGTTTGGTGTTGTTTAAGGAATTCTAGGTAAATTTTGACAGCTTAACAATTGGAGATTTGAAATTTACCTAGGTTTTTTATTTGGTTGATGTTATTTAAGGAATTCTACATAAATTTCGACAACATAACAACTTGTTTGCATTAACAAACAAGCTAACAAGTTGAGTTTTAATATTAGAAAGTTGGTTTAATTTTAACAAAACATTTCGTATTATTTTGTTTGAATGATATAGTTGAATATTGTGGCATCATTTCAAGTCTTGATGTTGATGTAAATAGGTTCAACATCGAATAGATAATTTACCTTGTTTTATTGTTAAAAAAAGTTTGACTTGGACATAGTTTCACCTTGTGGTTTTGGATAATCAAGGTTTAAAATAGGTATAGTACACATTTAAGTCTTTTCAAAAAAAGATGTTATAGGGAGTTAAGCAACACCAACATATTGCTAGCTTTGGCCACCTACATAGGATAATAAGGGCTTATACGGGAATCCTCAATATACCTTTTGGTTTATGAGGCACATGTCTGTGAAATTAGAAACTGTTTGTCTAGTGGTGTGGTTCAAAGGGTCAAATCCCCCTTACCTTCACTCCAAATGTTTTAATAGAGATTGACGAAAATAAATATATTGTTTATCGTAGGGTCATGTCTAGGGCATGGGTATTGGAGGAAATGGACCCCACTTCACATCAACCACATAAAGTGAACTCCTACTTAGCCAAAAACAAGGCCTCCTACAATTTATGTACCCCGCTAGAACACAAGATTGTCCAAATGACTTGGTGATGAAATCCAAGTCATTGAACCCTAAAAGGAAAAAAAAAAGGCGTTTAATTGGATTATGATTCAAATCTCACCTTTTGGCATGAGGGAAGAGCATAAACAGTTAAAACAAGGCTCAAACAAACACATTGCTGAAAGCAAATAAACACCCAATAATGTGTTTAAACAATGGTTAATCCAATATTGAGCAATTCAAATTGCATGAAACTAAGTACAAAAGTGAATTATGTAAATAAACAAGATAAATCTAATATGATATGCAAATACTAAATGAATAAGTATGATTTCCAAATCAAAAGATACGATAAACCAAAAATGTAAGGGTAAATAACTCGAAGTAAAGCATGCAAGTTTGGTTTTGTTTGTTAATATTCTAGTCTTAACAACAAATAAGACACTTGCACATAGGTTTAGTAGTTCCTGGAACAACAAAAAAGAATTTAACGTGGCAAAAAAAAAGTGAACGAAAGCTAAGACAAGGAAAGCCAAGTCTCTGTCACAAGGTCGTTGGGAAGTGCATCAAAACTGTCAAAATGACTTGTGATGCTTTATCCCAAAGACCTGGAGCCACTAAACATGAATAAAAAATGCTCCTACAAGGCACAAAAACGTTGATAAGTACAATTCATATCAACCAAAATAACAAGATAATATGATAAATGACAACATAATGACTGAACAGAAAGTAAGCAACACTTTCAAAACTCGGGCAAATGACAAAAATAGTAAACAAAGCAACAAAACATTACAACCAAACTTAGAAAAGCAAGGCTGCCACGAAGTGTAGCAAGGCCATTGATTTTGTGCAAAGTCATTAGGAAGTGGCTCAAAGCCATTGATGATGAAAACAACACAAAAACCAAAGTAAAATCTTAAAAAGGTTTAAAATTTTATTTAAGTCCAAATTTTAATATCACCTGGCCTCTTTGACACCTTAAATACCAATTCAACACTTTTAAGCACAATAAAATGTTACCAAAAACATGGAATTTAAATCAAATTGCATTTAAAAAAAACTTGAAGAAAAATGCATGTGAGACAAAGGGGTTGCTCCACTAAACGTGCCAAATATATGTAAGCTCCATAATATTAGCCTAATCTAAAACATGAATTGAACTTATATATATTGAGCATTTTAGAAACTAATTACATCAAGATGATACATTACAAGAGAAATGAAAGAACAAAAGCGTTGAAGAAAAGAAACTCAAACATCTCACATGTACGATTAGATTGTTTTTCGTATGTGGAGTAGAATCAAAATGTGCAACAAGAGCGACAATGATTTGGTTACTTAGGATGGAGATTTTGATGAGGCAGAGCCACTTTAAATGGCGTGAGCGAGTAATTGGATCTCATTTATTCTCAACAAAGAGGGTTTCAATTATTTGTTTTGCTTTCAAAAATAGAATGCAACAGAGAATTAGATTTGTGTTTAGGAAAGGAGTAGAGGGGTGTTTTTCTAGCTTTCTTTTTAATAAAAGTGTTAATCTGATTAATGTGGGATAATGGAGATGTAATATCATGCTTTGTTAATTAGAATTACAAGTTAATTAATGGGATTAATACTCCATGGATTAGGCGGAGATAAAGGGGGCTCAATTAATAATTGGAATTAATTGATATGCTTAGATTAGCTTGTAGACATTATTGGTAATGAAATAAGAGGAATTTAATAGATTTAGAGATGATTTTAAGCGGGATTTCCTTAAGAAAAAGTCATTAATTAGTAGATGAAGAGGAATTGGTAAGTAATTAAAAATGGGATTAGTAATAATTTAAAAATGAAAAGAATTTTATAACAAAAATGGAATTATAGTATCTAAAAAAGAGAAAACAATAATTAATAAAAGGATCCTTAACTAATA